>JAALGY010000030.1:0-637698 GCA_032358165.1 Diplosphaera chodatii
AAACCCTAAACCCTAAACCCTAAACCCTAAACCCTAAACCCTAAACCCTAAACCCTAAACCCTAAACCCTAAAGCCTAAAGCCTAAAGCCTAAAGCCTAAAGCCTAAAACTGAACCCTAAACCCAAACCCCATACCCACAAAACCTAAAGCCCCAAAAGCCAGCTTCCTGCTGCCAAGCATGAGTAATGCTGATGTGGCTCAGGTTAATTCTGTCATTTCACGTCATGTGTACTGCAGACAGCTGGCGTTTCATACGCGGCCGTCTGCGCACCTTTTGAACCGTGCAGTTTGCAATCTACCGGTACCAAACTGCAGAACTATGCTATTGAGTGCCGCACGCGCAAGGTCACGGGCTTGGGAGCCTTGCAGGCTGCGCCGTACCGGCATCCTGCGCTTTGATTGCGTGTCATGACGCCAGCACGAGGTGCAGCGCCTTCTTACACAGCGCGCAACGTGCCACGGTGGCTCATAACGTTCTGTGTTTGGTTTGAAAGTAAGTGGCGGCGCAACACATAGGTACGGGCCGCAGCAGCCCTGTAAGCTGCACCCTACCGCCGTCCAGCGCTGCAGTGACGTGGCATGACGCCAGCACGAGGTGCAGCGCCTTCTCACGCGGCGCAGAGCGTGCCGCGGTGCTTCTCACCGTTCACTATGCTGTTTCAGAGTGTGTGGCTGGGCTGCCGACAGCTCTGGGCTGCAGCTGCGGATTTGGGTGTGCCACTGCCCGGGATCGCATCACAAGCGCACACTGTTGTGCTGCAAAGGCTACTAGCGCACTGGCAGCGGCCAACGATCGACTATGTGCACCTATCACATGGCTCCGGCGGCTCTGGCAGCCCTGCCAGCCATCATTCCGTGCTCAAGTCGGTACGTGCGGCAGCTGCTCAAGCGCTGCAGCCTCCTGGCCATACCAGCAGCTTCTAGAACGACGACTGGAGCGTAACGGACAGCACAGGCACCTGAGCAGCGTCGTGCGCCGAGCTGGCGAGCTGCGAGCGCCCATTGCGCGCGCCAGCGCTGCGTCAGCGCGCTGCTGCGCCACCGCTTCCTTCGCTGGGCGCCCCGCCAAGGCAGACGCCGCCTGGGCAGCTGCAGCCGGCGCCGTAGCCTGCGATGCCGGCTCCCCCGCCAGGTCAGCTGTCGGCAGCTGTGCGTGCCATCGCGACCCGCAAGTCAGCAGGCAGGCGTGCGCGCGACTGAATAGTGCAGCGGAACATGACCCACTACAGCCCAGAATGCAACCCTGCTGGCCAAGCAGTAGTGACAGCACCTGACAAGCGATGTGCAGGGAGCTGGCGCCCTGCCGGGGCTGGGCACGCCCGTCGCGCTGCGCTGCTACATTGCTGGTACAGCAGCACCCTGCCATCGCTGCTGAGCTCCTGCAGATTCTCTAGCCTGCACACAGTAGCTCACCTATCAGCAACGTCGACTGTGAAATACAGAATGACGAGCAACATGTGCGCAATGCAGCAGATGGTGTCAGCCTTGAGCGGTCCAAGGATTGCGCACTGTATCGCCAGAGCAGTCACACCGCATGGCACTGCAACCTAAGTCTCTGCAACACACCTTGTTGACGCGAGGCAGCGTCTGCAATGGGACAGTCCCGGTGACGCAGCGGCAGCTAGCAGCGCTTGGGCACCGAGAGTACTGGTGGCAGCGTTGGCGACGGGCAGCTGCATTGGGCCAGAGCTGACGGTGCTCGCTCCCTCGACTGGTGGTGGTGAGGGTCGACGGCGATGGCAGCTGAAAGCGTTGGCGTCACGGCTGCTGGCTACGCAGGCTGGTTGCTGGTGAGGAGTCCAAGCTGATGAACGAGGTGCCGGCTGGTCGGCTGTCCGACTCGCGTGCTATCTGCGATGGTGCTTTACTTGCAGATGTGGTTGCCGCCCATGCCAGCGGCGGCCTCAGCTTCCACCTACATGCACGGAGCCCCAATCATGCGATGACGTTTGCCGGATGAACGTTCTACAAGGACTCATTCACAAACTGACATGCCATGTAGCGGCTGGGCTGGCGTGCAGGCCTCGGCCCTGCCGGACGACGAGAGCAGTGCTGCTACCACTGGCTGCAAAGCACCGGATCTGGGCATACATACAACATTCAATGCCTTGCGTTGCAGTGGCTTCACCCGATGCACAGCTGGAGGTCGTTTCCGCGCATGCCCACATCCTACCCACCGCCCCGCCATCTGGCTTGTAGCTGGCGACATCGTGCGCCATCCCCGCCAGGGGCTGCTGCGGCCAGACCTGAGCATTCAAGAGCGACAAAGGTAGCGTGAGGCTGCCAGATGACAGTCGTTGAAGAGCAGCAAACAAGTTCCACAACCTGACATGCCATGCAGAAGCTAGTTGTGCTATGCTGACGTGCGGGCCAGCAGGGTACCCACAGTTGACGTGCAGATAGCAGCGACTACTGCTGGCTACACGACTGCTGATCTAGGCATCATCAATTCAGGAGCATGCAGTTGGCCTACCGAATCACGTGCTGAGAGCTGCTTCTGCCCACACCCACACGCTGCTGGCCGCCCCGCCGTCGGCATGGTCTGCAGCTGGCAGTAGCGTGCGCCACCGCCGCCAGCGGCTGCTGCGCTCCACACCTGAGCATTCGACACCCCAAACCATGTCCTGAGGGTGCCAGATGCACGTCGTTCAAGACCAACAAGCAGTGTCCACAACCTGACACGGCATGTGGTAGCTGTGCCGCGCCGTTGGCATCGGCACCGATGGATGACATGCACAGAGCATCAGCTGACGGCTGCAGGACCGCGTATTTGAGTATCAGGCAGTCAAAGGCATGCACTGGGCCTACCGAATGCAAAGTCGGACGCTGCTTTCGCTCAAGCCCACAACCCGAAGGCCGCCCCGCCGTTCTCCTGGCGGGCAGTCGGCGGCAGCGTGCGCCACTGCCGTCCGAGGCTGCTGCCACCCAGACCTGAGGATTGCAGAGGGTAGACTGTGCCTCGGGGCTGCCGGATGCACGTCGTTCAGGAATAACAAGCAGTGTCCACAACCTGACATGGCACGTTGCAGCTGCGCTGGCCTGGAGGTCATGCATCTGACGGATGGCATGCCCAGCATAGCAGCTGGTGGGTGCAGGGCTTGATGTTTTCACGTCAGGCGATCAGAAGCATGCAATGGGCGGGCCTACCGAATCAGGTGCTGGAGGCTGCAGCGGCGCGACACCACACCCTGAGCAGCTGTCCGCCGTGCGGGTGGCATGCCACCGGCGGTATAGCATGCGCACCGCCGCCGGCAGCTGCTTCCCCTGGTACCTGAGCATTCCACAGCCGAAACCATGTCTGCAAGATGCCAGCTCCCCCTCGTGTAGCAACAGCAGGCAGTTCCCACAACCTGATGTGGCGCGGAGTAGCTACGCCGGGCTGCTGGTACTGGCATTGATGGATCACACAGCGCTGTGCTGCAGCTGCTGCCTGCGCAATTGCAAATCCAAGCATCAGGCAGTCAAAGGCATGCAGTGGGCCTACCGAATCACGTGCTGGAGGCTGCTGTCGCACACGCCCACACGCTGCTGACCGCCCCGCCGTCGACATGGTCTGCAGCTGCTGGCGGCAGCGTGCGCCAGCGCCGCCAGAGGCTGCTGCGGCCCAGACCTGAGCACTTGACACCTCAAACCATGTCCTGGGGGTGCCAGATGCACGTCGTTCAGGTGTAACAAGCAGTGTCCACAACCTCTGATGGTGTGCAGTTGCACTGAGCTGTCGGTACTGATGACATTGACGGGTCACACAGCCTGGCACAACGGCTGGTGGCCACAAAACCTCGCAAATGAGTATCATGCAGTCAAAGGCATGCAGAGGGCCTACCGAATCATGTGTTGGACGCTGCTTTCGCCCACGCCCACAACCTGCTGACCGCCCCGCCGCCGGCATGGTCTGCAGCTGGCGGTGTCACGCGCCCTCGCCGCCAGGGGCTGCTGCGACCCACACCTGAGCATTGGACATGCCGAACCATGTCTTGGGGCTGCCAGATGCATGTCGTTCAGGAGTAACAAGCAGTGTCCACAACCTGATGTGGCATGCAGCAGCTGCGCTGGCCTGCAGGCCATGATGCTGACATATGGCACGCCCAAGCACAGCGGCTGGTGGCTGCAGCACCTGACTTCCGAGTATCAGGCAGTCAAAGACATGCAATGGGCCTACCGAATCACGTGCTGGATGCTGCTTTCGGGCACGCCCACAACCCGAAGGCCGCCCCGCCGTTTTCCTAGCGGGCAGTCGGCGGCAGCGCGCGCCACTGCCGTCCGAGGCTGCTGCCACCCAGACCTGAGCATTGCACAGGGTAGACTGTGCCTCGGGGCTGCCGGATGCACGTCGTTCAGGAATAACAAGCAGTGTCCACAGCCTGACATGGCATGCACGGCTGTCCTGGGCTGCTGCCAGTGACATTGAGGGATCACACTACCCAGGACAGCGGTTGGTGGCTGTAGGACCTTGTATCCGAGTATCAGGCATTCAAAGGCATGCAATGGGCCTACCGAATGCAGGGCTGCAGACTGCAGCAGCACACGCCCACACGCTGCTCTGCGTTCGGGCGTACGCCAGGCCCGTGGCCGGTGAAAGCATGCGCCACCGCCACCGGCGGCTGCTGCGACCCACACCTGAGCATTCAACGTCCCAAAGCACGCCTTGGGGCTGCTATATGCACTTTGCTCAGCATCAACAAGCGATGTCCACAACCTGCCACGGCATGCAGCAGCTGTGCTGGCTTGCAGGCCCATGACAGTGATATATGGCATGCCCGGCATGGCGGCTGGTGGCTGTAATGCCTGCTATTCGAGTACCAGCCATTCACGAGCATGCAGTGGACCTACCGAATCAGCAGCTGCAAGCTGCATTCGACGATGCCCACACGCTGCCGACCGCCCTGCCGTCGGCATGGTCTGCAGCTGGAGATATCGTGCGCTACCGCCGCCAGGGGCTGCCGCGACCCAGACCTGAGCATTCCACAGCCCAAGCCATGTTCGAAAGGTGCCAGATGCACGTCGTTCAGGAGCAGCAAGCAATGCCCACAACCTGACACGGCACGCAGCACTTGTGCTGGGCTGCTGCTAGTGACATTGACACATCAAACCGCCCAGCACAGCGGCTGGTGGCTGCATGACCTCGTATCCAAGCATCAGCCATTCACGAGCATGCAGTGGCCCTACGAATCACGTGCTGCGAACTGCTTTCGCCCACGCCCACACGCTGCCGACCGTCCCGCCTTCGGCATGGTCTGCAGCTGGAGGCGCCGTGCGCCACCGCCGCCAGAGGCTGCCGCGACTCAGACCTGAGTATTCCACAGCCCAAACCATGTACTGAGGGTGCCAGATGCACATCGTTCAGGAGCAACAAGCAGTGTCCACAACCTGATGTGGCATGCAGCAGCTGCGCTGGGCTGCAGGTACTGACATTGACGGATCATGCAGCCCAGCACAACGGCTGGTGGCTGTAGGACTTCGTGTTTGAGTAGCAGACAATCAAGAGCATGCACTGGGCCTACCGAATCACGTGCTGGATGCTGCTTTCGCACGCGCCCACACGCTGCCGACCGTCCCGCCATCGGCATATATAGTCTGCGGTCAGCAGTGACACCGTGATCCAGCGCCGCCAGGGGCTGCCGCAACCCAGACCTCAGCATTCGACGTACTAAACCATGCTATGGGGCTGCCAGATGCACATAGTTCAGGACCAACAAGCAGTGTCTACAACCTGACATGGCATGTAGAAGCTGTATGCGCTGAGCTGCTACCTGCTAGTAGTGACGGATCATACAGCCCAGCACAGCAGCTGTGGTAGCTGCAGGACCCCGTATCTGAGGATCAGGCAATCAAAGGCATGCTTTGAGCCTACCGGATCACGTTCTGGAGGCTGCTTTCGCACGCGCCCACACGCTGCTCTGCGTTTGGGCGTTCGCCAGTTCCGCATGTGGCGCGCCCTGTCGCCACCGCCGCCAGGGGCTACTGCGCCCCAGACCTGAGCATTCCACACCCCAAACCATGTCCTAAGGGTGCCTGATGCACGTCGTTCAAGACCAGAAAGCAGAGTCCACAACCTGACATGGCATGCAGTAGCTGTGCTGGCTTGCGGGGCCATGACACTGACACATGACATGCCCAGCACAGCGGCTGGTGGCTGTAGCACCTGACTTCCGAGTTTCAGGCAGTCAGAGGCATGCAATGGGCTCACCGAATGCAAAGTCGGACGCTGCTTTCGCCCAAGCCCACAACCTGCTGACCGCCCCGCGATTCTCATCGCGGACAGTCGGCGGCAGCGTGCGCCACTGCCGTCCGAGGCTGCTGTGATCCAGACCTGAGCATTGCACAGAGTAGATTGTGCCTCGGGGCTGCCGGATGCACGTCGTTCAGGAGTAACAAGCAGTGTCCACAACCTGATGTGGCAGTGGCTATGCCGGGCTGTTGGTATCGGCGCTGACAGATGACATACGCCGTGCAGCAGCTGGTGGCTGTTGCGCCTACCTGCTATTCGAGTATCAGCCATTCACGAGCATGCAGTGGGCCTACCGAATCGTGTGCTGCGAACTGCTTTCGCCCACGCCCACACGCTGCCGACCGTCCCGCCTTCGGCATGGTCTGCAGCTGGAGGCGCCGTGCGCCACCGCCGCCAGAGGCTGCCGCGACTCAGACCTGAGTATTCCACAGCCAAAACCATGTACTAAGGGTGCCAGATGCACCCTGTTCAGCATCAATAGGCGGCGTCCACAACCTGACACGGCATGCGGCACCTGTGCTGGACTGTCGATGTCAATGTTGACAAGACTGGCGTGCGCATCACAGCAGTGGTGGCTAAAGGACCTCGTATCCGAGCATCAGGCATTCAACAACATGCAATGGGCCTACCGAATCACGTGCTGAGAGCTGCTTTCGCCCACGCCCACAACCTGCTGTCCGCCCCGCCGTCGGCATGGTCTGCAGCTGGCGGCAGCGTGCGCCAGCGCCGCCAGGGGCTGCTGCGACCCACACCTGAGCATTCGACATGCCGAACCATGTCCTGAGGGTGCCAGATGCTCTTCGTTGAAGGGTAATAGGCAGCGACCACAACCTGTGATGGTGTGCAGTCGCACTGGACTGTCGGCACTGACATTGACGGGTCGCACAGCCCGGCACAACGGCTGGTGGCCACAGGACCTCGTATCTGAGGATCATGTAATCAAAGGCATGCTTTGAGCCTACCGGATCACGTTCTGGAGGCTGCTTTCGCACGCGCCCACACGCTGCTCTGCGTTCGGGCGTTCGCCAGGTCCGCATGTAGCAGGCTCGGTCGCCACCGCCGCCAGGGGCTGCCGCGACCCAGACCTGAGCATTGCAGAGGGTAGACTGTGCCTCGGGGCTGCCGGATGCACGTCTTTCAGGGAGTAACAAGCAGTGTCCACAACCTGACATGGCATGTGCGGCTGTCCTGGCCTGCGGGCTCAGCACTGACAGCTGACGTGCTCATTGCATGCAGCAGATAATGGCTGCAGGACCTGTTATCTGAGTGTCAGGCAATCAAGAGCATACAATGGGCCTACCGATTCACGTGTTGGATGATGGTTTCGGACACCCCCACAACCTGCTGACCGCCCCGCCATCGGCATGGTCTGCGGTCGGCGACACCGTGATCCAGCAGCGCCGCCAGGGGCTGCCGCGACCCAGACCTGAGCATTTCACAGCCCAAGCCATGTCCGAAAGGTGCCAGATGCACGTCGTTCAGGAGCAGCAAGCAATGCCCACAACCTGACACGGCACGCAGCACTTGTGCTGGGCTGCTGCTAGTGACATTGACACATCAAACAGCCCAGCACAGCGGCTGGTGGCTGCATGACCTCGTATCCAAGCATCAGCCATTCACGAGCATGCAGTGGCCCTACCGAATCACGTGCTGAGAGCTGCTTTCGCCCACGCCCACAACCTGCTGACCGCCCCGCCGTCGGCATGGTCCGTAGCCAGCGGTGTCATGCGTTCCCGCCGTCAGCAGCTGCCGCGACCCACACCTGAGCAGTCAACGCCCTAAACCATGTACTGAGGGTGCCAGATGCACATCGTTCAGGAGCAACAAGCAGTGTTCACAACCTGATGTGGCATGCGGCAGCTGCGCTGGGCTGCAGGTACTGACATTGACGGATCACACGACCCAGCACAGCGGCTGGTGGTTGTAGGACCTTGTATCTGAGTATCAGACAATCAAAGGCATGCACCGGGCCTACCGAATCAGGTGCTGGATGCTGCTTTCGCACACGCCCACACGCTGCCGACCGTCCCGCCATCGGCACAGTCTGCGGTCAGCGAAACCGTGATCCAGCGCCGCCAGGGGCTGCTGCGGCCCAGACCTGAGCATTCCACAGCCAAACCATGTACTGAGGGTGCCAGATGCACATCGTTCAGGAGCAAAAAGAAGCGACCACAACCTGAGATGGCATGCAGCTGCTGTGCTGGGCTGCAGGTGTTGACATCGATGGATCACATCAAACAGCCCAGCACAGCGGCTGGTGGCTACAGGAACTCAGATCCAAGCATCAGGCAGTCAAAGGCATGCTTTGAGCCTACCGAGTCACGTGTTGGAGGCTGCATCAGCACACGCCCACAACCTGCTGACTGCGTGCCCCGTCGTCGGCATGGTCTGCAGCTGCTGGCGGCAGCGTGCGCCAGCGCCGCCAGAGGCTGCTGCGGCCCAGACCTGAGCACTTGACACCTCAAACCATGTCCTGGGGTCTCTAGATGCTCGTTGGTCAAGGGTAAAGCAGCGACCACAACCTGAACTGCCACGCAGTATTACTGGGCTGACGGCATCGGCGCTGACAGATGACGTGCGCAGTGCAGCGGCTGGTGCGTGGCTGTAGGGCCTCAAATCTGAGTATCAGGCAATCAGAGGCATGCAATGGGCCTACCGGATCACGTTCTGGAGGCTGCTGTTGCACACGCCCACACGCTGCCAACCGCCCCGCCGTTTGCGGGGCACGCACTCGGCGGTGTGGAGCGCCGACGCCACTGATGGCAGCTATGGATCACACCTGAGATGCCAGAGCTTCGAATCATGCCCTGGGTTTGCTGGATGCACGACGTCCAAACATAGCAAGCAAGCTCCACAACCTGAGATGGCGTGCAGCAGCCTGCAGGCCATGACACTGACACATGACATGCCCGGTGTAGCGGCTGGTGGCTGTAGCACCTCGGATCCGAGCATCAGGCAGTCAAAGGTACGCATTGACCTCACCGAGTTAGGTGCTGGAGGCTGCAGCCGCGCTGTACCACACCCTGAGAAGCTGTCCGCCGTGCGGGTGCGTGGCGTGCAGCCGACGGTCCTGCAAGCCCACCGCCGCCGGTCGCTGCTTGCCCT
Organism: Diplosphaera chodatii; assembly: GCA_032358165.1. Taxonomy (NCBI): domain Eukaryota; kingdom Viridiplantae; phylum Chlorophyta; class Trebouxiophyceae; order Prasiolales; family Stichococcaceae; genus Diplosphaera; species Diplosphaera chodatii. The sequence continues at coordinate 9,336 of JAALGY010000030.1, forward strand.
GGCGCCTGAGCATTCGACAACCCCAGTCCATGTCCCGAGGATGCAATATGCACTTTGTGCAGCATCACCAGGCGACATCCACAACCTGCTGTGCCATACAGCCGCTACGCTGGCCTGCAGGCCTCATCAGCATTGACAGGCGGCGTGTGTGCTGCACCAGCCAGGGCTGCTGTGGGCAGGTGGGCAGCAGCTGGCCCAGAAGGTGCACTTGGCGGGGGGCACGGCGGCATTGCAGCCTGCCGCGGCATGCTGCCAGCAGCAGAATGATGTCCACCACGCCGGCCGCACGCTGGCCCTATGCTACACCCCCCGCTCTGACAGGTCCTCAGCGCCGCAGCTTCGTCGTGTATCCCCCGATGCGATCAGCAGCACAAGCTACCTACAGTGCAGACACAGTGGAGGGCAATCATGCCAGGCCAGGCGTTGGTTTCGCTGGCTGGCACATGCCCACTGCGCCGTCATGGCATGATCACGGTTCCACAATAGTGAATGGCCACGAGCAGCCCAACTGTCTCCATCAGCAGACAGACAGCGGTGACGTCGGGCACATCCCGCACCAGGCCACGAGCAGCACATAGCAGCCTATGTCCCGATACAAGCCAGCCCACCGGCATGCTGATGATGACAGCCGGCTTTGGCGCGGGCGTAGCCGGGGGCATAGCAGACGGCGTCATCAGTAGTGGCGGGTGCCCACGCCGAGCCGCCAGCGTCATCTGGCGCCCTGTCCGGTCTGCCTTTGCAGAGTCCAGCATCAGAGCAGCAGCACCTGAACGGGCGCCACTCAATGCGCGTGCCTTTGCTGGACTTCCAGACGCCACTGTGCCGTGGCAGTGCAGATGCGCAGCGGTGGAAGAGGTCAGGCGACGCTGCACGGTGCTTGGTGCGAAGTGGAGAGCAAAACAAGACTGGACGTTCGTGTTTCGAATGTACAGCAGGCACAGGCGCTCACCGGCTTGATGCAGCAGTGTTGTTTGGGGCACACTCCAGGCCATGCATGTGTCACTGCAAGGTAGCAGGCCGCCCGAAATGTGCACGGCCTTCCCAGCCCTACATGATTTCAGCTAGCATACGCACGTCGGATCATCCAAACTGTGAATCAAGCTGCTCTTCTGCCCTTCTGATGCCGTGCACAAGCAAGTTGAAAAGTGTGCACGTGACCGCCGAACCATTCGTCGGCGGTGGTTCATCACCAGGTTGAAGGTGAAGGACAAGCGAAACTGAGCTGATTTTGTGCAGGTTTGGTGCCGTGTAGCCATGCTCTGTGCACCAAGCATAGACATGCAGGTCCCCCTTTGACATCCACCAGACTCACAGCTACAAGTTCAGGCTGCTAGTTCCAACAACAGCATGCCGAATGCATGGTGGCTGATTTGTCAGTAGGCGGTGGATGTGCTCAAGGGTCTGATGCAATAGTGTTGCAAATATAAGGCAGCAGGAAGCAAGAAACGAATGTGCGTGTGTCTTTGCATTTCTATAGGTGCAGATTCGAGGTAGAGCCACCTCGTCATGGATGCACAAGCATAAGAACGAAGGCACATCCGCTTGGCCAGTAGCTCGCTCAGCACCGCTCCACAACGTTGTACAGTCTCTAGCAAGTTGGTTGGCACCATGCTTGAACGCTTCGCAGCAAAGCACTCATGAAAGGTGGCTCACAAAACTGGTATCGGTGCGCTGCATCTAGTGTACAATGCATGTTGCAAAATTGGTCATCACGGCTGCTGCTACTGCTGCTGGCTGCCGCGCTGGCTGCCTTCTGTGGACATCCGCAGCTCTGATGAAAAGTTGCGCAGCTCCGCCAGCTGCGCACTTGCCGGGCTGAGCTGGCTCTGCAGCTGCTTCTGCGGCATCCAGGACCCGGCGCCGCTGGACTGCGACATCCGGGACAGCGTCGCCGTCTTGGGCGGCGATGACGCCAGCACAGGGGGCGCCGCCACCGCAGCAGCCGCAGCAGCCACCCAGGGCAGGTCCTATATGAAGCGGACATTGCAGATTATTGATGTTGCTCACTGTTTGAGCGCCTGACACAGGGGCCGCTGTCCATTCTGTCATGTGATACTGACCTGCAGGGCGGCGGGGTCAAAGGTGGCGGAGGCGCTGCTGGCGGCCCGCGAGTCGAGGCAGGAGGACGACGCCCTGAGCGACTCCGCACGCAGCGCCTCCATGTTCTGCGCGATCAGCGCCCCCGTGTTCCTGCAAGTAGATGACAGCAAATGGCAGCTCAGCCACCGAATGATATCAAAAGTGCGTTGTACGACACAGGACCTACTGCAATGAGGCATACCTGAAGCTGAAGTTGTGGAAGTCTGTTTCCGGGGTGTGCACTTCGCCGGTGCCGGCTCCCTCTGGCGTGCGCGGGCTGGCGCCGGCGCTGCTGCCACGCGATGAGCCGCCTAGAAAATGCAGAAGCCCCAAGTGATCAGCCTTATGTCACATGGCGAAGAGCGACTGGTGGCACAGCAAGCAGGTTTCGCTGCCAATCAACCAGTTCACAGCGCTGTCAGCTTAGAACCAATGCTGCCTGAAACCAACCTGTTGAGCCGCTGCTGCTGCCGCTCTGGCTGTGCGCTTCGTCGTCCATCGACATGGCAGTCACGTCCGCCGACATGGGCCGCCCCAGCATGCTGCTGCCATGCAGCGGCAGCGGCGTCGCCGCTGACGCCGCACCGGCCTCCGCCTCCAATGCATGGACGCTGCGTGCATCTGCACAGCATGGCGATGCCACAGCCATCTACAACGCATCAGCCCCAAAGCAGCAGTCCAGCGCAGGGGTGCGAGCAATACTGACAATCTGGTCAGCACGCTATACCGCACCAACGGAGGACCCATGTTCGGCGGCGAGCGAGGCGGCAGAGCTGGCGCGGCTCATGGCGCTCCCAGCTATGCTGCTGGCCCGCCGCTGCCGCCGGCCTGCTCGAAGCACAGCCCAGATGCATCAGCAGCAGCTGCAGCGCAGTGCCAAAGTGCTACACAGGAGAGCAGGTGGCGATGCTCAAGACGAGTTCGTTAGGCTGCAGCACTGCAACAAAACGCTACTCTGACGCACTGCGAGAGGGGGAGCTGCCTCGGGAGTGGCGGCCCGAGTCCGCATCCGAGCGGCTGTCCACGTCGCGGTGCATGGACCGCCGCGACACCTGCAGATGTGTACACCAGCTATAGCACTGCACTGCAAGCGGACGCAGCCACCTGCACAGCGAGGATGACAGGGAGCTGCCAGCGAGCACTTGAACCCTTTGTCACGAAACGCACCGGCTTGGAGGCGAAGTAGGAGGTGTCGTATTCATGCTCCAGGGTGGGCACGAAGGCCGCCTTCTGCCGCGCCAGGCTCGCCCAGTCCAGGCCCGCGAACCAGGGGTGCAGCTTCACCTGGCACATGAGTACACGTTTCGTGAGGCAGCTGCATCCCGGTTCTTGACTCACAACCAGCGGCGTCAGGTATCAGGTCGTAGTAGAGGCAACCGCTGGTCGTCAATCGGTTCGGGAGACAGACGCCAGTTCAGGGCAGGTACACGAGAGGCACCTCGCCGGCGCCGCGCGCCCCCAGGCGCCGCCCCGGGTCCGAGCACAGCAGCCGGTCGATGAGGTCGCGGCACCCGGGCGACATGTCGTCCGGCCACTCGATGCGCCGCTCCAGGATGTTGTCAAACACCTCCTGCAGCCAATAGGTCCAGACAGCGTGATGCATCAGCAGGGGCAGGCTCTGTGAAAACCAATCCAAAATGCTGCAGGTGCATAGCATGCTCAAGCTCGCAGACTGCAGCTGTAACGTGGACTGCAAGGCTTGGTCCACAGATTCAGCCCAGTCGGTCCATTGAGGGCTCCTGACCTCGGGGGTGTCGGCGCAGAAGGGCGGCGCGCCGGTGACCAGCTCGAACAGGATGACGCCGCAGGACCACCAGTCGGCCTCGGGGCCGTGGCCCACCCCCAGCAGCAGCTCCGGCGCCAGGTAGTCGGGCGTGCCCACCGCGCGCCGCCGCTCCCTGGGCGGCGTGACCACCGGCTGCAGCTGCTGCTGCTGCTGCTGCTGCATGACCATGTCACACGAAGTGTCAAGCATCAAAGCAGGCACAGAAAGTCAGCCTGGTACCAAGCAGCGTACACCTGCAAAGCCCGCAGCAGATGGGCATGCGTTGCACTGTCACTGCACTTGCCGGTGTGCTGCAGGCAGTCGCAGGACCAGACCTGCGCCGCGGGCTGCCAGGGGGCGACCACCGCCTGCAGCGGCGGCTGCGGGGAGCCGGAGCGCTGCGGCGGCTGCTGCTGGGGCGCCTGGTGCGGCGCCGGGCTGTCGGGCGAGCCCGGCCCGCTCTGAGCCGCCTCGCTGCCGCTGCGCACGGATCCAGGCGTGCCGCTGCCTGCACCTGTGTACGGAGAGCCGGGCACGGCTCCTTCATACCAGCACGCGACAGCAGGACCTTCGTCCTTTGCCATGCACACAGACGCTCATGGCATACAGCTGCTGTCAGGACGCCTAGCACCTCCACTGTACCCTGCGGACACAGACTCCGTGGTGCGAGTGGCGTGTCTGGACCCACCCTGCATGTCGATGGAGCGCGCGCGCAGGCCGCCGTCGGCGGAGGGGGCGCCGGGGAGCGACCAGCGGCGGGGCGTGGAGGCCGCCGACAGCGAGCGCGGGGAGCTGGCGCCGCTGTCCGCCCGCATGCTGTCGCTGCGCGCCGCCGCCAGGTCCCTGTGCAAAGGGAGACGCTGACGGTGCCGTGCTGCGAGCCGGCTGTTTGGTGCTCCACAACACATGGAGATGAACGAACCCTGACGAGGCCACTTCAACTGGATGAAGTTTGTGCTCACGCGGCCTAGGGAAGCTGCTGGATGTGACAGCTGGGAAGGGCGCGACATCAAACAGCTGACAAAAGCGCGCACAGGGCGCGGGGGTGGGCGGCCATCGTGTCGGAGCGGTCGATGACGCCGACGCAGGACAGCCCGAAGTCGGTGAGCTTGATGTGCCCCGCGGCGCCCACCAGCAGGTTGTCCGGCTTCAGGTCCCGGTGGATGATGCCCTGCAGCACACAACCCTGCCTCACAACGGATCTGGCGCACGAGACTGCTGTTCAAGAAGGAACACCCTGCGGCGGCCGCCAGGTGAAGCTGCCTACATGACGATAGCCTCCTTGCACACCGCGGCGTGTGCAGGTAAGCAACAGCAGCCACCATGATCAAGTCTGCAGATGCTCGGCAGGGCATCTGAACAGCACACTGCAAGACCCACACGTCCTGCCGCTGCCAGCGCACCTGGGTGTGACAGTACTCGAGCGCCAGGATGGTTTCGGCGATGTAGGTGCGCGCCACGTCCTCGTCCAGCGCCCCCAGGTTGCGCAGCAGCGAGTACAGGTCGCCGCCCGAGATGTACTCCATCACGATGTACAGGTTGTCCTTGCTGGCGAAGCTGTAGTAGAAGCGCACCTGAACACGAGAAGAGCAGGCGTCATTGCGCAGCTGGGGCTGCGTTCAATGGCGCCAGACGGCGGGCTGGTCAGCTCTGCAGGTAGAGCTGCCATTGCCACAGCTGTGGGGCAGAACATGGTTTGCGCACCACAAAGGGATTGTTCGCCATGGCCAGGATGTTGCGCTCGTTCTTCACGCTCTGCACCATGTTCTTGCGGATCAGGTCCGACTTGCGCATGACCTGCAGCCGATCAGGGGCATCTCGGGTGGTCAGCCTACAAAACAGCGTCAGCCTCTGACAGAGATGCCTCATGCCAACCACCGCGGCCAACCACCAGGGTCCAGAGTCGCACACGCCAGCTCTACGTTGCAATCTGCATGCTTCCGGGCACACGAGTGTACCACGGCAACCTGTGTCGATGCAGCGCTCACCTTGATGGCGTAGGGGTCGCCGGTGGCCTTCTTGCGGGCCAGGTACACGCGGCCAAAGGCGCCGCGGCTGATGGGCTTGATCACCTCGAAGTCGTCGATGCTCATGGCCGTCGCGGCGTAGCTGGCGCTGCTCTGCGGGCTGGACGCTTCTGCAGTCGCAAGGGAGCGGCAGTCTGCGTGCCGTCAGTGCATGGTGGTACCGTCAGCCAGGCAGCCAGCCAGATATTTACGTCCAGGCAGTTCACAAAGGTGACCGCAGAGCATCGCAAGGCCTAACTTCAGTGTTTGATGCGCTTTCACGCATCGCTGGCCCACCTGAGGAGTCGCCGCCGGAGGGGCGGCGGGTGGGCGCCAGCCCGCCGGGCTGCATGGAGCGCAGCTCCTCCAGCTTGGCGGCCAGCAGGCGGCGGATGCGGGTCGCGGCGGCGGCGGCGGCCGGCGCCAGCCCGCCCTGCTGCTCCGCCGCCCCGGCCAGCACGCCCACCTGCTGCAGCACCGCCTGCGCGCAGCACCACGGGGCAGCGAGTCACCTGGCCGCTGCGCATGTCCATGGCCATCGGGAATGAGGCAGCAGGCCACTGAAGCTGGATGCACACTGGGCAGCACGGACTGGCATCTCCCCCTGTGGGACAAGCCGGTCAGCAGAAGTAGTCGTGCAGGACGGAGGGGAGCAGCTGCACATTTTCATGTGGACAAAGCGGGAGCAGTGCAGCGGAGACCGCACCAGGCAGCGGCGGGCGGGGAGGCGGGTGCCGTCGGGCTGCAGGCTGGCGGCCGCGCGGGCCCAGGCCGCCAGCGCCTCCGCCTCCTCGCCGCCCTCGCCCCCCTCACCCGCCTCCAGCTCCGCCAGGTCTTCACTCTCCAATGCGCTGGCCAGCCTGGCATGTGAACACCCCAGGTCGTCTGCCGCTCCCAAGAACAGGAGCTCTGCAGCCGTCCAGCCGATGACCGATGCCGCAACTGATCGGGCTCCTGCCAGACAGCAGGTGCATCCCATGCGTCAGTGGCATGACTCAGGCGTTGCGAGATGACTGTACCTGTACAGCCGGGCGTCGATGGCGGTCTCCCGCTCCTCCACACCGTCCAGCAGCGCGCAGATCTGCAGCTCACACCAGCTGGTAGGGTCACCAGGTGCCGCCACGTGTGCCAGCAGAATGAAATTAGTGACGCTATCTTTTCCAGTGCAATGCAGTCAGCCTGCACGGTCCCGCGAAACCTGCGCACCTCGTATGTAGATCAGAACAAGCACTTGCCTGCATGGCATACAAACCACACTGACACACCTGCGAGTGGTGTTCCAGCACGTCCGGGTGGATGGCCTCCTCGCAGATGCGGCAGACCACGGGGCGGGGCGAGCCGCCGGCCGGGGTGTCGGGCTCCTCGGGCGCGGTCTCGAAGCCGGCCGCGGCGGGGGAGTGCGGCGGCGAGATGGTCGGCCGCCCCAGGGGGGACGGCGGCAGCCGCGGCGCGGCCGCGCGGGGCGACCCCGAAGCCGACACGGCCGCCGCTGCGGCGGCGACGGCGGCGGCGGCGTGCGAGCGCAGGTCCGACGTCGTCCGCACCGTCAGCGGCCTGCATGGTTCGAGCACACACAGCTGAGCGCACGCCTGGGTGCAGTAATCAGCAACATCTGGGATGAACCATGATCAACCTATCAGCCTGCCGTTCAAGCGAGCCAGAACAGGAAGCAGGAGGCCCTTGCTACTCCATTGCACCCGAACCAGTCAACATGACTGCAGAACAGCAGTGCACCTGGGCGGCCGCAGCGACATGGACTCGGCGCTGAAGGCGGCCGGGGGCCGCGGCTGCTCGGCGCTGCGGCGCGGGGCGTCCAGGCTGCGGGGCCGCGCCCCGTCCGGGCTGGCGGGCCGGTGGGGCCCCGGCGCGAGCGGCGACCCGGCCTCGCTGCCGCTGTCCGCGCCCAGCGCGGCCGCCGCGGCGGCATCACTCGGGTACGTGGCTGACCGCTGCCGCTGCATGTTCTGCAGCGCAGCATGGCAGGCAGAGGTGAGCCCGGACCAGTTCGTCGTGGGGGCTGCAGCCAGTGCAACTTGAGCATGCCGAGCAAGCCCTGGTGATGTACATAGCACCGGGCGGGCGCTGGCTACACTGTCAGTGCACATGCTGCTGGGCACGCACCCTGAAGGACAGCTGGGACTCCAGGGGGTGTGCCGGCACAGGCGGCAACCCCTCCGCGCGGCTGCCCATCGACAGGCGCGGGGCGCCGCCGCTGGCGGCGCTGGCCAGGCGTGGGGTGGACGCCGTGGATGTGGGTGAAAATGCGCTGTACCCGTCACTGTCCGTGTGACTGCATGCCAACATGATATGATAATCGACCATCGTGATCAGCTTCTGCCTCCGTGCAAGCATTGCCGAGCATCGCAGGATCGTGCTTAGCAATGCTACAGCTGCTGAGCTCGTATCAGTGTTGCAGCGCGTGCAGCTTAAAATGCTGAATCAGTGACTGCTACCGCCTGCCGCCCACCTCTCGTCGTCGGACGTCAGGCTGCCGGACTGCAGGGGGCGGAAGAAGGAGGCGGCCGCGGCGCCGCTGCCCAGCGGCGACATGTCCCCCGAGTCCGCCCGCAGCTCCTCCGCAGCCGCGCGCCTCGACAGCCGCCGCCGCAGCGTCGCCAGCAGCCCTGCAGATGCAGAAACACGCAAACCTCAGTGAGCGGCGCGTGCTGCTGCTGTGCTGAGAGCTGAGAGGCTGCGCTGGCTGCAAGCACCCAACCTGGCAGCCAGATCAACAGCGTGTATGGGGGTGCAAACATGCAGTGCTCCTGTCAAGTCGCAGGAGGGCAAAGCGGCGCTGACACCATGAAGTCCAGCGGCATGCACACCCTGGCGGCGGCGGCTGGGCGACGTCTCGGGCGTGAACCCGCTGTCCGAGGCGTCCGCGTCCAGTGGCGACGCCACGCTGTCCATCTGCGCCTCCAGCGCGGTGACTACCGACCGCCCCAGCGGCGAGCGCTGCGGCAGGAGCGAGATGGTGTCAGCAGCAGGTTCGCTGCCGCCACCCCGTGCCTCCTTGGCAGAGGGCAGAACGCATGACGAGTGTCGCAAGCAACAGGTTGCGCACACACACGAATGCAACATCCACCGCACCCGCTGCAGTGCGGTGTGATGCAGGAGTTTTAGATGCGTGCCTGGTGTGCCGGCTGCCGCGGGCCGCCGCCGTCGCTGCCGCTGCTGAAGCGGCCGGTCAACTCGGCGCTCGCGCCCTCCAGAACCGTGGGCGGCCGCTGTGGTGCCGCTGCTGCTGGCGCCGCGGCACCTGGGGCTGCGTTGCCAGCCACGCCGCCTGCGCCGGCGTCTGCTGCCGCTGCCTCGGCCAGCTTCATGCGGTTCAGGCCGGCCATCATGTCGCGGAACGACCTGCAGTTGCGATGGTGCACGCAAACAGGGTCAGAGAACACCGCGCACAGCGCAGCGCAGACAGGGACACCATCGCGTGGACCCGCACACCTGCGCACTGCTGTGCTGAGATGCGCTGTAGCCTGCAATGCACCTCGTGCACTTGGCCTGATGCGCATGGTGAGACGCTGGTTCTGGGACCAAGCAGCAGCCGCGCCTGGAGGGCAGCGTGACGGCGCGGACGAGGGGCGACTTGGGCGTCGCAGCCGCGGCTGCGGGCGCCTTGGCCGCAGCCGCCGCCGCCGCCCGGGCCGCCCTGGTGCGCGCCCCTGTTGCAGGGAGGACTTTGCCTGTTATGCCAAGTACAGCAGCATGTCGGCATTTCGAAATGCTTCCAAGCTGTGGGCAGGCGCCAGCTTAGAAACACAAATTTGGCACAGACCCAAAGGCAGGTAGCCAGCTCTCCGCAGCATGGCAACCCTACAGCTCGTGCTCGGGGTCCATTGCAGCACGGGGTGGGTTGCTGCACACTGGAAGCGCCACAGGGCCGCACCCGGGCGCGCCCCCGCCGTCGCCCAGCCGTGGCCGTGGCCGCCGCCGCCGCCGTGGAAGCGGCGCCAGCGGCCGCCGCGCGTGCGGGGCTGCGTGTACAGCGCGGTCATGCTGTAGTCCGCGTGCTGCTGCGGGGTGGGCTGGCCGGCGTCCGCCTCCTCCGGCACCACCAGCCGCGAGCACCGCGTCAGGATGAACAGCAGGCGCGTGACCAGCGCCTTGTGCGCCGCCACCACGCACCGCCGCCGCGCCTCCTGTCCAGGCATTTTCAAACAGTGTTGAGTGCAGATGCACGTGAAGGAACGGAACAAGAGCGCATGGAGCTGCTCCGGCAAGCAACGATGTGATCCAGCGGACTGCGCAGCACTGCCGCCGCCACAGGCGTCGACAACGTGCAGAAAGCCGGCTGTACATGCCGCATGCACAGCACAGTGCAGGCAGCTGGTTCCAACACCCATTTGCTTGCAATTTAGGTGCTGGACAGAGGTGAGCACACCTCCAGCTCGTCTACGATGTCCTGCACGGTCGCCCTGAACACCGCAAGGTCCTCCTCCAGGCACTTGTCCACCACCGCGATGATGCTGCGTTGATGCAATCGAGAGCACATTGCAGAAGAGTGTGGCAACTGTTTTGGTTCACTGTCCGCAGCTGCCGCCGGTTGCTGCACAAGCCGCGAAACCCCTTTGCCTGCCCAGCTGCGGCATGTCGTGCACGCACTTCGCAGCACCTGCTGCATCCTAGCTACTGGGATCCTGACCTTTCGACGACGCCGTCATCGGCGTCGGGGGTGCCCGCCTCATGCTGCGCCAGCTGCAGCGCGTCGCGCCTGAAGGACTGCAGGTCGCCATCCACCTGCGTGTGCCACCAGTGGCTGGGTGAGCATGCTGCGCAGCTGTTGTGTCACAGAAAGCTGCTTCACTCCAGGGCAACGTGCACCTTTGCCTTGGCTTTGGCAAAGGGCTCGGACAGGGCGTCAATAGGGGAGGACGACTGCGCCGTCCGCAGCTCCCGGACCTGCACAGTAGCATGTGTCAGCCTGGCAAGTCGGTGCCGAGCAACTATCCCCTTAGACCATGCCAAACAACCTACCATGCAGATGTGCCTCGACGCATGACACGATCTTTCGGCCACAAAACAACAATGCTGGGAGTCAATCACCCGGGGCAGGGATGCTGAGCCGACCAGCGTCTGGCTGTCCGCCTTGTCCATGAAGGACGTCGTCTGCATAAAAGAGAAAACAACATGTCAACCTGTCATGGTATGCTCTTACCTTGCATGTAGTCACCCGGTGTCAACCCGGGGTCAAGTCAAGCCTGCTGTGTAGAGCACATGCAGAAGAAGTGGCAGTTCAAGTGCGGGGTTGCGGGGTTACGGGGTTGCATTCGAAGCACCGATCACCCGCAGGGGGTTGTTGAACAGCCGCTGGCGGCTGCTGTGCGGCGACAAGGGAAACTTGGCCGGCGTGTCGGGCGAGGCGGCCTGCAGGTTGCCGCCGACGCTCAGAGGCGGCAATGCTCGACTGCAGCTCACAGCATAGGAGGCAAGAATGCGTCGGATGCAGCTGCTTGCAGGCAAGCGCCGGGGGTGTTTCCAGGCAGGAGGGAAGCCCACCCTGGAGCTGTGCGGGCTGCCGACGGCCTTGGCGGCCAGCAGCGCTGCGGAGATGGGCGAGCTGGGGATTCCTGCCGAGCCGCTGGGCGAGGAGTGCCGCAGCAGCGATGCCGGTGGTTCCAAGCCTGCATGGGTGGATGTCGCACCATTGCGATGAGACTGAGCATGGATTGTTGACGACCGTGGCTGATGCCAGCGAGGCACCACCGCGGGTGCCCGAGTGCGCTGCTGGGTGGGATGCCCTTACCCGGCGGGGCGGAGGGAGCGTGCGGCGAGCGCTCGTCCTGCGGGTCGTTCGCGCCGCCGCCGTCCGCCGCGTCGCCCTGCGGCCGCCGCCCGGGCCAGCTCTGCAGCCGCGCCTGCCGCGGCGCCTGGCGGTCGGGCGGCGGCAGCGGCTGCTGTCGCTCGTCCTGCTGCTGCTGCGGCTGCGGCTGCGGCTGCGGCTGCTGCTGGTCGTCAGGCGACCGCTGGCCGGCCGCCGGCTGGTGCTGCGGCGTGCTGTCCTGCTGCGCGGCCGCGTCCTCGGCACGCAGGCGCGCCCTGAAGCCGTCCAGCAGGCCGCCGCCCAGGCTGCCGTCCAGCGGGGAGCCGAACTGCGGCGGGCGCGGCGGCGCGGCCTCGTCCGACTCCGCCGTCCGCCGCGCCGTCGCCTCCGCCAGCGCCGCATGGAAGGGGCTGCGCAGCGCGGGCGTGGTGGCTGTGCGGTACACCGCCGAGCGCGCCGGGCTGACCGGGGACGCCTCGCTGTCGGAGGGGCTGTGCGGGCGCAGCTGCGGCCACCGGTGCTGCGGCGAGGCCGGCTGCGAGCCGCTGTTGGGCTCAGTCCATGCCGCCCGGGGGCTGGACCCCGCCGCCGGCGTGCCCGGCGCTGGCGCCGGCTGCTCCCGTGCAGGCGCCGCTACCGGCTGGTCTGGCGGGGCACTGACGCCCGCTGTCGTGCGCACCTGCTGATCTGCGGCGCCGGCGGCATCGCCGGCAGCCGCAGCCCTGCCGCTGTCGCGCTCCGTCATCTCTGCGGCGTCAACAGTGCTTCACCGCTGATGGGCATCCTGCCACAGCTGCTGCTGCCCCCGTGCCGGTGTACTGCCGCCCCGCCATGCTGACGCCCTCCGCTCCGCTGGCCGCGCAGCAGGCCGCTGGTGGCACGCGAGCAGCCCTGCAGAAGTGTTGGGTCAGGTTGTATATCATGGCGTGCATCAAGCTCAGAGGCTGGCTGTGCCTGCAGCGCTGCTGTTGGGAATGGTCAGCACTGACTTTGACTTCCTGAAGCGTGCAGGTCTTGGCCACGCCCCCACCTGCAGACCCGCGATATGATATCCTTGACGCGCCGCTCGACTATTCGCGTCTAACGTACCTTGAGATGTGATCGACGGAAGGCTTCCACTGCGGCTTCGGATGGCACCGGGACCACGTCCGCTTTCGGGCCAGCCGCATCCGCGGCCGCTCATGAGTCGCTGCACGCTGGCGGCGTGTATGCAGCCCCAGCTGCGCGCGCACGTAGAGAAAGCGCTCAATGAAGGTTGCAGTTGGCAAATGCAGTTGCAGGCAGCGTTCTGCCCCTGCCGAACCAAGAGAACGGTTTCAGCAAACAGTGATTCACAGCAGCGCTTGCACCCAGCACTAGAATCACCTCAACCGACACTCTGGAATGTCACCGTAGGCTGGCGCCAGTATAGATCGCGTATACCCGTCAAAACTGTTCGACATCCCGAGTCAAAGGCCTGGCCTTTTGGCAGGAGGCAAGCCAAAACGCTGCGCTGCCAGTTGCGAACTGCATCGCTGGGCTTAGCGGGCGGTTTGGGGCCGGGGACGCCCCGCCATGAGCTCCCCGCAGCAGGTGTGTTCAGCACTTCCGCGCATGTGCAGAATGGCGCAGCGTATGCGCAAGTTCTGTGCATGACTCTGCTCAGATATGCAAGAAGCGGTTAGAGTAGTCGAGCGAGCTGGTGCTACGAACGTGTTCCGATGGTTGGAAAACCCTACTGCGTCGTGCAGCGTGCACATCTGCAGAGTGTGGGCACGGCGGGCGCTGTGATGCACCTCAGCGTGTCGGCCCATGCCAGCTGACCCATCCTGTCTCGCATCCGCTAAGTGAGGAGATCTCTGACCACACCGCATGACGCTGGTCAGTCTCCCTGGGCTGCAGAAGTCGGCGGCGGAGATTGAGGCGGAGCAGGAGGCGAAGCTTGCGCAGAAGTATGGCGGCCTGGCCAAGAAGAAGCTCATGCCCAAGGAGCGCAACTACTTCGACTCGGCGGACTGGGCGCTCAGCAAGCAGGGGCGGAAACCGGAGAACATGGCGGGGGCGGCTCCCGGGCCGCCGCCCACGGCGCTGCCCCCCAAGCTGGAGCCCAGCGTCAGCGACATCCTGAAGCCGCGCCGCTCCTCGCACCTGGGCGAGACCGAGGCCGCCGGCCACTAGTGGGCGGGCCTCGCTGGCGGGCGCCGCAGGGCATATGCACGGCATGGCGGCCGGCAAGCTCCGCTGCGTCATCCCAGTGGCGCAAGGGACGGCAGTGTGGCCTCAGCTCCCGGCTGTGCAGCAGGCAGTGGGAGGACGACTGCTGCTCTGGTGCCGCGAGTCACTGCTTCTGTACCTGAGGTGGCTTGAGAGCAACATATTTACAAGGTGGTGCAGCTTGTGCACCCAGTGCAAGCGCCGCTGATGTGCCTGCTCACGGTGAAACAGCCGTTTCTGTTCAGTGGTTTGACAGTACTGCACAGACTGGAGGCGTGTGACCTCCTCCTAGTGGCCATGCACACGGCCTGCCGAGCATTGACCGACCAGTGCGTGGCACATGTGCTGCTTGGGGCGATGCAGCCACTAGTAAGCATTCATTCAGGCTTCGTCTGAACATAAAATCACATGCCGCTACTGAGAGCTACATGCTACTTCAACATTTTCAGTACTGGAGCGTCGTCACACTACCCGCGTACCGGGTTACTGATACTGCGCACTTGCACATCAGCTGCCTGATACCAGACTGCCGTCCTGTCCCAACTTCATCCTCAGCTCGTAGTCTGTTGAGTAATCAACGAGCTCAGGTCATCAATAGCGCAGACACTTCCCTTGCTCACTGGTCTGTTCCCAGGTCTAGACACAGGGCAGCCCTGGAGCACGTTACGCTGCTGCGATGCGACCTTACGAAGCCACCTCGCACAGCTTACATCTACAGTTTCATGCTACTTGCTCACTTATGACACATGGTATGCAGCACCTACAGCCATTTAGTTGTCCCGCAACGCCTGATCAGCGTATACATGCACATGTGCGACGCTAGATCGCACACAGTCAGCACAGAATCTGCGGCATGCCCCTGATGTCGAGCCGCAGCCTCCTGACCTGAAGCCTGCCCATCACACCAAGCGTTGTCACACATCGCAGCCGACGGTGCAGGCGAGTGCTGGCGTGGCGATTGTTAGGGATGCACCTCTGAAGCGCAACATCTGCGCGACAGCGGTGCAGTCAAAGCACAGCGCTTTGAACAGCAGTTGCTGCACTCAAGCGCTATTACTGGGCCTCACGACGTGTCATCCTGCATCTGCCAGCAGCTGCTCTCGCATGCGCACGGCCAGTGGCTGGGCCCCGCGCCACAGCCCCGCCTGCCCACAGCCCGCCGCCAGCAGCGCGCCGCTGGGCGTCCGCCGCCCTACAGCTCCCGGATCGTTCGCGCATTCAGTCAGGGGCATGGCGGACAGCGTGCGGCGCCCGATGTACGGTGACCCCTGCGCTGCATATGGCAGCGACGCGGCTGTGAACGGCAACGGGGCTTTCGAAGCCCAGCACCCCGGCGGCAGCGTGGACATAGATGCAGGCGACATATGCAGCCACGACGAGTGTCCCTTCCCGTCCCACGACGCGTTCAGCCACGAGAAGAAGGAGCGCCGGCTGCGCAACCAGGTTAGGGTTGCTGCAGCTGACGACGTGCAGATGGCCATGGAGGCCTTATCCTACTAAAGTTGTTTGTCATGCACGTTCCTGCATGCAGCCGATAAACCCTGGCAAGGCCTGCTGCAGGTGCAACTGAGCTGCTATGCAGATGCGATCGGCAGCGGCCTGCCTGACCTGCGCCGCTTCATTGACGAGCACTTGGATGGTGAGCAGCCTGGCGACGCCAGCGTGACGCAGTCAGCGCCACCAATGAAACAGCACAATGAGCCAGCACCTGCTGGTTGCACAACAACCAATTCACATGGCCACTGGAGTCGCCACTGCCACCAGCCTCAGTGGTGTGTTTGTGCCAGGTGTGGTGAAGGGACTGCACCTGCTGCCGATCTACCCCTCCTCTGGCGACGGAGGCTTCGCGCCGCTCACTTACAAGGTCTGTCACTGTGCTCAGTACCGACGATCTGGCTTCGCGTGCCACAGCTGCACCTGCTGCCATGGTCAGGTGCTCATCATCAGACGAGGATGCCTCGAGGAGATCGGGGGCTCAATGGCCATCCTCGGGCATGCCGCGCAGGAGGTGGACCCGCGGCTGGGCACCTGGGACGACGTGCGGGCGCTGGCCGACAAGCTGGACCTGGAGCTGGAGCTGATGGTGAACCACATCTCGCCGGCGTCCACCGAGTTCCGGGACTTCCTGGCCGAGGGCGACGCCTCGCAGTACGCCGACATGTTCATCGACTGGGACAGCTTCTGGCCGGAGGGTGAGCACAACGCGCATAGGGAGCTGCATCTAGCATTGCTCATGTGCTTGCGTGCTGATCTCGCCATGGCAGTTGAGCACGTGCTCGGCCCAGCTGTGGAACGCCATCACGCCGTGCCGTGCCATCACTGCGCACCGCTGCATGCTGCTGAGCGGCCCCCTGACCGGGACCTGACCCCGGGGCCGCCGGCGCAGGTGACCCCAACGAGGAGGACCTGCTGCGCATCCGCACCCGCAAGGCGGAGGCGCCGGTGCTGACGGTGACGATGGGCGACGGCAGCACGCGCCGCGTGTGGTGCACCTTTGGCCCCCAGCAGATCGACATCAACCCCTTCTCCGAGCCGGGTGAGCAGTTCCTGTCATTGGTGCCATGGTGGCAGGCACTTGCAGGCACCTGTGCATGGCCACACCGGCTGCCTACATGCCAGCAGTGCTGTCCACGTCCCTGCAGCTAACGATTAGAGACACGTGTTCACCGCAATGCTCGAAGCTGCGCAGGCCGCAAGTTCATCGAGGAGTCGCTGGCGTCGCTGTGCCACCGCGGCGCCAAGATCGTGCGGCTGGATGCCTTTGGCTACGCCACGAAGAAGCCCGGCACCCGCTGCTTCTTCGAGGTGCGCTGCAGGCGCTGCGGGTTTGCAGCAGAACGGACACATACGGTGCCGAGGCTCAGAGATGTGCACCTGCACCTCTGACTGCTGGTGGGATGGCAAGCAAAAGCTGCGTCGGGAGAGGCCCAGGTGCACTGTTGGCGTGTGCAAAAGCGGCAAGGCCGCGAGTGGCAGCACCATGAAAAGGCGAGCAGTTTCCACTGCGTGACTCCTTGCCTCCACCCTGGGCACAGGAGCCGGAGGTGTGGCAGCTGCTGGAGCGCCTGAGCGTCATCGCGAAGAAGCACGACACCAGGTGGGCGGCACACCTGCTGCCGAGAGTGCGGCAGAGAGCAGCAGTGCCTGTCAAGCGTTTCAGTTGCTTCCCCAGGCATAGCCATCGCTGCCTACTTCAGGCACACTAGGACCACGCTCTGGTTGCACCCTGCAGGCTGCTGTGCGAGGTGCACGAGGACTTCCAGCTCAACATCACGCTCGCGGCGCACGGCTACTGGGTGCGTCTGTGCACTCACGACAGATGATGGCTGTGTGACAGCTTCAAGTCTGCCGGCCCTGAGGCTCATCCCACGCCCAGGTCCTGTACTGGACAGCCAGCGCAACTGTGTGGGGCAAGGATCCGATGCGCCGCCTTGTCCGTGCACCACCTGCTGCACGTGCCACTGCAGGTGTACGACTTTGCGCTCCCGCTGCTGGTGCTGCACGCGTTGCACTTCCAGACCGGCTCAGCGCTGCGCCACTGGCTGCGCATCTGCCCCCGCCGCCAGTTCACGGTGGGCGCCAGCGTGCCGGCGCGGCAGCCCGCGGCAGCCGTCAGCAGCTGGCATACCTGTCAGCCGCGCCACCTTCAGCGTTCTGGCTTCTTGCATGGTTGCAGCCAAATGGCGGCTGTTTTCCACATATCACTGCAACGCAATGCCTGCCGCAGGTGCTGGACACGCACGACGGCATGGGCGTCGACGACATCGAGTCCCTGGTGTCGGTGCGTGTTGCATGCACCTGCTGTCAGCACTGCATCATGTGACTGTCATCGTGAACACGGTCACCAGGGCCTCTCAGCTCTCCAGGCTGCAGTGTAAGCGCTGCTAGGCTGCACAAGGGACATTACCAGAGCGCCTGGACACATGTCCAAAAACGCTGCTGTCGCGCTGCGCAGGTTTGCGACGTCGCGCAGCTGCAGGAGATGGTGACGACGAAGCTCAACGCGCTGCCGAACTACAAGTTCAAGCGGGAGGGCGGCGGCTACCGCTCCTACCCCCACCAGTTCAATGCCACCTACTTCTCCGCCTGCCAGGAGTCGCCGCGGGTAGGTTCTTTTCTCTGCTTCCTCTTCCAACTTGCAGTTGCTGGCACGTCTCGTCGAGGCACTATCACATCTGGGCTATCAATCGGTGGCCTGCATGTGACTTGTTCCTGCCAATCCCTGATGCTGTATGTGTACGCTGCAGGCGTACCTGCTGGCGCGCGCCATCCAGTTCTGGACGCCCGGCGTGCCCATGGTGTACTACATCGGCCTGCTGGCCGGCGCCAACGACGAGGCTGTGAGTTTTGGCTGCAACAGCCTCACATCCCATGCATTTCAGTTCAATGGTAGCAGCTCGGGGATCAGCATGGCAGATGATCACGCTGAACCCCCTGGCAGCCTGCCACAGCAGCCGCAGGCTGTCACTGAAGCGGGCAGCCAGCAATCAGTGCACGCTCCAGCACTGCTGTCCCCACCGCCGACCACCCTGGAGGTGGTGACACGCTGCAGGGCGTGGAGCGGGAGGGGCCGCGCGGAATCAACCGCCACCGGTACACGCCCGAGGAGGCCGCCGCCGAGCTGGAGCGGCCCGTGGTGAAGGCACTCCACAGGCTGTGCATGTTCCGCAACCACCACAAGGCCTTCAACGGGCAGGCGCGCCTTTCTGCTGGATCGGCAGCACGACTTGATACTGTTCGGCCTGGCCAGCGCAGTGGTGCACCGAGACGGGGGTTCAAGTAGCCACCTATACACACGTGCATAAGCCTGCACGGGCTGCAAACTTGTTGCAGGAGCACAGTCCGGGTCTCTGCGGGCAGGGCCCCAGCAGTGAACAGCATCCACAGACCAAGGTGCAGAGCTGCGCTGACATGGTCTGCACACACGCCCTGCAGATCGCCATCAACCAGGAGGCGCCTGAGGACGAGCACGTGCTGCGGGTGACGTGGCGCAACGGGGAGCACCACGCCACGCTGTGCGCCGACCTGCGCACCTTCGCCTTCTCGGTGGTGAGCAGCGCCATCAAGGACGCCGGCCAGGAGCACTCCGTCAGGTGCGCACCTCAGCTTTGCGGGTGCGGTGGCTCTGGCAAGCTCCAAAACTACCTCTGTTTGCATCCTCCCTTTTGTGGACTGCCGCTGCTGGAAGCTCCATTTGCCACTAGAACAGGGTTGTGACCGGGTAATCACTTGTCCACGTCCTGGAACAGGTACGAGTTGGAGGACGACACGGTATCGTGGGCCAGGGCTACGTACGACGACGGGGACCTTGTTCCGCTTGATAAGCTTGATGTGAGCATCCAAACTGTCGTCATTACAAAGTTGCCAGTGGTGCCACTGTTGCTCCCATGCGCCTCCTCTCAACGCACGACGGTGGCACGCATCGTAAACCCTTCGTTGCCATGCAGGGCCTGCGCACTGACGAGCTTGTGAAGGTCGACGAATTCGCCGAGCCGGGGCGCTTTGCCGACCCCGGTCGCATCAAATAGTCCGCTTTGCTGAAAGGGGTTTACGACCTAGCGCTGCAAAACACACAACCCCTTTGCTTGCCTCCGCTGAATATTGCTCCACATGTGAATAAGATGCATGCCTTTCGGATGCAACCTCAATGCACGTTACCATTTCAGGTCTGGACATGCGGTACTGGGCTTGCAATCAGCAGGTTGATGGCGTGAGGGTCAGCTGTGGTAAACGTTCACAAGACGCTGCTGTTTTTTGTTATGTCTGGCTGCTGACCGCAACAGTGTGGAAGTAGATGGGGGTTGTGTCTGCAGTTTCACCACGTCTAACGGCTGCTCACTCAACAACAGTGTGTCTGCATCCGGAAAACTCAGCTACAGTGCTGCAGATGACGCTGTTGGAACCCCGCACAACTAAATGCTGACATGGGGACGTAGTCAGGCTGTGGTGTGCCCATAGAACAACGGCATCAAAGCTGCCGCAACTGGGTCATGCCTAACGCTACAAGAGCCGTGCCTTCCTGCCCTTCCTGCTGCTATCAGCGTACAACTGCACGCGACGCTGTTCTGTGTTGTTGCGGCTGGTGCCTGGCTTGCAGCGGCAACATCTGCAAAAGGAATGGCCGACCGTGGAGACCGTTGAAGCCCTGCAGTGCCGGTTCAGGCCGCCGCCACCATCCCGCACACGTCCTGGAGCTGAAAGCATCGGCGATCCAGGCCCTGCTGTGCAGGCCCCACCCTGGGGCTGGCGGCGGCGGCCCCTTGCTGCATCCTGCTGCCCCTGCATAGTTCACACGGGCAGCTGCTGGCGCGCAGCCCCCTGGCGCAGTAGCCTGCTGTGGCGGGCGTCCCGGGGCGTCACACGGCGCGGTTCGCCAGCTTGGCGAGCAGCGTGCCGACCTCAGCGGACGAGTTCAGAAAACCCCTGCTCATTGGAAGTACACAAATGTCACGCACCCAGGGTATGCAACAGACTGACGATCCAACAGTGGGGGTCGGTGAGGAACAGGCGCGTGTGAACGAGGCACGGCCTGAGCACCCTCCACTAGCGTACAAGCCTGGAACCAGCGCGGCACCTGGCCTGCGAGCGCTGCCGCCCCACGGTGCACGAGAACAGGTGGTCTGGCGGCAGCTTCATCGGCAGGTCCTGCAGCATATGGGGCGTTGGGTTGTGCTATGTGTGCTGTCAGCTGCTGGGACACACGCAAAACACACCATTGTCACGTGGGCTAGTGATACGGTGGAAGCGGGCCTGTCTACGGGTCAGCAGCACTTGTGCCCCACCAAACTGTGACACCACACAGATAGTGTGCGCGTGCGCTTCTGGTCACATGCCTTGAACACTAACATGACTGGTATGAAACAGCCCAACCTGCCTGCATGCCAGCCTTACATCTGCTCTTCCAGCCAGCAGTACGAGCAAGCTCCAGGGCTTGGTTACAGTGCACAGCGCACCAGGTCGGAGTTGAAGAACACGTTGGTGCCGGTGGGCGTGGCGGGCAGGCCCTGCAGCAGCGCGCTGCTGCCCCGCAGCCCCGACTCCACCCGCCGCATCGGCCGCTCCGCCCCCTCCGGCATGCTGGCCGTCCTGCACGCGTTCATGCAGAGCTGGGCTCAGGGTTGGCATCGTGGACATCAGGGGTGCAGCTGAGCGCACCTTCACAGTGGGCGCCAGCATCTGCCACAACGATGAGCTGGCCTGCCACCGGGAGTGGCAGCAGCCGACAGACTTGGCACAGCAGCGCAGAGAGTGCCCGTGACGCCCGCGCCTGCCGGGGTTGCCCAGGTTTCCTGGAAAGCCGTCCACGCCACGCGGGCCGCTGGTGTCTGCAGCAATGACGTGCAGCAGTGTCAAGGTGCGACTCGGCCGGGATGCAGCAGGGAAACCGAAGAGCAACTGCATGAGGGTGTCGTCGGTGTAGAAGGAGGAATCGACAGTCGAAGACACTGATGCAGCAATCACGAGGATGATCAGGGTTTGGCGCGCAAGGGGAAGGGCAGGCACCTCCGGCAGCGGAGGCCGCCCGCGGCGGCAGGCCCCGCGGCTGCAGGTGGTGGTGGTGGCTGTATGACAACTGCTGCTGCGGCGGCAGCGGCGGCTGGGCCTCTGGCCGCGCCGGCGGCTGCGGCGGCAGCTGCTGCGCCGCCGCCGCCGCCGGGTAGGGCGGCGCGCAGCACGGCAGGTCGCTGCTGGTGAAGGCCGCACGGGCTGCTGAGCTGCCTGCTGCTGGTGACGGTGGCACCTGTTGGGAAAGCAGCACAGGGCTTTGCTGCATGCCCGTTGCACATGCCGACCAGGCAGGAGCAGATGCCTGACACGCCCAAGACCCCTGCTTTCATGACAGAATGACTGCAGGGTTGGGCAGCAACCAGCGTACGCTGCAGGGTGGCGTGGCGCCGGGCGTCCAGCTGGCGGCCGAGGCGCCGCCGAGGCTCTGGTAGCTGTCCCGCACCAGGTTGGGCGGACCATCCTGCAGAGCGGTCACCAGCATACCAAGTCAGATCGACTGAACATGAGCTGCCAGTTGCGGTGAAAGCCATGCCTACGGCTTTGGGCCGCGCGGGACATCTGCCTGCTGCCGGCTGGGTGCAGGGCAGTCACAAACCCTGGCTAGGCGCCGCACTACCCGCAGCAAGATGAAGACGACCGAAGTCACTCAGCAGACAGATACCTGGGCGCCTAGCGCCGCCGGCATGCTGTCTCGGTCCAGGGTCGGCGGGCCGCCGCCGCCGGCCCGATCCACGCCCCCTGCCGGCAGCGCCGCCAGCATGCTGTACCGCGACAGCAGCCCTGTAGCGCCGCCGCCGCTGCTGCTGCTGGCCTCTGCACCGGCCCGCGTCTGGTCGCGGGCTGCGGCTGACAGGCCGTCGCTCCCGTCTGCCGGCGTGCCGCCCAGGCTGCCCATCGAAAGCCCGGCCATCTTGGCGGTCGCCACAGACAGGCCGCTTCCGCCGCCGGGGCTCGATGCCAGCACCCCGTTCTCCCGCGCGGAGGCGGCGGCAATTGTGTGCTCGGCCACTGAAGCCAGGGGCCCAGCAGTGGGCACGGGGATCGGCGGGCTGGCTGCTGCGGGGGCGGCCGCGGCGGCCGCCTTCACGAAGCCGGGGGCGCCGGCCATGGGGCTGACGATCGGGGCATCGCCGCCTGAGGTTCACGAAATGTAATATTGAAGGCAAAGCAGGCACTGCATGTGAATGTTGCCAGCAACCTCCCAGACTGTGACGCAGGGTCTGCATGCATGCTGTGCACGCCTATCACAAGCAGCGGGCACGTCGATCAGAGCACCTAGTGAGGTCAGCATTGATAGAGACACCTAGCGAGTCCGACCTTCAACATTTACACATGGTCAGTACTGCCAGTGTACATACTGGGCCATGGGTAGAGCTGTATCAACGCATTCGCCAGGAGCACTGAGATGCTGCCCGTCACCATGCAGATGCATGAGGAACAGCAGCAGCACCTGGCGCGAGGACGCTGCTGTTGAGGTCGGAGCCCTCGCCCGCCTCGGACAGCCGCTGCAGGGAGGGCCCGGAGTGCGGCAGCCCCGCCAGCGCGGGCAGGCTGACGGCAGAGCTGCCCATCACCGAGAGGGCCGCCGCCATGCCCGCCTTGCCCTCCAACATCGTCTGGCCCTGCAGACGTTACAACGATTCATTGAGGAGGTTGATCGAAAGTGCGTGCACGATGGGAGAGAATCTGGCTGTTGGGTGCAGGGACGGCCCTCGGAAAGCATGCCGCAATGCATCTCAGCATGGTCTCGTCTTCACCAGTCAGAATCCGTCATTCTCTGAAGCTATGCCAGGACTGCCATGGCAGGTTGTGAAATCTGCATCCGCAACTGTGCAGCACAGGCGTTTGGAGCAAGACAAGGTACATGGTGAGCACAGCAGCTTGGGCCACGCCTCGAAGAAGGTGAAGATGTTCTCGTCGCGCGTCAGGAAGTGGCCGACCACCAGCACGAAGTCGAAGTCGATGGCGGGCGGCCCGCCCTGCTCCACCATCGCGTGCAGGATGGACTGCATCGCGATGCCCTGCATGATGCAGGGTGGGAGGGCACTCTTCGGGGTGCATGTGACAGTACAGCACCAAATTCTCAGCAAGCCAGTCAGAGACCACTAGATGTGCGCTCGCCTTGCACACCAGCAGGCAATCATGCTAAGCTGCTCATGTTTCTAATACAGCAAGCTGGCAGCCAGCCTGCTTGTTAGCTCAAGATGTCGCTTGTCAACTCACCTTGGAGATGCCGACGGGGCGCACTTCCACCGACTTGCTGCCCTGCACGATGTCCACGGGCGCGTTGCTGATGGGTCCCGTCCACAGGTGCTGCAGCAGATCGCGCGCCTGCAGAAATTCGCCATGGAGTGTGAGGTGCGGGTTATCAGTCTCAGCGCATCACAGGCTGCTGCAGCACAGCTTCTGCTTGCAAAGCTATGAGGGATGCAGTGGTTGCCAAGTGAGCCTTCTGCAGCAGCCGTACAGATTCAGACGTCAACACGGCCGTTTCATGGGGCCACTGTTTGTTTCTGCATCTTGGTACGCGAGCCGCATGCGCTACATGTTGAAACAATGGCCAGTGATGACGGGCTAGCACCCGGAACTCCTGACGGTAGTGCTATGTAGGCGCTGAAAATGCTTCACCTGCAGGCGGCCAAACTCGATGTCGGCGTTCTTGTAGTTCCACACGATGGACGCCTCGCGCGGCTCGACGAAGGAGCGGGGCGTGCGCTCCCGGAAGTAGTCAAACACCAGCGCCACCGCCTCCATCCACTCCTTCTTCTTCACGTCCACCAGCGGCACCCAGTCCTGCATTTGGGGGTTCAATTCTTGCTTGCTGAACTTGTCCGAGCATGACAGGTATCAAGAAGGGGGGGTGAGTTTCAGCCACAGCCTCTGTCGCGCACAGATGGTTCAGCAGCAATGCTGTCTTTGGGTCTAAGCTGAGATGCTGTTCCAGCCAGTCAGCAGCCCAAGAGCATGACCGCTGCATGAATCCATACCACTGGCAGTGTGTCATCACATTGGCACTTATATTGGTCTGACGCACCGGCTTGGGCTCGACGTGCGTGGGCGGCGGCCGCATGAAGATGCCGTTCTCCGCCGCCAGCCACACGTGCAGCGCGCCAAACGTCTCCTCCAGCTGGTCCTGCGGTATTGTGGAACAGAAACAGGTTGAAGCGTGCATGCTTTGCAGCGCTGCATGGGTGCCAAGCAGGCATCTGTGCAACGGCGGGACCTGGAGGCTGCATGTCGTGTTGTAGGTGCGTCAGTGTCCCAGCAGACTCCAGCATTTACCTTGGCAGAGCCGCTGAAGATGACGACCACGGTGTCCGGGTTCTCGGTGAGCGCCTTGATGCTGTTGTACGTTTGCGGGTTGACGCGCGCCATCGACTGCACACACTCAGGTTCGAGATCACGACTGCCCCCACAGAATGGGGCAGAGTGAAGCACTGCGGATCAGTCTGAAGCTGGGGCGCTGCCTGAACATCAGTGATTGCAGCTGACTGACTGGCCTCCATCAAGGTGTGCTGTAGCAGCACACATTGCAACAGTGCACCAGCTTGCTGCAGTACAGTGCGGTGAGCACTGTGCCCTGATTGAAGAGCGTGTACAGCATGAAAAGCGCACACCATGAGGTTGTCGAAGTGGCGCTTGGGCTGCCGGGGCGCCTGCTCCACCCCCGTGGTGAGCGTGGCGTTGTAGCCGAACACCAGCAGCCGCCGCCGCGCCTCCTGGTACTCGTGCACCACATCCTCCACGTCCAGCTGCAAAGACAGCAACCATTGGTGTCAACTTTCGGGGATCTGATGTATTGTGGCGGATCGATCATCTCAGACCTAACGAGGATGTGCAGCAGCTTCAATGCATGCCGCCATTGAAATGCCAAGACAGCACGACGCAGCAGGCCATCGAAGTGCCATGTTCTATAGAGAGGAGTTACGTGCTGTCCAGAGGCAGCATGGTTGTCAGGCGGCGCTCTACAGCCGCAGGTGCGACCAATCAGTTGCAGATTCATGCACAACGCTGCCAGCATCTAGTGTCTGCCTGCCTGTCGCCTGGGCCGGCGCAGCTGTGTCTCGGACCCTGCGGCTCACCAGGGGCGGGATGTTGCGGGTGCGCAGCTCGGCCTCCACGTGCGTGTCGTTCAATTCGCTGATGAAAGTATCCGCCCACGTCTGGCTGGTGTGGATGGTGATGTGCATGTAGTTCTGCCGGTGCCGCTCCCGCCGCTCCTGTGTACACTCAGGCAGCCAGGTGGGTTGCCTGCCATCTGACAGAGCAACGGGACTCCCCAAGTGCAGACGACGAAGGTGACCATCGCTGTCGGGGCCGCAGCACTCTGCACGTTGAAAGCATGTGATCCCAAGGGCGCAGCTGACACGCGCCGATCTTGCGTCTCCAACCTGGCGCTGCTGCCAGCAACCCAGCGCGCCGTCATACCCCAGCTCCAATCTCGGGTGTCTAACCAGTGCCATTGATGCGCAAACCCCTTCACCTGCTCGGACATGGTGAGCGCGTCCTCGATGGCGGCGGCCATGTCGGTGATGTTCCAGGGGTTGACCAGGATGGCGCCCGCGCCCAGCGACTGCGCGGCGCCCGCAAACTCCGACAGCACCAGCACGCCCGGCACTGCGGGTCATATCACCAGTCGATCAGGAGGGCCAGCTTCCCTGGACCTCAGCAGTTTACTCGGGCTGCGAGCCTGCCGCCAGTGCTTGGGCGTGCAGCACATGTTGTGTGGCGACAAGCGGCATCTCTGCTGCGGTCGGCGTGGTGCACAGGCTTGTGAGCCCCAGATGGGTTTTCAGTGCGCACCTGCGTTTTCGGACTGGCAGGCGACGTACTCGTAGGACACCAGGTTCATGCCATCCCGCAGGCTGGTCACCAGCGCCACATCCGTCACCGCGTACAGCGCGCACAGCTGCAGGGCAGCACAGCAGCCGGCTGAGGGCACCTCTTCAGGCCCGATGGACCTGGGCTCCGTCTGAGATCGCTCCTGAACAGCACTCGGCTGCGGTGCAGCCACTCGGAGGACACATTGTGACTGATCGTGCGTCCAGCCCTGCAGTCCGACAGGCTGCAGTCAGAGGCAGCCTCGCAGCAGCCGGGGCCGCACCTCGTGGAAGGACAGCTGGCGGTCCAGGTGGTGGATGGGGTTCTCGGTCAGCGTGCCGTAGCGCCCGTTGATGCGCCCCACGATCTCGTGCACCATCGACCGCAGCCGCTGCAGCACGCACAGCGCGGCTCAGGGGGCAGACCGAGCCGCTTGCTCGTGCACATGGTGATTGGTCAAAGGGCCCAGGTGCAGGCAGAGGTGGATGGCGAAGGGGCGCAGGCGCAGTGGGCAGCGGCAGGCATGCAGGGGTGCGTGAGGCAGCAGGCAAGGGGGCACCTGGTACTCGGGGACATCGGTGCGGGACGGCACCGCGATCTGCACCAGCAGCACCCGGTCCCGCCACTCCGGGTTCTCCTCCTGCAGGCTTCCAACGGCATTTATTGGCCGCCTGTGCTTGTGCTGCGCCAGGGACAGGAGGTATTTGTGCAGATGCTGCTGTCGCTGCGGTGAGGCAACGTTGCTGGTGGAGGGTGCCAATGACTGTGATGGAAAGCGCACCAGAAACTTCTCAAAGGCCAGCAGCTTCTGTGGGATGCCCTTGATCATGTCCAGACGGTCCACCCCGAGCATCACCTACGGGGCGAGCCGACGTCACAACCCAGCTGAGTTTGAGGTTGTGAGCCGCCTCTTGACCAGCATGTGGCCAGCACACCCTGTGTGTGTTTCACCTGTGGCGCAGCTGAGCTTGGCAGCACATGCACAGGTCGACACGCCTAGCTGGTGTGCACTTGGATTGCAGGGCCCCACACCTTGCGCCCCGCGTATTTGTTGAGCAGCTGGGCGATGGAGCCGCGCACGGAGTCCTCCTCCAGGGCGGCGGCAAAGCGCTCCGGGTCGATGCCGATGGGGAACGCCGCCACGCGCGTCAGGCTGCCGTTGTCCTCCACCCCCTCCGGCGTGCCCTGATATTTTGATGCAAAGCAGTCAGGAATCCTTGGCAGATGTATCGCGCGAATGCAACCCATCAGTTTGGCTGTCATTGTCCACTATCGCCTCCCACGGCCCCTGGTCAATTAGCTCTAGTCACCCTGGTGACTCACCATCAGGCCTTGGCATCTGCTTGTCAGCCGATAGGTACCATCGCCAGTGCTTTCATATGCATCAGCCTGCCAGCAGCGCGCTGAGCCTGACGCATGTATGCCCAACATGCAAGGCTGCTGTCTGTCAGCTGACTTGCAAGCACAGCTGGAGAACATAGGGTCTAGGCAGCACACCTCCAGGCCCAGGATGCGGGTGCCGGCGGACACGAAGTGGCGCGCGTAGTCGTAGGTGTGGAAGCCGATCAGGTCCGCGCGCAGCACCGCCCGCAGCACCTCCTCCCGCACCGGCAGGGTGCGATAGATCTCGCTGCTGGGGAAGGGCGTGTGCAGGAACCAGCCCACCTGCCAGGACATGGTACAACACACAACCAGGGTGTGGCCGAGGTATTGTGCGCAAGTCTCGCAGGCAGGCTATAGTAACCATGTCAGCGCAGCATCGAAGCAGCTGATGATGCACATGAGCATGCATGGTGACACGGTGAGGCGAGCACACAGCTGAGAGCAACATCAACAAGACAACAGGCGCGGATGCGGTGGCAGTAGTTGCCAATGTTCAGCAGAGCATTGCACCTTCATCTTGGGGTGCTGCTTCTTGAGCATCGCGGGCAGCAGCATCAGGTGGTAGTCCTGCGCCCACACCACGTCGCCCTCCCTGTAGATGTCGAACACCGCCTCCGCAAACTTCCTGCAGTGACCGAACAGCACAAAGTCAAGAGGCGTGACATCGGCCACAGGCTGCCCACAGCGTAGCGAGCATGCCAAGAGGGCATGCAGGTGATGCAGGCAGCACTACAGAGACGACGGCTGGCCGAATGGGATGGCTGGCCGACTGGGCTCAGCAGAAGGGACGTGCCTGTTGGCGTCCTGGTACGCGGCCCACTGGAACTGCAGCGTGCGCGTCTCCGACAGCTTGGTCTCGATGTTGAGCGGCACGTAGTGGAACAGCGCCCACAGCACGCTGTTGCAGAAGCCGTTGTAGTGCAGGTCCACCTGCGATTGAGCACGTGCTGGGTGTTAAAAGCCTGCAGACCCACGACTCGGGTGAAAGGGACTGGTGCAAGAAAACCCACAAGTTTGAAACTTGACCACTGAAACTCCTCAACCTGCTCACCGTCTTCTCATCCAGGTACACCGGGATGTAGCCCTCCTTGCTGAGTGCGGCGGTCAGGCTGTCCCGGTCAGGCCCCTCCTCCACATACACGCCTGCAGGGACAGCAAGCGTGTCATATCAGCTGTCCTCGGCGGGCGTCGACCGGGTTGGCAAGTCGGTTGGACCGTGAACATCTGGAACAACATACGCACCTGGCCAGCCAATCCAGTTTGCCCGGAAGTTGTGCACCCCCATGAGAGCCGACACCAGCCCGCCTGCGCTGACCTGCAGGTACGGCATGCGCTGAACTGAGCGCGGCCCCCAGCACAGTGGAACACCATGAAGATAACGTGTCAGCATTCCGGCACTCCCCACCTCAAACTGCCACCGCCCGGCCTTGTCGCGGTAGGCCGAGACCGGCAGCCGGTTGGCCACGACCAGCAGCCGCTGCTGGCTGCCGTCCGCCGCGCCGGCCGCGCCCGCCACGTAGGGTATGGATGCGCCCGTCTCCCCGGGCGACTCCCGCGCCTCCGGCCGGGCTGCGTGCCAGGGTTGCGCTACTCATGTGCCGGATATGAGAGCAAGGTCGCGGGCGCCAACGCCTTCTGGCACGCCACCAACCAACTTGACATTGGAGACGAGCACAAATGTGTCTCTCTGGGGCACTGCTGCAGCCGTGGCAGCTGATGGCAAAGCACAGCTTAAACTGTTACCACATGGTGCTGCTGCCCACGTACCTAAGTGCCTCGCAGCGCTGGCTGGCGCTGAGGCGGCGCCGGCCGTCGAGCGCTCGGAGGGGTCGGTGGCGGTCGCCGCGCGCAGCTGCGGCAGGGCGCCGCTGCCCCTCCGATGACCCAGCCCTGCTGCAGCAGGATGGTGGGGTGGACTCCTGCCTGCCAAAGCTGTCGTGGCCGCCTGACCTTGCTCCGACACGTGCGGCGCTGAACACGGGTTGAGCTCACAACGCCGCGGCGAGCACGACGTGCAGGCAAGGCCTGCACCTGGCCGGGGCGTGGTCGCCGAGGTGGCGGGCGGCCCGCCGCCGCCGCCGAGGCTGCCGGAGCCCTGCGGCGTCAGCGGCGGCGCGGGCAGCGGCGGCGCGCCCTCCCCCCACAGCAGCGTCTGGCTCTTGCTGCGCCTCAGCCGCTGCAGCAGCAGCCGGTCTGCAGCGCACATACGACGGCGGGTCCTGAGGAGTGGGAATCACCCACACGGCAACGTGGCACTGCCCTGCCCCTGGCCAGCATGATACATTTCAAGAGGCAGGCGTGTCTTGGCAGCCTGACGGAGTGGCCACCCTGCAGCGCCGGCACCCACCGACGCGCGAGGTGGAGACGGAGCGCGGCGGCCCGCTGTTGAGCGAGTGCAGCCCTGTAGCGAGGCTGACCGCCGAGCCCTGCTCGTCCGCGTCACCCACCGACTGCGTGCCCACCTGCTTTGGAGGTTGGCCAAATCGTAATCACAACGAATTGGCCAACGGCTTTCCAAGCATAGCATGATCACAGGGCCCGTCCGCGCTGCCGCACTCGCGTGCTGCTGGCGGTGCGGGGTGCACCACGTTCAGCTGCGGCGAGCCGTGCAGAATGTCGGCGGTGTGAAGAGCACGCAGAGTGGGATATGCGCACCGTCTCATCAGTGTCGCGCTGCGACGCCGGCAGGTCCGCATCCTGGAAGCCGGCCTCGCTGGGGGAGCGGCTCAGGTTCAGGTCCGACATGCAGGCGGCGCGCTGCCTGGCCGCCTGCGCTGCTGCTGCGCCTGCCGCCTGGCAGCGGGCTGCTGAGGCAGCGCCGCTAGCACCGCAGCATCGGCTTCGGCGGGGCGCTGCGGCACTCGCGGGTCGCTTGCAGCGTCTCAACCTCGCAAAAGCTGGCGCTGCCCTAAGAGGTGTCTGAGCGAAGCGTCGCCTGCGCTGATGTACATATAGCACGGCTCGGCGTAGCGGCGCAACTGCTGCGGCGGACTAGATCATGTTACGGGCCACATATGATACCGCCGCCGTCGACGATGCAGAGGCTAGACCATGCTTCAGTGTCAGTGATGCGTCACAGCTGTCAGCCCACTCAATGCTACATCAGGCTGAGCCAGAGGCGCAGCATTCAGCTGGGTGAGCAATATGGTTCAGTCTCTGCCGTCCGTCGGAATACTGATCACTACGACTCGGCTTGTGTTACACAAGCTTCGTATGTACGTTGTTTACTACACGACGCGCATTTGTGCTGCATTGTCTTCAGGATGGACCGCTAAGAATGTCGCACAAACTGCAGGCGCATCGGTGCTCAGGCACCGGATCAGAGGAAGCCGATGAGGCTAAAGCAAGCACTGAGTATGCAAGTCTGACTGCGGGCAGCGTGGGAATGGTTGCAATGGCAGCTGCGAGCCACATCAGCACGGATTTGCACCGCCCTGCAACTTTATTGCGGTGCGCTTTTCACGATCCCAAACCTGTATTCACCAACTGTCCTGAATATCAGACATCTGCGCACGTAAATCGTGGATCCTCTGCTGCGGTGACAACATCCAACTGTTGTCCTGTTTGCCGGTTCCGTCGTGCGTCAGCCGACTTGTCAGCTTTGTCGAAGCACTATATACATCAGCGCAGCGATCAAGCAGTCACGTTGACGTGCATCCTGTCATCTGGCAAGTCAACACTCAGCACGCGGCCGGCCTTTCTCGAGGGCAGTGCCCGGGCTGCAAGCCGCGCCAGCCTGACGTGCACCCGAGACAGGCACAGGGCCTGCACCCAGCAGTAAAGCGACCCCACCAGGCAGCCGAAGCAGCACGCTAATCCGTCGGACAGCGGCGACCATGGCGCAGGATCCGGAGGCCGATGCCGCCGGCGGCGCCGACGCCGCTGCAGGGGGTGCCATGGTGCGGCGGGCGCGCAAGGCCAACCCCCTGGCCAACCGCATCAAGCGGCTCATGCAGACGGACGAGGACGTCGGCAAGATCGCGCAGGCGTCGCCAGCCCTCATAGGTGATGACCGGCACGTAGGATCCGGGGAGAGGCGCCTACGCATGACCTGGCCCTGCTAGTCGCTGCAGCCAGGCGTGACAGTACCATGTGAGATCACCTGCAGGCAGGGCGCTGGAGCTGTTCCTGGGGCGGCTGTGCGGCGGCGCGCACCGGGTGGCGCAGCAGTACTACAGCAGCACCATCGCGGCGGGCCACCTGTGAGCGCCCGCGACTCCCCTAACCACCCTCTGCAGATGCTGCAGTTGCGTCACAGTACCAACCAGCCTCTGCACCGAGTGGGCCTGGCCATGCCCTCAGACCTTGACCTCATGAAACCTTACAGGAAGGCGGCGGTTGCAGCGGATCCGACGCTGGACTTTCTGAAGGAGGCGGTGGCGGAGGCGCCCGACCTGCCGGAGCCGCCGCTGGAGCCGCCGGCGCGTGTGGCGCGCCAAAGGTGAGCTGCTGGGAGTGTCCACTGTTTCTCCTGCAAACCTGGTAGTTCGTGGCATGGGAGGGGTGCTGGGCGAGTGAGAAGCCGTAGTGTGGTGTGCGGGATCCGTGCTCGCGGCCTGCTGGGAAAAACTGCAGTACTTGCCCACCCCTGCACACCGTTGCTGAGCATGGGGTTGCGCTCTACGGTTGCTGCATGGCTAAAATGCATCTCCACTCGCCCCGGCAGAGGCCTGCTGCGAAACGTCAGCCAACAACCAGACCACATTTCTGTGCGCATGCAGGAAGAAGGCGGCGGCAGCAGCAGCGGGCGACGGCAGCGAGGCAGAGGCGGCGACGCCAGAGAAGGCGGCTCGAAAGCCGCGTGCGCGCAAGCGCAAACCAGCTGACAGTGATGACGAGGAGGTAAGCTGAGCTGAAACCCAGCGTCGACATCTTCACATTGAGGCATTCCGTAGTTTGTTGCACAGGCGAGAAGCCATGCTGCCACTGGTCACTGTGGCATGTGCGGTGGCGTTCAGGAGCCGGACGCAGCGGAGGCCTCAGACTACGACCCGGACAACGAGGACGGCGGCGGCAGCAGGAAGAAGCGGCAGCGGAAGCGGGCGCCGCGCAAGCCATCAAAGGCTGCGGCGGCGGCGGGGTCGGATGATGCCGACGCACCCGCAGGCCGGCCGAAATCCCGGCCCCGCAAGAAAGCTGCCAAGGCAGTGGAGCCTGATAAGCCGCCCCTGGACGATGATGAAGGTGAGCAGCCAAAGGCTTCGCTTGCGTCTGTTCAGCAGCAAAACTGCAGACCTGCTGCGGCCGTGGTCATCCTTCATGTGCTGCACCACTTGACGTGCACTGGAGGTGCTGTCAGCAGCCTATGAACATCTGTTGGTGATCCCCCTGCCATGCAGATGAAGCAGCTGGTGGCTGGCATGTTGTGTCAGATGGAGCAACAGTGGCAACGCCAGCGGATGCGCCACCAGCAGTCAGAACAGGTGGGGACCCACCAGCCACGGACGCTAAGGCTGCAGTCAGTCCAGTAGCAGCCGCGGCTGAGCCTGCAGCAGATGGCGCGGCAGAATCCGAGGCGACAGCGGCGAAATCGGGAGCAGATAATGTGCCTGCGCTGGGCGCGCTGCCGACATTCGCTTACAGCACACATCTGGTGCCGGACGTTGAGGAGGACGACTATGATGCTGACTAGCAAACTGAGGTGGCACTCGTGATCAGCGTTGCTTCCACGCCACTTGGTGTAAGCAGGTACTGCTACACGTGACACAGTCAGCCTGTTGTTGAATGCCTCGTGATCGCACTGCACGGTCTGCGGTTCGGAGGAGAGTTGTCACGGTGCAACGTCAGACTGGGGAGACATTGTCGCAGGGGCAGAATGCATGGTGCAGTCACTACATGTCAAACCCCTATGCAGCATGGTGGCCACAAGCGTAGGTCGCGACACTGCGTACGCGTCAGTGCTTGCTTCCACTTCACCGTCAGTTTGCTGGCGAAATTGCACAGTCCACAGCCGCGGATTGCTAGTAAGTCAAGACAGACTGACGCGCACAGCACCAATTGCCACATACACAGCTATAAAGCCGATGGTCCATTAGTTCCAGGTATTTCGGCTCTCTTTTCGCGACCAGTTGCTCAGCCACTCTGGCAGCGTGGCGCTGGCTGGTCACTGTCGTGAAGCAATCAGCAGCAAACTGATTGCATGGCGCAGCCATGACCACCGCCATTCTGAGCGCTGTTATCGGCATTCAGGTTTAGCACGGCTCTCTGACAGGCTCAGCGCTTCCGACTGCAGCTATGAGGTGGTCTGGAACATCCCGCTGACACCCAGCTGCGTCTAGCATGTGTGCAGAGCGTATGGGTGCAGGTGTGCTGCTCCGGCAGGCCCCCAGCCGTCCAGCAGCCTTTGCCAGCTGCGCAGCGACGTTTCAGCGCCGGCATTCCAGCTGCATTCCACGCCTGCCGCACCATGCGGCCCCTGCGCTGCGCACCAGCAGGCGCTGTCGCAGAGGCCGCGGCGTCACGCCATGCAGAGCCCAGCAGCCCGAGGTGAGGAGCTCTGGGATATCCCCGCTTGCATCAAAACCTCGTGAGGTGTGTTCAGACGCGTCAACATGCTGTGGCTCGCATCTTCCAGCTGCCGCTGCTGCTGCGTGAGGCTGCACGGCTTGGCATGGTGAGGGGCACCTTCCAGCTGATGCATGCCTATGCTGCGGCCTGTCGATGGCTGTGACGCCATCGAGACGAGCACTGCCCCGCAGACGCTGCCGGACGCGGCGTTCGACCCGCTGGCGCGGTTCGAGGGGCGGCTGCGGCTGCTGCCGCTGGCGGCGGGCGTCGCGGGCATCGCCGGGACGCTGCTGAACCGCCTGCTGTCAGGGGTGCGGGTCCGGGACCTATGCCTGCACTCCAGCTGATGGCAGATGATCACGTTGCACGCCGTGCTGCTGCTAGCGCTGCGGCAGCGGCCGCAGCAGGGACCAGTGCCCGTGTAAGTTGCCACGCCATGCAGACTGTTCGTGTGCCCTCTGGTGCCCTGATACTGGCCTGAGAACATGCTCTGGCCAATACATTCCCGGACCACACCTATGCACCAACTTTGCTACACGCCAGCCAACTCTTTTATAACTCAGCAGCGGTGCGCTCCACTGCAGATCGCGCCGATAGCGGACGCGGGCTCGGCGCAGAGCCGTGCAGACGTGCTGCTGATCGGCATGAGCGGCGCGCTCGTGCTGACAGGGCTCCAGGTGGGGTTGCTGCGGCAGCACAAACCCTCTGCTTTCTTTCTGGAGGCAGCACAGCAAAGTAAACAGGTGGCGCATGTGTAAGCACGACCGGCTTCAGAGCCTGGCAGCTCGTTAGGCGCAACCTCCATCTGAGCTGAAAACTGCTCAGCACTATGCTGTAGTGCTGCAGATGGCTTTACACATCCACTGCGGGCACATAGCGTCAACCATCTGTCACATCCGTCTTCTGTCATCCATCAAACGGTGGTGTGTGCTCGGCTGAGCACAGTGGCTGGCGCTGGCACCGAAGGAGACACAGTCGGTGGCGCCGGCGGGGCAGCGGATGGAGTGGCTGGACCCCTCGCTGCCGCCGGCAGCCGCCGAGGAGCTGCGCTGGTGCGATTCGACTTTCAGGAGGCTGTGCTGTCGCGGATGTGTATGTCATCCGCGTCAGAGTCCGCTGCCCACCCTGAGGTCCCAGTGTTGTACGGCCTTGGAGCGGGCGATCGCCGCCGGCGGCTGGCCGCTGCGGCGGGCGAGGGGCTCTCTCGCACTGCCTCTTGCTGCATGACGGCTCCGCTTGGCGCCCTGGACGTGGACCCAGGCTTAGCCCCTGCGGCCTGCAGGCCTGCGGCGGCGGGAGCGGCATGCACGCCGGGGCCATGTGCTTGCCTTGCGTGTTGAGGAATGCCACTGAGGGTGTGATGGAATGTGCAGGGCATGGCGGGCGCTGTCGTCCTCCAGCCGGTGCTGCGGCCTGGTCGCCTTCTGGGACGGCCGCCCAATCTGCCAGGTGCTGTGCGCCACATCGACCCCTGCGCCGGCGCTGCACGATAGTGGCCCTGGGTGTGCGGACACACCTGCACTCGCCTGCAGGCTGCACTGCAGCACTTGAAGGGATGTGCGCCGCCCCAGCAAGTTTTACATTCAAGCAAACACCAGCGCTCGGTGCAGACTGCAGCACGGGGCACACGTGGCAGTCTCATCATCACGTGAAGCTGAGTCGGCTGGTGCGCCCCTGCAGCTGGGCGCCGCTGCAGGGGGGGTGGAGGCGGGCGGCGCGCAGCCCGGGGAGCAGGTCGCCAAGGCGGCGGCCTCCGAGCGCGGCAACTACCTCGCCAACCTGACCCTGTACCCAGGTGAGCTGCCCCACGAGTCCCACCCCGGAGCAAGTCCGCAGCAAAGCTTGCCGGCTGTGCAGGCGTGCGCGGTTTTGCGCCCGCCGCCTGGTGCCGCCCTGATGTCAACGTGACGCCCCGACAGTCCGCTGTGCTGCTGCAGGCCGCTTCGAGTTCCTGCAGTACTTTCCGGACAGCACGCAGGGCGCGGCGCTGGCGCCGCTGGGCGGCCGCGGCTGCCTGGTAGCCGCGGTCGACGCCGTGCGGGGCTTCAGCAGGCTGGACCAGGCGCGATTGATACAGCAGGGTTTCTCTGAAGCATAGCCACTGGTTTGCCGCCCGGCTGTGTAGACGGTCGCCCCGCGGGTGTTGGAGTGAACGGGAGTCAGCCAGCAGGCGGTGTGGCAGATCATGCTGTCCGGCGTTGACGGCATGACACACGGCACTGGCTGCACGGAGCTGGCCGGTCTGGCAGCCGGGTCTGCAGGTGCTTTTGTGTCTCATGGCCAGTTCATCAACAGCGCCGCGCATGCAGGTGTGGCTTGCCACCATTGCGGACAAGCTGGACGCAACCCTGTCCGGTGGCGATGGCGATGAGCAGGACGGCAGCAGGAGCAGCAGCGGCGCGATGGCGGAAGTGTAGCACTGTCATCGTGCAGTCCCTGACTGCAAAGCTGTGCTTTGCCTGAGCAGCTTCTGAACATGAGTTGGTACAGTCATGACAGGCAGGGTGTTGCAGCGTCAATCAGATAATGCAGGAGAGCCTGTTGGAACGCTTTTGAAAGCCAGTGCCTCCCAGAGCTGTCTGTCACTCCTGCAATATTCATCAATGGGATTTGGCGGCAGCAAGTGACAGCCGCCAGCGCTAGTGGCTTGCTGGAGGACCTACATGCACAATATTGTCACCAGTCCCGGCCTGCTGCGAGCACTGGTGCGTGTACACCCATTTATTCAGGTATACCATCACGGGTTATCCGACTCCTGCCGTGCTGCCGACCTTGCTGGCACCCGTGCCCGCCCTCTGCCTACTTGTCCGCAGCAGCATTCGTTTGCCTATCTGCTGTCTTGTTATGTTCGCCCCCTGATCAGACCATGAACTTGCCGTGGTCACCCGGCAGCGCCAGATCCACCAGGAACCACGCAAGGAAGCCGATACCTGGAAGCCAGCAGTGATGGTCACAGCAGCCGTGCAGAAACACCTGTTCAGGCCAAAGCTGGTGCATGGCGGCACGCTCACTGACGTTGAGGATCAGCAGACGGCAGCATGCAACTTTGTGGTGGTGGCGCTCACCGAGCAGCGTCGTGTACAGTCCGCCGAGCAGCCCAAGGAACTCGATGATGCGGCTCCAGGTGCTCTTGCTCGTTGTGTAGTCACTACGCGGGAGGCGGAGCACGTCTCAGCTGTGCACGTTTCAACTGGATGCTGACCGAAGCATGGCTGCTGCAGGCAAGTTTCGAGGAGGTAGGCAGCAGCCGTGGGATGTAGTCAGCAACAGGCGGCGGCCCATCCATTGCTCGGCCAAACTCTGCTGAGCCCGCCTTCTGAGCACTGTCAATGGCCAGGCTTCCCCATGGCGGGGTCTTACCAGTAGTATGCCATGCACGCATCCTGGTAGGTGGTGTAGTTCAGCGTGAGCGTGCTGCTCACCGTGATCAGCACGCCGCCGACATACGTCTTGTCGCCTAGCAGCTCCTGTGCATAGAGAAGGAGTGCACACATGAGGGTCTGGCCAAAGCAAAGCATTGACGAGCACAGCAAGACCAAAGCCCCAAACGAAGGTCCCTGTGCTCGCCATAAGTATGATGTGCCTGACTGCCGAAGCCATCCCACAAACAGATAAGAAATGCTGCTGCCTACTGTAACACGGATGATCTTACGCTGCATCACTGATGCTGGCAACTCTCACCGCCAATGAAAAGGCGGCATCCTTCGTTATGTTGTACACCAGCTCAACAACTTGCTCTGTCGCCTGAGCCGCATCGCCGCGCGCTGTGGAGTTGGCATTTGTGACGGCGCCAACCGTCTTGCTGTAGTTGGACTGTAGGTTCTGTAGCAAGACGCCCTGGAGCGTGAGCTGCGCTGCAAAGTCTTGCGTGTGCCTCAGCAGCTTGTTGCCTGCAGTTGCAGCGGAGCATGTCCTTACTGCATGGGCATGAGCGTGGGCGCATGGTACCTGCACCATCGAGGCTCATTCGACAGGCGCGCATGGCTGCACTTGCCGTCGCTGACGCAGATGTGAGCTGCCTGGCCAGTCGCCGCGACGAGCCTGGCAGCTGGCGGGCAGCTGCAGTGGGGCCGCGCGAGCAGGGGGGCGCACCAACGAAGGTGATCAGCCGGTACTCCAGCTGCCGCTGGCTGAGCAGCTCGGCGCTGTAGAACACGTCGCCGAGGCCCAGCACCTGCGCGGGGCCTGGCTCCAGGGCATCCACGACCTCGCGCACGGCCCTGCAGCGGAGCAGGGACGCGGCGTCATCCCGGTGCCCCCCCTGCGACGCCCGGCTGCTAAGGCACCGGCGGCCACCTGTGGCTCCAGCTGCAGCCTGGCCGCCTCAGGGAAACCCGTATGCTGATGGGCTCCTCGGTATCATCGTAGGTGCAATCGACACCTTGCAGAGATGGGGCACAGGCGCACAGGGGTATCGTGTTGAAGATGGTATTTGTGACTCAGCCGAGGGGGCCTCACAGGTAGCAGGCCAGCTGCGTCGCGGAGTTGGCCCGCAGCCGGTCCAGGTACCCGTCGAACGCTTCCACCTCCTCAGGCGTGGAAGCTGCGGTCGGCTCCCGAACCGTCCTGAGCTCCGGCACGATGGCCTCCCGGCACAGCTTGACCTGGTGGGCGCAACACAATACACCAAGATGATGAGTCGGGGTCGCCTCCAGCAACGGGTCACACCCGGTCAGTCGCCGCCGCGCATGGCAGCTGGGGCTGGACTCCCCAGCAGGCACAAACCAGGAGTGGGCAGCTGACACCGTCATGCAGCTGCGAATGCAAAGGCCCGCCTGTGACGCGGCCAGCGGAGCGCAATTGCACGTGTCAGTGCAGTACAATGGTGAGCCGCGGCGGGCAGATCCACTGCAGCAACAGTGCTGGTGTACTGCACTGACACGTGCGATTACGGTCCGCTGGCCGCTTCACCTGCGAACACGGCTCACCACTGCCGTGCCGTTGCTGGACAGCGGCGCCCCGTAGGTCACGAAGTCGCTCCACAGCAGCGTGTCATTCTGGCAGGGGCACTGCGCCAGCTCGATGCGCGCCTGCGGGCGGCAGGCAAGCTCAGAGCCCTCTCCCTCTGCTGCACAGCCGAACAAACTGGCGGGGAATGGGGAGCCGCCGGCCGTCTGCGGACGGCGGCAGTGTGCACCGCCCCAGCTCGGCCCTGCCCGCTCGGCTCCCTGCCGCCTTGAACATAGATGCAGTCACGTGATTGGTGATGTCACGGTCAGCGTCAATGGCACGTACCCCGCTGAGCTTGCCGACGTCCTCCTGCCGAACAGTTGTAGTGCCGCCGCGCAGGTCATTGTCCGTAACGTATTTTGTGACTGCAGAACAACATGTTGGAGGGCTCGATGACTGACTCACTGCACGAGCGTCAGTAGGCAGGCGTGCGCTGCTTGAATCTGCTGTGGATGGGGCGTGCACTATGCCACGGCGTTTCACCTGTGAGCCCAATCACTGCACCAACCACTGCAAACACAATCAGCGCCCGCAGCACGTTGCGCAGCGTGCTGTGCACCACATAGTCCTGCAGGCAGGGGATGACAGCCATGAGTGACTGTATACCACGCCGCTCTGCAGCTCAGCACGAAACCTGCACATGCCTGCTGACATGCACAAGCTGCCCCTGTGCTTCAAAATCCAAATCCCGCGGCATTGCCAGTGCAGCTGCGGTTTGTTACGGACGTCTTCTGCCCAAGTGGATCTTGTATGAAGGTATGCAGGTGCCTGGTGATCCTGCCTGGTGCGAGTCTGCAAGCACGAAGGCGGTCGCCCGGTGGAAGGTGTGGCCATGCTTCACACGCCGCTGCGAGGTGTAGGCGACGGCATACGGGTCAGGTGCCGCGGTTGCCTGCGTTGCAGCGCCTCCGGGTGGTGCAGCGGGCTTCATGCCTGCCGCGGTGGGTGCGGCCACCGTTGCCGCTAGGAAGACCCTGCGGTGCGTTGCGGCCAGTGGACCATTCACCGGTCCCCAACACCACCTGTGCAGCAGACAAGGTGTTGCCAGCAGTCTAGCTCACAGCTGGACGCAGATCGATATGTGTTCTCGGCGTGCGGGGCCAACATCCACCGTCCGCACCACGTGGTGCACAGTCAGGAACATCAGGTGCAGCGGCTGCACACGCAGCGTGAGCATGCTAGGCTGATGCTTGGGCATGCTCAGGAGGTATCGCATCGCATGTGCACCTTCGGCAGCGATCACGCCGCTCGTCCTCGGTCTATTTCCCAGCAATAAAGGTCAGCCGGGCACACCTGGCAAGCCTGCGCAGCGCCCTGCTTGTGTCAGCTACCGAGAAGGCGGAAGTGGAGAGGGTCTAGCTGGCAGCACACGTGCGGACAGCAGCAACAAGCTGCTTCTGAGGTGCCAGTCTGCCATGTCGGGTCGTGCCAGTTGACCCCGGTGAGTCATCACCTCACAGTCGTACACTGCACACGCATGATGTTGACATCGCCAGACGTGCACAGCAACAACTGCGAGCACTGCTGTTCGCTTAGCTCTACCGAGTAGTACGCGCTGCAGTTTGCAATCGGCCGCCAGGGCCCACAGTAGCTGCAAGGTGTGTAAGTGTGGCAAGGCGCCCATTGAAGGCGCAACCCCGCCCACCCTCCAGCCTTTGCGCTTTTCGTGGCTGCTTGCGGGCATGCCCAGGGCTGAAAGGACCAGCACACACACTAGGAGGAACACTGAAAGGGACTGCTGCTGCCGCTGGCGCTGCCTCATTCCACCAGACCCAACTTGTCGGGCTGGAACGCCTCCCACCACCCTGCAGCACAGGACACGTGCCGTCAGCAGACTGGCGGCAGGCGTCTCAGCCCCTGTAACCCTGCTGACGTACTTGACCCATTGCCTACAGTATCGTGAGTACGGAAGCGCAGCAATGGTGCCAGCGGTGAGTGCTGGCATCACCCTGCATCCGCGTCAGCATGCCCTGGCACAGCGGATGGCAGTGCACATCCACCAATGTATGCTACGCCCGCCATTGCCACACACGATGGCAGCCGGCCTTGGCAGCAGGGCAGCTAGGCAGCATCGGTCTTCAGCGATGACGGATCGCTGGTCTGCCTGCTCCAGTGCGCACTGAACGCACGCAGTGTGGCAGCCACAGAGCCAAATGAGCAAGTGCCGTGCACCGGCGCCCTGAGAACCCTAGCGCCCCAAAAACCTGAGTACTCACCCTTGCGGTACGGCGAGTAGGGCGCTGTCCACTTTTCCGGCGGCGTGAAGTCCGGCACCGGGCCGCCGCTTTGGAACACCTCCTGCCGCGACAGCCCCGTGAGCTCCAGCTTCAGCACCCGGTCCAGCCGCAGCTTCATGAACCTGCGCCGGGTGCAGCGCCAGCTCAGCGCTGTGGTGGTACAGCGCCGCTGGCCGGCGGCCAGTGCCTGCCGAGCATCCTCAGGCTGACCCCCCTCGCCTGTGGCGTGTGTGCAGGGCTCAGCTGCAGCAGACGAGCTCTCAGCGCCATGCACATCGTGGCTGGGCATGGCACCGCGTGAGTCTTTTGCGCCGTCTGCGCAAGCGCTACATGAGGGGCAGCAGCAGAGCCTCACGTGATCCACATCTGGTCGGTGGACACGAGCGCGGCGCACGGCCGCCGCACTTGCTTCGCCGCCGAGGAAAACCGCTCGTCTAGCCACACCGGCTCGCTGACCAGGAAGAAGTCCACCTCCTTGTTCTGTGGGATTCAAAACGTGGAGTTTGAGACTTCTGAGTTTAAAATTGAGATTGAAATGATTGGGTGTGCCCTGGACTGGTGTCCTGCAGCCAGGGGCCGGCGGGATGCGACAGGGCGCAGCAGCGCCACACGCCGTGCGGGTGCTTCCCTCTCGTCAAGCCTGCTGGCGGCTTGCAGGACCGCCAGCTGCCCCTGCCGCAGCAGCAGCGGCGCACCTGCTCGTTGTAAAAGCGCTTCTTTTCCCGCAGCTGCTCTGCCAGCGCCTCGTTCTGGACGTCGTTGAACATGAACTCCGAGTTCGCGACCAGCGCGTACCAGACTTCCTGCAAGCGGCGGGGG
The DNA here is from genome assembly GCA_032358165.1 of Diplosphaera chodatii. Classification (NCBI taxonomy): domain Eukaryota; kingdom Viridiplantae; phylum Chlorophyta; class Trebouxiophyceae; order Prasiolales; family Stichococcaceae; genus Diplosphaera; species Diplosphaera chodatii. The sequence continues at coordinate 51,372 of JAALGY010000030.1, forward strand.
AAGCATCGTTGAACCTTGGCACTTGTACGTTCCCAGCGGCCATGCAGCGCTTCGATCTTGCCCGACGCCTGCTGTTGACACACTGACAGCGGATCCCATCAGTTTCGCAATGGTTCACGGGTATCATCATACATGGGCTCCTTTGCTGCTGCACAGCAGTGACACGAGCACAGACGCGTGAGCAGTGTTGGTGGCATGGCGTGACGTGGTCGTGGTCATTGCCGATCAGCAAAGGGCGCATGCCATGCCTTGCGCCGGGCTCACAATCAGGCAGTGCCCCCGGGAAACACCTCGCAGCAAGCTGCAAGGGAAAGTTCAATGACAATCTGGCAGTCGTACCGGCTGCGGGCTGCCTTGCTGCGCTGAGGGTGCCGCTGCCTGCTGCGCCGCGGCCCTCGTCATGCCCAGCCTCGGCCCCCGGGGCAGCACAGCGTCAGCTGCTCTGAGGCTGCATCTGTGCGGCAGAGCTGTGACATGATTACGCAGCGGCGCCGTGGGGCTGCACCTCCGCTCGCCAGATGCATGCTGCACTGACGGCTGCATCCCGAGCGAACCTGACAACGCCATGCTGCTTCTGTTTGGGAATGCAGCAACGCAGGAGATTGCTTTGATCAAAGACTACCAGCCTTACAGCATGCGCTGTCGGCAACAGTCAGAATCTATATGCAAGGTTGGCTGTCAGCTTTCTTCACTGCTTATCTCAGTCAGAGGGTGCGATCCTGCCCTCCTGTAAAGCACGTACTTCTGCAGCTCCGCAAACCCTAGGCTTGCAACACAATGTACTACATGCATGTCATGCATTGCATGCTATGCTTCTGTCAAATGGTTCGACGTTGACAACGTCGTCAATACGTAGCATGTTACCATCAGCTTCAAACACATCAGCAGTGTTAACAAGCACGCCTACCATCAACGGTTCGACATATTCCTGCTGTCGAACTGTGCGCCCTGCTTCGCACTATAGTCCAGCGGCTTTGCACTGTTACAACAGCATCGCGCAGTGGATCAGCAGCCCCCTTGTTGCTCAATATCACGCTGGCTCAGTGCGCGGTGCTGGTCACCGCCGCAAGCCTGAGACTGCTGGCCGGCGGTCCGCCATGCTCGCGGGCCGCCTTGCATGCAGCAGCGCGCCTCGGCAGACGCGCCAGCACCTGCCAGAGGCACTGCCACAGCAGCGGCGGTCCCACAAGACGCGGCTGGGAGACTGCCTCGGCGCGCGCGATCTGTGCAGCGATGGCGCTCGACGCCGATGAGCTGGTCGACCTCGCGGCGAGGGGCGATGCGCAGGCGTGCGCGCCACTGCTGTGCCGAGAGCTGGCGCTCAGCCAGGCCCAGTACCGCACGGTGCTGGTCCGCCTGCGGGACGAGCGCGCCGTGCTGCAGGTGGTCGACTTGGCTGTAGGGCAGAAGATGCAATGCACTCCTTGCTGGGCGGTGCAGGCGTCAGCACAGCACTTCGAGCGTATGAGCTGCATCTGCGTGAAGTCTTACAGCATGTCCAAAGTACTGCCTTTTCGAACGCAGACGCAGCCAGAGCACACCACAACATTCATTCTGGACTGCCTGGATGTGCTGCTGCCGCTGGCGTCTGCCGGCCACCACGGCGTCGGCAACGGTGCTGCACCGCCAGCGGCGACGGCAGCCGCTGCACCAGCGCCTGACGCCGCCCCAGACACAGCGCACACCGGCCCTGGGGTGGCAGCCTCCCCCCCTGGAGCGCCCAGCCCCGGGGTGTCGGCGGCGTCGGCGGCGACGGCGATGCACCTGCTGCTGGACCTGGCGCCCAGCTGCGTGGAGCGCGTCGCGGCGCCAGAGGCGCGCGCGGCCGCCAAGCGGCGGGCCGCCGGGCTGCTGCGGGGCGTGCTCGCGGCCGGCGCGCCGCCGCGGCTGGCGCTGAAGGCGGCGCAGGCGTTCCGGCTGGAGGCGCCGGACGTCGCGCACTTCCGGCCGCAGCTGGCGGACCAGGTCAGGGGCCTGCTGTGCGACGCGGCCACCTCGACGCCAGCCGTCGGCCTGCTGCGCCACTTTCGGGTGCGCGCTTGGGTGTCTGCATTCCTCTGCACTTCTTTGGAAATGGGAAGATTACGCCATGGCATACAAGCATGCATGTGAGGCCTGGCATGGCCTGCTTGCAATCCTGCTGGTCTGCCAAGCTCCAAAGGCTGACAGGGCAAACAGTCAGCTCCTCCTGTCAGCTTCTGAAGTTAGAGATCTGCAGAACTGTATCAAATGTGGTTCATCCCGGCAGCAGGGGCTGCAGCTGTGGCTTGATGCGCCAGCAGCTGTGCAACAGCTGATGCATGGAACTCGCAGTCCAGCCCTGCTGTCCACACTTCTCACACACTGAACTGCAGCTGTCAAGGCCTTGGAAGCCAGGCAAAGTGGGCTGACAATGTGTTGCAACAGCAGTCAAGAGCCTATGGGAAGTGTTTCTATATGAAGCATTCTCATGACTGCAGGAGCTGCAGGAGGGGCTTGATGTTGCAGCGGTGCTGCAGCAGCTGGTGCAGCAGCGCCACCATTCGCTGGCGGAGGCGTGGGCAGCCACCCTGGAGCGTGATATCCAGGTGCAACCATCCGACTGACCATGTGCAGCTGCATACCCTGCGTGTGTGCAGCCGCTCAAATTGGCGCGGACGAACTGCACACCGATGGCACTGTAGCGACAGTCTTCTTGACTGCCGCGAGCCGCAGAAGATACAGGGTATCAGAGCGGCCCGCCACATGGGGGAAGCCGATTCCGGCTTGCAGCGCTGGTCGCGTATGACGACGTGTCGCAAATAAGCACGTCTCGAGACAGGCGCAGCTCAGACGCAGTGCCTCATCATCCGCAGGTCGCGCTGGTGGAGTTCTGCATCGAGGCGGACGACCTGAAGCAGGCGGTGGCGGCGGGGCGGCGCTTCGGGCTGCTGGACGACACGTTCCCCACCCTGGAGCGGGCGTACAAGAGCCGCACCATCGGCAAGCTGGCCGCCAAGCGGCAGTGGGCGGTGGCCGCGGCGGTCGCCGGCGAAGACGCTCAGCTGCAGGTGCGCATACTGCAGGGCTGCCTATCGACGGGGGTTGGCGTGTTGTGAACGGTTGTATGCAGTCAAGGGATACAAGCACGAAGGCTCACACGAGGACAGCGTGGTTTGCTCTTCGTTTGTTGCAACGCCTCTCGACCCTGGTCAGGCTGGCTGGCACAGCATGCCGCGCTCTCGCGCGCCTAGAATCGTGAGCTCAACAGCGGACCGACACCTGCAGGAGCAGCTGGTGCTGGCGCTGGTTGCGGCGGCGGAGCCGGCGCTGGCGCAGGCGTACGCCAAGCAGTGGGGCCTGCCGGACAGCCTGGTGGCTGCGGAGCCGTCGGCTGTCGCGGCTGCTGCCGAGGCGCGCGCCGCCGCGCACCTGCCGCTGGCGCTGCCGGCCGGCCGGGTGCTGCTGGTGGACGCGGAGGGGCAGCTCGACAGGTGCGCATGGAGAAGTGCGCGCGTCGCTTTGTGCCTGGCACACTGAGCACGCGGCCGCCAGCCCTGCGACGTTGGACGGGCGCTGCGGGAGGCCCGTGCGCCCAGGTGCCCGGTGTGTGCGCACGCCTCGTGGCGCGGCCGTCAGGCGGACAGCGTGCTGTGGGGTGCTCCAGGGCGGCGGCGCTGCTGGCGGGGGCGCCGGTGCTGGGCGTCGACTGCGAGTGGCAGCCGGCCATGCGGGGGGACCCGTCGCAGGGCTCGACGCCCGTCGCCATCCTGCAGGTCCCTCCCCTGCGCTGCCAGAACCCCGCGACACCCATCACCGTCCAGAGCGGTGCTCGAGACCGCTGCCCCGCGCTGTGCTGCTGACAGCAGCCGCTGCGTGTCTGGTGTTTGGTCAGCATTGAGGCTGCAGATCAGGTCAGCTGCTGGTGCTGTCGCTGCCCAGGTGGCCAGCGCAGACGCGGCGGTGGTGTTCGACCTGCAGCGCCTCGGCGCCAGCGCGGCGCTGGACGCCTGCCTGCAGCGCGTGCTCGGGTGCGATGTGGCCTGTGGCCGGGACAGCGACGGCGGCGGCGGCGGCGGCGGCGGCGGCGGCGGCCCAGTAGACGGCCCCAGCCTGCCCGGGCTGCCGATCATGGGCGGGGCTGAAGGCGCGCCGCCCGGTCGGCCCTGCAGCGACGGCAGCGGGGGCGGCGGCGGGCGCGCTGCCGCCGTGGACGGGGCGCAGGCGGCGGCGCTGCCAGCGGGGAATACGAGAGCAGCAGCATTCAGCACGGCGGCCTCGGCTCCCGCGCCGGCCCCGCCTGCAGCCTCAGCCACAACACTGGCTCCCGCGGCAGCTGATCTGGTTGCGTCTGGCAGCCCTGCGGCGGCTGATGATGCAGCCGGAGCGCCGGGCCGGCCGCCGCTCAAGTGCGGCGTCGGCGTCTCGGAGGACCTGGCGCGGCTGGCGCGCACCCACCCCGGGGTGGCCGCCTTCCGCGCCCTCCCCCGCGTGCTGGACCTGCGCCACCCCTGGCAGGCGCTGCAGGTCCAGCAGGTGAAGCGCATCAGTTGGTTTCCCAAGGTGTCGCCATGTGCCACGGAGTACGGTCCCATGCAACGAGGCTGTGACGCTCTGCTTGCTGGGGCTGCAAACGGCCACGTGGGTGGTGCCTCGGCAGGCCGGCGGCAGCGCGAAGCGGCGGGGCGCGATTGCCGCCGGGCTGTCCGCCATGTCGGTCGCGCTGCTGGGCAAGCCGCTGGACAAGAGCCAGCAGGTGCACGGGCGCCTGGACCCTGACATATGTGCCAGCGCCTGCCCTGTGCTGATGGTTTGGCAGCCTGCTCTGGCTGCACTGCATTTGCAACAGCGCCGCCCTCCAGCAAGCCTCACGACCCTGCGTGGCCAATGTTCAGCAGAAGCTCGTACCACGATCAAGCCTGCATCAACACATCATATCAGTCAACAGGTCAGCTCCTGGGGGGCGCGGCCGCTCACGCCGGCGCAGCTGCGGTATGCCGCGCTGGACGCCCATGCCGCTGTGCTGGTATGCGGACCGCCACCTGAGAAAGCACAAAACGATGGCAGCGTCTGGGGATGGTGCACCGCTGCAACCGCTGTGCGAGGTGGCGGCCTGCGGCCTGCTCCGTTACGCAACATGCGATTTCGAAGGGGTGCTTTGAGTGCAGATTCATGCGGCGCTGGAGCAGCGGGGCGTCCTCAGCAATGGGCAGCAGGATCGGTGGACGTTTGACTTCCGCGGCCGCTGAACAGCGCATGCGCGGCCTGTCAGCAGCGGCGTGATATACTTCGCTTGTACAATCCGTCCTTTGCGCTCATGGTTGAGTGGTGCTGACCAGAATTGCCTGCAAATCGGGATTGATTGATCAAGGCCATATTAGAATCGAAGGGACTGGTGCAGTGCCTTCGGATGTTGCCCGGGAAACCAGTGTGCGAACCGTGGAACATTTCCCAGTAAACCCTGACCTCGCAGCAGCAAAAGTTTCAAGCGCAGCGCTCTCACCAGCGAAGTCAGTGGTACAATTCGTCTCGCAACCTCTTAGACGCTTACGTAGAGTGTCCTGCTAGGTTTGCAGCGCGGTTGACACGCCTGCGTAAGTTTTGCCTGCCTGCATCGGAGGGGCAGCAGACGGCTGGTGTCGCTGTCGCAAGCCGGTTTAGCATCGCCAGCCAGCATGGCGGACCCCACCAACGGCGCCGAGGCTGAAGAGGAGCTGGTGGACTACGAAGAGGAGGAGGCAGAGGCAGTCACAGATGCCAAGGGCGGCGAGCAGGTCAAGAAGGGCTATGTGGGCATCCACTCGTCCGGCTTCAATGACTTTCTGCTGAAGCCCGAACTCAGTCAGGCCATCAAGGACTGCGGCTTTGAGCACCCATCAGAAGTGCAACACGAGTGCATCCCCCAGGCGATCCTGGGCATGGACGTGCTGTGCCAGGCCAAGTCCGGCATGGGCAAGACAGCCGTCTTCGTGCTCAGCGTGCTGCAGCAGATCGAGCCCGCCACCCCGCCCGAGGTGGCCGCCATCGTGTTGTGTCACACGCGCGAGCTCGCCTACCAGATCTGCCACGAGTTCGAGCGCTTCTCGGTGTACATGACCAGCGTGAAGGTGGCCAACTTCTACGGCGGCATCCCCATCAAGAACCACCGGGAGCAGCTGGAGAACGACCCGCCGCACATCGTGGTCGGCACCCCGGGCCGCATCAAGCAGCTGGGCAAGGAGGGCAAGCTGAAGCTGGGCTCCGTGCGGCACTTCGTGCTGGACGAGTGCGACAAGATGCTGGACAAGCTGGACATGCGGGGCGATGTGCAGGACATCTTCAAGATGACGCCGCACGACAAGCAAGTCATGATGTTCTCCGCCACGCTCAGCAAGGAGATCCGCCCCATCTGCAAGAAGTTCATGAACGACGTGAGTGCCCCGCGAAACGTCCGCCCGGCCGCTGCAGCAGCTGCTGCAGCTGCACTTCCTCCGTCCCCCTTCCTTTCGGCGGCAGCCCCCACTTGGCAGTGCAGTGGGCAGTGGCTCCGGCAGACGGGGCGCGGCTGCGGTCCGACAGCAGTGGCCGGTGTCAGGAGCACAGCCACTGCCTCCGCTGTTGCCGCCACCTAGCATCCACTACACAGCTTGTCAGTCGAGAGGGCCTGCGTGATGGGTGTCGAGCGGAGAAGCCTGTTCGCCGAGGACCCTGGCAGTGGTCTCTGGAGTGGCTGCCGCTGCATTGCTGCTGCGGCAGCTGCGCTGCCGCTGCATGACCAGCTCCTGCTGCCTCGTGTGGGGTGCCTGCCTTGACAAACATTTGGCTCTGCATGACCCGTGCTTCGATTATCAGTGAGGTTTTTCAGCTTGGCGTGGCTTTCATGATGCTGCTCTTGGCCTTTTGAGCCGTGACTCAGCACAGCTGACGTGAGCAGATACTCTCTTTTGGCTGCGAGATGTGCTGAGGGCGTGTCCCCGCTGTGTTGTCCGCTGCAGCCGATGGAGATCTTCGTGGACGATGAGGCCAAGCTCACGCTGCATGGCCTGGTGCAGCACTACATCATGCTGCAGGTGCGCCATGCATGTGCTGAGTGCACAGGCCCCCGTGATGGGTGGCGCCATATGCTGCAGTGTTAATTTTGTTGTGACATTGTGCCCAGCTTTGGTAGGAACCTGGGCACCCATAGCTTGCCAGACGTTCAACGCTGCTTCCTGCTGCCGCCAGGAGGAGGAGAAGAACAGGAAGCTGAACGACCTGCTGGATGCGCTGGACTTCAACCAGGTGCAGCGGCGTCCCACCCTGCAGCCAGTCGTGCATCTAGCCTGCGATGGCCAGCGCCTAGCCACCGACGCTCGTGCTGATAGGAGGGTGCTGCAGATGCTGCCGTGAGGACTGCTGGGGTGCCACACAGCACTGAGCTCAGCCTGGCTGTTGGGGTCCCCAGACTGCGAAGGGCACAAGTTTTGAGTGCTAAACCCCGTCGCCCCCCGCGCCGCAGGTCGTCATCTTCGTGAAGAGCGTGCTGCGGGCGAAGGAGCTCAACAAGCTGCTCATCGAGTGCAACTTCCCCTCCATCTGCATCCACTCCGCCATGAAGCAGGAGGAGCGCCTGGGGGTGCGTACGGGACCCGACCCTTCACCCGCTATCTGCAGCCCCCATCCTGCCTGTGTCCTTCAGAGCACGAGGACGTCTGGGAGTCGAACATGATGTTCTCCAGATCCTATGCCCGCTGCTGCTGGGCTGGCTGCGCTGGCGGTGCGACGGTGCACCTGCAGGATGCCATCAGCGTGTCTTGAACTCCATTGCAGCAGTGCTGGTACTGCGTGCGTGTCGCTGGTTGGACGTGTCTGCGCAGCTTTGCTGCCTGGCCAGCTGAGCAGCCGCGGTGCTGTCCCGCGCCGCCAGGTGTACAAGGCGTTCAAGGAGGGGCAGAAGCGCATCCTGGTGGCCACCGACCTGGTCGGCCGCGGCATCGACATCGAGCGCGTCAACATCGTCATCAACTACGACATGCCGGAGACGGACGAGAAGAAGGGCAACGGCGCCGACACCTACCTCCACAGGGTGGGTGCCCGGGGCTCGGGCACTCCAGCCCACCGCAGCTGCCGCGCGTGCGATGCGTCACGACTGTCCCGACTTGCTGTTCACGGGCATCTTGCTCGCAAATGCTTTTGCGAGATCAGGCGTGCGAGTGGTGGTTGCATGGGCACCCTGCTAGTGCGTGGCTGCGGTGTTGAGGGACGCGTGTCTGGCACTCCAGGTGGGGCGCGCTGGGCGGTTCGGCACCAAGGGCCTGGCCATCACGTTCGTGGCGTCCGAGACCGACAGCGCGGTGCTCAACAGCGTGCAGGTGCGCCGGCCGTGTGTTGCCGCCCTTTGCTGTGATATTGGGTTGCCATGATATTGCTGTCGTGTCGGCACACGCCTCGCCACGGGGCCAGCGCAAGCGTCAGTCTCCGCACAAGCGTCAGTCTCTATACAGACACCTGCTGAACGGCTGTTCTGACTGCGTGCAGGAGCGGTTTGATGTGGACATCAAGCCCCTGCCGGACCAGATTGATGCGTCGACATACATGAGCACATCCTGAGTGGGGGCGCCTGCAGCTGCTTGTGATGCAGGCTCTTATATATTACAGGGCGACTGTGCGGCGTGTGGTCCCATGTAGCTGTTGACTACCGAACAACTGTCGGTTTGTTGTCAGTGTACTGTAAGCTGCGCGGTCGTTCATCCTGAAAGGGCACGTTCACAGCTGTGCCTCGCTTCTTGATTTGCCATGTCAGTTCAAGCGCATGCTGTCTGGTTTACCCCAAGGCGTCTGCAGTCCAGCAAGCATCCACGTTGCTTGCAGTCACAGCCTAGGTCGGCTGGCCACAGTCTGTCACAGTTTGCCCATGACCGCTGGTCGTCACACGATATGGGCGATTGTCACAAAGCGCGACGCGGTGACTAATGGAGGCCAGGCTGTGACGGGACGCTCGATCCGCGGCCGATCTGGCAACCGGCCATCCTGCACGCGCCTTCTATTGGAAGGTTACAGCCGCGCGCGCATCGTGTCAGAGTTCTGGCTTGTTGCGAAGCCTGAAAGCCGTGTAGTGGTGCACTCCACACTGAGCTGCGCGTTTTGTACTGGGATTGCACAGACTGGCACGCCGAGTAGTTCACCTGCGAGGCAAGCTTGCTGCTTTCCAGGCGAGCATTGCTTCATTTTGTTGCTCCGGATCACAATGCGATAATGCTGCACAAGCGTCGCGCAGTGTGCTGCACCTGCACCTGCTGTCACGGACGCGTCTGCGTGGGAAGCACATCGCAGCCTGAAGTGCACCACCTGCATAGACCGCGTCGGCCGCTTTCAGCTTTGTTGAAGCGTCTTCAACCTCACACTTTCATCACCTGCGCTCCTGCAGGCCTATAAATAAGAGACCAGCCGTCCGGCCTGAAAACACACAACAAAACACACCAGGGCCAGGAACAGCGCAGCCGCCATGGCTTCTTCACAGGGCAGCCCGCACAGCGCGAAGGCGGTGCAGGCCAACGGCACGGCGGACCCCTACGCCGGCGCCTACGCTGGCGCGTCCATGCGGCCTCCCAAGCAGGGCAACGCCTTCAACCGCGCCACAGCGTTTGTGCTGGCAGACTCGCACCAGGTGTGCACTCTACACTGCATGCAGGGTGCACGGTTGCTGTACATAGTTTGCCACATGGGTTTGCGTGTCGATGTGCGTGCTGTTAGTTGCTGGGCGCGCATCAGTCATCGAAGCAGCGTCGGCAGCTGGTGTGGCGGCCTCAGTGCTGCTGACAGACACCGTGACTTTCGCCAGCTGTGCGCCGATGCAGGACTACGTGGTGCACAGCCGGCTGCGCAACGTGCTGCGGGCTCTCATCGTGTTTGGCGTGTTTGCAGCCGTCATCACCCTCACAGGTGAGCAACTCTCGTGTCAAGCCTGACAGTCAGCGTTGGAATTCCTGCTCTCTGTCGGATGCAGGTTGTCGATCTCACGGATATCGTGACGGGGGTTTCCTGCTGCTGCAGCCGTGAAGTATGCGACGGATGACGACCTGCGCGGCAGCACCATCACAGTTCGGGAGGAGAATATTGGCAAGCTCAGCGGGGTGAGCGCCACCGGATCTGTTGCGCGCACTCGGTAGCAGCAGGCTTCCTGCTTGATGCCAGCGCCACTCACAGACAAGTACAATTTGCACTGCTCACCAGACACCTGTTCGGTTGTCGGCTGCTCCTTCCTGTCATGCGAAGCCGTGACGCGAGATTGAAAACGTTGGAATGGCTTCGTCATGATGACTGCAGGAGCGCATCGAGGTGGCGATCTGCCCGTGCCAGAACGACACCCTGTACTGGTCGACCTTTACCACCTTCAGGGCGCCCCTCACGCTGGACTTCGTCCAACAGGTGCGGACTTGAACACTTGCCTGTGTGCTTCCAAGGCTGCATGCTGCAGTCAGTGTCGTGGTCAAGCAACGAAAAGTCAACTGCTAGGGTTGGATGCAACTGTGCCGCGGCTGCCTGTAATGCCAGCAGCTACACCCGCATTCGCAGGGTCAGGAGCCAGAACACAGCTGAGCTGCAGGCGTCTGATCTCAGCTGCTAGCGGCTAAACAGCAGAATCAGGACGCATCAAAACCACGGCGTCGCCCTGTCCGGTTGAACACTGCGGCAACGTGTCAGTTTGTGTCATGTGCAGAACCAGCTGTGCCGGAACTCCATCGTGCCGCAGCTGGCAAACGCGACGGTGCCGACGGCCGACTCGCCGATAGAGGACGTGCGCGCCTACACGCGCTACCTGACGACGCTGCAGCAGAATGTCGGCACCGTCATCGCCTGCTCCCTGTGAGTTCGCCCAGTTCGCCTCTGCGGGACGTAAGACTGCTCACGTAGTGAGGCACCGCAGCTTAGCACACTGGCATACCTGTCGGGTGTAAGTCCGGGATATGAGCGATGGCACTCTGGATGGACATCATATGGTTCTGCGCAGCTACAGCTGTTCGTGTGGGCTGCATCTGAGCACGTGCCATCGGCAACCCAACATCGGCTGGGCTTTGGTCTGGTGCATGAACCCATCTGATGACACTTCCGCCCGCCGTGTCTGCTACAGCGCAGTGCAAGATGTGGTGGCGGCGCTGGACCCCGACCCCGACGCCCACATCATCGGCTTCGGCGACAATTTCTTTAGCACCGAGCTGCTCTCCGAGCGGCAGGCCCGGCAGCGGCTGGACACCTTCATTGGTGAGCTTCTGATCTTAGGGTCTGCTGCTGTCCGCCGTCCCGCAGGCGTGATGCGACTGGCCGCTGGAGGAGCCCTGTCGTGCTCACCACATCTGCGGCCCTCGCGGGGACGGCATCTGTGTGCTTCATGCATCAAGCCTCAGGTGAGGGGTGCAGCCGGCAGCCGCCAGCTCGAGAGATGCTGACCGCACGGTTCCGATGCGCTGGCAGGCGGCAAGGTGGCGCTGTACAATCAGGACTTCGCGTCGCAGCTGGTGCTGCAGCGCCTGGTGCTGTCGCAGCTGCAGAGCAACTTCAGCGACGTCATCGCCGCCGCGGTGCGCATCTCGCACCGCCTCCACATCCGCAACATGACCCACCCTTCCTGCCGCACGGATTGCACGTGCACGTCTCGGAGCTTGTGCATGTCCGCCGCTGCTGCTGCTGATGTCAGGTGCGCCTCTCAGCTTCCCTATGGTGATCGCCAGATCCGCCCACTGCTCCTGACCCTGATCTGACATGGCAACACTGGCCGACCTACAGAATGCCACCGGCGCTCTGAACGACACGGGCGCGGCCAATGCGGTGGACGCAGCCATGCTGAGCTTCGACCTGTACGCCAACATCACGAACGATGCGCTGACTACCCTCACAGTGAGCTGGCACTCCTCTCCTTCTGCTGCCCTCCGCATCACACCTTTGATACGTCAGGTCGGAGTATCATGCATGTGGCAACTCCGACACTGATGTTGTCTTGCTGTACAATGCAGGACACTGCCAGCGACCAGAGGTACGTGGACCGGCTGCTGAATGCTATGAAGGGCGCGGTCACGCTGAACTACACCACATACCAGGTGACATCTGATGTGGGAACTATGCACTGCCGCACCATGGCGACAGCCAGCATGTACGGCAGCATGTGGTACCTGCTGTGACGCGCTGCGAAATGCCTGACACGCGTCTGATACCATGGTGCTGTGCGCAGGACTCATGCATGCCCTTCTATTGCGGTGCGCTTGTACAGCGGCAGTCCCCCTGCATGGCTGTGTTGCGTACGCAGATCCGCTGCATTTGCGAGCACCAGCCCTCCGCATCAGCGCTGGCGACACCGACTTGCATGCCAGCTCACCTCCGGCTGCCTCGCTGGCTGCAGACTACACCAAGAACAAGTCCACGTGGAGCCGGGTCACCGAGTTCCTGGGGCTGCTGGGAGGGCTGTACACCACGTGCCTCGGCCTGGGCTTCACGGCCTGGTTCCTGGTGGACATGATGCTGCCGGACGGCCACGGCAAGTTCATGGTGTGAGCAGCTTCGTATAGAGGACGTCAGCACCATGTCCTCAGGCTCGGCAGACGCCCGGCATGCCCGGGAGACCGGCTCACGGCGTCTCCAAGTCGAAGACATAGATTTGGCCGATGGCAGTGTGCCAGAAGACTGTGAAACTGTCTTGTGATAGGGAGGATAGATGCAGCCAGCGGTTGTCCTGATGAACGGGCAAACCTGCACAGCTACAGTTAGAATTGAAGTCGTGATGCCAGCTCCTGAGCTCAGGACAGTCGAAGTAAGATACTGGGTGGAACATCACGTTGAGCACAAGCATCGTGATACAAGGCAATGCAGGAGTGTGGAAGCTGGTACATGCTCGGATGTATAATGTGTTTATCTGCTTGGTCCCGTGCATTGCAATGCAACAAAGTCGATTACAGCGTGCAAACGAGCCAGTGCACGGTGAATGGACCTAAGCTGACAAGCAAGGCTAAGGTGGGGCAATACCGACGGCGCCAACGACAGCTGACAAACCGCCGCAGAAGAAACTCAAGGTACTACACCGTCCTAACGGCACTTCCAAAACTGCTTGACTGGGCGGCACACAATGCACACCCACCAGTAGTGGCCTACAAAACTTGATGGGCTATGCTTATGCACAGGCCCTGTGGCTTGCTCAAAATCGTTGTGCAGCTCCTAGTGATGCTGCCCAACACCCTAATCCTGGTTCAAGTTGCTGACTGTGGTCGCTGTGCGGCTCCTACAAGAGCTGCTGCTACACGCACGCTCCTGGAGCAAACTGTCGACTGCCGTCCACTTGGACGCACGCCATGTGGGCTGTCCTCAACCCCCACCCTAAAATACGGTTGCTGCGCATCCTAGCTGCGTCCGCGGTGTGTGCATCCCCATCCCACTGCCTTTGCCGCTCGCCAGTACCTGCTGCCGGCGGCAAGGTGCAGTGCTGGTGCTGTGACCTGCCGCGAGCCCTGCGCTGGCTGCCACACCAAAGGCCTGAAGTGCCCAGGCAGTGGCTTGGCCCGGCGGCGGGTGCTGCTGCAGGGTTTACACGGCGCCTCAGAACTGGTGCGCCTCGGTCGACTCCTTCATCGCGGTGGTGGAGGAGGTGGCCGACACGGTGGTGGACACCAGGTCGAAGTACCCCGTGCCCACCTCCCGCTGGTGCCTGCATAACACAAGGTCAGCAGGCGTAAGAGCAGACGCAAACACATGCAGGAGACGCCAGTCATGCTTTACAACTGGAGATGGTGACAGCCCCTTGCATCACAACGCCTCGATGTCGCCAGGTCAAAAGTACGTGCACTATGCTCAGCAACATGCAGCAACGGCATCCACGGTTCACAGTCAAAGACTGCGCACCGAGCAGCACTGCTGCTGTTGCTGAGCACACCGTTACAGTTGAGATGTGGCAGTTATCACTGCTGGTTTGTGGCACGCACCGGGTGGCGGTGTAGCCGTCCTTCTCGGAGGCGAACTCCGCCTGCTGCAGCTCGGAGTAGGCGGCCATGCCGCGGGCGGCGTAGCCCTTGGAAAGCGTGAACATGCCGTGGTTCAGCGAGTGGAAGCCCGCCAGCGTGACGAACTGGTACTTGTAGCCCAGCTTGCCCAGCTCCTGCGGTACATAGCTCATGGTCAGCAGGTAGGCGTAAGGACGGGCCACAAACAAGGACAACCGGCAATGTGCGTCTGCACGTGACGGCACGGCAGGCATGGTCAGCAGTGCTCGATGCACGATGCACGATGCACGCTTGACAGACATGGCCTCACACAGCTGCACAAAACGAGGACACAACCCGATCAGGCAGCATAGGTGCTGTCTCGTGCCATGCAGCTGTGTGGCGCTGCCAAGCATACACTTGGATATGCACTGGGGGCCCGGTGGCTGGGGTTTGGTACTGGTGTGAATGGGGCTGGCACCTGCTGGAAGGTGGCGATCTCCTTGTCGCTCAGGTGCTTGGCCCAGTTGAAGGAGGGCGAGCAGTTGTACGCCAGCAGCTTGCCCGGGAACTTGGCGTGCACGCCGTCGGCGAACGCCTTGGCCTGGTGGTGCGCAGCCCCAATGGTCAGCACCAGTGCGAGGACTCAATGGTTGCAGCATGCAGCACAGTGCTGGATAGAATGCTGAAGGTCTTTAACAAGGAGATGTATCTTTAAACGCACAATGCGGCATAGGGTCACCTGCTCCAGGGAGGGGTTGGACGTCTCCATCCACATCATGTCGCAGAACGGCGCGTATGCGCACGCCCTCGCAATGCAGGCCTGCAGGCCAGGACAGCATCAATCATGGAATAGACTCCACATGGTTCATGAGCTGCTGCTGCTGCTGCTGCTGCTGCTGCTGCTCAGTCACATCGGCAAAGCTGGCACAGGCGCACTGCACGGCTGGCAACAACAGGCGAAGGGGTTCAAACTCAGCGCATTGCTCCGGGCTGCGGGCTCACCTCCACGCCAGACTTGACCTTGAAGAAGCCCTCGGGGGTGCGCTCGCCGGTGCAGAACTGCCGGTCCACCTCGTCGATGTCGCTGGTCAGCAGCGTCGCCGAGTCGGCGTCCGTGCGCGCGATCAGCACCGTCGGCACCTGTGCCATTGCGCAACCATCAGTCACCACGTGCTTGGACAGCGCTGTCAGCCAGCGCCACGCCAGTCAGACAAAGGTGGTGAAGCACATGTGCAGAACCTCAAACAGCTGCAGTAGGTAGCTGCAGTGTTTCCCAGGACATGATAAGGCAACGATTCATGATCCTTGATAGAACTGGCTTTGCACACAAAGGCGCACCTCAGCGACGTCGGCTGCCAGGCGGGCGGCGACCAGGGTGCGGATGAAGTGGCTGGTGGGGATCAGCACCTTGCCTGCGCACAGGTCGCAGGCTTCCTTTAGGCTGCTCGTCTTGATGGTGCGAGGTGGCGTGCAACTTTGCTTACTTGGAAGGGGATAGTTTGGACCAGGGGTGTAGAAATGAACGCACCGCCCAGGTGGCCGCACTTCTTCTCCGAGGACAGCTGGTCCTCGAAGTGCACACCGGCTGCACCTGCCTCAATCATGGCCTGCAGAACAACCAAACCAGCCACCTGAGGCCATGTATCAAAGGGACAAAACATACAGGGTGCAGCAAGCTGAGGCTGTACGGCGGGTGTGGGAAAAGACCCTTTGGAAGCAGACACAGCACGGATTTTGATGGCATATACATGGTAGTGCCTGTTGCAGCAAGCAGGTAAGAAGGGTCAGCGGGCAGACACCCACCTTCATCATCTCGTAGGCGTTCAGCGGGCCGCCGAAGCCGGCCTCGGCGTCGGCGACGATCGGCGCGTACCAGTCGCGGGTCACCTTGCCCTCGGCCACCTCCACCTGGTCCGCACGCCGCAGCGCCTGCAGGAATGTGACCACATTTTTGGAAATCCAGCCCCTAGCAGTTTTCAAACGAGATCGCACCCGACATAGTGCCTGTCCGGCGCACTGCTGACCAGCTGAAGGGCAGAAGCTCAAATGAACGTGCAGGCACGTTCCTCTGCCGCCCGCCACACTCGGCTAGTCAGCAGTACATCGGGCTTTGATGCTGGGAAAAGCCTCTGAGGCGATGGGCTTGACTGACTGGCACAGCCTAGACCTGGTATACAATTACATAAGCCAACACATGCCACTACAGGCAGTGTCAGCAGCAGGCTGCCTAGCACCTGCCGCCAACCAAAAGGCAGGTGCTGGGTCAGCAGCGCTTTGGTAAGGCGTGCAGTGTCAGCGCACATGTGAGCCATGCCCAATCTTTGAAAACCTGATTGCTGGTACAAAGTGAAGTGCGGCAGAAGCCGCAGCGCTGCTACTGTGAAGCACAGCCAGGCTGGCAGCTGAGCTAGGTCTGCGCTTTCAGGGGCACCCCCGAGCTCACATGCTGCTGCATATGAAGGCACCACAGGGTGGGGCACACCTTGTTCAGCTTGCGCACAAGCTCTGGCACTGCGTTGGCGGGGTACAGCGACTGGTCGGGGTACACATCGCCGGCGGTGTTGGCGTCACCCGCCACCTGCCACCCCGAGCAGTAGATGGCCTTCAGGCCACCCCGCACCTGCAGGCAGAAACACGAGGTGCCTTCACAAGGGCAATCACGGGCACTGTACCCTGCATGTAGGCAGAATGAGCTGGCAGGCTGGCTTGTATACGACTGCAGCCTGAAAGGGGCATGAAACTCTGCGAACTGCATTGTAGCAGCGCTGAGCGTGTGTGCAACCTCACGTTGCATACGGATACTGACCTGCTGCATGGCCATGTTGCCGGTCAGGGCGCCCAGGGCGTGCACGTAGGGCTCTGAGTGCATGAGCGCCTGCAGACAGGGTTCATACACGATTATAAGGCATGACGTGCATGTCGGGATGACAGTGCAACTTGCCGCAGCTGCTGCTGCTGCTGCTGCTGCAGCTTCCCTTCAGACACAACACAACACGAGCGAGCATGCAATAGGATGCACGACGCCAATGACAAGCCAGGAGGCGCACCCAGAGCTTCTTGGAGCCCTCCAGGGCGAGGGTGTGCTCGATCTTCAGGCTGCCCTGCAGCTTCTTCACGTCCTCGTCGGAGTAGGGGCGCACCACGCCCTCGAAGCGGGGCGCCTCGACGCCATTGGCGGCGTTGTTGGGAGCCATGGCTGCTGGCGGTGCTGGTACTGGTGCTGGGAAGCGCAAGGGTGTTCAAGCCTGCAGGCAGCAGGGCACACGACCGTCAGCTTGGGCACATGGCAACAAGGGCAGCTGTCACAGCGGTGGCTAAATGCCGCGCGAGAGGGCTGGCTGCTGCCATCAAGTGGTGTTGGTTAGTCGCCATATATGGAGACTGGTCAGTAGGAACATGCTGACGAGGACACCTGGGCCGACAACTGGGCCAGCGCTGCTACGGGCAACCTGTGTGCCGACCCAACAGCTGTGACATGAACTACATACGCAAGGCGATGCGTGTTATGTTGAACTGAAGGAAACGACTTGGGACTGGGCAGTTGGATGTTGTCATGAAGGCCTGCAGCACCTGAACCACCCGCACGGCAAGCGCCGGTGCACCAGGGCGCAAACAACAAGGCCTTCTGATACCGTTGAAGAAATGCTCACGATGCGGAGACTGGGCTGTCCGCCGCAGGGGGCCGTGCGAAAACGGACCAGATTGGAAAAAGTCAAGGTCAGCGGTCTGGCCACAAAGTCAAGCTTGCAGCTGTTTTCCACGCGGATGAGATGCAACAGAGACCTTCAATGACCTGCGCAAGAGTGTGAAGCTCACACCACACCTTCACAAAGATGCTGACACGGCCCACTGCGGTGGACTGCATTGCCTTACGCTCAGCGAGTGACCAACACCAACAACGCGCAACCGCGATGCATTTGCGACATCAGGGCGGATGTCTATGAGGGAAACCGTCGGCTGGCTTGTTTCATGCCGAACGCCGCCAGTCCGTAACGCCAATCTCGGCACTGGAGCAGTAACATTGAACAGACGCGGAGGCCAGCTGATGATCAGAGGGAGGCGCCGTGGCAGGATTCCTCACCTTTATGATGTTTGCGGGCGGCAGGCGAGCGAAGCAAACGCAGAAGTGCGGGTTCGCGTCCCCTCAACTTGCTTTGCCTGCGATAAACGGGGTCAATCACTCCCCCTGGTACACTTCCCAGCAATAGTCAGGCCAACAGAGCTTCCGTTCAGGCTTGGGAAAGACAGCAAGTGACTTCACAGGGGAGACGATCGACAAGAGGAAGCGTTGCAACGCGTACCGGAGGTGCGCTAGGCTACGATGTCAGCCATCAAGCTCGGCGGCTTCCTTGATGTTGACTGAAACGGCAACGTCGCGCACAACAGGCGAAGCTGTCCGGTGGAGCACTCTACATAGTGCAATACCTGTGAGCGGCCTTCCGAAATGGTTGCACGCGCATCGCGCCGTCTCAACTTTGGCATCCGCCAGTGCTGACTCAGCACCTGTGCTTGCGAGCAGCTTCTGCTGCATGCTGCGGTCCGCAGCGACGCTGGATAGCGAAGGGATTGGGTCTTGTGACATAGTCTGGCGCATATCTCGAGTGGGTGACGGTCCATTTGTTGCTGTAGCGCACATGCAGATTGCCGGTGTTGGCGCATGGTGCTATAGGCACGACGCTTGATCGGTCTGAGTTCCAAAGCGGATATCAGCTGGAGGCAGCTAGACTGTAGCAATTCCAGTGCTGCTACTGAACTTTGTTGATGCTCCGACTGCAGGCTGGCCACGAGGCTCGCCAGATTCGCCCACTGCACCGCCACACCAGCCGGACACCTGAGCACCTAAGCTGAGCCCTGCAGCGAATCAACATGGGAGACTTCCCGGGGCTGGCCGTCAACGTGCCGGGCGTGGCGATCGTGGGCATGCCGCACCCCGCCATGCGCAGCGTGCTGTCGCCCGACGCCCTGGAGTTCACCGCCATGCTGGCGCGGTGCGGCCTCCTCTCATGTCGTCCTGATCACATGCATGCTTTCCTACGCATGTCGAGACGGTCGGTACCCACAGCTCCAAGACTGCGACGAGAGCCTGTCGCGCTGCTGCATCCAGTGCTTGCTCTGTGCTGTGCTTGCTCGCCGGTAGCTGCCGCCACAGACCGTGCCCTTCCTGCTGCTTCCTGCACGAAGCCCCCAGCACCCATGGGCAACATACGATCGAACCATCCGACCGACGCTGCTGTGCTGCATCGTTGCAGCAAGCACACGGACACGGTGCACGAGCTGCTGGCGCGGCGGCGCACGGTGCAGGCGCGCTTCGACGCCGGCCAGAAGCCGCACTTCCTCCCGCACACCCGCAAGGCGTGTCTCGCTGCCGCTGCAGTGCTCGGCATCAGGACTCTGACATCATGCTGCCTGCAATGCGCAGCAAACGCAGCATGTCGATGGGACGCTGCAGGCTCATTGCACTCTAGCATTTGAGCCTGTGCTCTGCTTGCAAGACATGCCTTCCTGCTCTGTCATTCGTACGTCACATCATCCCTGGGTTTATAACGGCACACGTGACGTCAACAGGTACGGGAGGGGCAGTGGCGGGTGGCGCCGCTGCCAAAGGACCTGCAGGACCGGCGGGTGGAGATCACGGGGCCCACCGACGCGAAGATGGTCATCAACGCCCTCAACTCGGGCGCCAGCCTGTACATGGCCGACTTCGAGGACAGCAACTGCCCCACCTGGGCCAACACCCTGGAGGTGGGTCATGCAGGTTGCTTTGTGTGGTGCAGTTCCCTGCATTGAGCCCGCAGAGCACATGCCCGCCCAGAGCGCCTGCAGGGAGACCAAGACTGCAATGACAGAGCACAAGCTTCGATTGTCCATATGTACAGCAAACACTTGAATGACTGCCTGTGTCTGCAAGGGTTGCGGTGACCACAGCAGCATGCCCGTCACTGCCAGCCCCTCTGGCTGCAGGGCCAGGTGAACATGCAGGGCGCGGCGAAGGGCAAGCTGGAGTTCAAGGACCCCAAGAGCGGCAAGACCTACAAGCTGGGCGACAAGCCCTGCACGCTCAAGGTGCGGGATCCTTACCACAGCAGGGTTTAAAAAAAACATTTTAAGTACTGGATTGTAACATATAAAACAAAACTAGTATTTTTTTTTGAATTATTGCGGAACCCGTCTTCCCACCATTATCTTGCTTGCCAGCCTCTACAGTCGTACAGTCGCTGAACATCACGCTCCAGGATGCCCCTCCTAATCTACATCCCAGATGCCATGGCCCGTGCGCACCTGCTGTGCACTGCACCGTCGAAACAACTGATCGGAACCCCGAATACCCCAGCCGGGAACCCCGGCATCTGTGAAACGCAGGTGCGCCCGCGCGGGTGGCACCTGTGGGAGAAGCACGTGCTGGTGGACGGGCGGCCGGTGCCCGGCGGCATCTTCGACTTCGCGATGTTCTTCTTCCACTGCGCGCGCCCGCTGCTCGACCGCGGCTCGGGTGCGCCCGGCTGCTGGGCGGCCGACCGCATGAGCATCTTGCTACCGCTGCTTCACCACGCAGTGGCCAAGTACTGCACCCCGAAACAGGACGCTGCTCACTGCTGCAGGTCCGTACTTCTACCTGCCGAAGATGCAGAGCCACCTGGAGGCCCGGCTGTGGAACTCCGTGTTCGTCGATGCCCAGGTGCGGCACTCTGCACAGGAGCACTTGCCGTGCTGCGGCACGGGACGGCCAACGCTCATGCCGGTTGGGCTGGCACCCCGCCTCCTGCTGGTTGCAACGGGTCCACCCCTGCGAATGTGTGCTGAACCCTGGGCCCGCAGGAGGCGCTGGGCGTCCCGCAGGGCACCATCAAGGCGACGGTGCTGATCGAGACGCTGCCCGCGGCGTTCGAGATGGACGAGATCCTGTACGAGCTGCGGCAGGTCGGCGCAGCCTGTGCTGACATCCAGACAGGGCCCTCTTGAAGCTGGATGCCCAGCTGATCAGCGCGCGGCTTGCTGGCAGCGCTGTGAGCTGGATTGCGTAGCTTGCAGAGGAACAAGATTGATAGCTGCTTTTTATTAGCAAGCCCCCTTCTGCACTGCAGCACAGCGCCGGGCTGAACTGCGGGCGGTGGGACTACATCTTCTCGTTCATCAAGACCATGCGCGCGGACCCCAGCTACATCATGCCCGACCGGTGTGCAGCGTGCTAATCCCAGCCCGTCAGTTCATCTCACCTGTGACGGGTTGCAGCAGCAGACATTTTAACCATGCTGCATGTCGTGCTGCATACCCTTCAGGATGACACGCAGCACGGCGCCGTCCTGCTGCAGCATTTGGCTGTGTGTCACAAATGTCCCAGCGTGCATCCAGATGACTGTGGAAGCATGCTGGCCGTGTCCCGCTCTGTTATGCTGTCGACGATCTCTCCATGCGGCAGCTGGGCGACTTCGGGTTTCAAAATCAGAGCTGCACCTGGGCATGCAGGGCGGAGGTGGGCATGACGCAGCCGTGCATGCGCGCCTACACCCAGCTGGTCATCAAAACCTGCCACAAGCGGGGCGTGCACGCGATGGGCGGCATGGCGGCGCAGATCCCCATCAAGAACGACCCCGAGGCCAACAAGGTCAGCAGCTTGTCAGCTGCGTAGGCAGTCTCAAACGGTGCCAGGCTGACCTGGAGGTAGCGCACTGATCGCCCTCAGCAGGTGCACGACAGGAGCGCAGCCAAGGCTGCACGTGACCATGCAGCGCCTCCAGATCGGAGAGTTCAGGCTCGCACTTTGCGACCTTCGCAGCGCACACTCCTGCCAGCCGCACTCCTGCCCATGCGGGCGCGTGGGCCGTGCTGAGCTGCATCCCGACTCCTGCAGGCGGCCATGGAGAAGGTGCGGACCGACAAGCTGCGGGAGGTGAAGGACGGCCACGATGGTACCTGGATCGCGCACCCCGCGCTGCTACCCATCGCCAAGGAGGTGCGCCAACATGTGTCTGCATTGGCATTCTGCCGTCTCAGCAGGCTGTGCGCTGCTGTAGGCTGTGCTGGGTTTGATGCAGGCGCATGTGCTGCTCACAGTCCAGGTGGGGCGGTCTCAGGTGACTTCAGAGTGACTGTCACCTTGACCCGCAGGTGTTTGACGAGCACATGAAGGGGCCCAACCAGCTGCACGTGATGCGGGAGGACGTGCAGGCAGACCCCGAGAAGCTGCTGGAGGTGCCGCAGGTGAACAAGCTGACATACCTGATGACTCGAGGCTGCTGAGTGTCGGCGGATATGCTAGGCAGTGACAACGCTCAGCAGCTCCTTGCTGTTCTGATGATGCTGGGATCAGCATCATGACCACTGACGTGGCTGCGTGAGTTTGGGTCGGTGCACATATACCATCAGTGGTGGGTCGGACGATGCCATGTGCTTTTCACTGCAGGGCCCCCGCACGGAGAAGGGGCTGCGCACCAACATCAGCGTGGGGCTGACGTATCTGGAGGCGTGGCTGGGCGGCTCCGGCTGCATCCCCATCCACAACATGATGGAGGACGCCGCGACCGCCGAGATCGCGCGCACCCAGGTGGGGCAGGGGGTCTGCGTTTGACTTACAGGAGGCCGGGTTGTAGGGCTGCAGACACGTCCACAGCATCAGCACAGAGTTTGACGGTGGTGTATACGACTCCAGCTTGCAACCCATCTCCCTGTTGATCTGCTGGAAGCATGTGCCTGTCGCAATTGTATTTGGCTCGTGCGAGCTGTCAGGTGCCAGAGCGCCACCTGGAGGTGCACAGCACAGCGTACCACAGACCGGTGCCTGCTGTGGATGCTTCTGCTTTCGCTCTGGCACCTGCTGACTTCTAATGGCGAGCTCAGTGCGGGCATATTGGGGCATTCAATCAGGCATATGGCACGGCATTGCTGCGAGGCACCCTTACAGCACACCGCAGTACTATACCTGAGGCGCTGCTGGCTCAGTGGCACAACTCTTCCTGCGCAGGTGTGGCAGTGGATCAAGCACGGCGCCACGCTGCAGCCGGGCGACCAGAAGCTCACCGCCGACCGCTTCCGGCGCATCATGGATGAGGAGCTGACCAGCCTGCGGCAGCAGGTGGGGCGCAGCTCTGATCAGAGCTTTCAGCCCGAAGCCCAGCCCTGCCAGCCCAGCCCCTTGCTTGGCCCGCAAGTGCAGGGTTTTCGACCTTGTTTGTTCGACCTTCGACCTTGTCTGAGACAGCACACAGCTTATGCACTTCACTGACCTGACGAGCCTGACCGGAGCTGCAGCAGCATTGCTTGCTGCTGCGGCCCTGGTGTTGCCGTTCGGGCAGTGAAGTCGCAGCAAGGCTGGGGAGCTAACCAGTCTGTGACATTGGGTGTGCCGCCTGCACGTCTGGCAGACCTGACGGCCTGCAGATGACGTTATGCCAGCACCTGTGGACTTTGCCTTCGGGCCCATGGTGCAATGCTGATAATGGACGCCCTACAGTAGGCAGTGCCAGCTGCGCACACGGAAGCTCGGCCGAAGTGTTCCACCATGCTCATCACTGCAGCTGGGCGCGGCGAAGTTCGACAAGGGCAACTGGCGGGAGGCGGCGTCGCTGTTTGGCGACATGGCGACCGCCGAGCAGTGCCCCGACTTCCTGACGCTGCCCGCCTACGACGCCATCTGCCGCAAGGACACCGTCACCTCGAAGATGTGAGCGGCCCTGGCAGCTGCCGGAGCGTCGGTATAGGGAAGGCAGCTCCGGGTGATCACATGTAGCCTGCTCAGGCCGCCGCCTAGGCGCGTATCAGCGGGCGCCTCTGTGGAGGTTGACGGAGGCAAGGGCAGACAGGCGGCACAGCTTAAACAGCATCGACTTCAGCATGTTGGCCAGGACAGCATGGCGCTCAGGACTGGTATAGACTGGCTGTCAGGAGGTCAGATGTATGTCGAGTAGTGGCCAGCACGTGCAGCTGACCTCTGTCAGGTATTCTTGCACCGTGAAGTAAGGGCTTAGGCTAGCACCTGTGTGTAGGAATACCATCAGGAGGGTTAGGGTGTTCAGGGTAGGTAGGAGGGAGGCAGTGCAATGGGCAGGACTGTGGTGCCTATGCCCAATGCCTTTTGCAAGCCTTCATGATGAGACTGTCAACATGGTGCGCAGGTCATCTGGTGAAAGCCACGATGATGACAGCAATGACGACCAACTCACAGCACAGCATGACAGCCCGTAGCCGCATGTCGGCGGCAGACTTCTGAAGTACAACCGAAGTTGCTGGAACCCCGAACCTCAACCGTCATGTGTGTGAGTGCAATGACACCGATAGCGAATGTGTACAGTGACCGTCATTTGTTGACATTCATTCTTGCAATACATGCGTACACTGTGTGATGAGGCGGGCGTGCATATTGCTCATAGTAGTTTGGGCTGTGTGGGAGTGACAAGTATGGAGGCGAGCAGCTGAGCTGTGTGCGCCGAGGCAGCACCGTGTGCAGTGGCATCCTTGTTGTGTTCCTTTATTGGTTCGTTTTCGCAGCCAGATTTGACAGCTCCAGGCATAATGGCTTGCTGGGTGGCGAGAGTATAATTAGTGTGTATCACAGTTGTATACTGGTGGCGTCCGCCATGATCTTTTACAAGCGGCTGCTGAATCGTAGCAGCAATAAGCAGTGTCCACTAAACTGCAACGAAGTCTGCAGCAATGAATGGTACTGCTCCAGATCCACCACGTGCAGGCAAACTTCGGTGCACGTCCTCAGAACCTCAGAACATCCACTCCAGAAGCTCCGAGTGATCATCACACAGTTGCGGTGTCGCAGCACAGAGCATCTAGTTGTATGACGGCGGGGCCAAATTGGTGGTGTACGCGTTGGCGGGGTCGATGGTGCCGTCGCGCAGCAGCCGGTCGAAGTGCCATGTGCCGTGGCCCTGCAGATAGGCGAGCTCGTGTCAGTATGAAAGTCAGTAGACACGGAAGCTGCAAACACCGTGTGTTTCAGGCCGAGCCGTCGGCTCACAATACAGAGGCTGACGCAGGAGGGATGCAACATGTGTAGGCATGGTGATAAGCAGATGCAGCTGGGGCAAATCACTGACCTTGCCCAGGCGCCTCAGCTCGGCGACATAGTCGGCCACAATCTTGACGTGGTTGACCTGCAGCAGTGAGCCGAGATGTGCGTCAGAAGCCTGCGACAAGGGCAGAGCAATGCATACGTTTGAGGACAGCCGGGCCTCTGCTGCAGCAGCATCGCGCTGCTGCCGCTCACGACTACGGACACCACAGGGGGGGCCGCACCTGGTCGGTCAGGCGCGTCTCCACAAAGTCCTGCGCCTGTGCATCGTCGTTCTCGTCCGTCACGCCGTGCAGCTCCCGCAGCTTGCGGAAGGACAGCTGCAGTGAGGGATCGACCCAATCAGCACAGAGGAGCCAGCCCGTGTGATTCACCAGCAGTGAGCGTAAGCTCGTGACCCACAATAGCGAACACAGGGCCCCTCTGCTTTTTAAAGTGTACAGTGTATTAATGCGCCATCAAGGCACTGTGTAGCCACAAAATGTACGGTGCCTGCGCGCGCATCACAGCACTGCACAGCCACAGAGTGTGCTCCACTGCATCATTACAGTTGGCTACAGTTGAGTATGCAGCCAAGCCAAGCAGGCTGGATGTCGCTAACCCACCTTCTCGAAGCCGACGGTGAGCTCCAGGCTGTACAGCGCGTCGCCCTTGTCGTGCTTGTAGTCCATCTGCGGCGGGTTGATGGGGCCCAGCTGAACATGGCCACCGCGCTTTGCCTGCCAAGGGACAACAGGCAATGTCGAGATAGGGCACCAGGTAATATCGCACCACCCTGCTGGCTGTGCGCATGCGCTTTGCAGCGAGGAGTGGGGGCATGCACTCCCTTGAAGGACGTGAGCAATCCTCCATGAAGCTGACGCCGCAGGTGAGAGAACATGCTGTTGCAGCGTCTGGGGCAGTTCCTAGACTGCGCCATACCTGGTAGTCGTGGAACACCAGCGCGTGGCCGTACTGCTGGTTGGCAAACGTGCGGAACAGCTGCAGCAGGGCAAATACAAAGAGCGTCAGCCAACCAGGTGACTTGGTTCATGGGCGCAGCTCATAGCTTCAAAGAGGATAGGCACAAGCCTGGTCAACGGTCATTGCTATGTGCAGTGTGACACACAAGGTGGGCCAAAGTATTCACCTTCGCGAAGCCAAGCAGCGCAACATTGTCGCGCGCAAAGTAGCTGGCCATGGCTGAGTACGCGTACATCAGGTTGTAGTGCTGCAGCACGGACACAGCAACAGCATCAGTGCAGTTCTCCATGACAGTCGGACCTGGTCTAGTGCTAGTGCAACCCTTCATGCTTGTTTGAGCCTCCAGGCAATATGCTTGTATTCAGCTGCACGGGTCCTTGATGGGACCCGTCATACCGTGTTGATCTGCTCGTTGATGCCCTTCTCAATGTCGACGGAGTAGTGCTCCCGGGCAAAGCTGTTCTCCAGACCCGACTCCATGATCTGCGCCTGCTCAATCTGTGCGAACTCTGGCTTAACCTGCAGGCATGTGCAGGCAAGTTCAGGCGGTGTTGTCATGCCACATCTCGGGTGCACTTGTCGTCCTTGCTGATGTCAGCAGGACGACTTTCCTTGCGCACGGGCGGCAGCGGGCCACATGCTGTTAGCCGTGCTATTTTCGATTGACACGTCTGCATCAGGGTCCATCTACTGATGCTGGTAGAAAGGGACCCTGAAAATGCACGCAGGCTTACGAGCGGCGCACCTCCTCAAAGGGCTTGAAGCCCTCGGACAGGGAGACTGAGGTGGTGCCGTTGTGCGTGCCGATGTCCGTGCCGGCGGTTCCCTGGTGTGTGGCTGCCCCCTACATTACGCAGAACACACCAGTAAGTCATGATGCATGGTGTGGCGTGTTGGGACACCACCACAGATGCAGTAGAGGCGACAGGACGCGATTTTCCCACAGGCAACAAGCGTCTGATGCATCAGCTCAATGCATCAGCTCAGCGCTTGATGATTGGCTCAGCGATTGACGGGGCAGTGCATCATTGTACCTGTGCAACAATGGACTGGTGCAGCTGGCGCGCGGGCGCTGCAAAGCTGGCCGCCGACGGCGCTGAGCGCGTGGCCGCAACCATGCGACCGGCGAATGCTGAGGACCTGCAGGTGTCCGAAGGACAGTCAGCGATGAACGGTGCAGCCAGACCGTTCGACCATAACCAGCGGAACCAGGTCGACAGCGTTCCATCGAACGGTGTAGCTGGGCGCACGGGCCTAAAGTGATGATAACGCTGTAACAGCCGTGGTACCGTTGCACAGCGACCGCGTGCATGGCCGGACAGTATGTGCAATGACTGGTGCGTGGACGTGGCAGAAGTGGGGGACAGCCTCCGAGGGCATGCAACCTGGTAAAAAGCCTAAACTAGGCCAGCTGCATGCCTGGTGCTGCGAGAGCGCTCGCACAGCCCGACGAGCATGCTGACTGTTCGACGCACCTCTGCAGCAGCATGTTGGCCGACATCCTGGTTGCTGCTGAACTCTCTCTGATTCTTGTTGCGGTACCTGGGTACAAAGCTGATGTGCAAGCAGACTCAGAGACAACTTTTAAGAAACACAGGCGAGAGCGGGATAAAGTTGTTGCCCCACAGCACCCGACCACCCATGCGAGCTGCAGAAGCGGAGCGGGAGCCAAGCAGAAGCCGTTGTCTCCAACATGTCGCCTTAAGGCCTTGCAGCCCTGCAGTGAAACTTGATGGACGCTGTTGCTTCGAATGCATCGATTGCCCGCTCACAATCAAATGCGATTCGACATGTGACTTGTGATGCGAGTGCTGCCTGCAAACTCCAGCGGCTTGCCAGCACAGCTTGCCCGGACTGCACCATTGCTGCAGCACCAGATCACCCATCAGCACCGCCTGCTTTACACATCAAGGAGTCCACCTGCAGCGTCGGTGCGAGCACAGCGACTTGCACGACAGGTGCGTCTGATGAAGAGGTGCTTGCATGGACATGTATGGTACAACCCACCACAACTCTCACGGGGAAGACATAAAATTTATGCCTGCAGGTTGCTGCCGTCAGCAGTATTGAAGGGAGCCAGATGACGACGCTCGTTTCTTTTGGTGATCATGCTGCTTGATGCTTGAAAGCAATTGCACTGAGAACGGAAGCTGCAAAGTCTGTTGTTCGGTCTCCTGCACCTGGCGAGAAAGTCATCATGGTGAAGCCGGCGCCCATCATGATGATGCAGATGTGGACGGCACGTTGATCAGGAGCATCGGCGACGACGCCAACAAGCTGCACAAGCTCGCGTTTGCAGAGGTACCTGCCCTCAAATCAACGCCATTGCCTGGAAGTGGTGGTGCACTCGCATCTGCTTCACAGGGTTGGCACACCCACTGAACGTGGCATACCACGCCTGGCGCAGGCGATGAAGAAGGTGTTTGACGTCGACACCAACATCGACGTGATCAAGCACCACGGCAGCACCGACCCGCTGATCCTGGTGGGCGTCCTCGGGCACCATGGCGTGCCGCACGACGAGGTGTGATCTTGCCCTGCCAGGTTCAGGCCGTCAGGTGTTCATGCCATGGCGTGTTGGCCACTCTACCTGGAGCGGCAGCCGCTGGAGAGGTGCAGCAGGCTGCAGCTGTGCACGACAGTTACCAATGCTCGGCGCACCTGCAGGCGATGGGGAAGCTAAAGGAGATGGAGGCGGTCATGAACGAGTACTTTGAGTCGCGGTCGGAGGCCGCCGGCAGCGGCCTGGTGGTGCTGCCGGGGGTGGTGGAGCTTCTACGCGCCTTGCAGGTATGGCTTCTTCAGCATCCGGTGCCAGTCAATCTGCTCCCGCACACTCAGGTCCTTCAGTGCAAGCCACTGAAAATCTGGTGCGCAGTGGTTTGATTGTGGTGCGGGCAGTGATGTGGGTGCGCGCTTGCTGTCTGCTGCAGGGCCGGGGCGACGTCATCACGTGCCTGGTGACAGGCAACCTGCAGCCGATCGGGTGGGGCAAGATGGCGGCGCTGGGCCTCAAAGACCTCTTCAGCCAGCCCCCTTTCGGCGGCTTTGGCTCCGACTACTGCTCCGGCAACACCAGGCGAGTTCGATCCAGCAGGACCTCCGGTTTGAGGGAACAGGTCAATCCTAAACCCTGTAATGCAGTGATGTCCCACAGGACGGTGGTCACAAACGTGCAGCAGCAGCAGACGTGCCACCAGCTGTGCATGCACGGGCACATCAGGGGCGCACGCCTGTCGGCTAGGTGTTCAGTGAGGCACAGCCGACGCCACGCTCTGACCCCTATGTGTCAAACGTTGCTGCAGAGAAAGCTGGCGGGACCGGGCGGAGCTGGTGCGCATCGCCGCCAAGCGCGCGCAGGAGACGACTTCAGGTGTGCAGCAACTGGGCTGGCTCACTTTGCAATATCATGCTACACTCAGCTGTAGTCTAGACTCCACCAGCTGGGTGCTCCCAACAACATTTGATGAGATTTGCCTCCCTTCTCGTGTACCCTATGAAGCGCAGCTTCCGCTCCAGGCGCACCACTGAACCACACGCCTTCCACGTCTGCAGGCAGCATCACTGCGCGGTACCACGTGGGCGACACGCCCATGGACCTGCAGGCGGCGGACGGCGCGGGGGCGCACGGCATCGGCGTCACCACGGGAATCTACAGCCGCGAGGCGCTCGCGGCATCCTCCCCAGGTGCGGCCGGGAGTCGCCAAACTGGCTTCACAGTCGAGCTGCGTGCTGTGGTGGTGCAGGAAGTGTCAGCCGCTGATGTGTGCTGCTGTGTCTGGTGGTGAGCTGATGCAGCTGCCGCTGCCTGCCATGCAGAGTCGGTCATCCTGGCAAACCTGGAGGACACGGATGCGGTGCTGCGGACATTTGGCCTGCAATAGCAGGGGGTCTCTGTAGGGTCTGACACTACACCAGCAGCACGTCATGCTGCGTGCGAGTCTTGAACAGCGAACTGCAATGCAGCAGCATGTGCACACTGTCAGTGTGACTTCAGGCGTTACAAAGACCTCCTCAGTACTACTATGTATGCTCAGCTCAGCACCAAATCAGACATGCTCAACAAGAGAATCACAAGCATGACCTCAGCACCTTTACAATCGTGGTTAGCAACAGCTAAGGCGACCCCTGTTTTGGACTGTTTGAAACTGTTTGCAAACGCAAATACAGGTCAGCTTATGGTCACATGCCTCCCACGGTTTGACACTGACCGCTGCTGCCGACAGGTTTCTAGACTTTAGTCATCGCAGCGTATGCGGGACCACGTGCGCTCTCTCAACCTGATCTGCCCCTTTCACGATGTACTCTGCTTGTAGTTCTTGGTGTCCAGGATCTTCTTGCCGCACATGGCGCAGATGCCCTTTGCATATGCGCAGCCCTGGCAGTACTTTGCCTCCTGCGGTCAGCAACACGGTTATGTTGATGGTACACCAGCGCAAGGGCGGAACTTGCGACACAGACAGCAGCGTGGGCAGGATAGACCTGGGTACCGGAAGTGTGAGTGCACTACGGTAGCACATAAGCGAGGGCACCTGGTGGAGTGTGCTCTTGCAGGTCTGACACTTGCTGTTGGTGGGCACCCACCTGCATCAAGACCGTGTGTCATCAGCACACCGTCAGGTCTCGATGTTGTACATGTGCAGTGGCGGTTGACAGCATGCAGTAAGTGTGTGTTCCAGCATCAGCAAAGCATCAGGCATGCAAGGCGGCTGCGTCCCACAGGACCCACTTGGTGCGCTTCGTCAGCAGCTTGTTCTCGTTCAGTTTCCTGCGGTTGCACCGCACCAGTCAGACCAAGCCGTGACCAGCCCGTGCCTCCGCCACAACCCAGTAGCAGCGCACAGGATGCCCCAGCATATGGTGCTGGTGCCCCTTCCTACCTGCCACCCTTGGCGTTGGTGTTCTTGGCGCCTGCCTTCCAGGGGTCTGGGCAGATGACCTGCAGGAGGCAGGACAGCACGTCGAGTACATTGTTTGCTATGCACCCTGGACATGGTGCGGCAGGTGAGGCATGCAGCAGGTTCTCTGAGCAGGGTTGCGACAAATGCGTACCTTGGACAGCTTATTCTCGCACTTCCCGCACACCATGGCTCACATCTGACGCTAAACTGCTTCACAGGCCTGAAATTATGTGAGGGTGCCCGATGCAAAGTGCAGGTGCAGCTTGTTTGTACGACGCTAGAACGACCCTGCCGCCCGGCAATGTGTCCAAAAAGCAGCAAATCAGCAGGAGGGCACTATACCGTCACGCGACAGGTTGCTTTCAGGGTGGACAGAGTGCAGCTCGACCGCTTCGCTGTTGTTTGGCCCACTCCAAAACCCTTAGTCCTGCTCAGGGACTCTCAAGGCTTCAATTTCCCGGGCTCATGCTCGCGCTGGCGACTGCAGCCAACCCTCTTCTTCGTCAAGCCGCGAGGGCCGGAGCGGCCGGAAGCCAGCAGGGGCCTGCCAGGATGGTGAGTCTTGAGGCGTCGCCATGCCAGCTCGTGCGCTCTGCGTTGGTGGCTGAAGGCCCAGCAACCATGAGGGATGGCAAGCTTTCTCGGGCCATGCCAGCAACGAACGAGCTAGGCAGTAACGGATCTCGCGCAGTATGCCGCCTGGCAGCCTAGGACGTGCCTGTGGGTCGGGCCCACAGGGATGCAGCGAATCAGCAGTGCAGCAACTCAGCATCAATGCCCAGCGCAGCACCCAGTGGAAGCCGCTGCTGGGCTACATGTCCGGGCACGGCGCTGAATGTGCTGTCCGTGCACGCCACCATGGGCGTTGGGCCTGCTACCGTGCATATTTGCCCAAGTGCTTCACTGCCGGCGCCCGCCGGGTCCAAGGGCGGCCTGTCAGCCTTGGTTGGTGCTGCACAGTGGCAGACCAGCACGCCCAGCAGTAACAAAAGCGCCGAGCTTCTCAGCCACAGCACTGCCTCATTGTGCTGAGCTCACAACAGCTTCTGCCTTTATGAGCGTGCCTTTGCCAGCAATTGCTGGGATTGCACTCGCACATACATGCTGTTGGCGTGTCATTGCTCAATAGTAATTAGGACCTTCCGACCCGCATGCCACATGACTGTGTCCAATCTCACGCCGAGGGTTCTGGTCGAGGGCCAGCTCGTCACAGACAGCTGTCACATCTGCTGCCGGGATACGACGCCCTGCATGACACCCTTGCAGGTGAACGTCCCGAAGAACAAGCGGGCGTTCTGCAAGAGCAAGGCGTGCCGCAAGCACCAGATGCACAAGGTCACGCAGTACAAGACCGGCAAGGCGTCGCTGTATGCACAGGGTGCGTGGCAGAGCACCTGCAGAGTGCAGCAGTTCCTGCCTACAGCTGTAGACCGCAGCTTTACATGTGCGAAAAGCATGCCTGCCGGCTGCTGCTGCGCCAGCTCTCAGCAGACACGCTGCTGCAGAAGGTCACTACTTCGCATGGGTCATAAGCGCGAAACTGAGCAGCTGCATGTTGTCTTTGGTTGCAGGTAAGCGGCGGTATGACCGCAAGCAGTCCGGCTATGGTGGTCAGACCAAGCCAGTCTTCCACAAGAAGGTGCGTGGTGGCAACGCAGCATCAGCTCAGCGACGTGCATCTGGCTGCGCTCGCGCGATATGTTTTTGGACCAGCTCCGAGACCCCTCAGCTCTGAAACTTTTGTGCCGATGTTGCTGCAGGCCAAGACCACAAAGAAGATTGTGCTGCGGCTGGCGTGCAACGTGTGCAAGGCCGTCCACATGCACCCCATCAAGCGGGTGGGGCTCGCTTTCACATTGATCTGCCACGCTGCTTGTGCAGTTGCGTTGCACGTTCGTCACAGGAAGTCTGTTCATACATTATCCTGCGTCTCAGCAATTACCGCCTCACCGGTTCGTGTCCTGACACTGCAGTGCAAGCACTTCGAGATTGGCGGTGAGAAGAAGCACAAGTCCATCGTTTACTAGGCGTTGGGCTGGGCTGTGCTGGGTGACCGCGGGGACCTTGCTTGTGGGTGGGCAGTCTGCCTTGCTCGCAAAGTCTGCTCGCTGCTCGGTAGTGTAACATGCACCGGACCGAACTCCTGTCTGCCCAGCTGCAGCATGCAGCCAGAACCGATAGATGCATTGCACTGTCCTAGAATCCAAGCGCATTCCGTTCCTCTACATGCTGTCGTCTAATCCTGGTCACGGTGGGCACACCTGTTACATTCTGCTGCGGCAGGTTGTCATGTGTCATCATTTGCATCTTGCAGTTCACTTCACCTTGACGCGCCATTTGCTCGAACAAACAACGTGCACGTACAGAGCAACCTTGCTACGTCATTTGTGCGTTTCTGTGTTCGAGGAGACGAAACACGACACAGTTGACACAATTACGAGGGCCAATCTGTGGCAATCATGCAATGAACTAGGCCTCGATGTGACGCGAGTTGTCGCAGACAGCACGGCCTAAACTGAAGCCAATCACAGCAGTCGCCGTGCATGGCGCTTACCAACTTCCTGATCACAGTTGGTCAGTCCATGCGCTGCAGCATGTGTGCACTGACCCTGGCCTGGCACATGATGCAGAGGAACGCATACGCTGTGCTCTGATGGAGCTGTATTCTGAAGAGCTGACAATTCTTCCAATCGTTCACGCGGTGCAGGTGTCATTGGGGCAGCCGCAATGCTGCTGCGCACCGACATCCGGAGCAGCGGCAAGATGCTGCAGCGCAATATCAAAACCATTCGCTCTTGGGTGGAGGAGGCGCAAGAGGGTGCCTCCAAGTGAGGTTGCACCGCAGGCCAGACGTGATGCATGCATTATCCTGCAGCGCCCGGCGCAGTACATGTGCAAGGAGTGAAAACAGTGGGCAGGTACCTGCGCTTACAGCCTGAATGCAGCTACCGCACGAGGCCAACAGAGGGTTGATTCTGTCACAGGGCAGCGGAGAAGCAGAAAGAGCTGCCAGGGCGAAAGCTGGACAAGGATTGAGGCCCGCGGCGACATTACTGTGCGCAGCGATGCTCGGCTGGGCAGCAAGAATACAAGCATCAGTAGCACCGTCCAACATCAGAACAACCTGTCGTGGGGCTGCCGCATGCACGTGGCAGCATTGCCGGCCATGACCACTCCCAGGAATAAACTGGCTTGTGCACAGCGCTGTCCGGGATCAGTATTGCGCGCCCGATGACCTTCAGCCCAGCATGTCATTACAGCGGCTGGCATCATTGAGTAAACCACGGCAAGTGCTCGTGCACGCACGTCTGTGCGCACCTCTCTCTTGAAAACAGCAAACACATTCTTACGCCTGAACAGTGCTCTTGCATCTTCAGACACAAGCTGCGGGCTTCACAGGGCCGGCGCCACAAGTTTTTTGGCAGTCCTCGCCGGCATGTTGCGAAACGCAGCACAAAGCAGTGTCATTGTGGCGGATGGTACCCTTGGCTGGTCGGCATGCCCGTGAAACTCTGCACAATCAAGGCTCAGAAAGTCAAGACAACATCAGCATGTTCACATCGATCACTTCATAATGCAAAGGACGAGAGCAGTCCTGCACACCCTCTGGCGGAACACTTACCTGCATATACATGTTGTTCTGGTACTGCATGTCGGCTGGCGGCATCTGCAGCAGGTACCCAGCAGGTCAACATCCACCGATGGAGCAGTGGCAGGAGTACACGTTACTCGTCACTGGATGTGCCGAAGTGCAAGCAGGCAAGTGGCCAGCATGCAGATGCAGGATCGAAACACAGGTCTGCGCACATGCGACTGGAAGCCGCCGGGCAGCGGCGAGGAGATGGGTTCCTTCTTCCCCTCGCCTGCCGCTTGCTTTGCCAACGACTGCTTCTCGGCCTGCGGACATGCTGCAGTACATCACCCGACCGGCGCGGCCACCAGATCTGGCATCTGCTGCACCACATGACCGTTGGCAGGGTATCAGGTGGCATCAGCAGACAGTCGTCGCCGCACCTCTCTGTACTTGTGCAGGTACAGCTTGAGCGGCTCGATGTAGTCCTCGAAGCCCAGCGTGCTCATCGCCCACAGCAGGTCGTCGCCATTGATGGTCTTCCGTTTTTCCCGCTGGCACTTGTCGCTGGCCCTGCACAGGCGCAGCATCTGGTGCACGTGAGCAGCAATCTTCATACCATGAAGCGCCCGCAATCAAATGTCCGTGACTGTGGTTGCATCTGCCTCCATCGGCGGCAGCCGAGCTCGCCCTCCATCTGCATGCTTTAGGCCCGCAGCCTGGCGGACAGGCAGCTGCAGATGCGCCACGCACTCGCTGGTGATGAAGCTGATGAACTCGCTGACGCACTCCTGCACCGTCTCCTTTGCATCCTTTGCGATCTTCGCGTTTGCAGGCAGCGCTTTCTTCATGATGCGGCTGATGTTGGCGATCGGCAGGAAGCGGTCCTGCTCGGTTGCGAGCCAGCACAGTTTGCAGCTGCGTGAGCAGCCAGCCTGCGTGTTTACCGGCAGCAAGAGAGTATACAACGGGCACAGCAGCATGCTGGGATGCCAGAGCCATGCTGCACCTGCTCCCGCACGCTGACCCGCTCCTCGCCCCCTTCGTCGTCGCCTGCCATGGCACCGGGTCAGTGCGGGCCCCCGGCCGGCCCGCAGGCCGCACACAACCCAAGCTGCACACCAGGCGATTTACTGCATGCGTCCCAGGATAAGGCCTCTGTAGCCCAGCGTGAGCTGTTGCAGCAGCGGCGGCACTGTGCCGGGCCGATCAGCGCAATGAGACCGACTCTGCGCACGAGACGCAAGACACAGGGTGCAGCCAGTGTCGGAGGAAACCCGCTGGGATGTTCACAGTGAGACGGTGTAGCAATAAGGACAGTGAGCCGATTTGCCGGTGTGACTTTGCTGCTGGGGAACGCCCGCGGACTTTGTCTTCCAGGCATGATTTGCTAACCCCTTGGCCAAAGGCGTTTTGGCTACCTGAGCGGCTCAAACAAGCCACTGCGCTGTAGTATCGATGTCAGACGCGTCCAGATCGTGCATGCTCCTGCTGGGCAGCCTGTCAACAGGCCGCATTCTCGCTTCCGAGACAGCCCACGTGCCCACCCGCAGATCCATCAGTCAGCCTCCACAGCGGTCGTTCTGGGCCTGTTCGCGTCACTTGGGCAACTGGACGCTGCAGCAGGCAGCTATGCTGTACCGGTAGTAGCCGCTGCTGGGGGTGTGGGCACCGTACAGCAACATGGGATGTGGCAGTTCCACACAGGCGGGCGCTCGCCCGGCCGCCAAGGACCCGGCCAGGATGAGTCAGCAGTATGCGGACATGTACAAGTGAGTTTGGTGACGTTTGGCTTCCTAACAAAACACCACCAGCTTCAGACGCGTGCCAATGCTAGGCTCTCGTGAGCATATCTAGAGTTCAGCACCATGCGCGGCACTCTTGCAGCTGTTTGGGGTGTGGCCGCCTCAAGTGCATCAGTTGGAGCTCTCTTGAGCTGCACGCACTCAATTCCTACAGAGGGGTAAAGCTGGCCGAGAGCTGTTTCAGCAATCTAGGGTTGATCTTCGACACCCTATGCTTTGTGCGCGTGCTCCACCACGCCGCTAAGGCACCATCTGTCGGTCGCATTCTTCCTGTCCAATACGATGCATGACGGCCGAGTGCACTGGCAGTTGACGTGAAGCTTGTCATATCAGCGCCTGTAGCGGATAGCCAGGGTCACTGGCTGCCGCTTTCAGGCAGCACCTCCAGCCCTGAATGCCCAAGCTCACGCTGCAGATATACCTGCGCACGAGTGGTTAATGGCTGGTGCTGCTATACCATGCCTCGTGGTGTAGTTGAAACTATCAGTCCGTTGGCGCATCCGCTTGCCACGTCATGAAGCGAAATGAGCAGCAAATGCTGGTGGATGTTTTGGCATCGGCTCCTCAGCTGCCAGCTCGTTGGATGCAAGTTTGGTGGGCTGGGGAGGCGACCCAGAGCACTGACGCAGTCGTGTGGCTGCTCCCATCTGCAGGCAGGCGTTCGGCAAGACCAGCATCGCGTCGACACATGACATCGACTTCTTCCTTCCGGACACGGGGCCGCTCAGCACCGAGTCGTATCGCAAGCGGCTCACCACCAGCCTGGGCACCAAGAAGGTCAAGCTGCCCAAGTCGGGCGTGGAGGTGCGCCCTGGGGGAGTGCATCACCAAGGCTCCTTACCTTCTGCTCCTTACATGCACGCGGCAGAATGCAGGCAGCGCCGTTGCCCAGCTGTTCCCCATGCGTGCAGCCTGTGGTTTGAGCAGTTGATGCAAGGTCACTCAACAGGACACCCCTCACATATCTGTCCTGATGCAGAGGTCTGATGGTGGTGCGCCCGCTGCTCACTTTGCAGGTGAAGTATGCATACGTCACGCAGCGCGGCTACTACCCAGACGCGCCGGACAAGGCGAACCAGGACGCCTTCATCGTGCGGAAGGATGTTGGCTCGGAGCCCGACACGATGTTCTTCGGCGTGTTCGACGGCCATGGCACGGCGGGCACCGAGTGCGCGCAGTTCGCGTGCGAAAAGGTGCTGGCTGACCCCTGTTGCGCAGCTTTATGCACTGCAATCCCCTGCCATACACAGACGTGCACTCGATCACTGGAGGCCTGTCACTGCTGGTCTAGCTATTTGAAAAAGCCTGACCGACTGGTAAAGACGCAGCCAGGCCAGCATCTGCATGCATCTTGACCTCCTCCTGGCCACCATTTGCACTTGCACTGAAGTCCACAGCGCTGCAGCAGCGTGCACACCTGCGCCGCCCAACTGTCACTCCGTACACTGGCAAACGCATCGGTTCAGGAGAGGGTTTGATCCCTGCTTGCAGGTGTACAACAACATGCTCGGGGACATGGACTTCTTCAGCGACCCGGCGGCTGCCCTGGCAAACGCGGTGGTGAAGACCAACGACCAGATGCACGCCGCGGTATGTGCGCAATCCCACACTACGTGCAGTTCAGTGCACATGCACGCACAGCACCACACCCAGCTCACGAGCCCATTGTCCCCTTGTCAGTGGTGAAGGTGGTGGAAAGAAAGGAAAGATATATCAAAATGAATCAAAATAAAACTCATTCACGTGCCTCATGGTGTCCTGCTGAGAGGGGCGAGATGGCCACCGCACATGCCCTTCAACGCCGCAGGCTGTGGACGACACGCTGAGCGGCACCACGGCGGTGTGCATGCTCATACGCGGGCGCGAGCTGACGATCTGCAACGTCGGCGACTCGCGCTGCGTCGCGGCCGAGATGCGCGGCGCTGAGCTGGCGGCGGTCGAGCTCACGCAGGACCAGACGCCCTACAGGTGCAGGCTGCAGGGGGGGTGCCTGCATCTCTGGCGTCACCGCAATGCTGGCGGCGTCCTCAGCATCCCAGGCGGCCTTTCACAGCGGCGAGCTTGTTGATGCCAGCATGGTGGACCTCATCTGTGCCTGTGAGCAGGAAGGACGAGCTGGCGCGGGTGAAGGCAGCGGGCGCACGCGTCCTCACCCTGGAGCAGCTGGACGGCCTGCGGGTGTGTCTCCTGCTGGCTGCCATACTTGATGGCGATGAAACCTGGTCGAGGCCAGGGGATGTGTGCATCCACTTGGGGCGTAGGAATTGATGGTTTTCCTGTCTGTCAAACAGCCACCGTCTACCCATACACCCCTGCATGCAACTGCAGGATCCCGGCATTCAGGAGTGGGGAGTAGAACAGGACGATGACGGTGACCCGCCGCGGCTGTGGTCGCCGCTCGGCAACTACCCCGGCACAGCCTTCACCCGCAGCATCGGCGACTCAGGTGCGGCCCGATGCTGACACGCACAGCTTGTACCGGGGAGATGATGGTGATGCAGGGTTATCAACACCTTTTGTTGGTCGGTGCAGATGCAGATCGCCTTGGACGCAGTCAAACTTGTGTCGCCGGGGCTCTCTGTGGACTGCGGGTGCATTGAGACGGCGGAGAGGGTTGCCCATGTGGCAGAGACAGCGACATGCCTGGTGCCACGCTGACGACATGGTGCTGTGCTGCAGTGGCGGAGGAGATCGGGGTGATCGGGGTTGCGGAGATGGCGTCGTATACGATCAAGGAGGACACAGCCT
Source organism: Diplosphaera chodatii (assembly GCA_032358165.1). NCBI lineage: Eukaryota > Viridiplantae > Chlorophyta > Trebouxiophyceae > Prasiolales > Stichococcaceae > Diplosphaera > Diplosphaera chodatii. Next base: position 90,257 of record JAALGY010000030.1, read on the forward strand.
TCCTGATCCTGGCGACTGACGGGGTGTGGGAGTTCCTGACCAGCCAGACGGTTGTCGACATGGTGCGTCCCTGTCAGCCGATTTGCTGGCATGTGTACCTTGCCCTGCAGCATGCAGCAGCAGTCAGTCTTGCGCAGCCCGGTGACAGCTGTTTTACGCTTGGCATGGCAATGGGCAAAGACCAGCAGGAGGACTTGCACACGGCAGCTACGTGTTTGCTTTCCTGCGTTCAGTGTTGGTAGACCTCCCAAAGTCCGGCTGTGTGTTTAGCATTCACCCCCAGCCATGCCAGAGCGTCGTCAGCAGCAGCAGCAGCAGCAGCAGCAGCATCATCAGGAATTGGTGTAGATCAGCACTCCAGTGCCTTGCTGTCAGCTGACACCCGCCCCTTGTATGCAGGTCGACAAGCACGATGACCCCCAGCAGGCAGCGATGGCAGTGTGCGTCGAGTCATATCGGGCATGGCTCTCGACCGAGGCGCGGACAGATGACATCACCGTCATCATCATCGAGTTCGAGCTGGGACGTGGCCTCAGGTGACACAGCAGTCCTGACCCCAAATGCTTTCGCAGGACCCCAGCTGCAGTCCTGCACCTCCTGCATCAGTCATTGCACAGCCGAGCATCAAACCCAGCTGCGGTCAACAGGAGCACACCGAGATCTTGACGGTCAGGCACCACCTCGGGGCCTGTCCACCGTGCTTTGCTGCCGTTCAACTCCAGCTCGACGCACTGCACAGCCACGCGAGGCAAGCTGCGCGACACACACCCCTACACATGCGTACACACCCACTACACACCGAACCCATTTGTGCGTCTGGTGCAGCGTCAACGGCAGCGCCAGCATGAAGCGGTCCGCCAGCCGGGGCAGCGGGCTGGGCAGCACGCCCACCGGCAGCGTGCACGGCACCCGCGCGCTGGTCAAGTCCAAGTCGGTGCGCAAGGGCCTCGCGCGCGGCAGCATGGCGCTGCTGGACTCGCTGGAGGTGGTGGGCCCCGAGGACTCCATGGTGAGTACCCGCTTGCGCATGGCTTTAGAGCCTGTTGAAAGGGCAGGTTGCAGGGCCTAGGCGACGAGTCACCGCTGGGCACAACGCTTGCAGTCCGAAGGCATCCTGCTTGCAAGTGCTGCCCGCCCACGGCTCCCCCTGCATGGAGCTGGTCGTGATGATGTGGCGCGGCGGCCAAAGCAGCAGCTTTGACGGCGGCCGCAACAGCTCCAACTTCAGGATGTGCAAGTCGACTTGCACTCGCAACCCCGAATGCAGGACTTCCTGCGGCCGGCGCCCAAGTCGCCGGAGGACGAGGCGTACATCCGGTCCATGCTGCACGACCACCCGCAGTTCCGGCTGCCGGAGCCCAAGCTGGCGGAGGCGCTCGCCTACTTCCGGCGGCGGGAAGTAGCCGAGGGCGAGATCCTCATCCCGCAGGTGCGCCGCCAGCCGCCAGCCGGCACCCTGCCCTCATGGACCACCCTTGCTGGCTGAGATCCCGCAGACAGCGCACGGCATCCTCTGCAGAACCTGTTACCATTGGTATCAGGGTTTGGCCGATTTCGTTGCCAGCAACAAGATCCGAGACAACACCGATGCACCGACAACAACCTGAGGCGGTGCTGTGGTGTGGTCGGTAGTGTGCAGCAATCGCATCGCTGAACCAGCGTGCTGACACTGCCTCGTTGTGCTGGATGCAGGGGCAGACAGGGAAGTACTTCTTCGTGGTGCAGACGGGCACCTTTGCGCTGAAGCTGCCCGCCAAAAAGGCGGAGCATGCCGGCGAGGAGGGGTCGCCCGAGCAGACGGTGGGCATTTGCAGCTCCAGCTCTTGTCGAATGGATTCAGCGGCCTGACGTGCACTGCGCGCAGCCGGACAGCAGCAGGGCGTGTGAGGCCGAGCAGGTCCTCAAGCTGCAGTCCAACTTCGTGCACGAGCATGCTCAAGCAGCAGAGACCTCTGTGCTTGTCAGCAACTGGTTCCAAACCGGTGTACGACGGATCAGTCGTTTGCAGGGCCCATGGGGTCTAAAGTCGCTGACGCAGCCCACGCACATCCCAGGGGTGACGTCAGCGTGCCACATGCGCAGGTGCACCGCTATGCGCCGAACGCGGCCAGCGACTCCACCTTTGGCGAGATCGCGCTGGTGAGCGGCGCCAAGCCGTACGGCGGCTTCATCATCGCGCGGTCTCCAGGCGTGGTGTGGGCGATCGACAAGCGCGCGTACAAGGCGGCGGTGCAGGGGGCCGCCGTGGTGTCGCGCACCCTGTCCGACCTGTAGCAGGAGCGCAGCCGCCGGCCCAGCACCCGGCCCCGGAGCAGCCACCGGGGCCGCCTGCCAGGGCGCCGCCACACGCCCCAGGCGGAGGGCTGCTGCAGCAAACAAGTACAGGGCCGCTGTGCAGCGGCAGCAAAGCGTGCGGGGCGCAGCGGGCGGCAGCGGCTCCGTCGTTGACAGGCTGTGCCGGCAGCTCCTTCCAGCAGCCTGCACCAGCTGCTGCACCTGGGAGCTGTAATGCAGACAGCCTGCGGGGCTGCCCACATGCAGCCTGCATGGCCCTCGAAACCCTGCAGCCATCGGCAGCAGCAGCTGCTGGAATCACGCGACCGTGTCGTCTGCTCACACAGCGACTAGAAGTCCACTGGCAGGAACCGCAGCTGTTGGATTTCAAGGGATGCGCCTCGTGTGTGGGACGAGCGCAGGGTGCGAGCCTTCTGGACAGTCTATAGAGTGGTTCTGCCGCACTGGCACAGATGCTGCTCCCAGACATGCTGCAACTTGGGGCGGCAGGGGACCGCTTGGAAGGAGGCGGCCTTGCACTGCAGTTCACAATCGAACTGGGCGCTTTAGATACTTGCGATTGCAGCCAGCGTCTGCAACGCACTCTGGAAGAGACACAGAAGCGACGACGTTGATTTCTGTTTGTTGACGGTGCAGCTTTGTCCTTCGAAGTCCGGGTTTGTTTGTCATGCGGCATTTGAAGTGGGAACGGCTCCAGCTGGAATGGAACGGTAGTTCGGATGTGGAACAACCAACAGTTCGTAGCGCTCATGACATCAGTGTTACATGTACACGCACTGTGTCAAGGTACTTGGCTACGGAAAAATCTAGCTTTGAAACATATCAACTGCTGTCCAGCGCTGCACTGCTCGAAAACAGCTGGCGTCTGCTGTTTGGGACAACCCAGGAAGGATCGCAAGGCCTTGTTCATGCCCAGAACCGTAGCATGTGATTGTTAGCACGCCCAGTGATGCAGGCAGTGCTGCGCTGCCATCGTTCCGTGTACATTCGTCATGACAGATGGTCGTCCCACAGCCGTCCCTCAGCGTGACTCTGGCACTTCCCTGATGTGTGTCTTCCTTTGCACAAGTCTTTAAGGCGTCGGCGACCGCTCACGCCTCCCGCGCGGCCCGCTCTGCTGCAGGGGTGGGCGGCGGGGGCAGCGGCCTGCAGGAGGCAGCCGTCCCAGCGTCTGAGCACGCATGTGACCTGGGACCTTGCTTGACCTTTGGCATGCATCGCTCGGCGTTCCAGCCGCCAGCTTGCATGCCGGCACGGCGCATGGGCATTGCCGGCAGGCCGCTCATCGCTGCAGTGGTGCCAGCCACCGTCAGACGCTGCACCGTTGCTGCACCTGATGGCGCGGCGGATGAGCGTGGCGGGCGAGCCCACGTCCGGCAGGTCGGCGAACGCGGCCGCCTCGTACGCCGCCTGCAGCCGCGCGCTGGTGACATCCGCCGAGTCCAGCAGCGCCGTCGCGCCCCCCACCAGCGCGCACAGCCCCTCCACCTGCGTCCGGCAGCCAGGAAGTCAGGGATCCGGAGTTCAAGATATAAACGCTGGGTTCAGCGGCGTTGTCGCGACGTTGTCGCGCCCTCCACCAGCGCGCACAGCCCCTCCACCTGCGCTGGCGGCGGCGGCTGTCAACCGCCCGCATCGGGGCCGCAGCCGGGCACATGTGTGCGTCCAACGATTGCCGAACTGGAGCGGCTGGCTTTCGGCTGTGCGGCCAGGTGTCTGCCACAAGTGCAGTTGAAGTGTGGTTGTACGGCCGGCAGTGAATCTGCTGTGTCGTCGCACACACATGCCGGCGCTGGTGCTTGCACGCGGTCGAGGTGCCCAGCAATGCAAGCCTACGGGCTGTCAGCAGCCGCTGCTGTCATGCAGGTCCAAGCCACGCCCCCAGAGCTGACCCCTGGATCCTGCCCAGCCCCACCTGCAGCGTGAGCTGCTGGTGCGCCTCCTGCCTCGCAGCCGCCACCGCCGCCGCGGGCGGCCCCCCTGGGGCGGCGTCGTCCGGCGGCCCTGTAGCGGCGGGGCGCGGCCGCTCCGGCGTCAGGGCCAGCCGCTGCGCCCTCAGCTCGTCCCACCGCGCCTGCTCCTGCGGAGGCAGCCGCGCGAGGCAGTGCGTCAGGATCTGGGACCAAGGCGCACATCTTTGCTGCCATGCAGATGCCGAGATGCAGTGCCAGAGGCTGCGCGTTATGTGCTTCTCACCGCCGCATCACGTGCAGCAGCAGCAGCACGAAGACAGAGCACGGGCACCCCGGCAGCCCACCTCCAGCACCGCCGCCAGCCGCGCCTCCAGCGCCGCCTTCACCTGCGCAGCGTGCTGTGCGTCCGCCATGGCCCCGCCGCAGGAGCCCGGGCCCGACGCCTCGGCCCCCTGCCCGGCCTGCTGGCCGTGCGCCGCAGCCAGCGCCGCCCGCACCGGCGCCTGCGGGCGCGGCGGCATGCGGTGACTGCAGCCGCGCTAGTGCTGCTTTCAAACTCGCACGCCGCCGGAGCCCGCCAACAGCAAGCGGCGCGCATGCACCATGTCAGGTGCAACAAGGGACCACAACGGCAGCTCCACAGGCGTTCGGTGGCTGTGAAACGGTGTGAAGCTGGGAAGCTGGGAGGCTGTGCTGGAAGGCACCTGGGGTACTGCCTTCTTGAGCGCAAAGGGGAGCAGGGCCGGCAGCAGATCCGGCGCCGACAGCACAGCCGCCGCCTGCAGTGGACGCCCCAGGGTCAGTTCCGCATCAGCTGCGCTGCCCTGCAGCCTGCGCGTTGCGTTGCAGCCATGCAACAAGCGCTGCCGTCGCCAATGCCACAGCGTATCCCAGCTGATGCCATGTTTGTGCGACAAAGCAGCCGCATGAGCCCCTGGCTCGGCAGGGGTCAAGTGGGTTATAGCAGACGGGCACACCTCTGCAATGGTTGCAGCGTCTGCCCCTGTGTCCTGCAGCGCAGCCACCGCCCTGCCCAGCTCGCCCCCGAGAACATGCTGCACCAGGGCGGCCTGCCGCTGCTCCAGGGTGGCCCCCTCCGGCAGCTGCGCAAGGGGTATAAAGTACTTTACACCCCTTGCAGCTGCGCAACCACGCCGCCAGCGGAAACGTGCACAGGCCGGCAGAAGTGCGAGCGGAGCATGCGGGATGCGCTGCCGTGCCTTGGGGCTGCGCAGGGGCTGCCGCGGCGGTCGGCAGAGGCGTGCCGGCAGTCAGGCAAGCAGCCGCAGGACCCAGCACACGTGCTGGAGAGCGCTCATGGCGTGTTTGCTAGACATTAGCAGACATAAAACAAGCAGCCCAGCTGTGCGGTCACCTGTGCCAGGACGTCCTGGATCCATTCGAGGGTGGCGGCAGTCCGTGCAGCGCCCGTGACAGCGGCCGCGGCCCCGGCTCCCTCGGCCGGCGGCGCAACCCCCGCGGCCGTCGCCTGCGCCAGGCGGGACCTCGCAGGGGTCTTGGGCGGCAGCGGCGCCGGCGCCGCCGGCTGAGCCGCGGCGCCCGTGGGTCCTGCTGCCGCGCGCTGGGCCGCCTCGGCCGCCTCGACCATGGCGGCGTCCTGCTGCCGGCCCTGCAGCGGCGACGCATGCGGTTGTGGCGGGCTGCGAGGGGCGGGCGCTCCGATCGCCTGCTGCTCAGCGGCCTCGTCCGCAGCCGGCGGGGCCTGTGACCCCGCTGCGCGCTGCACTGGCTGAAGGGATGTGCTGCTGGCCACGGGAGCACCGCCGTCCGGCTGCGCGCTGCTGGCGGGGCGTGGCTGCAGCAGCTGCAGCGGCGCGCGGGGTGCCGAGGGGGCGTCGCCGCTGCTGCCGCCTGCCTCGGGGGCGCTGCCGCCGGCCTTGCCGGCGGCGCCAGCGCTGTTCTCGTCCGGATTGGACGGCACCGCCTTCGTCGCCGACCGCGCCGGCGGCTGCCTCACCAGCCCTCCGTGTTTGCCCACTTGTGGCGCGTCCACCTGAAATGCAAAAATAAAATTTGCACTGGGCCACGCGTTGTGGGCAGCGCCCGCTGAGCAACACACGCATCTGACCCCTCACCTGTGCTCTGTGGCAGATGAGGTGCGATATGCTTCCAGAAGGCGGTTGTTGGATGGTTTCCCTGTAGCCTCAGGCAGCGTCGCAGGCGGCCGTCTCACCTGGACCTTGTAGATGATGCCGCTGGACACCCATTCGCGCTCCTGCCAGAGTTGGCTTGGCGTCCTTTGCCACTCCCGCAGCACCACATACTCATCCTGGATGGTGGCCGGCATCGGATCCTCCCTAGTAGCACCAGTACAATGTTGCAGCGCAATGCCTCAGTGCAACAAGAAGGGAACATTCCCTTGCAGAAGGGGCACCGACCTGCTGAGCTCCAACTACTGGGCCGCATGCGTACGCACCGCAGATATTCCCCGCTACCTCGGGGCCGCAAAGTTTGGACTTTGTGTGGATGAGTACCAACCTTAGGCAGAAGCGTGGCCTCTGCCGCCGCCTCCCGTTGCGTCACAGGCAACGCACAACGGCTTGGGCTCCCACCGGCGGTTTGTGGACTCTGAATTGCACCGCCTAGGCACTTCTGCGCAGATGCTTTTGTGGATGTTACACACCGCTTCGTGCAGACTCAATGCGCAGGTTTACGGGATGCGCAGCAGGTCAAGCCCAACTGGCTGCGAATGCGAATGCAGCTGCGCAGCAGCACGGCCCACAAAGGGAGGAACGCGGGGTTCGATCCGGCCCCCGGCTCCTACCATTCAAACGAGCACAGCTGGCGTCAGCAAATCGAAGGCCACTAGACCCTACAGTAGTCCATGTCAGATGTCACGTTGAGGACGGCCGAAGCTGGCAGCGTATGACCTATGGTTGCATCGTAGTTGCCAGCAAGCAGTCAGAAGCCTTGGGTCATGCATGTACAATGCAAAACGTCTGCCGCCGCATCAAGCCTCAAATGCGCATGCCTGCCGCCGCGACACGGCAACTGCTGACCCGCGGCCAGTGTCAGCGGTGTCAGGATCCAAGGAGGAGAATGGACCTGGACGGTTTGCCCGTTTGCTGTCCTGCTACCAAACGCAGCAATGCCCTCCTGAAGTCTAGCAGTTGACAAAAACATTCGCTGCTTCCATGCTTCCACCCGGATTCGAACCGGGGACCTTCCGCTTACTAAACGGAGACTCTACCAACTAAGCCATAGAAGCGCAGCTAAGCTTGCCTGGTTGCGAGGTAAAGGTGCACAGATTGTCTACGAGCCGTTTTCTCAATAATCTGCGGATTTAGGGTTTAAGCATCTTCTGTGCCACTGTCGTGGTAGCTTGGCGCTGCCCTTCAATCAGGCATTGGTCTGCGTGGTCACATTGGCAGCTCATCACACCTGAGCCGTGAGGTGTTCAGACTGTGCTGACAAGCATCTGCTCCACGAGAGCAACTGCAATTTATGTTAAACCATGGTGGCCGATGACACGGCCTCCTTGCGACTCCTTCCCACAGTGGATGCCAGTCCGGGTGCCGAGTGCAGGCACGAAACGCGGGTCGCTGCCCTCACAGGGTGCCGCGGCGGCCGTGGTGCCGCCGCTGCCGCCGCTGCATGGCGCGGCTGCCCACGTACAGCACCAGCAGCAGCGGCAGCGCCACTGCAATTGTGCCCCCCAGCGATGGGCCGCCGTCGCCCTGGTGCGGGGGGCGACTGACCCTGCCCTCGCCTGTGCAGACAACACCATTCATGGTGGTGCACTTGCCAATGCTGACTTGCAACGGAGGGCTCTACAAATTTGGGGGTGCAGTGAGGAGCCAGGTGCTGATGAGGTCCTGCCGCTGTCATCTGCCCCAGGGTTTTGGAATTTGCTGGATAGAGAAGGTCTCGCCGACCAACGCCGGATCTGTGACGAAACCGGAGGGACCTTGAGCATGCTTCGCACACTGCCGGGAAGACTGGTCACCTGCTGTGCCGCCGTCAGGAAAGCCATCGTCCAGGCCGCCGCCGCTGTCCAGCATGCCCAGCAGGTTGGCATCCGCAGCCGCCTGCTCCATGCTGCTCCCGGCTTCGGTGCTGCTGCCGCCGCTGGTGTCGCCGCCGGTGGCGCCGTTGCTGCTGCCGATTACGTCCTCCCTTTGGGTGCTGGCTGCCACGCTGTCAACCTTCATCGGACGAGGAATTTAGTTTGTGTGTATGAAAGGACAACCGAGCAACCATCTGTGTGTCGCCTGACAGCAGAGTGGGCGTGCACTGGGGACCAGCTGGTTGGCAGGACACTGACGCTGCACTGGAGCGCCGCAGGCACAGCAGCGCAGCCCCAGTTTCCTGCCAGAACCCTACAGGCTGCACTATACGCATGCAGGCTGGGGTGCAGGTTTCAACGAGGTCGTCAACCTACACGCACCACCATGCTCTTTTCTGCGAGGGCGACTTGATCCGCCGTCGGCCCCTGCGCAGCTGACAGCTCCCCTGTGGCAGCCCCCATTGCTGCCGCTGAGCTGCCCCTTGCCGCGCCACAGTTGGCGGTGCTGTTCCCCCGGTAGCCGCTGATGCTGCCGGTCTTGGCGCTGGCTGCGACGCGCGAAACGATGTACGCGGATGTGTGGTTGTACCGCCACAGCCCGCGCAGCCGCCTGCATCACGAGCTCCCCAATTCCATCACCGCATGTTTGTGCTGCATCATTTGCAACAGCTTGCTCGACCGTTGGTGTGGACAGGATTGCTTGCTGATGACGCACCGATTGCAGCGTGTCACATCATGCAGCTGAGGCATCAAAGCCGCTCAGCATGTCGCCATGACAACACGGACAAGCCCTCAGAGATAGCAAGCCTGCGACAGGAGGGGCAGGGAGGCCCAGAAGCGCGCCCGACATCTGCCCGCTTGGCGGCGACGTCCGTCGCGTTGATGCGCTCCGGGATGGAGGCCATCTCGCTGCGGTGCACTATGATGGCGATAGAGTCCCAGTCCACAACGTCCTCAAACGCCAGCCACTTCACCTGCAGCAGCAGTGGGATATACCCTGCCATCGCATCCCACAACCATTTAGCACGGTGACAAGGCCAGCCGCAACGTAGGTAAGCAGCCCCTTGCATGGGAGTGACTAAGGGCAAGGCGGTGCACACAAAGAGCGTTTGCCGGGAACAACAGGCACGAAGGCGTGGCCGCTGGCTCGCACCTCGTCCCAGATGTAGATGGGGATGGTGTCGGCCTGCAGCGCCTCGTACAGCCGGTAGGACGACGGCCCGTTGCCGCGGGGGCACAGGTGGAAGACGCTGGTGTGGATGAGCTTCTCCCAGAAGGGGTCCCGGTCGTGAATGTGGTACCCAGTCAGGTTCTGCGGGTAGCGCACAGAACCGTGAACAGCTGACGATGACTAAGGAGTGCCTTGCGTGAGGGTTTTAGGACCTGCTTCCACTTGCTGTGGCATGTGCCAACGAAGAACCTCTGTGATGTGGCGCCCTTAGTGCTACCTGTCCCGCACAACACACATGCAATGCATTCACAGTGAGGCACCTGTTGCCGACACATCACAGTGAGGCACCTGTTGCCGACCAACCTCTCGCAGGCAGCTGCACATCTCGATCAGATGGCCTGCCTCACGGCCCTGCTGGCACATGCAGGGCTGCTGCCTGCCTAACGGCATTGGGCTGTGGCACCATGGCACTGGCATCGGGTTGAAAGCGGCCTTTTGGTTTAGGGTGTAGGGATTCTGCGCACCTGGAACCGGTCCCGCATCTCGCTGCGCAGGCCGCCCGGGTCCTGCCAGAACAGGAAGCCGCCGGCGAAGCTGACCATCTTCTTGCGCGGCCGCCGCGCCGGCTTCAGCACCTGTACGTCATCACATGCGCTGGCATCGGCTGGGGGGGATATCATTGGCGCCTTGCATCAGCAGCGACCAGTCGACTGAGGCTGTCATGTGCTGAGCAGGGCTGCGGGGGCCGGCTCTGAGGCAGACGCCGCCGTGCAGCAAATGATGGGGCGCTGCGGGGGATAGGGTCAAAAAGCTGCCAGCCCACCTTCAAGAGCAGGGGGATGGGCACGTAGGTCACGTGGGGCGCCCACAGCGCGTCCTCGGGGCCGCCGCCCATGAACAGCGTGAGCCTCAGGTCGCAGGGGATCGCGACCTGCTCCTTGGCCAGCAGCCCCGCAAAGTGCACCACGCTGAAGTAGGACCGGCCCCTGTCCAGCCCCGCCAGCACCCTCTCGATCTGTGCAAAGATGGCCGTGCTTGTGGTGGCGGCTGTGCGCGACACCACGCAGTGCCCTGTTGCCTCGCAACCGTGATGACCACCCAAAGCGTGCATGTTGTGGTTGGTGTGACGCGCGGGTGGAAATCAGTCCACCTGGTCTTTGGCACGCGCGACCTCGGTCAGGTTGAAGGGCTGCACGCGGGCGGCGCCGAAGAAGTAGGTGGACCAGCCGATGGGCAGGTACACCTGCGGCAGCTGCGGCTTGTGCCGGCCCCACCACCTGTCGGAAAGTCACGAACCCTGGAAATCTTGCACACCGTGTCACACAAGTCCAAGGATAGCACCCGCCAAAGATGCAGGCACAAATGTCATAGACACCGTGCTTCGCTGCTGCTTCCAGCAACGGAAGGCCACGGAGCATGTAAAGGCGCACGTGAAGAAGAACTCCTCGATCATTGGCCCGGCGAAGTGTGCGTAGCCGTGGCGGAAGCGCTCTGGCCACACCCCCCGGCACCGCTCCAGCACCTCATCCTGCAGATACCAAGCTTGGAGTAGGTTGAGGCTGGAGCAGCGAACGGGCACATGTCTGCATGCTGCAGCACTGCACGCGCGCTGCGCGAGAGACGCGGTGCCAGTGTGTTTCAGGGATGTGACAGCAGAAGGCTGGGTGATGGTGGCCGGCACCTGGTACGTGGAGTCCGCGGCCTTCAGGGAGGCCATGCTGTCGCCCGCCTCTGGGATGACGGCGCTGTCGCCCGCCAGCGCCGCCGCAGCGCCGCCGCCGGCGTCCTGCGGCGTCTCGGCTGCTGGTGCCGCGTCGCTGTCTGGCAAAATGATCGTGGTTGCGGCTGCCGCTGCCGAGTGTGTCGATGCCGAGGTGATCGCAGCGAGCAGCAGCGTGAGGAACGCCAACGAGCTGGGATGGCGCCTCTGCATTGCGCCTGCAATGTACGATGAGTCGCCTGATGTCCGAGGTGCCGTTTCTGATGCTGCTGGACGCTGTAAGGCCAGAGCACATGGCCCCAAGACTGGCGCACTGGACGTACCGGCAACTGCAATTGACAAGTTCTGCTGGCTGTACCTGTTTGCGCCCACCTTCCGATGTCCAATGAAATGAATCACGATAAGGCGACTGTGGTCTGCCACGTCTTCGTGCGACTCGTGCGCTAGGCTGCCAATGTGCGTATGACGTCAGGCGCCATCAGGCCATGCCAGGCGTTGATCTGCTTCTGTAGTGCCCTTCGGGATCAGCAGACTCGTAACGCACTGCAAATGGCTGTCCAGGCTCACGCACACAGCACCAGCAGCTGACGGCTCGCCTGGAGTGAACGTTGCTGCTGACCACTCTGATGGGCAAACAGCAGGGTGCCGCTGGCTCGATCAAAGCCACAGCTTATCAATCTAAGCAGTAATCCGCAATAGTTCATAGACAGATTGTGGCGTGATCATGTCGCAAATCGCACAGTGCGACGGCATGCATGCACGCATCTGGATCTGCTGTTAACGAATTTCAGATGTGCAGTTGCATCGCCTCCATCGCTCCATGCCTTCTCAGTGCGTAGTGTTCATTCAAGCAGGGGCGTGCTGTGCTGCTCTTTGCTAGCTTCGATCCCCTGCTTGTTGCATCCGGTGTGGCCAACGAAGCTGAATGGCCAAGGCTTTATTATACAGTGCATTGCCGCCGGGCAGATCACGCGTTCTGCCACAACAACCCCATCAGTGTGCAACTTCATTCCATTCAGGTTCCGCTCTCACGGCGTGCACGGAGGAGTAGGAGGCACTCTTGGCCGAACGTTGGCACAGCGCACTTGGGTACTGGACGGTGACTTGAGACTTGTGAGCCGGGGTTCTCATGTCATAGCTTTCAGCAGGGCGCAGGGCCACAGAACACCGAACTGCTGCACATCCAAACGCTGCCGCAGAAAGCCGCTGTCCAAGGGGCAGGCAGGCGCAGCCGCCGCCGCGCCCAGGCGGCCACGGCACGGCGCCAGACCCCCCACTTAGCCAAAACCCTACTTGGCCTTGTCCTTCTCGGCGGCCTCCGCCTCGGCGGCGCGCTTGGTGCGCTTGCCCAGGTGCTTCTTGTTGGTGCGCTCCAGGCGCAGCCTGTAGTACGCGCGCTCCCCCTGCTGCAGGTGCGAATCCAGCACCGTGTTCAGCAGAAGCTGGCGCATCAGGAGACGCCGGGGTGCGCTCCCGGTGACACCACATGGACAATGCACAGATGGTGCAGCGCCATCGGACGTGATCAGTCAGATGTAACGATGCGCCGTCTTGACAGGGAACATACCTTCATCTCGTCGGTGACAGCCACAGTCTCCACCGCTGGCGTCTCGCGCCTGACCGGCACCAGGACACCTGTGTGCTGTGCCACCTGCACGCAAAGTGATGCAGCTATAGCTGAAGGCGACTGCCTGTGTGTGCTTGCATGAAGAACAGGCCGCAGGCAGGATTGGCTGCCCTGATCACAGACTCAAGTCAGATCAAGTGCGTCGCCAGCTGAACCTCTGTGTCCGTGCAAGCACAAGGCAGGATGCGCACCGTCTGCAGCTGCTCGGCGGGCGAGTCGCCGGCCTTGGGCTTCTTGGAGCGCCGCGGGAACACCACCAGGTTCGTCTTGTACGCCTTCAGCCGGTTGGCGTTCTCCTGCAGGGTGAGTGGGCACAGCTAACTCAGAGGTCGACAACGAGCCAGATGGATGGCAGATGACTCGGCTCCTGTGCCAAAGTGATTATAACTTTGGCGGCCATGAGACCAGCATGCAGCGTCGAGATCCACCCACGGCAGCAGCTGCTGCTGCAGATTGCAGCAGTGCGGGCTGTCTGCAAAGAACTGTCGCGGTTCTGCACCTGCAGGCCCTCCAGGGAGCGGTTGCGGCGGCGGTGGTCGACCGAGATGCCGATGGTGGACGCCAGCTTGATGGGGATGCCCGCCTCCTGTACAGCGCGGAGGCATGCCCATGAGCTGACACCCAGCATACCGTTGCACTACGACCCGCTCGCGGGCCAAAGTGGCAACGCCAGTCACACGCTCCCGCCGGGCCAGCTGCTCCGCATGACGGGCAAGCCGCCGGGTGCCAGGCAGCTGTGCCCCGCTCGCCAGCTGCACCCTCGGCTGCTGCCGCCTAACATGCTCATTTTGTCTTGGGCCGCACAGGTGGGCTTCAAACTGCATGAGCAGTGTTGCTCATGCTCACCTTCAGCTCCTCATGCGTGAAGCCGCGGCCCGACCGCCGCTTTGCCTGGTAGCGCAGCGTCTGGCCGTGCACGATGGGGCGCAGCGCGCCGGCTGTGGGGCGCGGGAACACCGCCTCCGCCTTCGCCTTGCGCACTGCGGACGGGTGCGACAGGCGAGGCGTCAGCTGGACAGTACTAGTGGTGTTAGAGGAGAGCATTGCTGAGTGCAGGCTGGGCAAGGCTCAGCCACGCCGGGCGGCCCCGCTAGCAGCTTGCTGCCCTCCCTGCTGCTGGCTGCCACTGCATGCTGCAGGTGGATTGGTGCGCATGTCCCACGCCAGTGCCGCGGCCCCTGATCGCAGCAAGTCTGGCAGGGACTGGTAGTCAGGCTGCCGCAGCGCGCATCTGCCGCTGCAATCCAAGCTGCCGCCCTTCTGGGCTGCCCAGCGTCCGTCGCCGCTGAGGCCCACTGTCTGCTGTTGCCGGTCACCAAGCGGCTGCGCTAGTGGCCCTGCGGACTGCAGCTTTGGCGATATGCAACTGGTCACATCCTTCTGCAGCAGGCAGCTCACCGTTGCGGCGCCGGACTTTGCGGGCGGGCTGGTTGAACCACGTCTTCACGTAGAACTGCCACTTCTTCTTGAAGTGCTGGTTGGGGATGACATTGTTGTGCTTCGTCATGGTGGCCCAGCCTGCATCCAGCAACAGAGGCAGCACCTCTGCAAGCTGCAGAAATGTCGCTTCCCTCGGGCAGCAGCGCAGGCGATCTCTTCAGTGATACGCATGCTCACCTGGCCTCGGCCCCTTGCACACCCAAGCCGAGAAAGAGGCCGAGCCCTGCGCCCCGCTGGGTGTTGCAGGCGGCGTCCAGTACTTGACGTCCGGCAGTAAACCTCAGGCAGGAAGCTGCAGCCTTCTGTGCTTCCTGCAGCTAGGTCATCTTCGAAGGCTTCTTCTTCCGCGTATATCACCGGCCCATCCCGGACCCTGGTTCTGCGCTTACGCATGTACATCGACTCGTAGGCAGCAAACCATAGCCATATGCAGCACAGTATGGCTGCTATGCGGATGCTTTTATGCATCGTGCCCCTGCTGCTGCTCACCAGCGGCTGCTCGGCACGGCTGTTGCCCCGGCGAGAGCTCGCTGCGCCCACCCCAGGCACATCGGCTCGTCCTTGGTACCATGGATGCGATAATCTGCATATGTGTCGCTTTTTGACAATGCTACCTCATGTGAGCGCCGACTTTCGCACCGTGCAAGGACATCCGTCATCAGGCCGACGGTTGACGCGTCGGTTGACAGTTCTCTGTTTCGCGCCCCATATATGAACAATCTGAACTCCAATATGTACTGCATCGTGAGTGGACGAGCTACATGCTCGCATGCTCGGTCGCACATGTATGTTGGTGCTCGCATGCCATCATCACACGATAGCAGGTTCCGGCATATCTGCCTAAAGACGTCGAGGTCGATCTTTTGGGGGACTGCTTCTGCATCGCAACATTAAACAGCCACCTGCGCACTATGCTGCACACCAGTAGTAGTATCAAACACTGCTCTCAGCTGCGCCCTGGCTGCTATCTTCAGCAACCTGTACTGACCCTTGTTCTTTCTGCGCATGGGACCAGGGCGCCACGACGATGATCGTGGCAGGCGGGGCCGGTGCAGTGCCCCGCAGCTCCCCTGGCACCACCGTCATTCTGGCGTCGGACAACCGCAGGGCGCCGACCGCGCCGGCGCCCCCTGATACCCGCCCCACTGCCTTTCCCGAGCTTCTGGGTGAGCCGCTTGGAACCAAAAAAGACATAATGGGAGGTCATAATCTCGGGACGAGAGCCTTGCTGTAGGGGTTATGATCTCTGTTCCACATGCAAATCAGTACACTACGCACGGCAGGAGCACTTTGCGACCGTGCATGTCAGCCCAGCTGTGCTACCGCATCGCAGAGCAGCAGTGAAGGGTGTCAACCGTCTGAGCATTTCACCACACAGCACGCATCTCATGTAGTCTGGGCGGTATGTCCCCTGGTCAGGCTTGCCATCGATACCATGTCCCATGTCCCAGCACATCAAGTTGGACACCTACAACCCGTTATTCGATGTGCAGGCAAGCCCAAGGACCTGGCACGCACCAAGGTAGTGGACCTGGGCTTCGTCGCCAATGTCGTGAAGGAGGTGTGTGAGGCTATCGTGATGCAGTGCTGTGCCGCCGACCATGCAGTGCAGGCTGGACCATCAAGGACGACTCAGCCAAGCACTCTGGACGCCGTGCCAGGACTCGCAGCTGCTGTTGCGCACAGCACGTTGCCACGTTCGCATGCAGCATGGGTGTAACAATTGCAGTGGTGCCGAACCCCCATGCCAGGTGCCTGTGCGTGTGCTGCAGGGCACATTTGTGACCTTCGAGCATGACTCCAACCGCATTAACATCTTCTACAATCCCACCACCGACCTGGTCAGCCGTGTGCCCAAGCGCGGCTGAACCTAGCCCAGGCGGTCGCTCAGGCGGCACCCGCAAGCCGCAGGCCAGCACCTTTTATTTCGCGGGGACGGCCCCTGGGTGCAGGCTGCATGTGCCTTCTGGCATCGACCCGAAGTTGGAAACGGCCCCATGGACGCATGGAAGGAGCAATTTGCCATGCTCAGGTCAGGGACGTGCAGCTCCAGGAGTTACGCTGACACTGTGCAGCCTGTGGGAGCGGCCCAATCAAGCTTCGCTTCTGGTGGCGGAAGCAGCAGCGGTCCTCTGCCACTGACGAGCAGCAGCCCCATGCATGCCCGCTTGCTGGGGCCGCGATACATCAGCAGCAAACATCGACATGCTGAGCCAGCAGCACGAACCACGGTGGGGTGACATGAGCTTCGGTTCCGCAGCAATCAGGTCGGTTTTGGGGCAAAACACTACGTGCACCTTGCCGCAACCTCAGTTTGCATGCTGAGGCGTCTGCTGTCCTCTCGTTCGCATCCTGTTGAGTTTGTGGCTTTTGCAGCATTTGATCCATGTGATATTGCTGTAATGTTAGGCTTCTGTACTGCTGAGTGTCACAACGTGCAACTGCATGGTGGTCACCCTCACATCAGTGGTCGAGCAGCCTACTGGTAGCAACCCACTGACAGTCCTCAGTCTGAGCCGCAAGTGCCCTTCAGCGGCACCGCAGGTGCTCCGCAAACTGAGCTGCAACCGAGGTGGACGGTCATGATAGTATCAGACATCATACTGGAGGAACAACCGCCATGTCTCCTGCTCCATCCAGAACAAACATGTGACGGCCAGCGGCTACCGATCACGCCATGCGCTGCCTGCTCATTGCCTGCTGTGCGCTGTACTGCTTCCGGAGCAGCATGGGCTGCTAGCTGTTGCTGCCGCCGAGACTGCATGCTGTTCACTAGGCTGATGTAGGCTGTCGACCAGCTGGTCTACATAGTGAGGCCGGCCGGCATGCCGTTGCCCATCATGCCGCCGCCCATGCCGCCGCCGCCGCCCCCGCCGCCGCCCGCTGCTGCCTTGGGCTTGCGCGTCTCCACCATGACGGCCTGAGTCGTCAGCATGATGCCCGCGATGCCGCACGCATTGGTCAGCCCGCTGCGCGTGACCTGCGGCAGCGGCACAGGCACCAGGGTCAGCGCCTGGCAGCACTGCAGGTGCGCCTGCTGTGACACACCCGTGCAGCTTTGTCAACCGTCAAACAACAGTGCACCCTGCAGCCAGGGCACGATGCGTATGCGCTGTGTTGAGCAGGGCACATCTCAACGATGTCAGAGACCCTGCACACCAGCTTCGTGACCAGCTGGTCCAGAGTCAGCACGCCGGCAGCTGTGAGGCACGGCACGATACCTTGGCGGG
Organism: Diplosphaera chodatii; assembly: GCA_032358165.1. Lineage (NCBI taxonomy): Eukaryota > Viridiplantae > Chlorophyta > Trebouxiophyceae > Prasiolales > Stichococcaceae > Diplosphaera > Diplosphaera chodatii. The sequence continues at coordinate 107,680 of JAALGY010000030.1, forward strand.
GTCGATGACGCCCGCCTCGATGAGGTTCTCCACCCGGTCGTCCATCGCGTTGTAGCCCTGCTCGAAGGGCTTGCCCAGCAGCTGCTGCACGATGACCTCGCCCTCGACGCCGGCGTTGTCGGCGATCAGCCGCGCCGGAGCCCTGCAGGAAGCAGCGAGCGGATGTGAACCTTGGCACACACCAATCCGCAGCCGCTACCACGGTCCGTGGGCAGCAGCAGCTGTTACTACTACTGGGTGGTTTAGCACTCGGCATTGTCAGCGGCGGCGAAAGCTGTGTGGCGCGTGCCGCCACTGCACACGAGCGGTGCCGCAGGACGCTGCTGTCGCATTCTGAGCGCGGGCTGCTGCCAGGATGGCAGCGCCCCTGCACCGCTCAGATGCATGGAGCCCAGCACACGGCAGCAAATCCACCTAACACCCTAGCCAGTACTGTGCCGCCCTTTCCATTGCACCGTACCCAGTTTAGCAGCGCGGTTCAGGTGGGATGGTGAATGGCAACAGGGACAAAACAGCCCCACGCACGTGAGGGCCTTGCCGACGATGTCGGCGCCAAGCCGCTCCTCCGGATCTGTGAGCGTCTCCTTGAACTCGGGCACGTACTCGGACAGGTGCAGCAGCGCCGCGCCGCCGCCGGGCACGATGCCCTCCTGCAGTGTGGCACGCACAACAGGCTCGGAACACAGATTAGCGCACGGGTGAGGGAAGGCTTGGTTGTCCTGTGGGAGCTGAGGGGGCGACAGTCTGACAGGGGCGCCACATGCCACAGCATCGAAGGGCGCCGCCGCGTCCCACGGCTGCGCCAGCGGCAGCAGGCCGCGGCCCCTGCCACGCTGCACGTCCTACCACCCGAGGCTCAAAACATGCCCTGCTGCCACCCTCCGGAGCCGGGAAGTAAGGGAAGCACCTCCACGGCGGCGAAGGTCGCGTTCTTCGCGTCCTCCACCCGCAGCTTCCGGTCCTCCAGCTCCGCCTCTGTCGCTGCGCCCACCTGCGACAGGGGGCGATGATGGGAGCGGGATCACTTGTTGATAGTTGTTGATCAAGAAGAGAGCTTCGGTTCTTGTCCGTCCACATGCTACTTCCTGCCCTCCAGCTCTGCAGAGCATGGCACCCTGGACCCAGACTCGGATCCCGGCGCTCACCTTGATGACCGCCACGCCGCCGGCGAGCTTGGCGATGCGCTCCGCCAGCTTCTCGCTGTCGTACACGCTGTCCGTCTCCGCCAGCTGCTTCTTGATCTGCGGGCCGGGCACCGGGGCAGGGTGTTGGATCTGCGTGAGGTTTCGTGTGTGGGAGCGGCAGCAGCCGTCGGCTGGTGGAAGAAAGGAGTCTCCCAACCAGAAGCGTCGCCACAGGATGTCAAAACACACGAGCTCGTATGTGAGCTTGCCGGTGGCGAGTGGAGACAAAGGCTGGCTTCCACCATGCGCACTGTAGCGCTGCTGGGCAGGGGCCGGCCTGCTTGATGCGCATGTTGATCTCTTCCTTTATTGGCAGCGTCGGCGACGACCGTCGTCTAGGGTTTGACACACGAACTGAAGGCATGAGGGTTTTCAGACCTACCTGCTTGACGCGCATGGTGATCTCCTCCTTGTTGGCGGCGTCGGCGATGAGCGTGGTCTCCGTGGCGCGGATGGTGACCTTCCGCGCCGTGCCCAGCTGGTCGATGGTGGCCGCCTCCACCTGTACATCGCGAACGGCACGTCAGCCCGGAAGCAGCAGCAGCCCTTGGCCTGCTGAAGTGCCGGCGCCATCCAGGATGGGCGCTGCAACCACATGCGATGATGGGGATGCTGTGACAGCAACCAAGCGACTCTGGGAGCACTGGGCTTCGAATGCGATAAGTGATGCATATGAAGCGATCAACTAACTGCCTTGGCACAGAGTACCACACCTTCAGGCCCAGGTCCTTTGCGACGTACTCTGCGCCGGTCACGATAGCAATGTCCTGCGTTCAGAGCAACAAAAGCCTGATGGGCAGACACCGAAACACCCACAGCCGACGGCAGTGTCCATGTGTACCACATGGCGCCACCCACCAGACAGCAGACCTGGCTGACCTCAACAGCAGGTGGCAGGACTCACGCCGCCTTCGACAAGGCAAGGTGGAGGACAGGTGAAGACAGTGATGACGACATGATAAGTCACCTGCAGCAGCGCCTTCCGGCGCTCGCCGAAGCCGGGCGCCTTGATGGCTGCCACATTCACGACGCCCCGCAGCTTGTTGACAATCAGGCACGCCAGCGCGTCGCCCTGCAAGCAGAGACCAGCTATATACATGCACACATCGGCAAGTCTAATGCACCCTGAGCCCAGCTGCCAGGATCCACAGCCGGTGCGACACACGAAGCCGAAGGGGCGACGCCGCCCTCAGATGCCTCAGGTAGACACAAGAGGGACAGGGTGGGCACACGCGGTGCTCTGCACCACACGGTGCGCGTGTGACAGAGGCCCCTGCGCAGATGCCCTGGAGCGGCGCACCGTCACGTCTTCGGCGATGATGACCAGCGGGCCGCCGCCCTTGGCCGCCGCCTCCAGGATGCCCATCACATCCTTGATGGACTCCAGCTTCTGGTCGGTGATGAGGATGCGGGCGTTGTCGTACTCCACCAGCATGCGCTCCTGCAAGTCAAACGAATTCGTCCGTGAGCCAGGGGTCGCAGCAAGAGACAGTGACCCGCCACACCAATGTGTGGAACGCAGACCCCAGCCAAACCCTAAACCCAGCGCCCAAGCAGGTCATCGCATGTGCGGGCTGCAGAGTGACAGCCAGCAGCAGCGTCTCCCCGCATTATGGAGCCAGCTGCCCTCTTGAACAGCTGCAGCTGCATTGATGCACCGTCCTCGTATTTCAGGCGCATCAGCAGGAGACCAACAGCATTGCGGCGGCCTTAAACCCTAAACCCTAAAGCCGTGGAGCGGCACCTGGTTGGTGATCATCTCCCGCGACACGTAGCCGCGGTCGATGGACATGCCCTCCTCCACCTCCACGCTGGTCTCCATCGTGTTGGAGTTCTCGATGGACAGCACGCCGTCGGAGCCCACCTGCAGTAAAGAACCTGACGCCCTGGTCAGCGGCGCCCTCGGGATGCAGGCGGCGGCGCGCCGCGCGGCCGCGGGCTTTGGCAGCGGCTGTAATACCCTGAAAGGTCTGCTCGACCAGCCCCCTGCCGGGCATTCAGGCCTGCATGTTCACCTTGTCCAGGGCCTCGGCGATCATGTCGCCGATGACGCGGTCGTTGCCGGCTGAGATGGTGGCCACGTTCTGCAGGGGCAGCATGCCCGCGGTTGCCATGCGCAGTCAACCCAATGCGCCATCGGTCAGGTGCTGCCGGTCGGACGCCTACACGAGAGGCGACCTGCAGGAAGCGACTTGCAGGCGCAGCTAGGTGACGGCCCTATCAAAACATGATAGCGGTGCCCACCCGGATGTCCTCTGTGCCCTTCACATCGCGGGCCAGCTCCTGCAGCCGGGACACCAGGTGCGTGCACGTCTTGTCGATGCCGCGCTTGATGCTGACGGGGTTCGCCCCGCTGGTGACTGCCTGCGCACGCAGAGGGGGCGCACCTCGCACGACATTTGTGACATGCCACAGGTCAGCTGCATGCTGCTGCGCAACACATGAGCCAGCAACTTGCAACCGTTACACGACACCACAGCAGCAGGTGTTGCACTGACAGGCAGCGCTGGAGTATGGCCAGATTTGGTCTTGTCGCTATGTCACGCGCATGCAATCCACCAGCGATCACTTGGACGCCCCACCTGCAGACCGTAGTGGATGATCTCCCGCGCCAGCACAGATGCTGTCGTTGTGCCATCACCCGCCGAGTCGTTTGTCCGGCCAGCTACCTGCAGGGCATGGTGCCTGACTGTGATGCACATTTGCAGCTATTTAGACGAAACACCCACCGTCCTAAATAGCAGAATTCATTCGCATTTTGTACAGCTGTGTTCTTGCAGGTATAATCTGAGGTCACAGAGCCATCTGCAGCACAGTCCTTCTCAGTCCCCCAGGATGGCCTCTGTCAAGCAATGCTGCTGACCTACAGGTTTTGCACATCTGCCACTGCATCTGCCATGCATCTGGCGGCTGCCGATAACAGCTCTTCTGCGTGTCCACCTCATTCAACTGTGACCGCCCTAGCGCTGCCGCCCCCACAGCTGTCTGGTCCAGCCCGCCACCGTGGCTATTTGCTTGCGTGCATCAGCGGGGGGTGCTAGAGGGGGTGCCCACCTCCTTGATGAGCTGCGCGCCGGCATTCTCAAAGGGGTCCTCCAGCTCGATGGCGCGCGCAATGGACACGCCATCGTTGATGACCTTCGGCACGCCGTAGCTCTCCTCCAGCACCACGTTGCGGCCTGCGGCGATGGGGGACAGCCTCGCTCAACGTATCATCTGGGCAGGTGCCGCCTGCTGGCTGCAAGGTGCTTGCGCTCGCGCGGCTGTGCTGCCGCGTTTGAGCTGGCTGGCTCTCTGCAGTTCATTGCTTGAGTGTTGCCCCCACACATTCCCTGAGGTCAAAGGCAGACCACCTGGGTTTCAGGCCGGAAAGCTGAGCTCACCGCGCGGGCCGAGCGTGACGCCGACGGCATCTGCGACTTTGTTGATGCCGTTCTGCAGCCGCGCCCTGGACTCGTTGTCGAACACGATCGTCTTCGACTCCGCTGCCTTTGTCACCTGCGCCAGAGGGTGTGGCTGCAAGTCAGTGGCGCTGCTTCTGCGCATGACCACCCGCCGCAGTCCCGCACGGGGAGAGGTGCGTTGCTGACAGTAGCCAGTCCTTGCTGCGGAGCGTGCAGCCCTGCCCGACTACACTGTTGAGCCACTGTGCATGCGCCAGCCGCTGAACGTTCTAGAAGCAGCTGGCGCATGCATACAGCCTCCATGTGGGCCCAACCGCATGCTCTTGCTCCACGCACCAGGCGGGAGCTCCGCGCTGATCGCGCTGTGTGCTGCACATGCCGCGGCAGTGCGCTGTGCGCTGTGGAGGCTGCCTTGCTGCGCAACACCTGGACAGCAAGCAGAGGATGCCTGTCGGCTGGTGCTGAGTGCAACTGCATATCTGTACCTGTATACGATTATTGATTTGCAAACACACTGGGGGGAGGTCCCAGTGCATTGCAATATGCCGATTGCATGCTGCAAGATGATGGGCCGACATGCAAGCTGTAACACGATTGATGCAATCATCTCACGGCCCGGTCCGGGTCAGACAGCATGATTGACAGACGGAAGCATGCTGCAGATGATCAGGCATGCGTGCAGGGGGTCAGTGTGACGCTGCATCGTCGAAGGCTGCCAAACAGCCGCCGTGGATGCCGATGTTTCCGACACCATTTCGCGCACCTGCTGATTTGCTGTGCCGGCGTTGCCGCTCAGCATCTGTGCCTGTGTCTGCATGTTGTTGTTACGTGAAGCACGCGCCGTTCTCGTTGCTACGATCAAGCCTCTGCCAAAGCTGCGCGTGCTGCGTTGTCCAAGCCCCTGGCAGCTGGAACGGTGTACCAACATCAGACGCAAACCCTACTGATAGCACGTCAACTACCAGTCTGGCAGTAGGTTCAGCACGGATTAGCATGACCAGAAGCCTGCGCAATTCGCCGCTGGCACGGCAGACGGCGTATGCGGCAGCACACGGCTCGCTGAGCTGCTACGGCGTGCATTGAAACCGCTGCCGGGGCCGCAAGTTTGCCAAGTTTGGGTGTTGTTACATAAGCATCCTTCCGGAAGCCAGCTGCTTTCTCGCAGCAGCTCGCAGGCCGCAAGGCGGCTGGCGGACCGGCGGACTCAGGACTACAGGTGGGATACCTTGCAGTGTGGGACTGCCTCGCCAAGTGGCGCACTTCCAAGCAGAGCTGTCAGCAGCATCCAACATTCGAGTGCTCAAGGCGCCTGACCGGCCACTGCAGCAGCGGGCACCGGGCCAGCAGTCCCGCGATCCCTAGCACTGGCAGCATAGGACTGTCAGCGGGCACTGGCAGCTGCGGAAACAGGACGCGGACATTTTGCCTGCCGTGGTACTGCTAATACACACAGCTGCAGGGGTTGTCAACTCAGAACGGTCAGTGGGCCGCCTGCGGCCTGCCTGCGCGTTGTACTGCGTACAACCTCACAGTAGCTTGTGGACTTTGGGGCATTCCGCGGCCGGGGCCGCTTGCCTGCTCTTTCCAGCTCAGCACAGCGCAGACCCAAGCAGCTCTGCCAGCAGCGATCACCTGGCCTGTACTCGTGTGCCGCCTTGCCGTACGCTCCCCACGCCAACCGTCAACGCCGTGTCGATCCCCCTTGTCCGGGGCAGCCGGTCCAGCGTCCGCGCCGTGCCGCAGGCATGCAAGTGGTGCATGCAACACCATCCTGCTTACGCACCCTGGCTGCGCGCCACATGCGCTCCTGACCCCCTGCTGTGCCCCCGCAGGCCAAGGCTCCGCCATGCAGCACCCGGTGCCGGAGCTGTGCGTGTGGGTGCAGTGCAGCGAGCCGGTGAGGGCACATGCTTGCAGTATAGTTGGACACGTTGGCGTCATGCAGTTGGCTTGGCGAGGGAGGTCATGCAGGACGTGAGATCAAGCAGCGCGGTGGCAGCGCACCCATGTGAAGCGTGCACCTGAACACCTCCCGTGTCTGGGATGCACAGCAGCAGCAGCAGCAGCACCAAAGCTGATCAGTACAAGTTGTTGGGGTACGGCGGGGGAAGCACAGGGCCTTGCCAACACAGCTCCATGTGGAGCTGACAGCGACTTTGATTGGGACTGCCTCCCCACCCGCAGGCGTGCGCCAAGTGGCGGAAGATGCCGCCGGGGTACCGCGCCGACGACCCCCGCTTCTCGGGCGACTGGTACTGCGACATGAACCCCGACCGCGAGATGGCCGCCTACGGCTGCGACGCGCCGCAGGAAGTGGACGAGGTACGTGCTGCCGCCCTCACAGCCCGCTTCCATCGCCTTTGTGGCAGCCTCGCCCCTGCAGAGCGTCAATCGCAGCGATAGCTTTACCGGCTGTGTCTTGCTCTGCTGCATTTTGCGCTGCTGCAGTACGCCCCACACTCCAGACGGCCCGGCGGCCGCTTGAAAGGGCTGCTTTGCAGTCCTGCCCGCCGCCGACGAGCTGGTGACGCTACATGATGGGTCAGGCGGAGGAGGCGGAGGAGCGGCGGCAGAAGGATCATCTCACTGTGCAGCGGTCATCCAAGCCACATTGACATCTGGTGACGCCCCGACGCGCTGGGCGCAGGCGGAGGAGGCGGAGAAGCAGCGGCAGAAGGAGATGGAGATCATGGCGGCGCGGCAGCGCGCCGCAGAGTTCCAGCGCGTCGCCGAGATGCAGCGCGCCGCCGAGATGCAGGTTCGGCCCGTGCTGCCGGCTTGCGTCAGGTTGCCCCGTTCGCAAGGGGGCGGAGAGTGCTGCGCAGCCCTGGTCCCTGTGTCCGCGGCCTGCCGCCACGACGGCACCAGTGCCCTGCGGGGTTGGTGCAGGTCTGCAGAGCTTGCTGCCCGCACCGAGCCGCACCCGCGGGCCGCCCGCGCCAGCTGTGGGCCAGACTGCTTGACCGTGAACTGGAAGCTTCCCCCGAGGCCATGGCAGCCTCCAGCCATCGCCGCCATGTGCTGGCATGCCATGTTAAAACCTGACAGATGTGCTGCTGTTGCGCGTGCAGCGCATGGCGGAGATGCAGCGGGCCGCGCAGTTCGGGCACCCGCAGCAGGGCGCGGTGCCGCCGCCCTTCTTCCAGCCGCCGCCCGGCCCCCGCTGAGCCTTCCTGCTTCCCGCCGCCGGCCCCCGCAACCAGCAGATCATGCGCCCGCCGCCGGACGGGGCAGCCGCCACGCCGCGAGCAGCAGCTGGGGGTTTGCGTGGGTACAGGCCTCGGCATAGCTGCTACAGCAGGCATGGCCTGGTCTGGCGGCTGGAAGTGCAGCACCAGCGGCAAACGGTGGCTAGTCGTGGGCGGCAGGGCCAGCAGGGTCATGTCAGCAGGGGCTGCGGTTAGGGCTGAAGGCCCGCAGTAGCCAGGAAGATATGATGCACCCAGCTGCGCTTAGGTGCACATGCGGGAACAAAGGCGTTTGAACACTGACAGGGGTGTACCACGCTGCACCAGGGGGCAAAATGTCCGACAAATGTTTGCTGTGGGGATGTTGCGGCGTTTGGCCAGTGCCAGACGACGGCCATGCCCCTGTTTTTCAGCTGTTCGTTGTCTGTTTTGGCGCCCCGCTGCCGCCGCCAAGCAGGCCCCCCCTGCAGTGTGTGGTCGGCACTGCCGGCGGTGGCACGGGGCTCGTCGTGAAGCATTGTGTAAGCAGTACTGCACAGCCTTGCAGAGCCACGGTGCAGTGCCACACGCAGTGCGCTGTCGCTGCCAGCTTGCACAGCAGGTATTCACGTGCGTGGGTGTGAGCAACTGCAGGGCGGGTCACGCTGACAGGGCTCTCGAGAGCAATGGCCTCTGCAGAGTGCAGCTGCTTTGCGAACGCAGCTCGTCGTTCTCAACTCGTCGTGTGACCTTTGTACACATATAACATGCCTTAGATGGCCGCCAGTGGCAAAGTGACGGTGGCAGCTCCTGCTGCACCTAACACTTTTGTGCCAGGTTGTCGCAAACATGCATACGGACATCAGAGCATCTAAAGCGTCGGCAACAGTCGTTGTGGGGGCCTCCAACGCTGATTCATTCCTTTGAGATGCCTGATCCCATCAGCAGACGCGCAGCCGCGTGGAACTCAGTCCTACGTGTGCTGGGCGATCTGGAGTGGCCATGCCGTTTATACATTCTGTTGCCCAAGCACTCAGATGAGCAAGATGAAAAACAGGTACATTCAATCACTATCCATGCATCTGTTTGGGGGGTTCTTGCCAAATGACTGTCTTCCGGAAGAGTTGCGGCGTGTGATGCAGTTGCCTGCTGCGCATCCTGTGTCCGCAGGTCTTGTATTCGCGTTGATGATGCAACTTGCGCTTACCTAGACCTTTGCATGTCATAGTCACATTGATACTCGCACTTGAACGACGCGCAGTCTGCCGCGCAGGACCTGCACCCTTTGGTGATCACCGCCTGGCGGTGCTTGCTGCGGGCAATCGACCACCTGCTGACAGGTGCGCACCGAGAGCTGTATGCCACCACGCTGCTGAAACGCGTGAGGAGGACTTCATCAGCGTTGAACACCGTTTGGCCATCGATGACGCTAATCCAGAACCCATTGGCACACACCCTCCGCATGGCGGCAACTGCGAAGGGTGAACCCTGGCAACATGACAGCTGGCTGCCTGGCGTCAGACGTCAACGCCACGAGGCTGCTTCCTGCAGCCTGCCTGCGGCCGCTGACGCCGCTGCTGGCGGCCACCGGCGCCGCCAGAACCGCGTCGCGGAGCTCGCTGCCGGCATGGCAGCGCGCCTGCCTCCTGCCGCTGGCAGTTTCAGCCGTCGCCGCCGTCGGCGCCGCCGCCGGCGCCGGCATGATGCTGTGGAACCTGCTGGCCTGCGTCTCGCTGGCGATTGGGGCCATGGGCAGCCTGGCCGGCGCAGCGGCAGCGGCGGTGGCGGCGGTCGTGGCGCTGGCGGCCTTCGGCATGGCCGCCGCCGTCGCCGGAGGCGTCACCTTTGCGGTGAGCTGTTGGGACCCTCTGTCCCTACCCTCGAACGCGCCTGCGACGTGCAGCAGCTGATCGCGCAAGCTGTGTGGACTGATCATGCACAATCGTGCGGCTGCATGGCAAGCGGGAAAATAAGAGGGAACCACAGGGCCTGCTGCTCAGCTGCCCCTGCTGCAAGTGCAGGTGGCGCACGCGGCGAAGGCCGGGGCCGCAGGGGCGATGGTGCGGCCCGTCGACGAGCCGCTGCCGACATCAGCGAGCGAGGCGATGGTGGCGGCGGCCACTGAGGCGGCGGACCGGCAGCGGCGGCTGGCCAGGGTCTTCAGCCTGCCGTGGGCGGAGCCGCTGCCGGTGTTCAGGTGCCCGCCGCACCAGGTCACAGCACAGCCTTGAGCACATGCGGCAGCGTAATCAGAGAGTAGAGTGTTTAGGATGCAGTTTCTGTGCTCTTGACAAGCCGCAGGTGTGCTCCTGAGCAACACCTCAGCTGCGGGAGTGGGGGATCATCGTGCACTGCCAATGCGGCAGTAACCGTAGTGTTTCCTTGATTTCACAGGATGCATGAGCGGGACGCCACGAGGACGGGCGGCTATCGGATACGCAACAGCCTCGCAGATGCCGGCAACCACGCGGCCACGGCCGGGGTGCGGGTCGCCTCGCCAGGGGTGCTGGCCTTTGGGCTGATGAAGGTGAGGCGCCAGGGTTTGGGGTGCAACACAGATTGCTGCGCGACGCACGTGCCGATCCTAGAGTGCCTGTCCCTGCGCTGGATCTGTGTCTACGAGGGTCTGCGTACCGTGTGAGTCACTGTGAGCCAGGCAGGTCCTGTGCAGCAGGAGAATTTACAGCAGGATGCACATGTTCCCAGCACTACGCCTGCCTGCAACGTTCAGGACCCAAAGATTGATCAGCTGTGCAGTGCGCTGTGAGTGATATCAAGCGGCATGTGCCATGCTGCAGGTGGTGTGGGACACCTGGCCGCTGGTGCTGAAGCCGGTCGGCATGCTCCTTGCCGCTGCCGCGGGTGCTGTGATGGGCGTCGGCATCGGCGGCTGCGGCATCGTGTGCAACGTTGCGGGCAGTGGCTTCGACCTCGTCGAGGCGGCGTGGCTCACGGCACAGCAGGGCATAGCGGCGCTGCTGATACGCGATCCCGCAGCCGAGGCAGCGGCGGCGGCGGCGGCTGCGCAGGCGGAGGCAGCTCAAGCCGCGGCGCCAGCAGCGCGGGCTGACATGCCAGCGGACGTGCAGCTTTCTGAAACGGGTGACAGGCATGCAGCTGACACGTCTGCAAAGGAAGAGCTGGAGCTCGCAGACGTATGAGCAGCTGGTGTTCGGCTCCACTGCACACCATCCTTTTGGGACCTATGTACCGGTAGTCAGTCTGTTTCCAGTTGTTCAGGTGCAAAGGGTTTGCCGCAGATGTAATTGTCAAACGTGCTCGCGATGTCTGCACATTCTACTGATGAAATTACAGCTCCAAGCCAAGTGGGTTGTTTCAAAGCTTGCCACAAAACAAACTGAGACTGCCGAAGGTTTCCTGCAAATTCGACTGCTGCGCCATGACAGACTCCTGCTGACACAGTCACCAACCTGTGTATGACAGGTGCATGCGTGGGGGCTGACTCGTGTGAAATACGATGTATAAACCGCCAATGGGACAGTGCCAGCAGCCACAGCACCGCAGGCTGCAGGTGTTTTACGCATCCGAGTCAAAACAATCTCTGAAGTTGAGTCGTCAAGCAAACGCCGCCTGCAACGCGTCCGTTCATCTGCTCCCGAACGCTCCTAGGCAGACGTCTCATCCAGATCGGCTGCGCATGCCACTACGACCAGTCGATCTTGCTGGCGATGTCGTCGATGTCCGAGTAGATCTCGTCCTTGATCTGCGCCACACGCAAGCAGCACATGTCTGAGGCGGACGAGCGTGGCCGGCGGCGCCGCTGCCAAGTGCACACCAGACGGACAGGACGCCGCACGCAGCAACGGACGCTTCGCATGTACAACACAACAACCTGCAATGACCGGAGCCTGGACCCACCTGGTCGCCGTTGCCGGTTGCGACGTGCAGCAGCAGGTCCAGCAGCCCGTGGTTGCCCAGCACATCCACGTGGTCGCTGGTCCAGGGGCCCCCCCTGCAGCGCAGCGCAGGGACACCCGGTTGCTGGACCGCCGGCGGGAAGAAACTGGCTGCCTGCCGCCCTCTGCCCGTCAGCCAGCCAGCTGGCTGTTGCGGGCGTGGCAGCATGGCCGCCTTTGCGTGGGCACATGCTACGCTTGAGATGAGCAGCAGCGCAGGCCATACTGGGCTGCACAAAACCAGGGCAGCGCGGAAATCAGATCAGATGCGCTCTGACATGCTCTGCTGGTTGCTGCTGGTTACAGGAGTGTGTTCTCCTGAACAGCCACGTCAAAGATCCCATTGGAAATTAAGATATTGAAAATTCAGAAATTGAAATCAGCCTCAGCCGCACCGGGGGTCCTGGTACAGCGGCACGGGTCGGTGCACCAGCTCCCGCGTCTTGATGTCGATCTTGCCGGGGTTCAACTTTTTGGTGCGCCAGCCGCCGCGGCAGTGCACGCCCAGGGAGATGAGGGGCACCGTGCCATCGCCGTTGCCCTTGCGCACCCCCGAGTCCTGCGCGCCGGGGCACAGCAGCATTCAGTGCAATTCCGAAATCCGAATTCGAACTTATACGCCACGCTGCATCTTGGAATGATGGTCGTGAGAGCGCACAACGGGCCCGGTGTTTGAGGACTGCTACCAACAGAGTCCCTGTCACCAGAGCCCACGACACATTCCCGTCTCAGATGCTCAACTCTGCTGTGACAGTCCATCAGCTACGCATCCTCCCGATTCCATGCTCAGGATTCAACTTCCGCCTTGCTTATTGTCACGCACTCATCCATTCACTGTATCAGGCTTTGAGCTGCGCGGCGCACCATGAAGGTGGTGGAGTTGCTGATCTCGGTGGCGATGGTCCACTGCAGGGGCACGCCCTCCTCGCGCGTCGCCGCCTCCGTCTGCACCGTCGCGTTGACGGCCTCCGGGTCCTGCTGCTTCAGGTACAGGTACGCCCTGCGGTTTAGGGTTTAGGGTTTAGGAGTCACATGTCAGAGGTGTGCAGTATGTGTCGTGCGCGGCAAGTGGGTCGAGCATAGCCTCCGGGTCCTGCTGCTTCAGGTACAGGTACGCCCTGCGGTTTTGGGTCAGGTGTCAGAGGTGTGCGGCATGTGTCGTGCGCGGCAAGTGGGTCGAGCATGGCCCCACCAAAGTGTGGGGCATGCCAACTGGAGACTAGTTGCTCTATGGCCTGTCAGCGCCGAGCAGCTGCGGAGCGTCTCACAGCGTGCACGTCGCTGCTGCTGCGCTGCACAGTGGCAGGCGTGATTCATGTGAGGCCCAAGCCAGAGCCGGGAGTCCAGTGCAGGCTTCAGCCCTGAGCGCCACATCTCGACGGGCTTGCCGACGCCAGAGGCGCACCTCTGATGCCGAGCTGCTGCGGCATGAGGCACCAGGACAGAAAGGCACCCTGTGGGCCTACATCCTGATCGCGGCCCCACCTCTCAACGGGCTTGTCGACGCCGTAGATGCAGTACATCTTCATGCTGGGCGCGTTGGGCAGCGGGTCCTCCATCGGGTCGTGCATGTACACGTCGGCGTCTTTGTCGTAGCCGTCGCCGTGGCGCTTGCCGTCCGGCCCCGTCACCGCCGCCCACATGCCTGCGACATGTTTCCAGGTGCGTACCCGTCACACCAGGCTGGTTCGTGTCCAGAAGGCAGTGCTGCTGCCTGCTGCTGGAGGCAGCCAGGTGCGCGATCCGGCCAGCCGGCGGGCTGCCACAGCGTCGGACGTTCAGGTGCGTCTGTGGCGACTCTCTGCTGGCGGAGCCCTGCCCACGGTGCAGGTGCCCGCCGTGACGCCACACTCTGCCACAAGTCCGGCGCTGCAAAGGCCCCACTGAAAAGCCCCTGCACGCTCTGGGCAGGCTGGGCCTGCCAGCAGCGCGGCGCACCGATGTGCTTGCGCAGGTCGGGGGAGGTGCCGAAGGCGCCCTCCTTGAGCAGCAGGCCCATCGCCTGGTCCAGCGTCAGCGCCTCCCACGCCGGGTCGGTCGGGTACCCCGAGTTGGGGTCCGCCCTGCGCGGGGAGCGCAGCATTGACGATCAGCACCTGCCGCCGCCCATGCAGCCGGGCTTCGACCCACTCATACTGCGCTGCGTGCAGTGCACGATGCACAAACCGTTATGCACAGCAAGAAGCCGCCTTGTGATTCGCAAGGCGGCCGCAGTACACTGTGCAGGTCACCGCGGGGTGAGGCAGAGCAGAGTTCATTGTGTAAAGACTCAGGGCTCGCGGCGCCCCACCCGGAGGCGGCGTCCTTCTGGTTGGTGCGCTCGTTCTGGCGCGGCGTGAGGCGGTCGATCATGCGGTTGAAGCGCTCCCATAACCCGGGGTGCGTGTCGCCGTGGATGTCCAGCTTCGTGAGGAAGGCCCTGCGGCGCGGCGTGGCCAGAGGGTTTAGGGTTTGGCTGGCGTGAGGGTCCGGCCAGCGTGGCCGGGCTCACATGCGTTGCATCGCAGCAGTCGGTGGGAAGACGGTGCCGTCCGCTATCTTTCTACAGATGAACCCCTCACTGACGATGGCCTACTGTGTGACAGTATGTGTCGTGGGCCCTGAAAGCCTGCGCTGCTCGGTGAGGGGAGGAGTCAGCTGCACAGTTCGGTGTGCTGAGCAGCGCCCGTTCCAGGAGCCTGTCCGACACCTCCGGAACCGCTGGACGGGCTGCGGCTGCGGTGGTGCCCTGCTGTCGCGGCTCATAGCGTGCAGCAATCAAGTGTGCCATTGTCGCCACAGCCAACGTCCGTGCTAGGTGACGTCTATATATAGTCAGGCGCAACTGCTCACCCGTAGGTGGCGTTGGCCTTCTTGATGGGCGGGTTGTCGTCGGGCGCCCCGCCCAGGGTGCCCCACACACGGTCGCCGCCGCCCGGCAGCATGCCGATCACGGAGCCCCAGGACCGGAACTGCAGGGCCCAGGCATGTACGTTGTGCACATGAATGACCACAGCAGGACCGCTGTGGCACACCGACTCTAGCACTGCAGGTTCCCCTTGCTGCGCGATGACCGAACTTCCTCCGCTGCTGACCGTCTGGAGCACCCGAGCACGCCGACAGGCTGACACCATGCTGTGCCGTCACATCTCAGCATGGAAACGGCCCGGCCGCTGGCTGTGCAAGCCGCACCATGTGCGCGCGGGAGGGCTGCGGCAGGTAGTTCTCCGCGGCGTGCTTGGTCATGGTGCCCAGCTCCGCGGTGTCCCGCATCTCCCCCGACAGCAGCGCCGTCAGCGCCTGGAGCGCACAACATCGCAGTCTGTTGTCAGTACAGGTGGCACCTGGGCTGCTGCAGGCGCTGCAGCGCTCAGCTTGGTGTAGGCTTGTGCATTCCGGACTGACAGCAGTGCAGTGTGCGCCTGAATTATGCTGTTGACGTGGTGAGCTCTGAGCACGTGCAAACGAGCTTCTCTCTGCAGACAAGCTCGCAACACAAAGAACGACAGCTGCACCTTGGGCACGCCCAGCACGGTGCCGGCGATGTTGACGTAGGCGGCCACGTGCTTCTCGGTCCAGCCGCGGCTCTTGCGCTCCACCCACCAGAAGAAGTTGCGCACCACCGCCTCGCCCCACGAGTGGCTCGTGATCACCACCTGCGCGGGTGATCATGCAAACTTGGGGCACCTTCAGATGCGACCTGGTTAACGGCACTATGCACTCCAGCTGTTCAGGGTGGACGCCCTGCCAAGACGGAGCCCCTGATATCTGCATGTGACCGTCGATGTACGAGAGAGAACTTGAGCAGCCCACTCTGGAAAGCCCAGTGCTGCACTGATGCCTGGTGAAAGACTGCGACTCATCTGCAAGTCAGAAGGCGCACCTTCTCCTTGTTGAGCTGGTGCAGCATCTCGACGCGCAGCTTCAGGCGCGTGAAGTAGCCGTCGCGGCGCTCCATGTTGGCCACCGACAGCCGCCAGTCGTACGTCTCCCCCACCTAAACTTACACAGGTTTGACCACTCAACCCTGATCCGCGAGACTGTCGACTCTGATCTCAGGAGCCGCAGCCGTCTACCAGCGTCAGTCCAGCATCATGGATAGCGTCGGCTCAAGCCACTGTCACCTTGCGACTGCGAATGCGGCTTTGAACAACAGAACTGCGACGTTGGCCGCACCAGGTTGTTGGTCTCGTAGCCAAGATCCGCGAGCGCCTCGATGATCTTGCCCCACACGAAGTAGCCCGGCATCAGGAAGTCGACCGCCGCTAAACCCTCGCTCGCCCGCAGCGCCACCCCCTCGGGATCCAGCCCGGTCGTCTGCAGGTGCAGAGGAAAACCGCATGCTGTGAGGAAGGAACAATCTTGGCTGTGGGTTGCATTGCTGAGGTCTCGTATAGGTTTCCTCCATGTCGTTCCCTGGTGCTCTGGGCCGCGTGTTTCCTGCACTGCAGGCGTGTGCCGGTCAAGCGTATGCAGCCGCGTGAATGGCAGTGGCCAGGGTGAGGCCCCTCACCCAGCGTCCACCCAGCCTCAGAAGCAAACGCTTCCCAGCAGCGCGTCAGGGCATACACCAGTAAGGCAGCCCCTCGAATGGCACCTGGTTCAGCCCCATGTGCGCCACCCAGCAGCGCGCGTCCGACAGGATGGCCTGCGGCATGTTGAGCGTGCCCCACAGCCGCTGGCGGAAGTGCTTCGCCGCGCACGGCTTGCTCGCCCACAGCTCCAGGCCCGTGGTCACGAAGCCTGCAGAGTAACGACCCCACCGCTCCCTGATGTTCGGATCTACACCCTGCTTAGCATGTCGACTAAGTTTCCACGCAAGCCTGCCGGGTCAGCAGAGGCATCAGCACCAATCCCGCGATGCGTGAAGCGCCGCAGCGCTGCTTTTTCAGCACACCTGGCACGATGACCACGGGGTGCTTGGGGCGGAAGCCCTGCTTGCGCAGCCGCACGCCGATGCGGTCTGTTCTGTTGGTGGAGATGCCCAGTATCGTCAGGTTCGACAGCACCTGCAGCGTCAATGTCCACCGAGCGAGCGTCAGCATGCATGCCGCTGACCATATGGGGTGAGCACCCGGCTTGGGACCGCCTGGCGACAGGTCAACGACTGCTGCGTTGCTCGCGTTCAGTCACAGGGTGCAGTGGGGCTGGAGGTCATGCAGATGTGCACGACTGAGGCAGCAGCGCACGTCAGGCATCTCCAGCTCCGGCAGCGTGACGTTGAGCTTGCGCTTCAGCACGTCCTGCGCCCGCCCGTGCAGATCCGCCCTCTGCATGCAGGAAGTCGCACCTCGGCCGCACACTTCAATCCCCACATACATGCAAGGGCAATGCAGCGATGGTGAACAGGGCACAAGGCTCACAAAACGCTGCGCAAGCGTGCAGGCGCATGTCAGTCATGCTGCAGCTTCCAGGTTGAGGGTTGGAGGTTGCATGCCACTGGCGCGTTCCGCACCCGGGCGTAGTCGGAGGCGCCGATGATGGCGAAGAAGACCACCAGCCAGCTCCACATCCAGGCCGCGCAGCACTGCTGCTTCTTGGCCTTCGCCTTGACCTCGCCAGGCTGCATGCGCGGAGCCATAGTTTCATGCGTGTTGATGAAGGCACTGCTCCCGGATGTGGCATCAGGGCACACACCTTCGCTTGTGAAGGTCGCTTTCTAACCACACCAGTCCGTCATGTGCTTGCACAGGGTGGGCAGCGCAGCTCACCTCCACAGTGTTCCGTGTGCCGCACTTCTTGCAGTCAAATGCGACGCCGGCATCAGATTTGTCCTCCCCGCCGTCATTCCCTTCGCCGCCAGTGTCAGTGCCGTTCACAGGATCTGTTTTGGTGTCTTTGCGCCGCCGCATAGCGGCGTCCCTCCAGAGCAGTGACCAGCGGCAGCCTCCACGAGCTCCTCAGTCGACAGAGAAGCCGCTGGTCCGGCGCCGGCGCGAGGACGACTGTGGTCTCGCTGCTGCTGATGGCGATTGCACAAGCTTGCTGCTGTATCTGGCTCTTCAGCCTCAGCTGTCAGGTGACCGAAGCCTCAGACTTGCTTGGGAGCCTTGCAGATGAACACTGTTACTGTCCACCAGAACTATGAGGGTCGTTTCAATATTCGAGCGGTGAGGTGCGCGGTTTGCAGACTTCGCAATGCGCTCAGTGATGTCCTATTGCCCAGTGCAGCGCCAGACACAATCAGCTGCCGGCCTATCAGGCAGCTAGGTCCCCAACAATAGCAGCCGAACTGCAGGAAGTGTTGAAGGTGCTGCCGGCGAACGTTGGGTGCGCACACAGTCTTGCGTCAAGCGACGGTCACGACAATCATACAGACGATTGATGCGAGCGCCGCGATGATTTCGGGCCTGCGGCGATCAGCCACATGATGACGCAGGATGACTAATGGGCTGGGTGGTGACGAAGCCCTGGAACAAGCGATCACCGCAGCAGTGCCACTGTGGTGGTCCACCTTTTGCTGCACTGCATGCCTCCTTGCAACAGTGGTATGCTTGGCGTAACAATGGCAGGGCTCAGCCGGAGAACGTGACAAGTGGACACCTGCCAATCGTGGCATCGCCTCGTTTGTGAGTGTTGCCAAAGAAGAAGTGCCCACGATACCTGATCTTGTAGGCTTCAAACGAAAGCGCAAGGGTCCATTTCTTCTGTTTGTCTTGTCGATGGCGACAGCCAGCAGACAACCTCAGACCTGACAGTTCAACCCCTGCTAGCTTCTTGGTGGCCCAGTGAACCGTGCCGCTGCTTGCTCTGTGCTCAGCTGGGCCTCTGCACAGATTGCAATGCGGGAGCGGCAAGAGGAGGGTGTTGCCGTCCGATTGGCTGCTTTTGTACTGCTTGTCGTGCCATGATGCCAGCTAGGCGCACAGCAGGCATGGGCCTGGCGCGATGGTTACACGATCTCCTTGCCAATTGGTTGCTTCGTGCTGCAGGCGACTGCAGTCCTGTGGTGCGGCATGGCTCACGTGCTGCTCAGCCACCAGCTGCACTCCGGCGCGCTGCCGTGGCGCCAGCGAGCCCAGGTGACCAGGAGCACAGCGCGGGCGGAGGGCCGGTCCCACGTGCCCAGCAGGCGCAGCAGCGGCTCGCACCTCAGCCGTCAGCATACAGCGTTGCGTGCCAAGCAGCGCGCCGCAGATGACGCTGAGCCCTCGGCAGCGCCTGACCCCCTGTCACATGACGACGGGCGGGTCAGCCCGCCCCAGACGGACGCTGCGGCGCCGCGGAGCGGCACAGGGTCCAGCGGCAAGGCCCAGCGCAACCGCCACACCGGCAAGTATGGGGACATCGGGTCACCGGTGGCGGATGCATCGCGGAATGTTGCGGCGCTGTCCGGGATCCTTGGCGGCCTGGAGGCGCCACCGCCGCCGGCGCCCGCGCTGTCTCCAGAGGCGCTGATCATGCTGGAGGCGCGCCGGCTGCTGCAGCTGCGGCAGCAGCACATGTCCGAGCTGGAGCAGGCTGGAGCGGCACCTCCCGCCGAGGCGCCGCCCCCGCCGCCGCCGCAGCAGGAGCAGCAGCCGGCACCCGCCCAGTTCGCGTCAGTGGTGTCCTATCAGACATGGCAGCACCAGCAGCAGCAGCAGCAGTCACCACCGCCGCCAGCCGATCCTGCAGCAGCAACTGTTTCTGAGGCGCCCAACCCGCTGCCGACAGCTGAACCTGCAGGAGCAAGTGCTCCAGAGGCGCAGCAGCAGGCGCAGCCGGAGCAGCTGCCGCCGTCAGCCGACCCTGCAGCAGCGAGTCCTGCCGAGACCCAGCACACGGAGCAGCAGCAGACAGAGCCGGCCAAATCTGCAGGGTTGGCGCTCCCTGAGGTGGCGCAGCGACTGAAGGAGGATGCGGCATCCGTCAAAACCTCCGCCAACGTCCCTGGCCAGGGCACGTCGACAGCAGACTCGGACGAGCCCGGCGCGGCGCCTGGGGCGCAGCAGCCAGCAGGCACAGCAGCAGCAGCGGCTGCGACAGATGTCCCGTGGCAGGTGCCCGAGCAGTTTCGGCCGGCAAGCGCGGCGGCGGCTGCCGGCCGCAGGCCGAGCGTCAACAGGATCATCGAGGAGCGCAAATTCGAGAAGAAGGTGCAGGCGCACCTGTATGAGTCGACCATCAAGCCGAACCTGCAGCAGCGGAAGGCGCGGGTGACGGCCCGGATCGAGGCGCGGCGCGAGGCCAAGGCCGGGGGGGCACCAGCCGCGGCGGCGGCCGTGCCCCGGGCCAAGACGGGTCGTGCCCTGGAGCGCGCGGTGGAGCAGGCCGCCCGGGCGTACCTCATCCAGCTGGGGTGCTGCCCTCCGGGGGAGGCGCCCCAGGGGGGGAAGGGTCCAAAACACGAGGCCTTCGAGGCGGAGGTGGCGCGTGCGGCCCGCCAGGTATGGCGTGATGGATGTTCACATTCTTAATCTTCTTTACCAAGCAACAAAGGATAGGGCTGACTGTGCCCTCGCAACCTTCCATCCCTGCACCAGCTGCTGTTGCGGGTTTGTTCATGTTCATGCGACCAGAGGGCTGCGCCCCCCGCGCCAGGCGCTCGCGAAGCAGGGCATCGGGCCGCCGGCCAAGCCGCACGCCTGGGTCGCCGCGGCGAAGCAGGCGGCGGAGGCGGAGGCCGCCGCCGCCGCCGATGAGCGGGGCTCAAAAGAGGGGAGGAAGAAGGGCGGCGACGCTGCGGCCGGCGCCGGCGGCGAGGAGCGCAGCGGTGTGTCAGCTGTGAACGCGAAGGCCGATGGCGGCGCCAGCGGCGGCAGCAGCAGCAGCAATGGCAAGGCCAGCAGCAGCAGCAGCAGCAGCAGTGGCAGCAAGGCCACCGCCACCACCAGCAGCGGCAGCGGCAAGGCCGGCCGCGGCAGCGGCGACGTCCCCGCCGCAACGGATGCCAGCGGCAGCAGCTCCTGGATCGGGGACGCCGCTACGGCCATCGGCGCTGCTGTCGCCGGTGCAGGCTCCGCAGGCGGCGGCGGCGGCAGCAGCGCCGCCACCGGCAAAGCGGACAAGGCGGCCGGCAGCGGCGCGGTCCGGGTGTACCGGGACGGCGCCAGCGGCAGCAGCACCGGCAGCGGCAGCAGCGGTGACAGCAGCAGCGGCGACGACGGCGGCGGCGGCAACGGCAGCAGCAGCGTGCCAAAGCGGCGCGGCCCCAGCCGCCCGCCGGTGGGAGCCAGCGCCAAATCGGTACAGCCTCGCACTGTGTTTTTGTAATCCCTGCCGTAGCACCCCGACTCACATGTCACCAGAACAATGCGCGTCGTAGCTGCTCGGGCTGCTGGAAGGGATGACCCAGCCGTGCGGCGTGCATGCGTGCAGGGCCAGGCGCCCGAGCTGGGGGGCCCCAGCGGTGGAAGCGGGAAGCGGGCGTTCAGCGACAGGCAGCTGGAGGAGCGGCAGCGCGGCATCCACGACGGGCTCATGAAGAAGTGGTGAGCGCCGCAGGTGTCGGAACGAACATCAGAAGCGAAGGCAGGAGGGTCAGCTGGCCTTGTTGCTTGTGCGCGCCTAGAGCTGAGGCCGGCTACTTGGCGTTCCCACCCTTGAAAGCCTGCGGCCTGGGATCGGACCTCTGGCTGCGTGCATCTCCAGAGCCTGCATGAGCTGGAGGGCAGCCTGCAGACTGATGGCCCACTCAAGCCTGGCGTTTGGGCGCCAGCAGCCGCTGCAGCGGCAGCGGCAGCGGCAGCGGCAGCGGCAGCGGCAGCGGCAGGTCACGACCCACTATCAACGTGCCCCTTCCCAGATGTGACGAATCCTCGCTCAACCGGTCTGTCTACGCCCGCAGGCGGGCGATGAAGGAGAGCGAGCTGAGCCAGGAGGAGCGCACGGCGCAGATGAAGGCGGCGCTGTACGAGTCGCTCAAGTGGCAGCAGTGGCTGAACAGGGCGGCGGACAAGGCCGCGATCGCGGGCCGCTGCGAGCCGCCCTCCTCGCAGCCCTGGCGCCGGCGCTTCAAGTGCGCCCCCCGGCCGCCTGCATCAGGGGCCCACCTGCTGCAGACTGTCTGCGTGGCAGTGCGCAGCCCGGTGGCCTGCAGCGTGTGGCCTTGCAACGGTAGTCTGCGTGAATTCGTTCTTCTTTCTTCAAGAACCGAAGCGCGGAGCCTCCTACCAGGTTTTAATCACCACACTGGAAAGCCACGTGCTTGCTCGCCTGCGCAGGGCGCGCATCCTGGAGCACTACCGCGAGCGCACATTCTATAGCGCCAGCTGACATACACCAAACCCTGCTTGTGCAGGGCGCGGAAGGAGGCCATCCTGGAGCACTACCGCGAGCGCATGGAGCGCGTGACCGCTAGCGCGGACTCCTCGCGCCACGCCGAAAGCCGCGGCATCCCCGCGGTCTGCACCGCGCTCGCGGGTAGGCCCGGGACATCACGTCATGTGCTGGGTGTGGAACACCTGCGCAGCTGGGCAATGTGCATCGCCGACTCCAGGGTATGCAAGCTGGGTTCCTCACCAGTAGGTTGCGTGTGCATCCGGGCGTCCTGCAGTGTATTTTGTTCATGTACATCTGCACTCACCTGCAGTCTCGACGCTTTTCTGTCAGGTGCGCGGCTGCTGCACCTAGAGATCGAGCAGGAGGCGCGGGCCGCCGGCGTGACGGTCCCCTACATGCTGACGCTGGACGCGCAGTGGGCTGTGGAGGACTCCCTGTCAGGTGTGTCTGATTTGGCATGACAAACCCTGGTCTAGTCTTCACTTCATAAGACACTTCAGGTTGCCCCAGTGCCGGCAGGGCTTGCCGTTGGTGTACAGCATGCCGCAAGTGCGTGGCTGCTGAGCTGTCGTGATCGGGCTAGGGTGGTTCCAGTCGTCAAGGTCACCGTCGCATGGGGCGCAGCAGCAGCAGCCTGAAGTGTGGCCGCGCGGCTCCAGCGAGCAGGCAGTGAATGCAACTCATGTGGCCGTGCAGGGGAAGTAGACAGGGTGCTGAGCGAGGAGTTTGCGCCGCCGCCAGAGCCGCAGACCTTCCGGGAGGAGGTCGGCAACATGCTCAAGGGGGGGCTGCTCGGCCGCGGCGACAGGTGCGCAGAACCGCAGACTGCTCATGTGTCAGGCAGTAGGGTTGGGCGGAAATTCTCGGCCCCTGGCTGGCACATGTGTAGCATCTCAACAGGAGATGCATGCGAACCGTCGCGATCTGGTTGGGCAGGATGGCAGTTGTGTCAGTCACCTCTGCTGACCATCTGAGGGCCATGGCAGCACAGTTGCCGGTTGACGGAACAGTTTTGTCACACACTTGGTGCATCTAATCATTCTCGTTCACTGTGTCGTTGCAGCAAGCGTCAGTCAGCAGCGGCGTCTCCAGCCCCCGGGCCGCGCATCGTCAACGAGACCTGCGCCAACCCGCAGCACCAGGAGTTCATCGACCTGCTGAAGGAGGTGACAGACTTCTGCAGCCTGCTTCCAGCCTCCAGCTCCCTCCTCTGTTGGTCTGCTGCGCTGAGTGAAACAGCACACATGGCAGCAGCAACGAGTCACAGGTTGCTTTCGTACATACGGAACCACCTACCGTGTGCACTGTTCCAGTGGTGTGGGCACCGACCACTTCGCACCGTGCACTGCTCCGAAGCGTCAGCACCCACCGGCCTGCAGGCGGCCAGGATGTCCGAGTACTGGGCGCGCCAGTACGAGGAGTTCTTCGTGCGCAAGACGCTGACCCGGCGCAGCAAGCGGGCCAAGGCGGAGGAGGAGACGGCGGCGGCGGAAGCTGATGCCGCCGGCGGGACTACCAGCATGCGGCCGGCGCCGCGGTCCACTGACGCCGCCGCGGCCACCGCGCCCTCCGCCGGCCGCGTCCTGCAGCAGATGCTGGGCGGCATGTTCGGCAGGAGGTGCCCGCTCTGACCGTCTTGGCAATCCCATCTCCGACAGCTTGCAGCGCTTGCAGATGGCCGCCATCGGAAACGCGCATCCCCTCAGCGCAGGGCGTGCACATGTGGTCACAGTATGTGAGCACATTCGAGCACATGGTGTCCAGGTGAACATGTGTACTGGGGCGCATGCGGCCCAACAGATAACAGTTCGAGCACGTGCAAAAGGGAAAAGGCCAAATCCGCAGGAGCAAGGCCGAGGCGGAGCTGTCGGCGCGGCCGCAGTGGTCGCCGCCGGTGCCGCTGACGGGGGGCGGCGGCGTGGTGTACAGCCCACCCCGGGGCGCAACAATCCCGCCGCGGCCGTCACCAGCGGCCTCGGGGCCCCGTGTACAGGTGCACAGCAAGTTGCACACAGCTGAGAGTATGCACCATTCGGCCTGATGTTCCGGCCTGATGTTCCAGGGAGCTCGACTTCCAGGGAGCTCGACTGCACCTTCCGCCTCAAGAGCCTGCGCAACTGCTCCGATGTTCCAGCGCTGCGACGCCACTCCGGGCATGATCGTCGCCACTCGAGCAGTGGGAGCCCCCCTTCATAGAACCCTTTGAAACCCTTTGCTCGCGGCGGCCCCCGCAGGCGATGCTGCAGTGGAAGCGCCGGGCGCGCTCCGGCCCGAGCGTGGCGAGCTTCGTGGCGACGCGGCAGCGCGAGCAGGAGCTGTTCGAGCTGGGCTACCAGCGGGTCGCAGGTGACGCATCCCGCCACCAGCGCCTCCTGACATGTGCTCACACATCAGACCTCGCTTGCTGAAAGCGCGCGCAGATGTCCTGGTCAACGTTCGATGGCACGGCGTGTGGCTGTGTCGTGCTGCGTCAGCTGCAAACCGGGCCGGCGGCAAAGCTGCCGGTCGCTGGGCATCAGCTTGCGCGGCAGCTGCAGAATCGCGCCTCCCGACGCTGGGTCTCTCAGAGCTGCCGCCGCTCCCGCAGGCATCGACGACAGCGGCGTGGGGTCGGCGGCGGGGCCCATCGTCGCGGCGGCGTGCCTCATGCCGCTGGACGTCAACCCGTGGGGCATCCGCGACTCCAAGGACCTCAACAACGCGGAGCGGGTGCAGGTGTTTGGCCAGCTGGCGGCGGACCCGCGCATCGCCTACGCCACGTGCGCTTGATAGTGCTTCCTACGTCTGGTGCCCCTGCTGCCTTTCAGCGCTCGAATCTCAACAGTGTTCGGGCAGCTGGCGGCGGACCTGCACATCGCCTACGCCACGTGCGCTTCCTGTCAACGCCTGTGCTCCCTCGGCCTTGCTGGCACACCTCGCGCCGGGGCTTGCGCGGGTGCTTGGCAGCTGTGCATCCCTGCGATGCGGCTACGGGCTCTGCAGATGTCGAGCGCATGTGCAACGCAGAAAGCATGCTTTGCTGCACGATCCGCCGCCTCCCCAGGAGACATCATCAGATGCGGTCCCTGGGCGCAGGTGCGTGGTGGACGCGTACGTGGTGGACGAGGTGGGCGGCGACGACGCGAACATGGTCGCGATGTACGGCGCGTGGCGCAACCTGGCGGCAGCGCAGCCCGACTTCGTGCTCGTCGATGGCAAGGGCCTGCCCCGGGTGCGCACCCTGTAGTATGGCTGTCCACAGCATCTGGTCGTGCACATCGCATGTATCGCGGGTGAGGCCAGCACAAGTTTTCTTCACGGCTGCGCCGCTGCAAGGCCCCCGATGCTGGACAGCGGCTGAAGCCTGTTGTCAAGCAGCAGACTTTAGCGTGTCCCTGCTGATGGTCCTGAGATGTCTGGCCTGGCTTACTGCTGCGCTTGACTGCTTGTGCCAATCCTGAGGGCATGCTGGGCTGCCTGCCAGGTCATCGACCAGCTGGACGCCAGCCTGGCGATCCCCCAGGGCGACCGCAGCGACTACGTCATCGCCGCCGCCTCCATCATCGCCTCGGTGCGCCGCCCTCGCCGCCAGGCCTGCTGCTTCTATGCGCAGCATGGTCGCAACATCCACAGTCGCTGCCTTTCTGCGCACATGTCGGACGGACCATGACAGGCGGTGACTGCAGAGTGCGCAGGAAAGCGGCACCGACCAGAGCGCGTCATGCCTCACCCTTGCTTGGCGCCTGGGCCGCAGGTGACGCGGGCGAAGATCATGGAGCGGTACGCCCGCGCCTGGCCGCAGTACAACTTCGAGCGCAACTGGGGCCACCTGGACGAGCAGCACCGCGCCGCGCTGCGGGTGCGCTTCACGGCACTGAACTCCAAAAATATTGCCTTAAAAACTGGGGCCACCTGAGGACGAGCGGCACCGCGCTGCATCGCGGGTGAGCTGTCGAAGCCAAGTCCTGCAAACTACAGGATGCAGTAGTGTTGCTGTGCGGGAACCACGGCCTGCTGGATGTGCAGCACCGCTCTGCGCTGCGGGTGAGACTCTAGAGCTGCGCCATAAGGCTGCGGTTCAAGAGCCACATGCAGCCGCTTGACGCTCATCAGTGCAGCATTGCACCATATGCTGGAGCAGCATTAGTGGCCGATGCACTCACCAACCCCAGTCTCCGCGCAATGCAGATGCGCCATTTTATGACGTAGCTCGTCTGCTCAGCACCGTGGCAGCCTTGGTCACATTCCTCCAAGGCCTGCTGATTTACGTTGTTGACGCTGCGCAGGAGCACGGCGTGTGCCCGATCCACCGGGTGAGCCCGGCGGTCGCGGCGCTGTCCGGCGGGGCCCGCCTGTGGGAGGGCCGTGCGTCGTGAAGGTGGCGCGGCCGCAGCCTGAGCTGCCTGGTGCAGTATGGGAGCCTGCACCTGCTGCGCGGCATCTAAGTTGCATTTTGTCGCACCTTCTCCGGAGCGTGCTGGTAGGAAGTGGAACAGATAGCGGACAGTGCGACGCATGCGCAGCGGCGCGGGTTGCACGGCGATGAGATGTGTTGCGGCATCAGAAATGTGCCTTACACCAGCTGGGCAGGTCAGCGGCGGGGCTGCGGGCAGGCTGGTCGGCAATCATTGCGGGCAGTCGTTGCGGCCTTCCAGTGTTTTGGCACGCAGCGCACGGGTCACTGGAAGCGCACAGTGCAGGCCCTGCAGCTGGCTGTTGGGTAGCGCGCTTCTGGGCAGGTGCTCAGCGCATTCACGTATAGCACCGAGCAATGGGCGACGCAGGCCCGGCTTTCTGGTTACAACGTTGGGGATTTGGCATGGGGTAGCATCAGCTGGTGCTTGTGGGATTTGACGACTTGCACCTCAACTTCGTGTCGTGGTCCAGCGGTGGCTCACATTCAAGATGCAGTGGTGGTTACTGTTTACTGAGGAAGTCTACATCCGCTCAGGGTTGTGAGCTGCTGCAGTGTGAGTGTTCGGCTCGAGAAGTGTATGATTTGCCTGCGTTTCTGGTTGTGGATCTGTCTTCTGGCTGCGGGTTTACCCAGATGATTGATGTCAAGTAAATTGCACGCTACAATACCAGGGAGAGCCAGGCAAACCATCCCGTACTGAAAGCTGCGACAGGGTTTGCCTTGATGACGTCCACAGAAACCGACATCCTAGCCTAGATAGTCAGAGCACGATGTAGCTCAGCATATGCCACAGCTGTGATTCGATAGATCACATGGCGGTGCAATGCGCCACTAAGGCTGCGCGCCCGCCACCTCACACGCCTCTGATCAGGATGGCCTGGCCGAACTTGCAGTGCTGCGCCACGGTGCAGCTGTACCTGCACGCAGGACCAAATCATAGCTGAGGAATATACGCGGGTTGAAGTCATGCCGACTCATGCCGAGCTGAATTCAAAGCACATCTCATCAATGGATGCGTGCTGGCAGAGTGCGATGGGCAGTGCTTGTGCGCCACAGGAAGCTGCTGCTGGTTTGCCGCGGCATTGTGCAGGGGTGGCAGCAGGACAGGGCCCCACCAGTAGAAGCCCTTGCCCACGCGGATGGTGAAGGAGCTCCTCGCCTTCGCCTTGGCCAGCTTCCGCTTCGCCACGCACCCTGCACAGAAGTTCGAGTCACCGTCGGCAGGCGGCGGTGCACAAGGAACAAGGAGGGAGGCAGACCTGGAGCTGGCACGCGCGGCGCCGTGCTCTGGCAGCTGCAGCAGCGTGGCCTCGGGCAGCACGCCGCCAAGAGGGGGAGCAGCAGGCAGCTGCAGCAGGTGCGCACTGCGCAGCATCGGCATATGCATGTGCGATGGAAGCACTGCAGGGCAGCTGGGGTACTGCTGCAATGCCAGCAGACGGCTAATGAAACATAGCACTGGTGATCAGCGGCTGCACAGCAGGTCAGCTGCAGCCGCTGCATGCGGCAGTTGCCAGGTGCCGCCGGCCGCAGCAGTGTTGCGATCACAACACAGGGAACGCAGCGTTGCACGCGCCGTTGGGCCGTTGCATAGGGCCAGGAGCATCGCAACTGATTTTTTTCAAAAGGAGACAAGATGATGAATGTTGCCACTCACTCCGTGTGCTCTTCTCGTTCAGCTTGCTAACCGCCAGGTCGTGGAAGCCCGACCACTGGAACTTGACCAGGCTGCCCGCCTTGAGCGTCAGCGGCTTGTAGGACTTTGTGGTCCAGACGATCGTCTTGGTGGCTGCGACATGTGCAGTATTTGAGGCTTCAGATGTTGACGTCCATTGTTCAGATGGACCAAGCTGAAAGAGAAGGCGCAGCGCCTCGAAGAGAGGCAGCCACGACCGTCAGCAGGTTTACGCAGGTACAGAAGCGTCGTAGGGGTTTGACCGGTGAAACGTTGCAGGAACAATCGGATCAAACTTATTCAGCTTGATGGGAGACAGGAGTCGGCTCCATCGCCACTACAGGGGTATGCTCTCATGACTGCCCGGTCACACAGCCTCGTGTGCTCACCCAGGAGCTTCCTCGATGTGGCGCTGCGCTCGAAGTCGCTGGACTGCGCGCTGCACCCTGCAAACGTGTAGGGGGGAAAAGTGTCGGTATTGTGGGAAACCTGTCCACTGTGGCGCATGACTGGGTGTCTCAAACAGCCCACAGCACCCTGAGGAGCATCAGGTGCGAACGGCGCAGCACCTGCGGCGCAGAGCAGCAGCACCGCGGCGCTGAAGACGATGCCTGCCGGCCTCATGGTGCCGATCGGCTGATCGGGAAACCTGCCTTTCAAGCTGGTGGCAACGCTGCAGCCAAGCGCGACAGCTTCACGAGTACGGCTGCTTCAACGGCGTTGACACTGCAAATGTCAGCGCTCTGTGATGCGCGGGTCCGTCCTGCAGCCGGCATTCTCGCCAGCTGTGCGCTACGAACGGAAGTCACGTGTGCCCAGGGTTTATGTACGGGACGTCTCACAAGACGCACAACAGACGGCTGCTTTCATCCAGCTGTAGCATTTTAACACATCCAGAGATTCCTTTCCGACACTTACACTTCGGGGTGGGACGTTTCATACCACGAAACCTGGCAGGAGCATTGGAAACGCCACCACAAAACAACTGCGCACTAGGAAGCAGCCGACCGCTGCATGCACACCCCACTCAAACCTCACGTCGACAAAACCAATAGTCTGAGTTTGGTCCAGCATGTGCACCGGTGATTATGCGCACATGCACCACCACAGAAGCCCGCCACTAGATGACCGTAGTTGTCAGTGTCCATCACATGCGAATCGGGGCCTGACTGACAACCCAACAATGGGCGCCCTTTTATCATCTGCCCCACTTGAGCCGTTGCCCCTTCTGCCTCTGCAGCAGCTGAGCCCGGTCCGCCAGCTGCAGCCGCTGCAGCTGCTGTGCCGCCTCTACTTCCTCTGCTTCCGCCTCGCCCGCGCCGGCACGCCCGGCCGCCGCAGCAGCACTCTGGCCGCCGGCGGCGGGGTCGGCACCCGACGCCTGCGCAGCGGCAGCGGCGGCGGCGGCGGCGGCCTTCTCAGCCTTCTCTGCCTTCTCAGCCTTCTGCCGGGCGCGCTTTGCCGCCTTCTTGGCGTCCGCCCTCTGCGCCGCGCTGCCGGCGCCGCCGCCCGCCGGCTCAGCCGCAAGACCCTGCTCCTCCTGCAGGCAGGCGGTCAATCTGACGCCGTGCGCTACCCAAGTGGACCGGTGCAGCTTCAAACCTCACCACAGCTCTGCCGCCGGCCGATGTGCGCCTAACACTGCATCAGCAGGTGTCGCATCGCACACCAGACCGGCATGCAGCTGGCCGTCACACGCTGCCCACCTCCAGCAGCGCCTGGGCGGCCGCGTCGGCCTGCGCCGCCGCCGCGGCCTCCCGCCGCCGCCGCGCCGCCGCAGCCGCCTCCATGTCCGCCACGCCGGCGAACAGCACCCCGCACCTGCCGGCCAGCACGTCGTCGACCTGCGCCGCGGCAAACACTCGTGTCAGGTTCGAGGACTTGAGGGGTTCAGCTGCACCCTGGAATCATAAAAAGCCCAAATTGACAGTGGGCAGCAGAGCCACCAGCATGTGATATCTGCAGAGGGTTGGTTGGGGTGATGTGCCAGCTCGCAATGCATCCCATAAGATTAGGTTCACCACCTGCACAACGCGGTTGAATGCCAATACCCTGGTGCAGCACGGCGCTGATGTATGGTAAGCGGCACCGCAGGTGGCGCAACCGCGGCGCAGAGCAACGAGCTGTTGAGCTGGCTACAGGGTTGGTCAAGGTGACCTGCGTGTGTGCAGGGCCCACCTGCGTGAACATGGGCTGCAGGCGCCGCTGCTGGTCCGCAGCCAGCGCCGCCCGCAGCTGGCGCTGCAGGGCGGCCCAGCCGCTGGCTCGGTCGGCCGCCGTGACCTGCCGGGCCTCCGGGTCGGCCGCCAGCACCACCGCCGCCACCGCGCAGGAATCCTGGAGATTGTGGAAGCACCCCACCGGTCGTTGTGAAGTTTTGACGGTATGTATCGCCCCGGGGGCAGGCGCTGCTGCTGCTGCTGCTGCTGCTGCTGCTGCTGCTGCTGCTGCAAGGTCAACATGGCGAGCGCCCTGGCGCCGTGAGTTGCAGAGCATGCCGGCCAGCGCCTCGCGCTTTGAGCATGAGGCACCGCTACAGGGCACCATGACACTTGACGCCACTTGCTACCTTCGCAACAGGCTGTGTTGCTTCACACTCTAGGATGCGTCTAAGATGCCTGGAAATGTCATGTGCAGGGAGCGTCGACGTGTGTCATCATCTGCTGAACAGCAGGAGGCCGCCCACCTCGACCAGGCCGGGCGTCAAGCAGGCGCGCAGCGGCAGGTGCCACAGCTGCAGCACGGCCTGCAACAGCCGGCCCGTCATCTCCGACGCCTGCCTGTCTGCAGGGTGGGGCGACGGCCCGACGCCGGCGGCGGCCGCCGCCGCGCCCGCTGCCAGAACGGCCACGCCCGTCACAGCGAGGACTGCGAGACCCGACATCGCGGTGGCCGCCAGCCGCATGCCGGCCGCATCCAGCGCGCCTGCTGCGTCCGGCGCGCCTGCTGCCGCTCCATCGCTGGTGCCGGTTGCTGCATCGCTGGGGGCAGCATCGCTGGCCGCCGCATCGCTGGTCGCTGCGCCGCCAGGGCCCCGGCGGGCTGCCGCGTACAGCAGCTGCCGGTGCGCCAGCTCCCACATCCCCAGGCAGCACAGCAGCAGCTCGCGCAGCACGGAATCAGTCAGCGGCGGCGGCGGCGGCGGCTCTTCTGACGCAGCCGCCGCCGCCGCCGCTGCCGTCGCTGCCGCCGCCGCCGCTGCCCGGCCGCGGCCGCCGGGCGGCTGCCCCCTGGGGGCTGCGCAGCTGGCGGCTGGGACGGGCGCCGCTACAGGGCAGCCGGTCCCGACGCCCAGCGCCACGTCAACGGCGCCGAGGGCTACCGCTGCCGCCTGTGAAGCAAGGTACCGCTCACGGTTCAACCCTGGAAACTCAAAATTCAAAGGAAAGTTGTTTCGACATGGTGGTCTGATAAGCTGTAGGTTTGCCAGGCTGTGAGGTGCACAGATCTGCTTCGTGCAGGTACACAATCAGATCAGCAGCATTTGAGCCTGTGGGTCCTGCAACTGTCGCCTTAAACAATGACAAACCCATCCCACCCTGGGCCAGACTGCGAGATACGACCACACTCATGGGTACACAATCCCTCTGTGACCTTTGCCTTCGCAAGCCCATTGAACACTGATATTTCGGCTCTGCGCCGTGCTTCCTGGACCCACCTGCGCCGCCAGTCGGCAGCCCGCCGGCAGCAGCTCAGGCAGCGGCGGCAGCTTGATGTCCAGCCCGGCGTAGTAGTCGAGCATCCTGCACGGAATACCCATCGCCGCGGCCAGGCCCTGTAGCGCATCTGCTTCCTGCAGCACCTGCGCGAGCATGCCACCAGCGGATTGGATGCACCAGGCACTCCATCAAAAATACACTAGGCTGGTACTGCAGGTCAGCCGTTCGCAGAGGGCCACACACCCTGTGGCGCGTTCGGACGATCACACAACTTGAAGCTGACGACAAGGGAGGACCTGCCACGCCAACACCCAGCATATACACCGTACCGTTCCAACAACCTGTCCATGCTCGAGCAATTGCCATGTCGCCATGTCATGACATGTCAATTATCAATGTCATGTCCCCAGACTCAAAAAAACCCCAGGCTCGCCTCCAGGACCTTGGACGGCGAGTGGGTGTGGCCGGCGCCGCCCAGCAGCTGCAGCGCCGACGCCGCGAGCAGGCCGCCCGCCTAGTCCGCCACGCACGCCGCCGCCTCCAGCAGCCGCCGCCGCCGCCCCAGGCCGCCCACCTGCAGTGCTTTCCGGCATTTGACCTTCCTGCTTGCGATACTGGTCTTGCGATACTGGTAGGCTTTCAAGCGCTAGAGCTGATGCCATTAGGAGCTGGCAGGGCTTATGGCCAAGCGGTGCTAGGCGATCACAGCCGGCAGCGCTTGCCGCCACGACACCGAGTCCCCCACAGGGCATGCTGTGTCGTGCAGCGCGAGTGCGATGAGACAGTGTTGCGCCGGGTGGCAGACAAAGCTGCTGCACCTCAGGGTGCAGCGCTGCCTGAAGGTTGGTGGGCCCTGGAGACTGGCTCAGCCATGTTTATGCACAGCGCGCAGGAGCATCGCCGCCGGCGACACCTGCGACGCATCAACGGCAACCTCTGTGCAGCCAATCTGATGGTGTGTCATGCACAGCTGCTGAGCAGCGGAGAGCGACTGGTGTGTCTGGAGCAGCAGGCAATGCATCTGTGCAGCTTCCGAGTCCTGCAAAGCCTCCGGCGATGTAGCATGCACCAGAAGGGCAAAGCCCTTCACAGGTCGGGCGGCTGCCGTCGCAGGCCTCGTGGCGCCTCACCTGGATGTGCAGCCGTTGGTGGCCGCGCGGTGTGCGCAGGCAGCCTGCAGACATCGGCGGCGCCGTCGGCGGCGCCGTCGCACAGCATGCGCAGCGTGCGCGCCGCCAGCGCCAGCGACGGCAGGGCCTCGACGCAGCAGGTGTCCGCGGCAAAGTCGGTCCAGGTCACGAGCGCCTGCACCGTCCTGAGCAGCTGGGTCGCCGGCACGGCGGGGATTGCCGCCGCTGCAGGGCTGCCGTCCTGCAGCAGGGCCCTGAGCTGGTGCTGTTGGCCGGCTGCTGAGGTGTCGTTGTCTGCCACGGCGTCCGACAGCAGGCAGCTGCAGAGCCGCATCGTGGTTGACAGCAGGTGCTCGGCTGCTTCCTGCTGCCAGGGCGTGCTGCCTGCTGTCAGCGCCGCCGCCGCCGCTGCCGTGGCTGTGCTGACCCGATGCATGCAATTGGAGCGGCGGACCACGATGCCACCACCGCCGCCGCCGCCGCTGACACAGCAGCGACAGCGCTGTTGCAGGCATGTCATGGCACCTGAGTTTGCCATTCTCAAGGGTCATTGACGGCTGTGCATGCTGGGCATGTGGAGCTCGCAGCACTGGAAATCGGAAAGTTTGCACGTGCTTGTCGTCATCCGGCAGTTGGCAGCTAAATTCCAACATCTGGCCACTCACAAGGAGGTTGGGTGATCCGCTCGAGGAAGCACGATGTGGTGTTTGTCACCCACCCTAACACGTGATGAGATGTGGCTATGCACTCCCTCATGCTCGAACCAGCATCTTGATTGCCACGCAGGAGGAAGAGCAGCAAGCCACAGCACACCAAACCAGCATGCAACCGCAGCAGCCGTCAAGCAGCAAGAAGGCAGCAAAGCGAGTCCGACAGAAGGCTGGCAAGGGCGCTGGGTGACGGAAGGCGGAAGGAGCCTGTGTGGGCATAGCTGGTGACGATGCCGCAGCTGGCGATGTGCTACAGCTGTGCACATGATGGCAGCGTGAGACTGGCGCCGCTCCCAACAGCTGCGGCAGTGTGGCACCAGCCATGCCCTGCCTGTCAGTCTTTCCAGCTGGGCTGCTGACAATCGTACTTTGATGGTGGTGTGCAGTGTGTACATCTGAGTGTTTGCTGCTGCTTTACTCGCTGGTCTAGGAGGCTCTACAGTGGCTGCAAAGCTATGCAGGTGAAGTGAGTGTGTGCCTGGGCAAGGTCAGCGCATCGTGTATTGCTGCACATCATGTGTACCATGGCAATGCTGGATAGGATGCCAAGTGCATGTGAACATTAGCAGCTTCTGGTGTCGGCTGCACAGTGCCCAGTGGAGTACACGCTTGGTTTACAGACCAAGAGCATCGATTGGTCTACAGACCAAGAGCATCAAGCTTTATACAGCACAGCTCTATCTGTTCACAAACCCAATCACCAGTCAATCAGGCATACCGCCTGCAACTGCCTAGTTAGTCTACAGTTTGTCAAACGGAAAAAGAGGATAGCATACAAAGGTGACGACAACAGACATACACGTTTAGCTACCATCAGCGAAATCAGCTTGCGCGCCCCTGCAACAGCTCAGCACCCTCGCTCGGATCTGCGTCATCATCAAGCTCGGCCCCCAGGCTATACACCGGCGACAGCCGCGTCTGCAACCGACCGCCAGCACTGCCGTTGCTGCTCACGCCCCTGCCCCCCGGTCTCCTCCTGGAATAGCTATCAAAGCTGAACGCTGCCGACACGCGCTGCCAGACCGAACCCTGCCGGCTCTGCTGCTGTTGCTGCTGCCCCTGCCGCTGCTGCTGTTGCTGCTCCCTAATATCATAAGCGTCATGTGATCCATTTGCGGGCAGCCGCGCCCCCATCTCCACATCTGATGCCAGCTCAGCGCTGCTGTCGGACTCGGCACCGGTGCTGCCGTCTGTGCGCTGCAGCCGGGACCGCCCGCGCCGGCTGTGCGGCGGGTGCAGCGCTGCGAGGTTCTCGGAGCTGCTGCCCGTGTGCCGCGCCAGGATGTGCGCTGCGTGGACAGTAGTGCAAGGCTTGGCTCATCAAGGAAATGGTTGCGGACGTGCCAGGCGATGTGCGATCCGTGAGTAGGAGCAGTCAATGGTTTTTGGCACAAGTCTGGCAGGCAGGTCACGATGCACGTGTCCAAGCCACACACCCAGACCACGGCTTACACGCGGGGAAACAAACCTGTGGAGTCCAGGCCTGGCACGAAGAACTTGCTGGGGCAGCGCCGCATCCGGCGGCCGCCGCCGCCGCCGCCGCCCGCCGGCTGTCCGCCGTCAGCGCCGCCGCCGGCCCCGCCCACCAACTCGTACTGCCTCCGCTCAGCGTGCCTGCAGACAACACTGGGCCACACGCCTTTACGTACCTCACACACCATGATGTGCATCCGCTCGGGCGCAGTCCTGTGGTCGAACATGATGGTGGTTGCACTGATGCCCTTGAATGGCAGCTGTGGCCGTTCACACACAACAGCTGCAACGTCGCCTCTGAGACGCTGTTCCTGGGCCCTGACAGCACCCCGACACCTGCTGCATCCCAGATGATGCTCCTTCTTCGACATCTAGACGACAGAGCAGCCCGTGGAGCTGCCCTGTATACGAAGCCAGAAGCAGCACCATCTGCAGATCATTTTGAACCTGCTTGCTGCGTCAAGGGCCGACAGTGCAACTGGAGATCTGTTGCACTCTGTGCGACTGACAGCATCCACTTCGGGGCGGACCGGCATCGCGGACATATGGTCGTGAGTGGATCCTGCGCTGTTGTCGTGCTGCCTATTCATGGTTGTCGTTGGCCAGCTGGCACGGCTGATGTTGCATTTGCAACATGGTTACTTTGAACCCTTAAACCCTTAAAATCGCCAACTCAATTGGTGGCAGCTCACCTGCGGCGATCGTCCGCCAGCTTGGCATAGATGACTAATGACACGCCGGCCAGGATGATGCCCATGGCCGCCACGTCGCGCCCCGCCAGCAGCTGCCCCAGCACCGCCGCCGCCAGCCCCGACGTCAGCAGCGGCTGCAAGGCTCAAAATTCACATGTCTGAGTTGGTAGGACTGCCATGGCCCCGCCAGCAGCATGCTGCACAATCAGGGTGCAGAGTCCGGCGGCTTGCAAGGATGGCCTTTGGGGAGCGGGCCATAAGTTGTGTTGGTGCTGCGGCGTGTCGGTGCGGGTGGGCCCCAGTTGACCGCTTCTCACACCTACTTTGTGAACAGAGGTGCCACGGAATCACGGGAGCTCCCCGTCACCCAGCACCTGCTTTGCTCTCACGGTGTTTAACAAGACGTGGCAAGGCGCGCCTGCAGGCAGCTGTAGATGGAGGGCACGACGGCGGAGCAGCGGCCGACGGCCCAGCAGATGCCCAGGTGCGCCGCCCAGGAGGTGCCCCAGGACGCCCACAGCAGCGCCGCCCAGGCCGCCCAGGGTATAGCGCCCCAGTCCACCTGCGCGGAGTAAGTTCTGCAGAGTGATGGCGATGTGAGGGTGCGAGACGCTGCTGCATAGTTTTGATCTCATGCAGGCCAGCCTTTCCCCCTGGAAAACCATCTGCTGTATGGCACCTCCAAGATGCCATGTTGACATGCAGGTAGTCTGATCGCACTGGCAGGGGAGCCAAGGGATGTCCTGTGACAGCTGCTGCAGTGAGTGATGGCAGTGGGCAACAGCTTCCCAGAACTCCCGTTTTGAAGGACAGTGACATGCTCACTGCAAGTGAAGCCTCACCGTTGTGAAGTCCCTGACCGCCAGCGCCGCGATCGCCGACCCGCCGACGACCGAGGCGGACAGAAACGCGGAGAAAGGGTACGGCCGCCGCGCCAGGTACTGCTGCAGGATGCACAGGTACACCGCGAAGGACAGGCAGTTGCCCAGCAGCGCGAGCAGCCCGACCGTGTTTGCCCTGCAGTGAGAATGAGGCAGTCGACTGGAAGCCTGATCGTGTTGCCCCTGCATCTTGGGACCACTGATTTGACTGCAGCGGTCACTCTGAAGGATGCTCACGGGATGGTGTTGCTGCATGTCGTGTCCATATTGGCAGGCTCCTCAAATAATTCTCAATGGCTGGGGAGAAGCGCTGCAAAAGAGGACAACACGCACTGGTGGATGTCCAGCTGGTCGGCCTTGACCAGCACCAGCGCGCCCAGCACCGACAGCACGATGCCAACACCCTGTAGCGAGTGGCAGACATTCGCACGCTGAGACGTGTGTCAGGTTACAGCTCGGCGCATGGTAGGAAACCATGCAGGCAAGGACAGGGCAGTGCTGGCAGCACACCAGGTGCAGCATGGCTATGCAAAAAGGGAGGCCACGATGCGCTCGTGTCCAAGAATGCCGCTCAACAGCGGCTGGCAGCCCACCTTGACGACCGAGATGCGCTCAATGCCAAAGGCGGCCGAGATCAGCGCCACATACACCGGCACCGTGGGCGCTGCAGGTGACACACGCACAGGTGAGTGACAGCACCACCAGCCGCGGCAACGACCAGCTGCATCACCAACAGAGCGCACTTGAGCCCATTGCTGTACTTTGCGCAAACTGACATGCCCATATGTCTGGCCAGACATACATATGTGCATATCGACGGCCACATCAGAGCAGCGATGGAGAACCCAGGTAGTCAGATCAGCATGTGTGCATGTTGGGGTGCCTAGATGTGGAGGCCACATGCCAGTCAAGCCCAGCGGCGGCCAATGGCCAAGCAAAGAAAGTCCCTCTGCAAATGCCTACAACCCTACAGAGCTGGCCCGTGCGTGCTCACTGTAGTCGCCACACGTGAGGAGCAACAGCATGACACCCTGCGGCCTCACTGAAGATGCCGGCGTAGGCGGCGCCCGCCAGGTGGTTGCCGATGAAGATGGTCGCCTGCGTCACGCCCACGCCAAACACGCCCAGCGCCAGGAACCAGGGGCCATCGCTCAGCCGCGGCACGTAGTCCCCCTCCTGTGCAAACTTGCATTATGCATGTTGCAATGTGCATATCAGACTAAAACCATGACAACTCTGTCAGTTGGTCGCAATGTAGAGGGTCACAACAGCGCATGCAGGCCGCGAGCGCCGTGCGAGAGCCGGGTTGCACAAGGTGCCGTGGTCGTCAAACAAATTGTGCAGGGGCATCCTGCTACTGGATCGTCTGACAAGCCTGGTTTTCATGCTGCATGACTGCGTCAGCAGATCGAAAACAGACAGCCGTGCAGTGCCCACCTGCAGCCGGGCGGACAGCAGCAGCAGGGGCAGCGCGATGGCGATGCGCAGCGTGGAGTACACCAGGGGGGGTATCGCCTCCAGCGCGGGGTGGCTGCTGATCGCCATGACCGCAAAGCACAGCTGCAGCCACCTTGCAAAAGGACGTCATGCCCACAAGCTTTCGTGGAGAGAATATTGCATCTGGAATGAATGGTGGCGCACAACCGGAATCACGAGCACCCGAAACATGCATGAGTGTTGCTGCTCCTGAAATGAGGTAGATGGAGTACCTGTGCGTTAAACAGCACGGCGTGCGGGAACCAGGCCGCCGCTGTGACGCGCTGCCACGCCGTCTGCGGCTTCGCTGCTGCACCGCCGCCATCCGGGCCGGCTGCGGTGATCTCGTCGAAGGACGACACGGCGTCGAATGTGGGGTCGTCCCGCTCCAGCAGCACGCTGACCGGGCTGCCCTGCCTGCGCATCAGGGGGCAGGACTCACCGCCGCCGCAGTCCGGCAGCGCCCCCATGCAAATTGGCTCCAAGCTTCGCACTCGGCAACGCAGGCTGCACAACGCAGGGTGCAATATGGAACTTGCAGTACGAGACGACGGCTGCTGCGAGATCAACGGAGCGCACTCGCTGCTGGCGTCATCTTTGGCGTGGCGCTGCGGCGGCCATGGCGCTGCCTCCCGGGACATTCACCGGCTGCAGTGGCCAGCGGCAGCTGAGGCGGCTGTTCACTTCGAGTGCAGGCAGCGGAGGCGTAGTTGCGGGTGCAGTGTGCTCCTGTGTGCAGGTGTCTGTCAGTGTCGTGCAGCGTGCACAAAGGCCGTCGTGCTGGCAACCGCTGGAATGATGCAATGCTGTGCGAGAAGATCGCGCTGCTGCAAGGTCCCTTGCTTGTGATCCTGCTCGAGCTGAGTCTGTTGCAGGCTTGCAGCCGGTTTTGCAGCAGGTGTCAGTGTTTGGCTTCCATTGATGATGCATGTTCACTGCATGTTCACGCTGAAGGGTGGGCGACAGCGTAGCTTCGGTGCTGGTGCGAGGCGTGGTGCCCACACGTGTGCCCGCACCACTGCACAATCTGCACATGCAGCACCCGCTCTCGCCCCTGCAGGCACCGCACCTGTCATCATCATGCACCTACTAGCCGTCGCGGTTGCCGCGTGCCTGTGCACGGCGGCGGCCGGCGCCTCGCTGCCGTGGGTGCTGCCGGGCGATGAGGTGCCAAAGGACACGATCCGCATCACCACGCTGGGCTCCGGGACGCCCGACGTCAGGCGGCAGCAGGTGGCTTCAGGGTTTCTCATCGAGCTGGGCGAGGAGGACAAGCTGATCTTCGACCTGGGCTCCGGCGCCTACATCAACCTGCTCAGCACTGGCGTGCGCCATGCTGATCTGACAAAGGTCGGTTGAATGTCTTGGATGCTACCAGATGCGTGGTGTGACTGCAAGCAGCTGGCAGATGGTCGGCAGGGCAGCTGCATGCGAATGGGACCTGGGCACCTGCACATGCAATACGCGTGGCGCATGCTGCCCTGCACTACTCACCTGTGGATCGCCAGCCAGATACAGCTCAGTGCAATGATCACAGACAGACTCAAAGCTACTGCGATTGTTGTGACGCACCCAACGATGCGTGCAACAGGCATGCAACTGAGAGTCTCGCCCGTGCCGTCACTCACTGCCCTCCCGGCTGACCCTGCCGCAGGTGTTCCTGACGCACCTGCACAGCGACCACATCGCCGACCTGGCCACCTTCTACGTGGGCGCCATGTTCGGTCGCACGGCGCCCTGGCACGTGTGGGGCCCCTCGGGCGAAAACGCTGCCACCGGCACCGCCCACTGCATTGAGGGCCTGCGCCAGGTGCGGGAACTCAACCTGCGTTGCAGCACAGCTCGCCGGGAAAGCTCCTGTGACGAGACATCTGAATGAAGCTGAGCAGGCGGGTGTGCATGCGTGCCGCACGGCTGCTGCGGCCTGTGTCTGCGAACTAGTGGCATATGCCTGAGGGCGACGCACCGTGTGCTTGCTGTGGATCTCGCATTTGCAGTCACAGTTGCTCCACGCTGTATCATATCCTCATGGACTGAGGCAGTATAGTTGCGTCACACGCTCCTGCAGTTCCTGAACTGGGACACGGTGTCGCGCCGCCGCATCGACCTGGTGGGCCGGAAGGACCGCGGCGACCAGGTGGTGGCCCACGAGTTCGACTTCGCCAGGAAGCAGCAGGTCGTGTACGAGCACAAGGTGCGCGGCTGCCGGCTTGCTGTGCCGTCTCGGTCCTGCTCCTGATACGCACGCTGAGTGACCGGGGCCATGCTGGCTGGTGCTGGTGCTGAAATGGCGCAACCGGGCATAAGTGCCGACAATCTGCCGGAACTCGTTCGCTGCAGGGTGTGCGGGTGATCTCGACGCCGGTGAACCACTACCGAACAGACGGCCCCGTGGCGCTGCGCCTGGAGTGGAAGGGCCTGTCCGTCACCTACTCAGGTACCTTGAAGTACTGTCGTTGATACACACCGACTGTTGCTGCAGCCTGCAATGCCATGTGTATGCTGCAATGTCCTGCAGTCGGGCCATGTATGGATGGCCCAGAAGAGGTGGCATCCTGTGCTCTATCAAGGGCTGAGATGGGGCAGATGCAATCCGCTGCAGGCGACACGACGGTGACAGACAGCCTAAGGCAGCTGGCGCGCGGGTCGGACCTGCTGATCCTGCAGAACATGGGGCCCATCGCCGACTTCGGCGCGCTCAGCTACGAGTCCCAGCTCCTGCTGAACGTGCGCCGCCGCCGCTTCCCGCCACCGGCAGCACAGTCCCCTGCTGCGCGGCTCGCCAGCTGCCCTGCCCTCGCAAAAGTGCTGGACAGCCGTCCTGAAAATGCCGTGATTTGTGCTGGCGCAGACGAGCCACATCACGCCGCTGGAGACGGGGCACCTGCTGACGGACCTGCGCCCGCGCCTGGCCGTGATCCATCACCTCACGGTGCGCAGCCGCACATAAACTTGATGTACGCTGGTACGCAGCAGCCCTGATGTACAGCAGCCCTGATGTACAGCGTCCACACGAACACCGGTGTCGCGATGCCAGGCAGCAGGATGCCCCAGGCTCGCCGCGCTGTCACCTTGCTGATGAGCTGACACTCGAGCGTTTCATCTTCTGCAGCTGAACGATGCCAGCCGCGCCGCCGTCGTGTCCGATATCCGGCGGCACTACCCCGAGGGGGAGATCCACCTCAACGAGGTACCCTGGACTGCTGGCGGTTATCCAACCAGAATCCCTTGCATCCAGGATTGCAATGCGACAGGTTGCTGGGGCTCTGAAGCGGCTTTTTTATGAATACCTGCACCACGTCACCGCGTCGGCATGACGTTGGAAAAAACGTCATCTCTGCAGGATTTGGACGTGTTTGAGGTCAGCAAAGCAGGCGTCGCCCGCCGCAAGCGGCTGACGCCCGACCGCAGCTGGGGCTACTGGCACGCGGATGGCGCAGGGGTGCCCGGGGTGTCCCACCCTGGAGCGGACGGCGCTCTCAGGCAATTTGCCACGGCCAGCAGGTTCAACATGCGGCGGGCGCTGTCGCTCAACTGAGCGCATCCTCCTGGGTTGATGCATGGCTTCTTGCGTGACGCACCTAAGGAGTGTACCGTTTGTCAGAACACATACCTAGACACACTATAGGGCATACCCACAACGAATTCATAGGCATTGCATGGCATTGCAGCTACTCTTGTGTCAGCACCACAAGCTGGCGCACGAACTTGTGCAGCCTGGAGGCTTGCACTGCCGCGTAGGTAGCGTGCAGGTGACCTATAGGTGCTAGAGGCAGCAGGCGGACCAGACCTCCCGCAGGTCCTGCAATACCACTGGTCAGTGATGAGGATGCGACAGCATCAATCAGTGTGCAGGTCCCCTGCGCTAC
Organism: Diplosphaera chodatii; assembly: GCA_032358165.1. NCBI lineage: Eukaryota > Viridiplantae > Chlorophyta > Trebouxiophyceae > Prasiolales > Stichococcaceae > Diplosphaera > Diplosphaera chodatii. The sequence goes on from JAALGY010000030.1 coordinate 149,495, forward strand.
AGCTTGACTTGTCCCATAGTGACTGCTGCGGTCGCTCCACACTGGGCCACATTTGTACAGCATGGCGCTGGACAAAGACGCTTGCAGCTGCCTGCCGATGATGCCATACATCCACACGGTTGCATGATGTGGTTCCTGCAGCTGCACCCACTGCATGAGCCGCCTGACCTGCATGGCCTGGTGGTGATATGGCGCGCGAGCCTGAGGGCCGCTGCTGCAATCCTGATAGAGCATCACTGAAGCATCTCTGTGGTGGCTGTGGTCCAATATTGCCGCACAAACACGCAGCACAGCCATTGTCAGATCATGGAGATTCCCTGGCTGGATGTGCACACGTGACAACGTGCCGCCAAGGCGTGACATTGCCAAATTGTTTGTTTCCATTGCGCTGCAAACTCTCCACCATCGTGCCAACATCCAATATGGCATGGCTTTCCTGGCTGCGACCAGCTGATCAGGCGCCCGCTGATGTGAAACCTGCCGGGGCACAGGAGCCTCTCCTGGGTGGTGATGCAGAGAGTGCAGCAGTCCAAACTCAAGACAGCATCAGCTCAGACGCCGCTCTAGTTGCAGAAGATAACGATGCGCAGAGTTCAGCAGCGCGAGATCAGGCTGGCAGCGCAGCGGCTGCTGGCAAGAGGCGCATGTCGCCGTTCGCGTGGCTGCTGCTTGCGGCCGCGGTGCGCACCTGGATGCATGCACAAGACTCTGTCTACATGTTCGCACCCTGCTCAGCACTCTGAGCTGCTGGGGCCACGGTCGCTGTCACCCCTTTCATCTGCTGTCGGATGCATGATCTCAGCATGCCGTGATGCAATCCAGCCATCCCCACAGCGCCACTGGCACAGTGCAGGCCTCTTGACACAGCCCGTCGACAGCTCAGAAGAGCTCTCATTTGCCCTGCTGTGCTTGGCGCAGTCCACGGTCTGCAGCTGAAGCTCATGAGGCCCGTTCACTTGACGCTAGCTCTCGCCAGGCTGAACACACTGACATGTGGGTGGGTGCCATGCCGTCACCGCAGCTCACGGTCAAGAGCTCCGCCGGCGCGGTGTTCGCGTCGATGCCGGAGGTGGGCGCGGTCACGGTGGCGGCCTGGCGCATGCAGCTGGCGGCAGCTGTGATGCTGCCGGTCGCAGTCTGGCAGTACCTCGGGGCGTCCCCAGGTGAGCTGTGTGGGTGGACATCGCAGGCTGCAACATGCTTTGTGACGGCAATCACGACCCTCGCCTTGGCTGGCAACTGTGCGATCTGGCGTCAACCCGGCGCTGCCTGAGGTCCTCCACAGCTGTGTTTCTCAGACGTACCCCCTCGTTCAACCGTCATGCAGCAGCGGAAGCATGCCACCTCTGCTGCATGGCTGCCTGTCGTGACGCCTCCCAAGTGGCAACCCGCAGGCGTTCGGCTGACGACGCGGCGCAAGCTGTGGCGACTGGTCGCGTCCGGCGGCCTGCTGGCGGCGCAGTGGGGCAGCTACGCCTGGGCGGTTGGCCACACCAGCCTCGCGCACACGCTGCTGTTCCTGAGCGCCACGCCGGTGCTGCTCGCGGGGTGGCACTGGGTCTCGCGGCAGCCAATCTCGGCAGGTGAGCGCGCTTCAGCCCTGGTGGATGCCCTGTGAGACCCTGATGTTCATCGATGGGGTGGACACCTCTGGGGCGTGTGCCGATGCTCGCAGCCAGCGTGCGCGGCCGCAGCGCGGCATCCTGCCATGCCGGTCATGCCGCTGCCCGTGCCAGGCTTCACATGAGACTTCAGACAGGGCCAAGCTCTGCGGATGTGCGCCCATTGCAGGCGAGCTGGGCGGCTGCGGCGTGGGCGTCATCGGGGCGGGCATCCTGTCGGCCAGCGCCCATGGCAGCGGCAGCGAGTCGCACCTCATAGGTGGGCACCGCTCGGTGGTGCATTGCAAGCCTGTAGGGCGGGCGCATGCACCATGCTTGGCAGCAGCAGCAGCAGCGGCATTGATGCGCATGTTTGATGGTCTGTGGCATGTCACCCTTGTCATCTTGTGCATGCCGGACAGTCCCACACAGCCGTCAGCAGGGCTGCTGCTGCGCAGGCGACGGCGCGGCGCTGCTGGGGGCGGCGGCGAACGGCGCGTCGCTGTCCATCGGCCGCCTGCTGCTGCTGGCACCGCACCACGTGCCCGTCTTCGCCTACAGCTTCGTGGTCACGGGTGCGCTTGTGTGCCACATGGCATCACACCACCATTGCCGAGCTGCTGCGGGGTGGGAGGCCTTAGTTCCGGCGGCCCCTGGTTGCGCGAGTGTCGGATGGTGACCAACAACCGTGCGCAGCATGCAGCATTGCCTGCCGGCGCTCCACCCTTCCTTCGGTGTTGCTGCACTCGTGATGGGCGTGCCGCAGCCGCAGCGCTACATGCACAAAGCTTTCATCCGAAAATCTGCATCACTGCACTGCAGGGACGGCGGGCGTCGTGCTGGCGGTGCTGTCGGTGGTCATGGAGGGCGCTGCGCCGCTGCAGTTAGGGCCCGGCGGCGTGTTCGGCTGGCTGGCGCGGGACTACCTGCTGCGCGGCATCTACCTCAGCGTCGGGCCCGGCCTCTTCGGCCACGTCGGCTTCAACGTGCGCCAACCGCTTTCGGCCAGTGCAGCCCCGGGCTTGCGTGGAAAGCTTGTCTTATGGGCTTGTGCTGCCTGTCAATGCCCCTTTTCACATTTCCTTGGGGCATGCACATACCAACCAGACTGTGGTGCTGCCATGCAGGTGCTGATGACGTATGAGGTGCGCGCCAGCAGCCGCTGCACCACACAGTGCAGCTGTCAGTCATGACCACGCATGTGCAGACTCTGCGGTGCTCGGCATGCAGAGCCCAAGCCATCCTGCAGCAGCACAGTGGTTTCCAATGTGGGCGCCTACCGAGTGGCAGATGCGCAGGGTTGCACACCGCATGGCGAAGTACTTGTCGACACCCTAACCTGCCGGCGCAGGCGATGTCGCCGCTGGTGCTGACGCTCGCGCAGACTCTGGACCCTGTCATCGGGTCGCTGCTGGGCTGGGGCTTCGGGCTCATGGCCGCGCCGGGGCTGCTCACGTACGCCGGCGGCGGCGTTTTGCTGGGCGCCACGGCGTACGTGACGGTGGCGGGGGGCCGGCGGCGGAAGCAGGAGAAGGAGGAGGCGGCGGCAAAGGCGGGGGTGTTGGATGACAGTGATGACGGCTATGTGCCGGCATACAGGACAGATGGCCCGCTGTCTCCCAGGGTATGATGCTGATGTCTGTTGGCTGCCAGGTGACGATACACGCCAGAACCGTGAATCCTGAGTAGTGCTGTGCCTTACCGACGGCAGCAGCACTTCTGCCCCCTCCGACACCTCATCGGGTCCACAGCATCCACTCTGCCTGGCTCAGGCACGACTCGTGCACCTCAGTCTCCGGCGGGACTCTGCTCACCAAACGTACGCTTGGCAAGACAACACGATGACACACGGTAGCCGTACAGCAGCGTTTAAGCTGACACATGAGGCTCGGTGCCATCTGCAGCGGTGCCGCCCCATGTGACTAGGTGCACATCACAATAGCTTTCGCAACGCCGCAGTGGTGTCTCAGGTCCGACATCCGGGCTTTCCTGTGTGATGTACGAGCCCGGCACCGTCGACTTCGAGCCAGGTGTGCAGACTACAGGTTGCTCTCTGCATGTGCCGCATGACGCCATGTTGTCATAACGGCGCTGTGAGGCTGCCAAAGATCCCGTAACGGCACCAATTCAACGTCGCTGGTCCCTGAATAGGGGTTGTGAACTTCGAGCCGGGTGCAGCAGTCTGGCCGTGGGGCACCAATTCTTTGGATGCCGCGGCGCCAGCCCAGTACCGGCCCTACCAGCCAGCGGCGCTCGCGGGCGCGCGTGACTGGTACGGCAGCGCTGTCGCCGCGCCTGAGCACAGCCAGGATTGTGCTGCGGCTGCCGCGGTGGCCGCGGATGTCGCTGCTGCACCGTCGCCTGCTGCCGCCATGGCATCCGCATCACAGCGGCAGCCAGGCCATCATGCAGAGCTGAACCTGACTGCCTTCGATGCGCCTGGAGAACGCCCTAAAGCGAAAGGCACAGATGCGGATGAGGTGGCAGCGGCGGCGGCGACGGCGCATGATGGGGGTGAAACACGGCAGGACAGCGTCGCAGCACCCGAGTCAGCACGTGCCGCCAGCCGCGAGCCACCGGACCTGTACATCTGCCCAATCACACAGGTCCACAATGTTGATCAGCAGACATCATTGCGGTGCACAGCTGTCGTCATAATGTGTAGCAATGCCAATGACCCTCTCTGTGACGAAAAGGTCCACGCATGATCGCACTTGGCAAGCCACCTTCACGATTGGTTAAGCTGCATGGGTGCAGGAGCTGATGGTTGAGCCGGTGACGCTGTCGGACGGCTTCAACTACGAGAAGGCAACCCTTGAGATGTGCGCACCCTGCTGCTTCTTCGTGCATGCAGCCACCACATTCATCTGAGTTGCGGTAGCCCATGCAAGGGTATCACATGGCAGATGCGTCGTGCCGCTGTTGCAAGGCGTGCGCAGGCTTTGCTCGTGCCACTGACACGGCAGCATGCAGCCAGCGCGTCATATCATGAGGAACAGCACCAGTTGCCGGCTTGATTTTGATGTTCTGCTGGACTGCAGGTGGCTGGCGGGTCATGACACCAGCCCCATGACAGGCGCAGCAGTGGGACCTGTGCCAAGGCTGGTGCCAAATTTCGCGCTGAGGTCTGCCATTGGGGACTGGAGGCAGGCAAGCGGCGGCGCTGCCGGGGTGATGTGACAACCTTACCCTGGTCGATCAACGCAAAGCTGCGATGCAAGCATGCTCTCAGAAGGCGCTGAGTCTGATGTTGACCTGGCGATGACAGAGTTACGGCTGCGTCTCCTGGACGGCACATGCACAATGCACAGTGCAAAACGAAGCGAGTTATGTAAGCGACCGTGTCCGCCGCTACCGCTGCTGCCATACGCAACCGCACATACACAACCACTGTAAGATTGTCAGGCCAAACGCCCTGAAATGTTCACATTTACACCGCCAGGCAGCTGCACGAGCGTGCTGACAGGAGGTGGCCCCTATCTGTCCCCTAGGGCAGGTAGGCCATGGCACGACTCCGACACGGCAAGGACGGCATCGGTCCCGGGCACGATCCGATGCGCATCGCGTCCCCAAAGCTGCTTCTGCACGGCCAAACGGCCACACTTCCCGTTCTCGCGGCTTGCATTGTGTCAGCCGGTCTCGCTCACTGCCTGACTGCCTTCGCAGCCAGCCGATCCCGCCTGCTGCTGCAGCATCGCACGCCTGCTCGCCAATAGCAACAAGGTGCGCATCGATCGTTATATTGTGAGCAGCAGGAGCCACTGCTTGCTGGAATATGATTCTTTCAATATAGTCTAGCGCTGCTGCTCATCATGTCGCCATCGAACACACAGCGACGCGCCATCGTTCGTTTCAGAGTTCTGACCTGTGACGAGCAACGACACGATCGGCGGCCTTGAGGTGCACGCTGGCTGAGCAGCACAATCAGATGCACGTTTCACAGGTTTAAGGTTCACATCGTGCAGGAAGCGTCGCCCCGATGGCGACCGGCAGCTTCCGCCGCCCCGCCAGCCGCATCGCGCGCACCGGCGCCTTCTTTGGCTTCGGCTACCGGTGCGACCCGCACGGCCTCCACGCCGCTTTTGTGACCCTTCTAGCTGCTATATTGAGTCTCTGCAGTGATGTTTTGCCTTTACATCCCATCCTGGGTTCGTGCCGCACAGTAGTGTCCAGTCACCATGCATGTGTGATGGTGCCCTGACTGCCATATATATGTGCAGATGGTGTGGGTCCTCGAAGGTTCTGCATGATAACATCTGAAGGTCAATACTGAAGTAGGACAGTTCGGTGCTGCAGGGTGGCGGCGCCGACAGAATGGCTGTACAAGACGGGGTCCGGCGTCAAGCCGGCGGGCGCCATCAGCAAGAAGTGCGTGCACGGCCCCTTCCAGCAGGTGAGCACCGTCGCCGTCCTGCTCCCCTTCCGTCTACTGTCAACTGCACAATGCGTGCCTCGCTTCTCTGAAGCAAGTCCCATGCGCTCGGCGGCAGACACTCTCGCGCCCTTGTCCACCCCGCCTCCCAGAGCGGCACTTGATTTGCAGAGGCCTCATCACTTGTGTTGCATTCATGCCTACGACAGGATGCTGGTCGCTGCAGGTGGCGTACGTGGACATCTCGCCCGTCAACTACCACTTTGCGGTGCACTCCATGTCCAGCGAGATGGTGCCCTTCCAGCTGCCCATGGTGCGGCCCCCAATCAAGCAGCTGCCTTTCATACACGTCCCTGCGTCGCTGCGTGTCCGCCGGGCATAGTACTCCAGCTAGCATGATATGTATCTCCCTCCCTGCCTCATTCACTCTCCCTGTTTGTGCTGTCTACTGTCGTCCCCATAACGTGGTCAGGGCACTGTGAGTGCACCCTGCACTGCGCAATGTGCTGCCTGACATCTATCCACTACTGCCTGCGTCTGCCGGCGCCATGGTCCCAGAAATGCCGACATGGATTTCTGCGGCGTGCAGGTGTTCACCATCGGGCCGGTGGACCCGGCGGTCAACCTGAAGCAGTTCGAGGTGTACTGCCAGCGCCTGTCCACGCTGTCCCGCGAGTGCGTGCTCTCGGCACCCTGAACGCTGTCGTTGTTCTGCTGCTGCACATGTAGGGGTTCCTGCACATGGCCCTGAGTCTGTCCTGCATGAGGACGCACGTGCGTTCTTGTGAACGCACGTTCAGTGCTTGCTGCTGGTGTGCAGGGAGATCAAGCAGATCGTGGAGGGCATCATCCAGGGTGAAGTGCGTCACTTGCCACCTCTGAACATTGCTGCAGCACCAACTATGTCAGCATGATGTCCACTCGCTCATGACATATCAGCAAGATTATCAAAATGACTGCCCTGCACCACGTCCCGCAGCTGTGACTGCACCACAGCACACACCTAAACCCGGGGTCTGCGCCGCAGGTGCGCGTGCTGTCAGCGTCCATGACCATCCGCCAGATGTTCAGCGGCCGCGAGCAGTTCCGCGTGCTCATCACCGACCACGTGCGCACTCCTGACTTTGCATTGTGCAGTCCGAGTTGCCCAGCCCTGCGAGTTAGACAGCCACCCACATTGCCAGCATCAGCACTTTGAGGCACAGTGTGGAGCTGTACCTTATATCACGGCATTCCTTCAAATTTGCAAGCGCAGAGCATGCACCAGCAATGCTGAGTGCTCGGGCTGTATGTGCTGCAGGTGCAGAAGGACCTGGATGCCCTGGGCCTGCGCATTTATAATGCGTGAGTGCCGCTGTGCTGGATGTCAGTCCTTGGCCCGTCAAGCTGTGGTGGCAGCGCAGCATGGCCCAAATAAAGCAGCAGTCGCATCTGCAGAGCAGCGTGCTGCGGTGCAGCCCTCGCACTCTAGGCTCCCCTGCTGTTCATTGCCCAGCGGCTTCAGTGCATTTCAGTGCTAACCTGATCTGGGCACTCTGCAGGAACATCGCCGAGATGCACGACCTGGACGACAAGAACAAATGTGAGCGCAACCACTGCATGGTTCATCTTGTGCATGGCCGGACGGGCACAGACTATACCGCCTGACAGCCATGTACTGCTGCTGCAGCTGCTTCCGGAACTGCTTGGCGACTTTGTCGTGACACTACTCTGATCCGATGCGCCCCGCAGACTTCGAGAACCTGAAGATGAAGGCGCTGGAGGGCGCCAACACGGAGGCGCGCGTCCAGGTGGCGGAGGCGCGCAACCGGGGCGACGTGGGGGAGGCGGAGAAGCAGGCGCGCGGCCCGCGGCACTCACGCAGCATGCCGATCATGTCGAGAATTTGATTGTCCAACTGCGTGTATGAACAGCTCACATGCATGTTTCGGGTCAGCACACCACATACATGGTCGTCTGCTGGGGCACGAGTGCCCATTGCCAGCCCAGAGACACAACAGCAGCAGTCCTCACCTTTTGTGTTTTGATGCAATACAGGCGGACACGCAGACGCGCAAGGCGGAGATCCAGGCCAACATGCAGACGCGGACGGCGGAGATCCAGGCGCTCATGACGCAGCAGACCAACGAGCGCAACCAGGCGCGACCCATGTTGGCAGCTGCCTGGTGCTGCAGTGTGCGGCGTACGATGTGCGGCAGCCTGGCCACCTCAGTGACGACTTGCGGCGCCAATCAGCCAGCAGTTGCCGTCCCGACATGCTGGCATGGATGCAGCACACTCTGCAAGCTGAGACGTGCACAGCACACCACAGGTGTGGTTTGCAGGCGCCAGAGCACGCACTCGCTATCAGGCGGACCGCCACTGGTGCATTGCGGCAGAGTAGGCCGCTGACGCAAACCTTTTTGCATGCCTGCAGAAAATCGTGGACTCCAATGCCGACCTGGAGGTGAAAAAGTCGGAGGCCGCACAGCGGCAGCAGAACGCCGCCGTCGCCACCGACGTGGCCGTGCGCCAGCAGCAGGTGCGGACGCCGCCGCAGCCTCGGTGCAGCCACGCTCGTGCATGTGGCTGTGCGACGGGCCGACAGCAGGCGCAGTGATGGGCATTGCGACAGGCGCTCGCTGCATAGCATCATGCACTGGCACTCCCTGCGTGCGCCTGGGAGTGGAGCCAGGGCACAGGGGTGGGCCCAAGGCGTACATGAGCATTACGAGGCTCGACAGTCACACGTGTATTCTCCTGACTCGGGCGTCTGCAGGCGGAGCTGGAGACGGCGCTGGCCAAGAAGGAGGCCCTGCAGCGCATGGAGGTGCTGCGCGCCACGCAGCTGGCCGAGGCCAGCGTCGCCGCCGAGGCCAAGGTGTGCTACATGAACTAGTGCTCTAGGGTCTTTATGTGTAGATTCACCCTGTACACGGCACCAACAGATGGCGGTCGATCGCCTTATGGCCGGCTACCATTGCATCGCGTCCGGAGGCGTGATCCTGCTGCTGCAACAGCTCGTGTGAACACGTGACAAGAGGCAGCGCGTGTTCTTGCTCTGGTATATGGGTCTCAACGTCCCTGCCCACTGCCACAGGTGCGCAAGGCGGAGGGCGACGCTGCAGCTGCTGTCAAGCGGGCGGAGGGCGAGGCGGCTGCCGGGGTGAAGCAGGCCGAGGGCGCGGCGCAGGCCCGGGTGAAGACCGTCGAGGGTGACGCAGCGGCGCGCATCAGGTATTGCACACAACCCTTTCTTGCTGCAGTGACGAAGTTGCACGTGCGCAAGGCAGACGGAGGAGAACGGTCATACCCTGTCGGCCGCAAGTGAGAGACCGCACCCTCTGCAGTTTGGCAGCTGACCAGTTCCACACACAAGTTTGAGCGCTGCGTCTTGGCATGGTCCCAGGAGTGCAGAGGCGGATGCGGCTGCAGCAGCCAAGCAGGCAGAGGGCGCAGCAACAGCCACAAAGCTGCGTGCCGAGGCCGAGCTGTTTGCCGAGCTGAAGCGCGCGGAGGGTGAGCCGACATGATGCAGTATCAGCATGAGTGTCCTGGATGTGCGTCCACTCCGTCATGATTCACATCATGCACCAGCAGCCTGCTCAACAGTGCATCTTCAGCAACTTCTGTGTGAGCGCCCCTCTGGACTCGGGCTTTCGATAAACCCTGCAGGCCTGCAGAGGCTGGCGGAGGCCAAGGCGGCCGGCATGGCGGCCATGCTCAAGGCGGCTGGCGGGAACATGGTGAGCTGGCCTCTGCCATACAATGCTACTAAATTTCACGGGGCTTGGGCAACTTGTCATTATGGCTGAGTTTCATACACAGGCTGACCTAGCTTGCAGTGGTGTGATGCTCTGGCCACTGGCAGCTGATACAGTGCTGCGTGCACTGTTCACATCATCTCGGCATTGTCTAACCTCTTATTGTGCACGTCCGCAGGAGCTGGCCAAGTTCTACCTGGGCCTGCAGTCGGGCCTGTTCGTGGACATGGCTGCGCAGACGGCGGCCGCGATCCAGGGCCTCAACCCCAAGATCAACGTATGGAACACTGGCGGCGCGGGTGGGCGCTGCCGTCGTGTGCATGTGCCGTTTGTCGGGCTGCCAGCGCTACTGTATGTGCGAGTGCATACATACGTCTGCGAGCATGGTCACCAACACAACACAGATACCAACCTCAGAAGCGGCTGTTAGTGGTGCACTGATCCACGAGACTGCAGACTCAACCCCGACTATTGACAAAACCAACTATACGCTGCAGGCGAGGGCGGCGCGGACAGCATGGCATCCATCCGCAACCTGTTCATGGGCATGCCGCCGATGCTGGACGCGCTCGCACAGCAGACCGATGTGAAGTTGCCCTCCTTCTTTCCACAGGTATACAATCACTGCTCAGAGCCCATCAAACACTTGTGAAGGATGATGTAGCCTACCAGCTGTTTGCTGGCGGCTCTACTCAACGGCCAGCATGTAAAGCGCCACAGGCGGCACTTGCTGATCTGACAGGTACATGGCACTCACACTTGCATGGCTGATGTATGTTCTACCAGCAGGTCAAGGCGCAGGGGCCGACCAATGGTGGCACACATGCGGCGGCACGCAACTGACATGGGTCGACGCCCTCATCAGTCGAGCCTGACGGATACTGTATGGCAGATGGACGCGTGATGCATGCGTGGCGCACGTAAAGCCAACCCTAGCCGCCAGCGCTGCTGTTGGATGCTGTTTGCAAATTGCGGGCATTCAGTCTCAGCATGGGGGACACTGCGGCAGCTCGGCACTGCCCTGCGCACTGATGTACATTATGTTCTGCGCTGTTCTGCTGTTCTGCTATGTCATGTCATCTGGCAGGTGCACACTCTGGCAGCAACTTCACGCGAAAGAGCAGCATCGAGCTTTGGTCCCAGAATCGTGTCATGACATGCACACATCATCATCAGCATTGTTGATATCAGCCGTCTGGCATCACTACCATATGTGAAGTAGGGATATTCAATCAAGCCATGCCAGCAGCCATAGCAGATGGTTGCTGATGCAACTACATGCATGCAGTGTGCACACCGGTGTAGGGGTACCCTGTCTGCGGGTGTTGAATGGTAGAGCGTCACCGTCCCAAGTGCAGCTTTCTGCAGCCGCCAACACCTTGACATGCCATGTCAACCACAGTCTCATCTCTGATCTGTTGCTGTCCTTCAGTGCACCTGCAAGCCCAAGCTGCTGCCAAGTGCAAATCTGGCTCGGTGAAGATGTGGCTACCGGAAGTATTGGCGGGGGTACTGGTCAATCAAGCTCACTGCAATGGCTCAGCAACCTTTTGAGGTCAATGTTTTGACACCGATCGCCCGGGCCTCGCACGATATGTGGCCACTGCTGTGTGCAGGCGGAAGAGCAGCCTGCAGCTGCTCCAAGCAGTCAAGGGCAGCAAGGCGGCGGAAGGCGCCCGCAAGAAAGCGGCTAGGCAGGGGCGGCTGCAACTGACCCCGATGATCAGGAGGCTGCCGATGGCTGCCGACGCAGCCCGCAGCCGCGTTTGGTTCCAAACCATGCCCTGCGCAACATGATCCAGCAGCTGCACCTGGGTGACAGCTAATATACAGTATCAGCTGCAACTGATCAACCTCAGTCACCGATTGTTGCTGCTGCCATGTTCTCAGAATGTCGTTGATGTCCGGCTGAGCTTCAGTAAACATCAGTGGCGGCTTATCTGGCGGGTGGCTTGTCCGAGTCCAAACCAGGGTGTGACAGGTTTCATCATTGGTATGTACCATGAAATGAACCCTCAACAACACTTTACCGACGATTCTGGCTCATCGTGTCGGTCGAGAGTCCCATGGCACCTGTGGCCGGCTTCAGCCGATGCATGCTTGTAGCTGGCTGCTGCACAAACTGCAGTAATGCTTTGTTTGCTGGTGGTTCCATTGCAGAGCTGAATTCGGCCAACGATTGAGCAGCGCTCGAAATCAAGCAAGCCCCTTGGGTGCGCTGGGCCATCTTGCGCTGCTGAAGCTTCCAGGAGCTCATACACAATCCGCCAGCGTGCGTGCTGCTGCGAGCTCCACCTCGATAGGAGTGGCAAGTCATCAGCAGCGACCGCTGCATGGTCAGACGTAGCATTGTCACACCTGCCATGTCGTCAGCAGGCCAGCGAGCGAGCCCACCGCAGGGCATTAACACTGCCGATCTACTAGACATATATCGGGCATATGCGGTGCACATGCCGGAGATGTGTCTGCTCCTGTACAACCTCGATCCGGTGCATTACACTGAAGCACAAGAGATCCTGGATGGATACGGTAAACATCATGCTTCGTGTCCATGAAACTCATGCAATGAATGGAAGCTGACACTGCTCCTGTCTGCATTGACTGCTGGTGTTAGAGCCTGCGATTGCTTGCAGGGTGCATAGGTCCTTTGCATCACCAAACAGAGGGAGATGGACCGCACATCACCACATGGTGTGCGGCGCGCTTCCCATCCGTTGTTGCTGCTGACGACTGTGCAACGGCTCTCAAGCGTACGTCCCCTTACGTGAAACCACTCGATGTGATGGACCTGCGTGCGAGAAAGCTCTTCATTACAGGTCGATGACTGTGCTAACCCATATGCAGCACCACGTGCAGTAATGATGATCCAGCTTCCATCCGCACAGGGCGCTTTCTCCGATTATACACAAGCTTCGAGCCCAGCTGGCAGGTTTTTGCCACCAACAAAGCAACCGCCCTGGTGAATCTGCACAATCTGGCAGGGGGCCTGAGCTGCCGGCCAGGGCCGCACGCTCTCCTGCTCGAGGACCAAGTGTGCCTGGCGCGGGGCGCCCCTGCCATACTGGCTGCCCTGGAGCTGGTCGGCGGGGTGCAGGCATTTGCAGCGGCGGTGCACCCGGCCGCAGCCGCCTGCCTGTCCCGTTGCGTTATGCAGGCCGTCAATGAGCCTCGCCGCCGCTGGGTGCCCACCGACTTGTGTCAGCGTGTGGAGGATGCTTTTGCGGGCCTGGGGCCGATGCATCTGCGGGCAGCAGCTGCAGGGCTGCGCAGGGGGGCGCCTGGCTCCCGATGGCACGTTGACACCGCCATCCGGCTGACCCGGGCTCACCTGCGGGGAGATCAGAAGGACGGGGGGGCAGATGGTGTTGCCGGAAGCCAGGCACACCCAGCTTGTGTGGACCAGGTGACGCGCCAGGCCATGTCAGATTTGTCAAATGGTTGTGCACGTGCAGCAGTGGACGCACTTCGTTGCTAACCCTTCCACCGGCCGTGCCACAGTCTGGCACATGCCTTCAGCATGACATTCATTGCTGGGCTTGTGTTAAGCTTGTTCCTCGCTCCTCAGCTCTGACCCTGCACATGTGGTTGGTTGGTTGCAGCAGGTGGCCCAAGACCTCCTCGACCTGCTGCGCACAATGGCAGGCGCACTGTGCGACCAGTCGGCAGCGGGCGTCATGCAGGCGGCATCGCAGCGGCAGCCGGCGGACAGCAGGCTGCAGCCTGACCACCCGCTCAGCACTGCGTCCGCGCTGCGCGACACCGGCGCCTGGCTGCCGGCCGCGCTACAGGGCGTGCTGCTCTGCATGCGGGAGCACGGGGTGTGCAGCGTGACCCCACAGCAGCTGCCGCGCACATTTGCCGGTGATGGTCTGGTGCCTGCCCTGCTGGAGGTGCGCTTCAAAGTCCTATACTGACTGCAGCCCTGGCGCCTCCAACAGCGGACAGCAGGCCTATCGTGCTGCATACACAGGACATGCCTGGCGTCACCACTATGACTGATGCTGAATTATCCCTTTCGAATGCTTACGGTGTCGGGGCTTCGGCCGAGGAACTCTTTAGCGCGCTCGCCACCACACATCCATGTGTATGCTATCTCCGACTGCAGGTGCTGACACAGATGCTGCGGGCACCTCCACCAATTCTCGCTGCCAGTGACGAGTCCTGGGAGGCCAGTGTACAAGGTGTCACTGCCATCTGTGAGCTCCTGGGGACGGTCCTGGCCGCTGACGGGGGTGCGCCAGCGCAGGCCGCTGTGCCGCGAGACGGCAGCCCGGATGCAGTGGTGCAGCTCATCAGGTAATCTCAAATTGTGACAAGCCCGTTTGCCTCATTAGGTGCCCTGGCTCCCGTACAGCTGGTTGCTGACCCTGCAAAACATGTTACATTGAAGTCGTCATGAGATATCTGTGTGCTTTGCACGAACAGGAGCTTCCCGGAACAGTTTGCTGCGGGGTGGCCGGAGCAGCGGGAGGCGCTGCTGGGCAGTGTGGCAGCTGTGCAGGGACGCAGCGGCGGGGGCAGCCAGGCTGCCGCCAGCAGCGGGGCGACGTCATCAGATGCTGACGCCGTCGCCGCAGCAGATCGCGCGATGCAGGAGCTGCTGGTGCGTATCACACCTCTGTTCATGATGTTGGAGCAGCTGTCCCGCTAGTCAAGATGACGCAAGGATGGCGGCTTGCAGTGCAGATGGATGCCGCACAGCTGTGGCAAAAAAAATCAGCGCTGCAGGGCGGTTGCCAAAGCAAGATTATGATGACGCACCATTTGAAGCAGCATGCTGATGCTTGCAGGCCGAAGAGCAGCAAGCTTCAGCATCACGGCCGGCTGGCAAGGCAGCCAGCAAGCGGGCCAGGAAGAGGGCAGCCAAGCAGCAGGCGGCCGCATCCGCACAGGCTGCAGCCAGCACAGCTGATCCCGTCGCAGCTGCCAGCACGGCGACGTGTCAGGAGCTGGCGGCACCTGGTCGTGGTAGCCTGCCGCCAGCAGACATGCAGCCGTCGGATGCAGCTGCAGGCATGCGAGCAGCCAGAGCGGCAGCCGAAAGTCCAGGCATGAGAAACCTGCCAGTCCCACAGCCAACAGCCGCCACTGCAGCGGCAGCAGAGTCAGAGTGGTGGCGCTGCCCGCTGAGCGGCGGGGTCATGCGGGACCCGGTGCTGTGCGGCAGCGGCGGGCACAGCTTCGAGCGGGAGGCCCTGGAGGAGTGGCTGGCAGCCAACCCTGGAGTGCATCCGCTGAGCAGGGAGTTGCTGCCACCGGGGGTCAGCGCTATGCTGCCCAACCATGCGCTGCGCAACGTGATCCAGCAATTGCACGTGGACGGTTGATGAAAAGGACCATCATGTCCGCATGCCAGCTCAGTGTTCGGTGATGTCTGGTCTATTTTGCTGCTGGTCTTCCCGAGCAAAATGCTAGCGGTTTATCTGGCGGCCTTAGAGCTCCGATGCAACACCCGATGTGACGCGACGGGCCTCATCGAAAGTATGCCCCTTGCCAACCGTGCATGTACCCTGCTGGACCATCATTATTTGCGCTCGCACCTTGCTTGTTTGCAAGCTCGCTGCAGCTGGACTGTGTGCCACTGTATGTATAAGCTGCCTGCAGCAACCTCCTGGCATCAAGCAGTACGCCCAGCTGCATCTGTGGGTAGCATACATGTCGGTCGAAAACTTGGGTCAGGGAACATGTCAGCCAGAGCGCACAGGCGCCTTCTTGCCTTCGTTGCTCGTCTGGGGGCTGAACTTCAAGGACTGGAGTCAAGCGGAGGGTTGTATGGCCGAACATGGTGACCGTTGGTGGTTGCGTCCCCTAGTGGCTGCGTCTAGTTGTACACTTCCAGTGCATGCACTGCCGCACGCTGTCATTGCGGTTGTGACCTAGGGAGAACAGCCTGAAGTTGTTTGCAGGTTGCGTGGGTGATGTTGAGCTTCATCACGAGGGCAATTCGGCGTGGTGTGCTGTCTCCTTCTCATCAGTGGCAGCCGCAGAAGCCTGTGCGACTGCTTTGCACGGTATGCCATTCTTCCGTTGCCACCCAGCCACAAGGAAGCTCCACTTGCAAGCCCCATTGGATGCACGAGCAGGAGGGGCACGGTACACGCTATATAGAACGCAGCCTGCAGTCGTTGCACCCAGTGCTCGCTGTTTCCATGCAGAGCGCTTTGGCTGTCTGCAAGTGAGTATCGAGCCGGACTGGGGACGAATCTTTGGCGACAGCAAAGGCACTGCCACAGCGGGCCTGGTGCAGCTGGCCGAGGCGCTGGGCTGCCGGGAGGAGGGGCTGCAGCCATGTCCACGCCACGAGGCGATCGGCCTGGCGCGGGGTGCAGCGCACATACTTTCCGCCACTGCACGGGCCGGCGGAGTGCGGGCGCTTGCGGCAGCGGACCCAGCGGCGGCTGCCCGCCTGGGCCACGCCCTCACGCTGGCTGCTGGAGACGTGCGCCACTGGCGGCTGCCCCACGACATGGTCCGACGCCTGGAGCGCGCCTTTGCAGTGCTGGGCCCGAGCAGCGTGCGGGCAGCCGTTGCCAGGCTCCGGGAGGGCGGCCCCGGCACCTGGCAGCACGTCCGAACCTCCATCCAGCTCACCCACACCCGCCTGCGAGCACTCCGCACCGAGGGCTTGGATGGCATGCATGCGGCGGCAAAGTTGGCCCGGGTGGGCTTTCATATACCATTACGATCGTGCCAAGACATGGAGTATATATGAGCAGCATGCACCATGCGACCACGGTCATGTTGAATAGCACCACACAAATGCCTCATTGCTGCATATTTCTAAGTGGCTGGCACAAGTAGAAATTTTGACCTCGTGTGCTTGTGGGGTTCTGGTTGCTACCTAGCATTGAGCTTGCGGGTGGCTGGCTGTAGGAGTTCACATCCGATGGCTTCCAGCTGCTGCTCGCCATTGTGGATGCCTTTTCGGACTGGTCGGCGGCTGTCGGCTTGGCAGTCCAGCAGCAGCGGCAGCAGCAGCAGCAGCAGCAGCAGCGGCTGAAGACAAACAGCACGCAGCAGCCGGCTCCGCTGCTCCAGCAGTCAGCCTGGGAGCTGCGCGAGGATGGCATCGGGCTGTCGAATGCAGCTGACAGCCTGCTGCACCTGCTGCACCAGCCGGAAGTGTGCTGCGCCATCACCTTGCACATGCTCACCGACAACCGGCAGCTGCTGGGCACTCTGGGGCAGCTGGTCCGAAGGGTGTGTCACATGCACAGTGCTAAGCTGTCCCCCCGGCAACACACCTGGCTTGCTTTTTTTCAATCAAGGATTACAAAGCAGGTGTTGTGACCTGGCATGCGCCCCAAGGCCACTGATCCTCTGATACCTGATCCGGGCACGCATGTACTTGTGTGCTGCATGCGCAGGTTGTCACATGCACGCAGCAGAGCGAGCGCGCGGCTGCGGCTGGGCTGTGGCCTGCGGAGCCAGCCACTGTCTGCTGCATAGGGCAGCTGCATGTTATGGTCGTGGTATTCCTGCAGGAGCTAGGTAAGCTACTGTATATCGAAAATGTAGGACTGCACAGCAACGAGTACATCTATGCAAGTCGCACCATCAAGACTGCTTGTGCACGCAACTCGGCAAGGGCGAAACAGCTGCTGGTATGGTGCATCTGCAAGCCCACACAGCACAACGGCAGAACTGGCAACAGTCCGTCAGTGGGTTGCCTGCAGCGCGCAGTCAAAGCCTCGCTGTGTGCACCTTGTACAGAAGCTGTTCCCCGCCTGGGGGTCCGAGAACTACACGGCGCCATCACGCGGGCCCTGCGCACCGCTCTCGACCACCTGGCGACTCCGCAGCACGCCTCGCTGCTCTTCCACCTATCCATGCTTGCACACTTCACCCTGCCCGGTGCGACACCCCCTCAGCAGCGCTGCGCCCCCTGTTCAGCATGTGAGCTGTGTGCAACACTCTCTCTGTGACTGGTGCTCGCTTTGCTGCCTGCAACCTGTGGCCGGCACTCAGTGGTCACACTGCAGCATGCACGGCAGACTTCAATCAAGTTGCCACAGCCTCGGTGTTGCACTTGCAGACCCCCTGCCCTGGAAGGACACATGCACCCTGATGCCGGAGCTGGTCCGAATACAGCAGCTGGCTGGTCCCTGGCTCGGTACTGCATCACAGGAGGCGCCGCCTGGCGACATGGTGGACGGCCGCCTGCAAAACACGATTCACGTGCAGCTGCTTTCGCAAGCCAACCAGGTGTGCTGCTGGTGACCTGTGCCAAGGTTGGACGCACATCGCAGAACAGCTGTATAATTGTCCGTGTCTATGCCTCATGCCTCAATCAGGCAGTGCTGTTCAAGCCTTTCACTTCTTGAACGTGTGCCGACATCTTCCCGGCCGTCTTATGAATGAGGGCGGTGGCATGGCCCTTAATTGATGGTCACACTCTGCTTGGTGCAGCTGACCTTGCTCATGGATGCTAATGCCAGCCATTTGGCGGAATCTGTGCATGTGAGTGAATGGTTTTACTTGATCACTATGCAGCAATAAAATCCATTGCCAATGCCCTGTCTATTGTGACGCCAACACGCAGGTGGTACAAGCGGGTGCCTGTTTACACCGCAGAGCATACTTGGGGACTTTCAAGTGGATCGCACAGTCCATGCCAGCCCCATCTTCGACACTGGGGCACTGGACGCTCTGGCAATGGCACTGCAGGTGGGCACACGCATGTGACTGCACCGCTTCTGCGTCTTGAACATGCTTGCAACGATGTGTGAGCGGCTGTAATGCAGGCGTTCACACTGGCCCCACAGGCGGCCCCGAGGCAGAACGTGCGAGCCCTGGCCGGGGGCCTCATGCAGGAAGACACCAGTTGCTGCCTCGCTCCAGGGCTCCTTGACGCTGCTCGTGCGCTGCTGGAAGCTACACAGGTGAGAGCGAACGTCAATCATGGTGATTGTCCTCCTTGCCGGTGGTTTCTATATATCCGTCATCATTTGCTGCGGTCCATTCCAGTTCCTGCTGCAGTGACAGCCTTGTATGGCGGCATCTTGGGGGCAGCATACGACTGTAGTCATGACTGCAGCTCAGCTGCACCCTGCAGTGTGCTCAGCGCGCGGCGGCTGCGGGCAAGCCGTGGGGCGGGGACGCCCTTGCAGCGCTCTTGCAGGGCGCTCTCGGCAGCCTGCGGCTGGCGCACGAAGAGGCTGCAGCGCAGCAGGCTCTGCCATCCACAGGGCTTACGGCTGCGCCGCCAGATCCCTGCAAGCCATCAGACATGCTAGGCCTGGGGATGCTGCATCCTGATGGATGTCAGCAGGATCGTGACGATGCCGCATGTTTTGCGCACCCTGGCCACACGAGGCCTGGTGCACCCCCTTCTGGAGGTGGGCACACCTATGCCCATATGCCAATGGTCTGTATTGCAACCTGCGGCCCTGAGCAACCTTCATCTGCCAAGCTTCATGAAGACCCCTGCCAATTGCGTATGAGAGCTTGCCCTGTGGTCTGCCAGCATGCATGCAGGGTGTCATACATAGCTGCTTTTGCAGGACATTAGCACCGGCGTCACGGCAATGACTGTGCGAACAGGCTGTTCATGTGAGGGCTCTCGTCTGTCATTATGACCTGCCTTGCAATATCAACCACTGCAGGCGCTGCCATGCCGGCTGACATCGGCAGATGATGCGGCGGACCCGGCATCATGGGAGACCGTCCTGGCGGGAAGCGCGGGCATCTGCATGATCCTGGCAGCGGCGCTGGCCGCAGACCAGGCGCTGCAAGGGGCTGTGCTGCAGGACGGCAGCTGGGCTGCGGCGAAGCAGCGCTGCAGGTGCGCGTATGTTTACATACTGAAGCACCGCGCTCGTGTCTGCAGCATCGTGACAGTCAAAGATATCCCACAGTCGTTGCAGGCGTTAACTAGCAGGCATAACATCCACCAGTCAGCAGCAATCGTCTGTGCAACACAGGGACTTGCACCCGCCGCCGCAAACGGACTCAAAGCAGTGGCTGGCGGGTCGGGAGGACATGCTATCAAGAGTGGAGGCTGTGCTGGCGCGTGTTGACGGGACTGGCCGGAAGACACGGGTGGGCGGCCAATCAGCAGCTGCTGAAGCCCAAGCCAAGGCTGTCGCTGCAGCGGAGAGCGCCATGCAGGAGCTGCTGGTGCGCTTTGCCGCCCGTAAAAGGTTTTTGCGGACGCTCGTCAATTTGGAGGGTCTGAGACAACACACACCACAACATCTGTCACCTGCTGCTGCAGATTCATCCCGGAGGCAGCACGCACTGACACCAGAGACACTGCAAGCATTTGACCATGAGGCGGGTGCATGCAGGCTGAAGAGCAGCCTGTCGGAACCTCCGGTCAGCGCAGCAAGGCCACCTCGAAGCGCGCCCGCAAAAAGGCGGCCAGGCAGCAAGCGGCGGCGGATGCTGTTCCGGACAGCCAGGGCACCAACGGCAAGGCATCCCAGCCTGCAGCGGACAGCTTCTGCCTGGGTCCAACAGCGACCAGTGGCCCAAACAGCCAGCCAGTGGCAGGCGGCCCGCAGCCAGCGGCAGCTCGGCCGGTGCCGGCAACAGCAGGCACGACAGATGTCGCGGACGCTGCGAACTCGCTGCCGCAGGACCCAGCAACGTTCGGCGCTCATCCACCCGCAACAGCACAGTGGTGGCGCTGCCCGCTGAGCGGCAGGGTCATGCGGGACCCAGTGGTATTCGGCAGCGGGGGCCACAGCTTTGAGCGGGAGGCGCTGGAGAAGTGGCTGGCAGCCAACCCTGGAGTGCACCCACTCAGCAGGGACCCGCTGCCGCCAGGGGCAAATGCCATGCTGCCCAACCATGCCCTGCGCAACATGATCAGCAGCTTCATATTGTGACCTCTCCTGAAGGTCAGGCGCTCTGCATCGATGCCTAGATACAAGACTGAGCACTCCCACTCCTGGGTTTCACATACATGGTACGGTCTTCACCCATATGTCTGCTGCCTTCGTTGTACTCTCGATCGTGGCACCAGCCAGGACGGTGGAAAGGCACGCTTGCTGTGTAGCTCCTAGCAGGGCTGGGACTAAACCACACCAGAGTGACAGCAGTGTTTGGCAGAATGCAAAATCAAGTCCATGTCAAGAGCAAGGGCAGCGCACACTGTGCAGCTTGTTGCAGCCGTCAGTTGATGACGGTAGCGGCTGACACCATGTATGCCTGGTGCTGCAATATGTTGCTGCCAATGTCACCATGCTGTCCTGACGTCCAATGTGTATTGCATGCATGCATGTACCAGCCACCTGCCAGTGGCAGTGTATGGATCGTGTTTCAAGCATATATCCTGCCATGCCTCTGCTGCTTCCTGCAGCCGTCTGCTGTTTAACGTGACAGTCCAATGTTGTTTGCAATTAACACTGCACGTGGCACGCCCAAACTTTGGCAAAGCTGACGACGGCACCGACAGCCTCCTCATGCACTTTAGCGGCGGTTGCTTTGGCGGCTATACATGTACATCGGCTTGAGAAACTGTGCGAAAAAGTCTTGAAAGCAAGCCCGCCCGCCTTGGCGTTGATCAGAGCCAGGGTTGAGATGATCTTTGGCGGCTGACGGCACTGCTTGATGAGGCATCGTGACTGCGCCAGGCAGGGTACACGCAGGCTCAGGCAGGCAGGCATCACATGCAGCGCTATGTGGCGCCACACTTTGGCCAGCGAGCTGGCCAGTCTCAGTCCGCAAGCGCCCAGGCGTACAAGCTGCTCGTCTGGCCCCTCGATGGGAGCGATTGGAGCAACGTGACCTACGTCATGACCGAACATGGTGATAGTTAGGCTGCTGTCTTTGGCAACATCACGCACTCGCAGAGTATGCACTGCTGCTTTGATTGTGTGACGATTGTTCGTGGATGAGCGATGAGGATCGACGTGCATGAGCTGCAGGTAGCACGCGACCTACACAAAACAGGAAGGCTCGCTCACCTTCCTGCGAAGGGCACTTCCCATCCTGGACGTGCGCTCACGGCTGCGCGGCGCATTTGGAGAGTGCGTCCCTCTCAGCCACCCACAACTGTCACCTGACTTTGATGCGTCTCAGTGATGGTCCAGTGCATCAACTGTGCGTCCTTCGGAGCCAGTAGTACATACTGTGTATGCTGCTGCTGCTGCTGCAGAATACTTTCGCCACCTGCGAACATGCCTAGAGCCAGAATGGCAGACGTTCTTTGGCAGCACCAAAGCGAGGGCCGAGGCTGACTTGGTGCAGCTGGCAGAGCTACTGGGCTGCCGGCAGAGGCCGCAGCCACTTGCACGCCTCGAGGCGATCAGCTTGATGCGGGGTGGAGATCACATCCTTGCTGCCCTGGAGCTGGTTGGCGGCGTGCAAGCGTTTGCCACGGAGGACCCGGCCGCAGCCGCCTGCCTGTGCCGCAGCCTCACGCAGGCAGTCAGTGACCCGCGCTACGACTTTGGACCTAGCCATCTGCGACCCTGTGTGGAGCACGACTTCGCTGTGCTGGGGCCCAGCTATCTGCGGGCTGCCGCCGACTTTCTGCACGAGCGCATCCCTGGCGCCATGCAGCACGCCTGCGTTGCCGTCCAGCTGTTCAGAGCCTTTCTGCATGCATGCAACCAGGCGGCTAGCTGGGACGCCAGCCATGACCAACTGGGAACAGCCGCCACACTTGCAAAGCAGGTGCGTCCGCCCCATGGTTGTGACCAGGATCCTCCATTGGTCAACACACATGGACATGCTGCAGATATACGTCCCCGCTGCTCCCCTGCACACGTGTGCCCTTGCAGCGAGCTGCTATGGACATCCAGAGACTGTATCTCTGCATCTTTCATGTCCTGTTGGGCTCTGACTCTGTGTCCCTTTCTATGGCAGAGCACTGCACCTCACTGCATCGAGCTGCTGCAATTGATCGTATCCGGACTTACGGAGTGGTCACAGAGGGCCAGCATGGCAGTGCAGCACCAGCAGCAGCTGACGGCAGACACGCAGCAGTCGGGTCGGCGGCCCGCCCTTCCAGCAGAGCTGCAAGTCGGCGCCATCTTGCTGCCAACGGCAGCCGGCCACCTGCTGCGCTGCATGCGGGAGCACCAGCTGTGTGGCCAAGTGACCGAGAGGCGTCTGCTGGGCACCCTGGAGCAGCTGGTGCAAATGGTAGGTTGCTTGCGGCCACTATGAAGTCCAGCGTCGTGTGTCATCTTTGTTGTGACAAGACCCAATGCCAATGCTGGCCTACATACCATCTGCATGTGTACGGCTGACAAAACAGGGTTTGTCAACATTGCTTACGGACAGGGCTGTTGCAATGCTGTGCTGCCATGGCCTGTCACAGCTCCTGACTGACTTTCACATACCCTGCGACGCTCTGCAGGTGGACACATGTGTGCAGCTGCAGAAGAGTGCTGCTGCTGTCGGATTGTGCTCCCTGGAGCCAAATCACACACCAGCCGCTGGGTCTACTGATCAAGTGCAGTTCACAATCTTGACCACATCGCCAACCAGGGGTGGGCTGCTGCAGTGCATTGGACCCTCTATCTGTGCTGTCGATGGCGGGCCAACAAAACAACGAAAGAGCAGCATGTGTGCACGAGCCTGATGCGCATCTTCTCACAACTGCACTGGTGAGAGGCACAAACGCATAAAAGAACATTGCTGCATCGGGAGCTAAGGCGTGCACTTGTCGCTGCACAGACACGGCGTCTCCTGTGATTAGGGTGACACCACTGCACACCGCGATTGAGGAAGCTGTGTGCACCGCTGCCGACCGCTTTGCGAGCCCAGAACACATTCCGCTGCTGCTGCATCTGTCGCAGACCGTTTACGCTATCCTGCAAGGTAGGTGCTCAAAGGTGCACATCATGCTGCTGACCTACCGCGTTGAGGCCAGTCTTCAGCGCTGTATGTCTTGCACCCTGCGTAGTAGCAGGCATGTACCCACGAACACAGCAGCATCTGACGATCAGGGCACACACTCGTCCACCCATTGTATGACTGCCTTGCAGACGCTCCATCAAACACGATATCCGCCATGATGCCACTTCTGGCCAAACTGCAGCAGCTAGCGACTCCCTGGCTTAGCGCCCACCCAGGAGTGCTGCGGTCAAACAACATGTCCGAGGGCCCGCGCACACAGGCTGCTCCCGTTCAGCACCTCCCGCACGCGCATGAGGTGTGGTGCATGCTGCGGGGCTGTGCATCGAGCTGGCACATCCTGCTGCCAACTATTCCGCGACAACTGCATGCTTGACAGTTGGACGGTACTGCTCGACGGTACTTCCATGGCATGGTGGCGGCTGTCACTCCCCTCAAATCCATGTTTTAATGAGCAGCTGATGACAGTTTCAACAATGTCACCGACAAAGCTTGCTTGCTGGATGCGTCACGCAGGTGGCCTTGCTGCTGGATGTGAATGCAGGCCACATTGCCAAAGCTGCCATGGTGGGGCCATACATTGCATCCCGTCTGCACGCATATTTGCATAGTCTGCAAGTGCTGCTGGTATGCATGAATGAACGGCGATCATTCTTTCAATGATGCTGTGCATGCTGCAGTATGTGCTCGGCTGCAATGACATAGAAGAGCCGCTGAAGTCCAGCTGCATCCTGGCTTCGGGAGCATTGAACGCCCTTGCAGCAACGCTTCAGGTTGGTTGACGCCGTCTTGCACACGCATTGGAACATCCGGGTCTGAACATGTGTTGCGCATCTTCTTGCGCACCTGGGTCTTGTTGACCTGAGAGACAGTAGTCAGCTCATCTGATGGACCAGGCCTCTTGTTGCAGCTGGCACTTAACAGCGTCGTGACGCCAGATGCATTGATGACAACAGCGTAGTTGCAGCAGGTCGTTGCACAGCGCAGGCTGTGGCAGCCGCTGGCAACTCTGGGAATCTTTGGTGGCTGACCCGCAACCTGGCGGTCGAAGACACCAGCAGCCAGCTTGCTCCGGGGCTGTTCTCCGCTGTACACGCGCTGCTGGAAGCTGCAAAGGTGTGGCAGGACCAGCGACGCCCTGGTGTCGCCTGTCTTGTCTGAGACTGTTCCTGCTAACTACTCGAGCTATGCTCTCAGGTCCTGTGGGAGGCGGCACTGCGGGTACAAGACTGCATGCATCATCTGAACCGTTAATCATAAGCTCATGTCCGATATGCAGTGCGCCCACTATGCGGCTGCAGCGGGCAGGCCATGGCCAGCAGAAGCCATTGCAGCGCTTGTGAGCGGTGGCCTTGGCAGCTGCTGGCTTGCCCATGTGCTGTCCACGGCCCAACAGGACTTGCTGTCTGGAACACCAAAGCCCGCGCAGGCAGCCAGCTGCAAGCCGCATCAAACGCGTGTTCTGGCAGCCAGCACCCTGAGCAACGCCGCTGCGGCCCTGACGCACAGGTTTCGCGCGCCCTTGCCGAGCAGGGCTTGGTCGGGGCCCTGCTGCAGGTAAGCTCGCCCGCCGTGCTAATGATGCCACAGCCACACAGCGGTGTTGTCAGCGATGGTAAATGTGCAAGCACTAACAATGCCGGTTGTTCATGCAGCGGTCGATGGCCAGCATACAGTTGCCATGTGCTGCATGTCTGTCGGTGGTGGTCGCCACATGCTGTAGTGACCGCGCTTTAGCAGGGATGGTCCTGGTGTGACAGTGGGGGTGTCTACATACTGCAGGCGCTGCCATGGGATGCAACTTCATCGGAGTCTATGGCAGAGGTTTCATCATGGCAGACCACAGTGTTCGGCACGAGAGTCGTCAGCGAGGTGCTGGCAGCCATACTGGCTACTGATGCGCCAGCGCGAACAGCTGTGCTGCAGGATGGCAGCTGGGATGCAGCTGTGCAGCGTATCAGGTGTGACTCGGACACACACCTCTATCTCAAGCTAGCAGCGCTGTGCCTCCTACTTATAGATCCCACGCATCTTCAGCAGGTTTCTTCCTCAGGTTTCTGCATGCAACTGGCGATCATGTCCCTACTTTTCGACATAGGGACCTGCAGCCACCGCTGCCGCTGGCTTCAGAGTGGCCCGAGCAGCGTGAGGCGCTGCTGCACAGGGTGGCCATCGTGCTGGGACACAGCAGCGCAGGCAGCATCGTTTCCAGCCCCGAGGATGCAGCAGCGGCCACTACAGATGTCGTCACTGCAGCGGGAAGCGCCGTGCAGGAGCTGCTGGTATGCTTGCAGAAGCGCGATATACATAGGCTGCTGGTTGCGCTGCATATGCTGCAGCATGAAGCGAGGTGGACTCTATATGCATGTGCAATCTACGGGTGGTTCCTCGTTGTCTGCTGACGGCAGCCTGAGATGTGGCACAGGCAGCAGAAAGCGGCACAGACACCAGCTCAGAAGCCGCAGACCTGCCGACGCAGGCGCCAGACACGGCAGCTGACAATGCGGCAGCAGACACAGACTGGTGGCGCTGCCCGCTGAGCGGCAGGGTCATGCGGGACCCGGTGCTGTGCGGCATCGCGGGCTACAGCTTCGAGCGGGAGGCCCTGGAGCAGTGGCTGGCGGCGCACCCTGGAGTGCACCCGCTCACTAGGGAGCTGCTGCCACCTGGGGCAGATGCCCTGCTGCCCAATGATGCGCTGCGCAACATAATCCAGCGACTGCAGCTCAGCTGAGGCGGGAATGTAAATTGCCGTGCAGCTCATCAGGTCAACAGCAACATCATTTGGAGTGTAGTGGTCTATGATGCTGTGACGCAAGTGCGTGCTGGCAGGGTGTAGTCTGTAGGATGCACTGCAAGCCTCCATCACCATCGCCTGCGCTGGCCATCATTCGAGCTCTGCACCATGCATCGGCCAGTACCACACGGATTTCGGGGCATCTTGGGTCACATCAGGGTGACCAGATGCAAAATCTCCCTCGCGAGCAGAACTTGACAGCTTGATTGAAGTCCTGGCGGGTTATTCAGCGGTGCACAATCAAGTGGAGAGGAGTGTGTTCGCGATATGCCCCTTGGCATGCCCTGCCTACGTCAGCGTCCATTCACCTCGTCACAGCAGGGCGCTGTGAACGTTTTGACAGACGGCTGTGTGCCCTCATTGAGTTGCTCGGCGCTGCTTAGGGCCAGCACATCGCGTGTGCAGCGAGCAGGCAGCTGCAGGCAGCAGGGCCTGGTCACATGGATCCTCGAGTGACGGTTGGCCTGGGCCGACGAGGCAAGCAACCACACCCAGCATGCGCCAAAACGCACCAGCTGGTCGTCGGCTGCCTGGACGCAGCAGGAGACTGGACGAAAGAGCGTGATGTCATGACCAGACATGGTGATGAGCATGGGTTTGTGCGGCTCTGGAAGGTCGTGCATGTAAGAGCAGGTTCGCGTTGCCGCCTGTATGCGGTGCTGCAACATGAGGCGAGCCAGCATGTGCGTGATGCCCCGCAGGTGGCAAAGGGAACTTCCAGCTCCAGTATGTGGGCGACGTGACCTGTTGCATCGTCTGCTTTCCCTCCTACGCAGCTGCTGACACCTGTGCGGCTGACTTGGAGGGTGCGCTCCATCTACAAAAGCCAATCAGCATCACCATGAAAGACATGCGCCTGCATGATGCCATGCACGGCTGTGCTGGTGTCCGCTGGGCATTACATGCAGCATTCGAGAGCTCGCTCGGGCTGCTGATCGGGTTGGTGACATCCGCACAGAGCGTTTCAGCCACCTGCGCGTTGCGAAAGAGCCATACTGGCGCACCTGGTTCGGCGACAGCCGGGGCGCAGCCGCAGCGGACCTGGTGCAGCTGGCCGAGCTGCTGGGCTGCCGAAGCCAGTCGCACAGGCTGAGCGTTTATGAGCCGGTGTGCCTGGTGAATGGCGCGCTTGAGAGAGTGTCCGCCATTGGGCGGGCCGGCGGAGTGAAATCACTCGCGGCCGCGGATCCAGCGGCAGCCGCCTGCCTCAGCCACGGCATGCTGCAGGCCGTCGGGCTGCACGCCCACTGCTGGTGGCTGTCCCGCGAGGTTATCTGGCTTGCAGAGGCTGCCTTTGCTGTGCCTGGCCTTGACAGCATGCGGGCTGCGGCTGCTGGGCTGCAGGGTGACAGCTGGGATGCCGCTTTGCAATGTGTCAGGCGAGCCTTGGCTGTGCGTGCAAGCCTCTGCCTTGCGAGCGCAGCATATGTCACCACGCATACAGGGCCCAATCTTTAGTGGGTAGTTTCAATATGTTATGTTGTCCTGCTAATGGACCCTGGCAATGTGCGTAGGGGCCTACAGCTGCCAAGGCGGCGACTGCCACTGCGGCGGGTTCAGCAGCGTGAGCATGCGCTGCACGACGTGTCGGCCACACTGGATAGCAGCGGCGGAGGCAAGCGCAACGTGGCAGACGACGGCGGCACAGCAGCTGCGGACGCTGACGCCGTTGCTGCAGCGGAGCGCGCCATGCAGGAGCTGCTGGTGCGCTGTGCCTGTTCAAGCATGGTTCACGCAAATCTGCTGCCAATTGCAAGGTCTACAGATAGAAAGACGCGATCGCACATTACAAAGTGCACCCCTGTTTGGCAGCACCTGCAGTTGGCAGGGGCTACAGACGCCGGTACAACGAAAGATGGAAGAAACCCAGCCCTACCATTGACCAGCAAACAAATGCCTGTAGGCCGAGGAGCAGCCTGCTGACGTCTCGGGCCAGCGCAGCCGGCCCCCCTCGAAGCGAGCCCGCAAGAAGGCAGCCAGGCAACGGGCGGTTGATGCTGCTGCAGATGGCCAGCTTGCTAGCAAGGCAGCCCAGCCTGTAACAAACTTTTGCCTCCTGGGTCAGATGGCAATCAACAACCGGGGCAGCACACCAGCAGACGGAGATCAGCAGCCAGCAGCAGGTCAACTGGCACCGGAAATAGCAAGCATAACAAGTGAAGGCCCAGAAAACACCGCAACCCTGCCGCCGCAGCAGCCAGGCACATACCTTAACACTCCGGCAGCAGCAGCGGACTGGTGGCGCTGCCCGCTGAGCGGCGGGGTCATGCGGGACCCGGTGCTGTGCGGCAGCACGGGCCACAGCTTTGAGCGGGAGGTTCTGGAGGAGTGGCTGGCGGCCAACCCTGGAGTGGATCCAACAACTCGGCAGCCGCTGCCGCCGGAACATGCCATCATGCTGCCCAACCATGCACTGCGCAACATGATCCAGCAGCTACAGCTGGGCTGAAACGATGCAAGGAGGAATGCTGCATGTGTGCAGTGAATGGGGACTGCAGATGTGAGGTTTGCCACATCATGCAGATGCGCTGTGCGGTCATGTGCAAAATCTGCTGGGCTTTATTTGTGTCAACGAGCATACCACGTCCCGTACAGCAGCGAGTGCGCAGCTTCCTGCAGCCGACAATAGGCTGGCCACGCTGGTGATTAGTCTACTCACCCAGAAGCACCATATGATGTGCATTACTCTAGCGCATGCACATTGGCTGCCTCGTCTACCGACAAGTGCGGATGGGAGCTGGCTAAACATAGGCAGCTTCGTTATCATCGTCAGCATGTGAGCGGATATATCGGCGGGACACATTTGGGTCAATCTGAGGTTGAGTCTCATCACAGCAAGGCAGCAGCTTTGCGGAAGGGCTTTGCAGTCTATAGAATGTAAACGTGCTACACGACACACTGTGCAAGATCAGATAGTGTGAACAGTAGACATGTCCCTGCTGCGAGCATAGCATTGTGCGCCATCCGGCACAGAAGCAAACAGCGCTCACTACATGCAGAGTCAGATGGGTGAAGCAGCAGGCAAGCGAGCCAGTGCACCGTATGATGTTGTCATCTGGGGCCTTGACGAGATGGACTGGAGCACAGCAGAGGACGTCATGACCAGAAATGGTGACCGAGATCCTGCCGCAGCCCAGAAGCGTGCACTGCCACATTGCGTATGTGTTGTGGTGTCCGCTGTCTCACATCTACCATGCTCCGCAGGGTGTGCGAGCGAACGTCGAGTTTGAAGGTCAGGAGTCCGAGCCGTGGTGCGCGGCATGGTTCCCTTCCAGGGCAGCAGCTGAGGCCTGCGCGGCCGTCTTGCAGCGTGCGTCTCCGCTTGCCTGCAACCCCGCTGTCAGCAACACGTCGTCAACAGGCGCCTCACAGTAGTCAGCTCATGCGGGTCGTTGGTTGCTTTCTGCTCGACAGGAGATGACAAGGTGTTTTGTGCACAGGCACATTCCACCACACCCAGATCTGCATACAGTCGGACTGCCGGGCATTTGGCGAGGGCGACAGGAAGACCGCCACAGCCCAGCTGATCTGGCTGGCCGAGCAGCTGGGCGGCCGACACAAGGCGCAGGCCATCGACACCTACGATGCGGTGTTCCTGGCGCGGGGCGCACCTCGCATCCTGGCCGCCCTGGAGCTGGCTGGCGGCGTGCAAGCGCTGGCGGCGGCGGACCCGGCCGCGGCCAGCTGCCTGTGCCGCGGCCTCACGCAGGCCGTCAGCGACCCGCGCCGCCGCTGGCTGCCCGGCGACGCGCGCGGACGCGTGGATCGCGCCTTTGCAGCGCTGGCGCCGCTGCAGATGCGAGACGCGGCGGCAGGGGTTCGGGCGGGCGCACACCTCCCCCAGCATCCAGCCCACCTCGCCGTGCGGCTGGCCCGCGCCTACATGAGAATGGCGCAGGTCAACGAGGGACCCAACCACGCCAGAAGCGGAGCACCATCGGCAGCCCCAGCTGACATTCAGGTGATGAGCGCCCTTGGCTGTTTGGAAGATGCACGAATGTTTCAACGGAGATCACTATGGACACACGGTCATAGACACTGCAACGAAGTGCAAACCCCATGGCTGCTTTGCATGCTTTCGCTGCAGTTTGCAGCACTTTGGCTGGCAAAAGAGGCAAAGTACGAATGAACATTCAAAGACCCATGCGTGCGACCTGAGTTGCTGCTGCTTGCTAAGGTCTAACTCTGCATCAGTTATTGCATGCAGACCATTGCGCCGGAGTGCACCAACATGCTACGCGCTCTTGCGGAAGCCTTTTCGAAATGGTCAGGCGAGCTCAGCAGCGCAGTGCTGCTGCTGCAGCAGCAGCAGCAGCAGCAGCAGCAGCAGCATCAACAGGAGCAGCAGGAGCAGGAGCAGGGGCAGCAAATGCGGGTGGACCTACCTCCTGAGCATCAGCTGCATAAAACCGGCCGGTGGCTGTCAGCCTTGGCTTCGGACCTGCTCTACACCGTGGATGAGCACGGCATGGGCAGCGCTCTGGATCAGCGGCAGCTGCTGGAAGCCCTGGGGCAGCTGCTGGAAGCCCTGGGGCAGCTGCTTCGAAGGGTAGGTGCTGGCCGCCTCTATCTGCTGAAGCACTTTTGCGTGCGATGTCGCTGTTGCCACCCTGCTGGGTGCCGCCGCTTGGTCGCTTGGGATGCTCACATGCGGCAGACACCACGATTGGTGTGAGGTGCCCCACACACATCGATGACTTCGTCATTGGCTGCTGCATCTGGCAGTGCGCGCCCCTTGCACACCTCACAGACATGTTTTGCCTTATCACAGCTCGTCAGCTGTGTGGCGCTGCACAACCGGGCAGCCGCTGCTGGACTTTGGCCTGGCGCGGCAGGACGCACATTGGCTGAGGACTGCATATCGCAGCTCCACATCATGTTGGTCAAGCTGGTCCCAGGATTGGGTGAGCCGCTTGCATGTCATGACATGGGCGCTGTACTCCACATGCTCGGCCGTGCATAGCAGCACATCGTGGCCTGGTCCTCATACAGGCATGGACACATGCTGGGTCAGCAGCTGTGCACACCTGGACACTGATGGCACAGCTGCACATCGATGTGCACCACTGCGCGTCATCCTTGCTCACGTGCCACATACGGCTGAGCTTCAGCTGAGCTATGTTATTGATCAGCATGCAGACGAGGCAGCTTGTAACTCTGAGGTGCCGAGGCTGCGTGCCACCATTGCAAAGGCGCTGTGCGCTGCCCTGGATCACCTTGCGGATCCCCAGTACCTTGTGCTGCTGCTCGACTTGTCCATGACCGCAGACATTACGATGCAAGGTGCGTGCACGCGCGCATTTGGTAGGTTGCTGATTGTCACCTCAGGTGCCAGATGCCAGACTTTGAAACACCCTCAAGTTCTGGCTGCTGGTGTATGCATGACGCAGCCCTCCACTGAAGCAGGATCAGTGCTGCCTGCTTCGCAGGGGGTCCTTTGACACATACTTCCACCCTGATGCTGCATCTGGCCCGGTTGCAGCGGCTGGCTACTAGCTGGCTGAGCGATCATCCGCCAGATGGTATGTTGGGTGAGGTGGCATGGGGCCAGGCGCCTTCGGTGCAGACGCTTCCAGTAGCTTACCAGGTATATCACAATTCACAGCGCCATGTGAACTTGCTCGTACTATGTTGGCTCACAGTACAACACCACATCCCCAGTTGTGTTACAGCCCTGTGAGACTGTTGCTCATGTCGTGCAACCTGCAGTGTGATAGCACTCGCTGATACAGATGTCAACGGATCGTTGTGTAGTGTCTGGGCACTGGCGGGTTGCAGATGCATGATGCCAACGATCACGTTGCGTCGTCTGTTGCTTCATGTAGGTGGCCGTGCTGATGGACATCAATGCAGATGTGTTGGCCCGAGCTGTGAAAGTGAGTGTGCCTGTTGCTGTGTGCATCTACAGAAATGGCTACAGCTGTAGCAGGGACCAGGGGTGATGCGTGTCCAGCAGCTTGGATGGCCGATCGTTGGTGTGCTCGATGCAGCGCATCACCAGCAGCTCAGGGGTCGACGCCAGGGTCAAACTCTGTGGCGTAGCTAATTCTGGGGCACTTGACGCCCTGGCATCATCGCTCGAGGCAGGTCCTATACTCCTTTGAGCTGCCTCTCTGCACTGCATTGTGTGTTGCAATTGGGACTGGCCTTCGGCATCCCAACCTCTATGACGCACGTGCCATGCACCGGCAAGATATGTCCGTGCTAGCGTCCTCCTGGGTAACGAAGAGGCAGGGTGTGACGATATGGCTTCAATGCAGGCAGCGCCAGCCTTCAGTTGCAGGGCTGTCCAGACTCTGCCCAGCAGTCTGACAGTGGACGCCTGCAGCACCTGCCTTGCTCCAGGGCTGTTTTCTGCTGCCAGTGCGTTGCGGGACGCCATCAAGGTGACACACTCTGCCTTGATCTGTACAGTGATCTAGCTCACAATTGCATGTGCTGCGTGTGTGGGTGCTGTCACATTCGTAATCCAGGCGGCTAGCACAGCCGCATGTGCAAGTGCAGCAAGGGTCATCAGTCTTCAGAGCACGGCAGCAGCGCGTGGGAACTTCTTAGCGACGCTGTGTCCTTCTGACCTGCAGCTCGTTACGGTTGCACCTGGGACAGCCAGGCCGACAGCAAACGATGCTGTCGTGGAGACCCTTCCTCGGTTGCCTGCACTGATCTTGCAGTCCTTGGATGGCCTGCGAGTCAGCTGGGCTCCATGTCAGCTCATGCTCGTGCATGAGGACCTTCCTGCCTTTTGCAGAGCAACGTGGCACTGCCGCCAGCGGCCGAGCAGGCTGTGGAGGATGCAGCGGTGTCCCGCAACACAGACCTGCAGCAGCGTGCCTTGGAGCTGCAGGCTTTGCTCAGGTGCCACAGCCTGGGCACTTCGACCAGAGTTTCCAAGATACATCTGCTGATGACGCTGCTGGGTGCTTGACAGTTTCTGATTGCCGTGGTGATTTGGTCATGTTGCTACTGCAGAGCGACGCCAAACACTCGGCAGGCGGCACTGCCACCCAATGCATCATGTGAGGATGTCGAGATCGACCCACACCTGCCCTTCCTCAACCCCTTCGTGCAAGCGGCGTTGGAAGGCGGCGCAGCGCCCTACATCCCAGGTAGGCCGTACAGCACCCCTTTCAGGTCGCACAGGTAGAACAGGCATCGACGTGAAGTGGAATGGTGTCCACCCTGTAGCCAGGATGCCTCGCACTCGCACTGGGCCGCTGTACACTAGATCAGTTGTGGGGATGAGGTCTGCTTGGGGGGACAACAACCATGCTCGAAGTCGATGATGCCGAGCTGCGTGCTTGCTCATAACAGCTGATGCACCATGCGCGCAGCGGAAGACCGGCGGGGCCTCGGCCTAGTACGCGCTTCTGCAGACGACGGCCATGCAGCCGCCGCAAAGCCCATCATATTCAAGGCGTACGAGCGACCAACACTGCCTGCTGCTCGGCAGTCGCAACCCGCGCTCGCCTCACAGCCCATGGCGGCTTCGGGTCCGTGCTTGCTTCGCGGCGTCACGCACCCAGCTTGCCAGGGAGCATCTGACTTGCATGCTGTGCTTGCTGCCTTGCATGGATAGCTGGGTTCTTCCCCTTCACACCGAGATTGGCTGGTGTGCAGGGGCAGCGCCAGGCGGTGCAGCGGCGGCCGCCGGCGCCGCCTCGCCGGCGGCGCCCTCGGAGCCGGTGCTGCTGCGCAAGGCGGGCGGCGGGCGCTGGGGCCCCGCGCAGCCAGCTG
Source organism: Diplosphaera chodatii (assembly GCA_032358165.1). Taxonomy (NCBI): domain Eukaryota; kingdom Viridiplantae; phylum Chlorophyta; class Trebouxiophyceae; order Prasiolales; family Stichococcaceae; genus Diplosphaera; species Diplosphaera chodatii. The sequence goes on from JAALGY010000030.1 coordinate 183,554, forward strand.
CGCCCCCGCCGGGCCCGCCGCCGCCCTCAGGCGCCGCCGGTGTGGCCCCAACCCTGCCCTGCACGGTGTACTCCTGCAGCGGGCGCCGTATGTGTTGTTGACGCAAACCGGTGCATCGCAGGGAGATTGGGTTGCCGTGTTTGGCACATAGCTGAGGGCTGTGATGCATCGTCATGTCTGCAGCCTATGGTAGCAGCGCACCCAGCCATCCGGCAGCGGGGCTGCCGCCGCCGCAGCCGCCGTCCCGCCGGCGGGCCGAGTCGGAGGAGGAGGCAGCGGCGCGTGCGGAGAAGGAGCGCCGGGCGGCTGCCCTGTTTGGCGGCGGCAGCGGCGGCGGCTCCCGCTCGTCCACCCCGCCGCGGCGGCCGCTGCACCGTGTGTCGCCCACCCGGGCTCCCGGGTGCGTCCAAATCCATGCTTCTCATCTGCATGTTTGACCAGCTGGTCAGCATAGAGGTGTTGCGTGGAACTGGAAATGCTGATCATGATGGACAACTGGAAATGTTAACATGATGGCCTGCAATGCACGCCTATTGCTGGACTCACTTGCTCCTGGCAATGCTATCATGTCCCCACATGCTGCAGCAGCGCAGCAGCAGCGCCGAAGCAGCAGCCGCACCCGGAGCCGGATGCGATGCTGCTGGACCTGGGGAGCGACCTCGAGCAGCAGCCCGCGCAGCAGCCAGCGGCGGCAGCGCCCCCAGCAGGTGCCTGCCTGCAGGGAGGACTCGGTTGCCTGGCAGCTTTGACTAGAGGTGTTATGCTGGGACAACTGATCCTACGACTCTAGTGGTTGGGCACTTTCCAATTCTACACATGCTGGCTTCCTTGGCGTGCAACACCTCCGGCGCGGCATGCAGGCGACCTGCTGGCAGGGCTGGAGGGGCTGGACGTCGGCAGCGCGGCGCCAGCGGCGCAGGCACCCGCGCAGGCGGCGCCCGGCGGCCTGGACGACCTCATGGGCGGCCCACAGCCTCAGCAGGCAAGCCCTGGCTTACCACTTGACTCTACCATCTACAGGAGATCCTGCCCTTGTCGCGGCTGTGTTGCAGGGCACCCGCTGCTGTCAGCATCACACTGTTCGCCTCCCAGTGCCCGAAGTTCTGAGCAGCATTGTGACAGTCTGGAGATCTTCAGAGTGCCTGAATCCCTCACAACTGACGTCTGGCTTGCTTGCAGGGCGGAGGCGATTTGCTGGGCAACGGCTATGGCGGCGCTGCGCACAGCGATGACCTGCTGGGTGGCTTGGCCGCCGGCCACCCTGCACCGCACCCGCCGGGGGCGGGGCAGCACCCGCGCTACCAGCAGCAGTATCAGCAGCAGCAGTACGCCCAGCCGCCTGCCGGCAGCGGGGTCCCGCAGTACGGGGCACCCAGCGTGGCGGCGGTGCCCCAGCAGGGCGCTGGCGTGCCCGGCGGCATGCGGCCTGCACAGCAGGGGCCGCCCCCCGGGCAGGCCAAATCCGATCCCTTTGCAAACCTGCTGTAGTTGGGAACCTGATGCATCTCCCGGCTGCAGTCCGGCTGCCCTACTGTCTGCTGGACTGTTGGAGCACCTTGCTGTGCCTTGGCGTTGGGATACAGGCTGTCGGCAATCCGCTGCCACTGTGCTGATGTGGAATCATGGTCAATAACACTGGCTGCCGCTCCGGTTGCTTAACATCACGCACGTCTCGTCCGTCACACACACCACAGCTCGTCCAGCACACACATCTGAGAGACCAGGCGCAGAGTGCTTCAGCAGGGTTCAGAGTGTGGTGCACTTCTTCCAGCTGCCGCCGCAAGCATGTTGACAGCATCCAAGCATGTGCATGCGCCATGCACGCACGCAGAGATTGCAGACGCAGGCAAGCAGGCCCCTTTCTGCACAGCGCATTCCTGATTGCCCAGCATGGTACCATAGTGCATCCATCAACTGCGGCGCTACCTGTGACTTTGGACCAAGAGTGCTTCAGGATTGACTGTCGTTTCGTACTCCAAATGTCGACAGCGGCTGTGGCTGCAGCACACGCTCCAGAGACATGCTGCTCAAAATATTAGCATCAGGGAGAGGCACACCGTTGCTGCTCCTGTTGGCAGGCTTCACCCTGCTGCATGTCGCCACGCTCGGCCTGTTTGCGCGTGGGTTCCTCCTGACCCGAGTGGAACTGACCACCAGGAGTTCCTGCGACGAACCTGGTGTGAACGACAAGAGCTTGAAAGCATCAGATGGTAGCTGCGGCACCTCAAGTGCAGTGGCACCGTCAGTCTCCGCCAGCAACGACACGCAGCGGCGCCAGCCAGGAGGCGACTGCGACCGGCGACCAAGCGGCTGCTGGGGCGACAAACACTTCAGCAAGGCAGCCTGGGTCATTGTCGATGCGCTGCGCTTCGACTTTGTGGCGTGTGAAGGGACAGCAGCGGCAGGGCATGGCTGCCGCTCCCGCATGCCAAAGCTGCTGGATCTTGCACAGCTATCGGTGAGTGAGGTATGACTAATCATCAACAAGCTGTCGTCCGAGAGCTGCAGCTCGTTGGCAGGTTATCCGAACCTCTCAGGTGCTGGGTGCAGGGCCCAGCGGCGCAGATGTACAGGTTTGTGGCGGATCCGCCGACAACCACCATGCAGCGCCTGCGTGGCATCCTGACGGTGCGATGCAGCTGCCGTTATATATCCGTCGTACACTGCACGGTGTCGAAGTGTACTGAGTGAGCTGCCCTTGATCGGAAGTGCAGGGTGGCCTCCCAACATTTGTGGATGTGGGTGCCAGCTTTTCTGCAGCGGCGGTGGCCGAGGACAACCTGATAGGTACGATCACAGCAGCCAAACCTATGTTTTGATCTGAGAGCCATGACCAGTAACCATGATGCCGTGATTGGACGAGAGCATTGCTACCCTCTTGTGTGGTGGCCACAGACCAGCTGGTGGCTGCCGGGCGGCGCCTGGCATTTGTCGGCGATGACACATGGATGCAGCTGTTTCCGCATCAGTTTGGCGACGCGGCGCCCTTTCCGTCCTTCAACGTGCGGGACCTGCATACCGTGGACAACGGCGTGTGGGAGGTGAAAGCTGTGCTTGTACACTGTGCAGTATATCTCTCAGCTGCTCAGTGCCTCTGCTCGCTGATGATGGACAGACTGATCAGCAAGCAGCCTGCGCACTATCATGACCTGGATGGGACAGCGTCCGGTTGCGCACCTGCTCGATGCATGAAGATCACCCTGGACCATCCTTTGCGGCAGTACCTGGTGCCGGCGGTGCGCAACGCCACAGGGTGGGACGTGCTGGTGGGGCACTACCTGGGCGTCGACCATGCGGGGCACACGGACGATGTCTTCGCGCCCACCATGGCCGCCAAGCTGGCGCAGATGGACACGCAGCTGGCGCAGGTGCCAACAGCCCCACGCCCCTGCCCCTGTACCAGAGGTCGCATGCCAGCAGGCTGTCTTGTCGCTGGCTGTCAGTTGGTGTCAATTGTGCAACGGCTGCTGGGCGCGTCGCGCAACTGCTGCAGCCCTCGGCCCGTGAGCCGCCAGCATTCAGCTGGCCAGCGCCCCAGGCTACCAAGCAGTCCCTGTTTCGATATTACGTCACTGCCTGCTCCTGATGCGGATGTGACACAGCACTGCATGCGCCCGCCCCTGCAGGTAGTGGACGAGATGGCGGCGCTTGCCGGCCCGGGCGCCCAGCATGCCGACACCCTGCTGCTGATCTGGGGCGACCACGGGCAGACTGACTCCGGCGACCACGGCGGCGGCAGCGCACCCGAGGTTCTCAATACTCATTGCAACCCGAGGTACCATGCCGCTCCGCTTGAACCTGCCCGTGTGCAGGCAAAGACTCCGAACCAGCTCCTGGCTTGCATGTCAGCAGGTCGACTCGGTGCTGGTGGCTGTGGACTTGGCAGCACTGCACGCCCGGCGCCGCAGCAGAAGCAGCGACGGCGAGCAGCGCGTTGCGGAGGCGGCAGGCGCAGGAGGCCCAGGCAGCAGCGATGAGTGGCAGCCTGCGCACGCCGCAAGTGCAGGCAGGCACATGCCGCAGGCAGCATCGGCGTGGCCAACAATGCCGCAGGTACCCACCACCTAGCTACGGTTCACGAACGCGTGCGAAACTTGACAACACCAGCAGGGCGAGCTGGAGTCTCTACCTGTATCCGATAACAAAGGCATCACAACAGCCTGATGATTTCGAGAGGCTGCTGAAGTCATGCTGATGATTGTATGGCAGGTGGACTTTGCGCCCACAATGGCAGCGCTGCTGGGTGTGCCCATGCCCTACGCGAGCATCGGGCGCGTGTCGCACGGCCTGTGGCACCTGCGCGGCTGCAGGGGCGGTGGAGACAGCCAGTCCTGCAGGCGGCGGTATGCCGCGACACTGCAGGCCAACGCCTGGCAGGCGCGTCCTATGAGGCTACTGCAGTACATGATTTGACTGGTGCTTTTTACCATGTCCACCTTCCCTTGCCCACCCAGCAGATGTCACCAGGATAGCGTCACCCGCAGCTCTGCTCAAGCGCCATATCCAACTTGCAGGTGCAGCGGTATCTGCGGGACTACGCAGCAAGCGATGGTGGGCACCTGCCGACCGCAGACCTGGCCCGCAGCCAGGATCTGTACGCGACGGCGACGGCCACTGGTGAAGCCGAAGCGGGCTCAGATGCACACATCTCCAGGTGAGCTGGCAGTCCCTGAGCACTGGGTTGTCGTTGTGCTTGCAGTTCTGCATCGTCATCTGTGTGCCCCACACCCCAGCCACTTCATACGCAGCCCGCATGCAGGCTGGCCGAGTATCTGCAAGCGGCGGCAGACCTGGCGCGGCAACAGTGGACACAGTTTGGCTTGCCGTCCATGGGCACCGGGGTGACACTCTTGGCTGCGACGCTCGCTGTGCAGCTGGCAGCCTGCTGGGCCCTGATGCATCACGCACCAGGCCCTTCAGACTCTGCCGCTGCAGCCGCTGCTCCAACCAGCATGGCCGCCGGCAGTACTGTCACTGCCGCAACACGTCACCCAGGCGGCGACAGGCAACCTTGGGGTGCGGGTGGCGCAGCCCGTGGTGCAGCATGGCAGTGGGCCGTCGAGGGTGCAGCGTGGGCGGCAGTGCTGGGCCACGCGGCCGCCCTGTTCTCCAACAGCTTCATCCTTGCTCAGGTGGGCTCGTCTGCTGCACCGTGCTGTGCAGTCTGCTGGCATGCACGACCCAAGCGAGCCATGGACTGGACGTGGACTGACTTGGACCGCCCTCAGAAGGTTCAATTTATGCTGGTGGTGCAGGGGCGGATGCTGGCCTTCCTGCTGGCCGCGTTGGTGGCGCTGCTGGGGCGGTCCACAGTCTCGCTGCTGCTGCAGTGCCAGCAGGGTGACCGTCATTCAGAAGCCATCAGAGTAAGCGGCGCAACCGACAGACGCCAGGATCACGGCAGCAGCAACATGGTGACCGGCGGGTCGTGGGGCAATGCAGGCGCTTCAGAGGGCAGAGCCACAGCGCAGCCGACAGCGGCGCCGGCGCGGCGGTGCAGCCCTGCGTGCGAGGCAGCACTGCTGACGTGCTTGCTCCTGGCAGCAAACTGGGGGTTAGCAGCACACGGCCTGGTGAGCGATTCGTGATCAGCTCCAGGTTACACTGCCTGACGCACTCGCTGTTCTCAACGCTGCGAGCAAGTCGCAAGACATGGATGGCAGGTCATCAAGCTCGAACCACCATGCGGACTTCTGGATGTGCAGGTGCAGCGGTCGGGGCACGATGCCATGTGGCGGACCGCCGCCGAGCACCACACGCTGCTGGTGCCGGACGCCTCGGCAGCCCCCGCCGCGGCCGCCGCCACCCACCAAACCGTCGCTTCGCCTGCCAATGCCGCCACAGCGGCGCACACAATGTCGGCATCGCCGTCAGGCGATGTCGGCGCTAGTGGGCTGCAGTGGCGGCAGCTGTCGGGGATCGCACGATTGCGAGCATGGCAGCCTGCAGTGGTAGCGGCAGCCGCAACAGCGTGGCGGCTGGGCAGCACATACGGCGCCCTGCTGCTGCTGCCAGCGCTCATGTCCTGGCTGGATATCCAGATAACCCGAAACCTCGCAGCTCCTGGGGCAGCGTTGCAGCACGCAGGCCCAGGAGGTGGCGGTCCATGAAGGCTGCAGCGGGGGCAAGGTCTGTGCCGCAGCACGGCTGGTGGTTCGTCTCCAGCCTGCACAGGCTGACGCTGGTGGCGCTGTGGGCGGCCTTTGTGTCAGTGGCGCTGCACTGGCTGTGGGAGGACTGGCGCGTGCTGCTGCTTGGCGAACATCTTGGCGGCGGCGGCGGCGGCGGCGGGGTGTGCCCGAGCGAGGCGGCGACCCTGGGTGACGCCTGGGGCCTGGCTCGCCGGTGGGCAGGCCACGTGTTCACAGGCGCCGCAGGTGCGCTGGGGTCTCGCGCGCTGAGCACTTTCTGCGGGCTCTCGTTTCATGTTGTTGGCGGTGGGTTGTGCACCGTGGGACACCTTGCCTGAGAGGCGCAAGCGGTGAGCGCATGTGTTGGGGGCCTGCAGGCAGCCACCCAGATGTGCAGCCGGGGGCACTGGCGGGCGCCTGGCAGCTGCTGCTCGCCTGGCTGGGTGAGCATCGACACCAGGCCTCCGCCTGGATGCCAGCTCCTGTGCTCTGTGGGCCAACTGATAAGCAGCGGGAGCCGGCTCGATCAGCTGCCCTGCAGAGCTGGTCGTACGTGAAGCTGCCACCCATGCAGCATGTACTGTGCTGAGCCATGATGGTCATCGCTCGTCTCAGGCTTCCTGCTGCCATCCTTCCGAGCAGCGCGGGCGCTGTGGTCGGTGCTCGCTACCGGCGTGGGCATGGCGACTCGCGGCGGCGGCGCCGCGCTGCGGCTGCTGTCGGGCCCCGCAGCCCTGGCCGCCGGCACGCGGCTGAAGCTGCTGCTGCCGCGCGCCGCGTATGCCTGCGCCGCGACGGCTGCGACGCTGTCGGTGCTGCACTGCGCCGCGGCCTCGGCTCGCCGCGACACCAGATCGGGCAGCGGCGACAGCGTCAGCAGCGGGAGGGCAGGTGGCGAGCCAGCATCAGCAGAGGAGCACCAGCAGCGCTCACTGCAGCTGAAATGGTCGCAGCAGCACTGGAGGATCTCCATCGCCAGGGCATGTGCCGCTGAGTTGGCGATTGCAGTTGCTGCGCCATTCGCTTTGGTGCTGGGACGCCGCGGGCCCCTGCCGCTGCTGCTGGCGGCTGCACAAGCCGGGGCACTGCTGCGCCTGCTGTCGCTCAGGTGCCTGGCAGTCGCATGACCACGTGTGTCGCTGCCTGCCGTGTGCTTTGTTGCATCCCCTGTGGCACCTGCGCCTTGCATGCACTTGCTCCTCGTGTGCATTTAAAGCTGCCGCCTGCCACGACGCGCAGGGCCAGCGCACAGCGGCAGCTGCACGGCAGGGCCGCGAGCACCGCCCCCGTTGGCAGCCTCCTCTGGTCGCTGTTCAGCCTGCAGCTCTTCTTCTGCACCGGCCACTTCTGCGAGTTTGCCGGCCTGCAGTACACCGCAGGTGACCTCGCGCCCCGTCACCTCCAGTGTTGCACGTACAAGCACATACATAACTCCTTGCCAAGCTGTTCACCATGGAAGCGGTGTATAGATAGGCTGGTGTGGCTCGCGCGATGTGCAGGCTTTGCGGGCGTGGAGGACTTTGACTTCTACCAGTCGGGCGCGCTGCTGGCGCTCAACACCTTCGGCAGCTTCCTGCTGGCTGGCCTCGCGCTCCCGCTGGTGTGCATGCCGGCGCTGCCGCGGCAGGGAGCCAGGACGTCTTCTGATGCACATCCCGCCCCAACCAGCACAGATGCGGTGCCTGTGGCAGAGCCCACAGTCGCACGGGAGGGGCCGGCTCATGGCCACCCGCGAGGCGGCGAGCAGCTGCCAGCGGAACACCAGCCTTTGGCGCAAGCTCCACAGCTGCAGTTTCAGCGGGACCTGCGGGTGGCGGCGGTCACTTTCGTGACGGTGATGACGCTCGACGCCGCGGTGGCGACGGCCAGCGCCGTCATCCAGCGGCGGCACCTCATGGTGTGGGCGCTGTTCGCGCCCAAGTTCCTGTTCGACGCGTGCATCCTGCTGGTGTGCGACGCTGCGGTTCTGGTGGGTGTGGCTGTTACAGTTTTGTCATGAGAATGCGTAAAACACCACCTTTCAACAATGAGATCACTGAACCCTGTATGCAGCACCGGCAGATCAGCATGCCTCAGTCTGAAGTGTTCTTGTATTGGTTGTTCCGAATACTATCAGCAATAGCAGTTGGTGCTATCCCAGAAATAAACCATTCAGTGTGCACTTGGAGCTGCTGTCAGTAGTTGTAGCCATTTGTCATTGCGGCGCCATCGATGGTAATGACTTGGCCTGTACATGAAGCAATAACCAGTGCAAGTGAGATATGAGCATGTGGCAGCGATCTGGGCTGCTCGTCATAGCATGACCATGGACAGCGTTGATTACAGCTCACCTGTCACATACGAGGCAGCTGGCGAGCACAGGAAGGCCACAACACCTGCGCGGCAGAGAGGTGACGCTTTGCTGAGTCAAGATGTCCGCCCGCTGTGCTGCGCCAGGTACGGGCCGTATGGCTGTGCAGCAGCTGCTCATTGGCAGAACCCTGGCGTACCGGACACTTCGTGCGGCTCGCCGACGCGTTTCATGGGAGTGCGCTCCAGCACCTTGCGTTTGTTCTCCGGATCCTTCAGCACCTGTGTGATGCAATGCATGAGCATGGGTTCCATCCCGGTTGTTCACTTACACGGCTATGCTGCTGCCAGCTCCTGCATCAGCATTGACTAATGCCTGCTGCGCCACAACTTCAAGACAGGCGGGCAGTGCACAAGCTGAGTGCACCTGCTCAGCGAGGTCAGTGCGAATGTACCTGCAGGACACACAACTTCCTGAGCATCATGCAGCCACTGTGTAACGTGTCGCAGAACAGCTTGATGAAAGGAAGTTACACACCCAGAACCATGTGTGCTCACCAGGGCGCCACAGCATTGACTCTGATGCCCTTTGGCGCCCACTCGCACGCCAGGTTCCTCGTGAGCTGGTTCATGGCCGCTGCACCAACGACAGCATGTCCGTGTTGCAGCAGTGATGCCGAGGTGCGAGCAGCGCCGCAGTGGCACGGCAGCCGTGACGCACAGCCCTCGGTGCCCTGACCACTGCGCTGACGGCACCTTTCGACATGGCGTACAGGCTGCCGGTGTTGATGGCCCCAGGGCCGCCTGCCACCGACGAGTTCATGACGACGCTGCCTCCGCCGGACGCCTCCAGCAGAGGGTATGCGAGCTGCACGCCACAGCCCCAAAGTCACCACATGCAAGACCCGCTTGCTGCACATCGATGGCAGATGCTATGCTATGCCAGTCGAGGCGAGCAGTCCAGCTCAAGCCGCCAACCATGTGAATGCCACATGTCTGCTTGCTGAAATGTTGGGACCTGGCTGAGGTTGAAGGCTGACTCGAGGTTGGTGGCCATCAACCGCTGGTAGTCCTCGGTGGTGAACTCCTGCGTGCATCCGTAATCTGGACGTCGGGACTAGCAGTGCAGTAGCACGCCAGCACAGCAGCAATGCAACGGCTATCATGATCACCGTTGTCTTCTTCCTGATGTTGATGCCGGCGTTGTTGACCTGCATGGGGCGGGACAGCGTCCATTATCCACACTACCCATGGCATGCATGCTGTCCTCTGCAGAAAGATGCAAAGCATATGCTCGCCAGAATATCGAGGCGTCCGTCGAAGTGCTGCGACGCCTGCACACGAATGACAGCGCGGTCAGCCCGGGCACTAGAGCACGACCATTGACAGCGCCTGTTGAGCTGGTTGATGCACTTACAGCAGCGCACCTGTTTGATGAGCTGCTGCCTGCCTGAAAGGTTTGATACGTCTGCTATCATGCCATGCACGTCAAATCCTTGTTGCTTCCAGCCACCCTGCGCTGCTTCGAGCGTCGCTGCGTCCCGCCCGCATGTCAGCACCCGTGCACCTGCCAAAGCAGATACGCTGACCTCCTCTGTACGCAATGAACTGGACAGCACAGGATTGGCTTTACACGCTGGGACGCACCTAGGGCTGCAAGCTCGGTCACGATCGCATGGCCCAGCCCCCGCGTTCCGCCAGTGACAATGGCGCACCGGCCAGCAAGGCCGAACCGCTCGGACGCAGCTGCGCCGTCCGTCATCAAAACTGCTCTATGAACAGCCAACGCGTACACAGCTCGATCGTCCTACTGCTGCATCAGAGCAGACTGTGCCGGGCACTGCCTTGAACCCCGCAATTTGGTGTGGACTGTTTCTACTCGGGTGAGGCAAAGCCCATTTGACATGTGTCTCCTTGCGATGACGCCAATGTAGCGGCAGTAGTGCAGACGATAGAGTGAGCATGATCGCATGAAGCGTTGCATGCTGTGTACGGATGCGGCATGATGCAAAGCGGATGCACCATGGAAGCAGTCTGGGCTCCGCGCTCCGCCAATGTGTGCTCTGCATGTCCGTGGCATGCAGCATGTGGGAAGCGTAGAAGGCATGCACGCGCTGCCTCTAGACTTTCTATGCCATGGCGTCAGTGGCACCGGATGCAACGGCTCAAGTCCCAGCTGTTTTGCAGGAGACTCAACAGCGGGAGGCCTTGAACACTGATCCATCAAGCTGGCATGGATCGAGGCAGTTTCTGCTCGTCCTCTGCATACAACCGCACGGTCAGTTGGCATGTGGAGCACATGTGCGCATAGGGTGCAGACGTTCTCGAGGACTTCCAGATGGGACTGCGTCTGCTACTGCGGTCACAAGGTGCACTTGCATGTGCATTCTGCTCTCGTCGGAACAGTCTCGACCGCCAGGCTTGGCCAGACAGACTCGCAGCCACCGAACAGCACAGGCGCGGACCGCAGCGCACAGCACACTGCAGAGCGTGTTCACGCCGTTGGGCCCCTCCACGAGCTGACCTAACCAGCTGAATGTAGGACTTTATATGTAGTCCAGCTACGCTTCCTGATGCCAACAATGAGGCTGTTGTTGTGAGCGCTTTCCCACATTTGTTGTGCGTCACGCGTGGCAGAAAGATCTGCACGTGCGGGCGCTCACAAAAAGATGCTTCGGCTGTGGTGTTGATGCCCGGCTTCAAAACCGCAAACACGAAGCCGGCGCTGCCCACCGACTGTGATTCTGCAGGCGAATGGGCGGCACGACGTACCGCTGCATTTGCCGCGCAGCCAGCAGCCACGGCGTCTTGGGTTCTGGATGCCAGTGGCTGGCCTGACGCCTGACGACTGAGGGGCCCGCCGCCTGTTGACTCTGCAGCCTGCTCCCCGCATCACAGGCACCCGCATCGGACTGCTGTCAGGCGAGTGCAATACGATCCCTTCCCCGCGCCATCGCCAGCGGCATACACTGTACTTTGGGCTCCCTGGCTATATAGCGCGTGGCTGCGATACGGCGGGGCGCTCGGGCCACAATACCCAGCTGCTGCCCGTCAATGTGTGACTGAAACTGAACCTGGCACATAATCTGGCGCGCAAGGCTGCGGAACGCCTGTGTTGCGAATTCGCTGGCGGCCTCCGGCAGACAGACAGGCTGCAGACCTACTGACTTGCACACCCCGGCCGGGCTCAGATCTGGGTGCTGAAGGCTTGCAATGGTGTCTGGATGCCTCATGTGGCTGCAATCATGCGTTGTGTGCTTTCAGCAGCCGCCACGCCTTCCAAAGACTCACCAGATCGATGTGCAGAACCCACGCGTTGTTCCTGAACTTCGTATCCCGGACTCTTTCTGTTACTGTAAGCAGTCTGCGACCTCGTTTCTCATCACATTCAGTGGTCACCACGCAGGACCGAGCCCCTAGGCATCAGCAGCCTGCTGCGCGCCCCGCCGCGGCATTGGGTGCGTAAGAGCCACACAAGCGGCTGTACTTCATCGGGGTGCTGTCCCCCGAGGCGTCGCCCGACCAGACCGCAGCTAGCTGCCAGCTTGCGGCAGCCGGAGCGGCTGCACTTGAGCTGGGCATGCCGCTGCCGTGACTGTGATTACGTCATCGGCAGCGGTGCCGCAGCCTCAGCAGCCCCAGCTGCGGCCACGGCCGGCGACGGCCTGACAGCAGGCTGCAAGCGCCCTTGGAGCCGACGCCAGGAGCCTCCGCCCATCAGCACGGCGGCCGCTGCCCGGGAAGCGGCAAAGGCGCCGCAGCAGCCTTTGCAGCGGCGGCGGCCATGAGGCTGCCACATGATGCTTCCTTTGCGCCCTACGACAGCGAGCACACCGAGCAGCGGGAGGCAGCACGGCGGTGCCCGCACACCCGCCACCGGTGGGTGGTGACGGCAGCGCTCCTGGCGACGTGGGCCATCGCCAGCTTCACCCTGCAGCGCTTCAATGTGCACCCGCTGGACGCTGCCCTGGAGCGATACCGCCACACCCGCACAGGTGACGTGATCTCAGTGCGGCCAGGGGACGACATCGCGGCCATCTACGATGTGAAGCCGCGCCAGCGGGGGGAGGCACACCTACGGGCAGCCTTTGTGGTGCTCGCGATGAACCGCGACGGCCCTGATGTGGTGCTGTCCATGCAGCGGCTGCTGCGGCGCTTCAACAACACAGAGACCAGGTACCCGTGGGTCTTCCTCAACGACGGCGACTTCAACGAGGAGTTCCGGGACATGACGACAGCGGCGGCGGCGGGCGGGCCCACGCGCTACGGCAAGATCTCGGCCGACCACTGGGGCTACCCGCCCTGGGTCCCGGAACGCAAGGCGGCCGAGGCCCGTCGGCAGCAGGTTCGCAATGGGGTGCTGTACGGGGGCCGGGAGTCGTACCACCACATGTGCCGCTACTTCAGCGGCTTCTTTCAGCACCACCCGCTGCTAGCAGACGTGGACTACTACTGGCGAGTGGAGCCCGACGTGCACTTCTACTGCGACCTGGCCTACGACCCCTTCCGCTACATGGCCCAGCATGGCGTCAAGTACGGGTTCACGCTGGCGGTGCTCGAGGGGCCGAACACAATACCCACCCTGTGGGACGCCACAAAGGATTTCATGGATGCACGGCCAGAGCTGGTACCAGAGGCAAACCTGCTGGACTTTGTCACATCAAAGGACGGCGACTTTAATCTCTGCCACTTCTGGTCCAACTTTGAGCTGGGCGACCTGCGGTGGCTGCGGTCAAAGCCCTACCAGGCGTACTTCGACTACCTGGACCACACGGGGGGCTTTTTCTACGAGCGCTGGGGGGATGCGCCCGTGCACTCGCTGGCGGCTGTGATGCTCTTGAACGCCACAGAGGTGCACCACTTTGGGGACATCGGCTACCGGCACAACAGCTACACCAACTGCCCGGCGGTGAAGCGCAACAACTGCGACTGCGACGCCGCCAAGTCGGTGGACCAGCACGCGCTGCCCAGCTCGTATGGGCGCTGCCACGGGCTGTGGACCCGCCTGATGAAGGAGAAACTGGAGGCCCACCACTACACAGCGTGATGGCTGAAGCAGCTCATCGATGCCATAAATAAGTGCAGTTGGCTTGACGGTGCCCATCGGATCAGTGTGCTGGACGGCGCATCATTGGGGACTGCTACGACCCTGATGTCATCAATGCCATGCATGGCGCACGCTGCTAATCATCTGCACAGCTGTTTGCTTGTATCACTAGGAACGATCATCTTGCAGGATGTCTTCGCAGCACCACCTCACCAAAGTTTTGGGTGTCCAGACACAGCGCGGCTTGGCGCATCAGCTGCAAATTGTTTTCTGTCGTATTGGCTTTCTCTGTGATTGTCAAAGCATATTGAGGGTGGTGCTGCATGCAGTGAAAGGCACGCTTGGCAGACCTTGCACCTGTCTCCACTGACAGTCTAGCAACAGTTCTGGGGCAATTCAAGCTGGGTCTGCCATGCTGTATTTGGGGATCTGAATGCCCCACAGCAAGCAATACTCAGAGGCTACCATAGTCTGTGACCAACAACAAGATACATGTGGTCATGCTTGCGCTGCCATGGGCTGCGCCTCCCGCTCGCGCAGCATGTTCTTGAGGTAGAACTCGCCCGCCTTGTACGACGACCGCACCAGCGGCCCAGCGGCCACGTATGCAAAACCCATCTCCTCAGCCGCCTGTTGAAGACAACAAGTCGAACAGTGAATCACAATCAACAACAACCACAATCAACAACAATTGCAAGCTCGACTTGCTAGCAAGTGCTCATAGTAGACAGTGAAGTGCATGGAGGGGTGATGTGCACCACAGTGTGTGCGACGATACAGCTGCAAGCCTTGTGTGTCATGCACCTTCTGGAAGCCGGCAAAGGCCTGGGGCGTGACATACTCCGCAACCGCCATGTGCCGCTTGGTTGGCCGCATGTACTGGCCAAGCGTCAGCACGTCCACATCTGCACCAGCAAGAGTGCCAATCTTCGGTCAGCTGGAACACGATCCGAGAGCAGGCAGCAGCAGCAGCACACGCACTCGTCAGCAAAGGGGCACGGCGCATGCATCCTGCGCCAGCAACAGGCCGCTGCAACTTCCCGCCGAGGGGCCAGGCGGCGGGCGCACCTGCGTCCCGCAGCAGGCGCATCGCCTCCACCACCTCCTCCGCCGCCTCGCCGCAGCCCAGCATGATGGAGGTCTTGGTGACGCGCGCCCCCGCGGCCTTGGCGGCGCGCAGCGTGGCGATGGACTGCGCCCAGTTGGCCCGCCGGTCCCGCACCACCCCCTGCAGCCGCGGCACCTGCGCCAGCACCGGTCGACCCGCTGCAGCAGTCTGGTTGTGAACACGATCCCACACGTGCCACGGACGATGACGTAGACCATGCACAAGCACATGCTGGCAACGCCTTCGCGCATCACCTGTGCACACCTCCGCCTGGGGCACTGGATCAAGTACCATCAAAACAATCTGGCAAGCTCACCGTCTCCACGTTGTGCGCATACACGTCCAGGCCGGAATGCGCCACCCGGTCCACGGAGGCCAGGTTGCCGCCGAAGTCCGGCACCAGCGCCTCCACGAGCAGCCGGCCGCCCGTCCTGGCCTTCAGCCCCGAGATGGTCGCCGCGATGTGCGCCGCGCCGCCGTCCGCCAGGTCATCCCGGTCCACCGACGTCAGCACCACGTAGTCGATGCCCTGCAGTGCAGTGTGCGTGTGGTCCACATCAGAACCAGCCCATGCAGCGGGGCAGGACACACACATGTGCGCCGTGAACACCCGGCGCACCGCTCGCCGCAAACACCACGTGCAGCCGCCAACCGTGCTCATGCTGAAAACGAAGCTTACCCAGTCCGCGACCGCCTTGGCGGTGTTCTCGGGCTCGTCGGGGTCCAGCGGCGGCGGCGCCCGCGACGTCTTGACCGCACAGAAGCGGCAGCCCCTGCGGGCCAGCAGCAGCAACTGTTGAGTGCCAGACACCCGATGCCCTGCAGCTCACTGTGCAGCAACGTCTGACTGTCGACGGTCGCTGGGCGCGCTGGACTGTGGAGACGAAGGGTGCGGTGTGCAGTGCACGGACCGGGTGCAGGTGTCGCCCATCAGCATGATGGTGGCGGTCGCGGTCTGGTCCTCCCCGCCGCCCCAGCACTCCCCGATGTTCGGGCACCGCGCCTCCTCGCAGACCTGCGGCGCACCACCGCTGACATGATCGGGCGTCCAGATGCAAGGAATTTGAATCGGGGTGCCAGGGTGGGCCCATAGCATGCCGCCGATGCTAGCACAGCCAATATTGGCAGCCACAGCTATGCTGTCCCGCACCGTGGCCAGCTTCAGCTCCCGCAACTTGCCCTTGATGCGCGTGTAGTTGTCGCCCGCCGGCAGCTCGCGCTTGAGCCAGTCAGGCTTGCGCGCCTTCTCCTGTCGCGCAGCAGGCAAGCGCGTCAGACGATGCTTGCCAGCATGCTTTAAATGCCTGTTGGTATCGGTGCAATCGTCAAAACGCGCTGGGTGCTGCACTGTACTTGTAACGACCGGCAGACCTTGAAGCTGGGTGCGTAGACTGAGTATGGCGCAGCTCGCCGCTCGCCATCTGCCGCTGCATCGCCTGTCACGAAATCACCAAGATCCGGCCCAGCCGCGAGCTGCTCCTTCAGCCGCTGGATGCCTGACGTCACTGCAGCAACCTGCTCTGCGGCGCTGCTGTCGGCCACGGCATCGCTGAGCCTTGCTGCCGGCGCTGCTGCTGCAGATGCGTATGCTGATGCTAGCACCGCCTGGTGTTCGCTGCAGCCGCGCAGCAGCAGCCGGGCCAGAGGGCTGCTGCGGCTGAGCATCGCAACGACACCACTGTTTGCAATAACAGACGAATCAGAAGGCCACGGCAAAATCCCGGGTCTATGAGGCTGATGTTTGCAGAAGAAAGCCTTCGTCGCTGTGCAAAGCAACCGCCCAGACTACCAACTGACAGGCCGCAGGTGCAGGACAGCACTGCAGGTGCGAGAGAGTATACGAGGGAACTGTTCTGCCGGGCTGCAGGCCAAGATTGCCACGAGTGGCAGAAGCAGGGGCGTAAGCATGGCAGCTGCCAAGTCACGTGCCCTGAGTCCTGGAATGCGCTTGCTATATGTGCATTTGATCCCGCTGCGCTACACAGGAGCCACGTATCATATACTAGCTAAGCTTTGCACCCTTTGCTGCGCTTCGCAGGCCTCATTTGGGCACCTTGTTGTCCTCGTAGTCTGCATTTCTGTTCGCGAGGTGCAGCACGGTTGAACGGCACTGCAACAGCAGTAGAGGGCAGCTTTGCTCGGCTTCCAGTCGTTGTACTCCGATTTGACTCCGGCATCGCAACCCTCGACTGTCCCCACCCCACATCGGAAGCATTCGTGTCTGGGCTGGGCACAACGATTCTCTGTGTTTGGCACCAAGCGCGGTCAGGACATTCAGGATACAGCAGACCATGGCGGCAAACCCTGCGTTGGTGAACTCGCCGGACGGACTGGCCCCCGCGCCGTTCCAAGGGGAGACAATTGCACTGGCGCGTCATGGCGTGGAGATTGCCATTGATGGCCTGCGCACGGCCAACGGCAAGTGAGTCGCACTATCAAGGATCATGTAAATCCTCCTGTACCCGGCACCTCAGAGCTAGCGCAATTGCAGTGCTGCTGGAATTGACTTCAAATGAGGAGGAGCGCTGACACGCCCTTGCACCACGAACATGCAGGTGGTCTGCAACAGGCACCCTGTGGCTGACAGACGCACGGCTGGTGTTCGTGGCGCCGGCCGCCAACGCCGACGGGCTGCAGGCGTTCGACTTCCCGCTGGCCTACATCACCCACGACAAGTTCAACCAGCCAATCTTCGCCTGCAATAACCTTGCAGGTCAGGGTTATCGTGGCAACAAGACCAACGTCAACCTTTTCTTGGGCACCCTTCACGCGACTTGAATGCTGATGTCGTGATGCTGACCTGTGGCAGGCAAGGTGTGGCCGGCGACTGAGGGCGGGGGGCCGGCGGGCACGCTGCCGCCACATGAGTACAAGCTGTACTTCAAGGTGCGGAGCGTGGGCTGCTGCTTCCTGTGCATTCGCCAACGGTGTGTGGGCAAGACCGAGACGTCTCGCTTCATGGAGGCCTGCACAGACGGTCTGATGACCATGCGGCAAACTCAGATGCCGTGAACACCGTTGACAGTGGCTGCGTCCGCTTGCAGGAGGGTGGCGTTGGCACGCTGCTGCCACTGGTGCGCCCTGTGTGCAGTGCACAGCACGCCAGAATGTTGCCTGCTGTGTTGCGCTGCACACTGCTGCATGCACGATCGTTCGGCTGTGCATCGGTGGTGTTATCAGACTGACATTCTTTGTTGGACGCTGCAGTACTACCGCCTTGTCGGCCAGGCGCGGCTGACGCTGCAGCACCGCACAGCAGCGCCAGCAAGTGCTGCAGCCCAGCCATCAGCGCCGCAGGCACCTCCGTCTCTGGTGGCCACAGCGTGAGCTTGCACTTCGCTGTGCAGCTATCCACTTTCAACACGTCCGAGAGATGGCTACAAATGCTGCCAAAAGTACCCGTCCTGCACCTGGCTGTTCGCATCGCACGACAGTACTCTGGTGATGTCATCGATGCAGACTGGTGGACCCCAGTGACCCCTCGAAGATATTTCTGACCCAGCCTGTCGGCGATGAGGACCGCCTGCCCTCGGCCCCTGTGTATGCATCCAACTACGGCCAGGATGAGGTACGACAGCTGCTGACGAGATTCCAGAGGGAGCCCAAGTTTTCTTAGGGTCCGCCTTCGCACGAGGGCTGCCACTAGCACTGTTGGTGCCCACTCATTGCAAGGCGTGTTGACCTTGCAGTAGCTGTGCTGCACAGGCCTACGAGCCCATGGAGCCGGCAGCAGCGGGGCAACAACAGCAGCAACGGCAGCCTGCGGCGCAGGCGCCCCTCATATGACATGGCATACATGAGAAGCCGCATGTGCGCTTGGCACGCACGCCGATTGTCGACAGCAGGAGTGCGTTCGTTCTAGCTGTATCGCATACACGTTTCCCCGGCTCAGGAGCACGACTCTGGGCCAGGCACAAGATGCGCACGTGGACAGTCTCACTTTAGAGCATATGTATGCAGTGGGGTTTGTGCTTGAGGTGTGCACGCGCCATGTTGCTGGTCCTCACTACTTGTACAAGAAAGAATGTGATCTGAAACGACGGTGGCATGACTTATCGCTGCATACTCCAAGGCTGTGCTTCCCACAAAAGGCCCACCCCCATAAACCACTTGCCTCAAGCATGTGCTTGCCCACCCTCCTGGGCGTGCACCTGCTGCTTGTGTTTGCTCCCTTACATATCGGCAACTCACTTGCCGCCCTTGCCACCCTTGTCTGCCAGCGGCAGATCGACTGGCGCCTTCTCTGCCACGATTGATGTGTACTTCTTGATCTCATCGTCTGCAGGGACCCAGGCACAGACTGAGTCGGATGATGTTGCTTCCCAGCAGACCTGAACAGACACAAAGCAGGCATGGTAGGGTTGCGAGGCACGGTGGACGCGCAAGAATACTCACAGAGCACCAGCACCAGGGCTCCGCCAGTGGACCGCAGAATGTTGGACCAGCCGCCCTTGAAGAACGCCTGCAGTAGATGCAGCGCGAAATGATTTTGAGATGTACTCATGTGGCACCGCAGGCCAGCTCTGCACAGTTTGATGGCAAGTGGTGGGCAATGACACAGCGCTGTGTATAGGGTCATTGGAAGAGTCGTGATCAAACATGCACCTTGCGGCCCTCATCCCGCATGATCTTCCGCCATGCATCGATGGTACCCTTGTAATACTGCTCCTTGGCGCCCGACTGCACGGTGCACGTGGACCACAGTCAGCCGAGTGTCCTGACAGCCACACTTGCAATTTTGACAGAGTTAGCCTGGGCCGTTTCATGTAAGCAGCGCTGTGAACGAATGGCGTATGGCGCACCTGCATCATGAGCCGCCGGCGCACAGTGTCAAAGGGGTATGCGATCATGTTGGCGGCGGCTGTGGCCGCTTGCGCAACCGCCCACCTGCCACAGCAGCGGGACGGCATGTGATGGACGGCTCGAGACATGAGGGTCACACAGTGCATGGTACCTGATCCCTTTCAGGTTGAAGCGTCCAATACGCACCTGGCAACAAAGCCTGCATTGGCCTCATCCTTGAACACCACACCCTTCCCGGTGTCATAGAAGCCGAAGTACGCACCGCGGTACACGATGATGCCCTACAACATCACCAACATCTGGATGCACGTTTGCTGTCTGGCATCGCGTCAGACCTCATGCCGCGAGTTGCTGGGCGTGTGCACGCCTGCACAGGCCGACTGGCAGCTGGTTTCCGTGTGCTGGAAACCAGTGCCCTATAGTTCCCGGCGCAGTGCAGGGTGGGTGTGTTTTGCACCTGCACGCTGACGCCAAAGCCATTGTACAGTGACATCACGCCGCCGTGCTTGACGGTCTTCGACAGGCAGTCCATCAGGCCTGCGCATAGAAGAGTCTGTTGGAGATCCGTATCACATCACAACTGAGTATGCAGAGCCTCCATGTGCGGCTTTGACACGGAGAGGCTACGAGTCCTGTGCTCCATGTCGGGCAGGGACGATGTAGAAGGTGGGCTCTTGGCAGGTGGCCAACTGTGGTCATGGGCACCCACCGCTGAACTCGCGGTCCTTGCCGGCCTTGCCCACATCTGCAGCCAGCCGCGTCCGTGCGTAGTCGAGCGGGTACCTGCAGTCCCACGGTGTGCGTGAGCGTAACACTGTTTTTGCGATTGCAGAGCCTCTCTCTTGGGGCGCCACATCTGACATGGCAGCTGACGAGATGCTGCGTCCCAAGCCAGCGGGACCCAGGGACGCACACAAATGTCAGGCTGCCGGCGCCCGCAGCGCCGCCCGACGCCATGTTCACAGCGAAGAACTTCCAGAAGTCCGTCTGTAAGGGCAAGCGGCATGAGTCAGAGGTGGGTTGCCAGCAAAGGGGGATGGACAGGCGCAGGGTGACCAACCGCTAGTGTCGTGCACCGAAATGCATGTTGCGGATGTATTGCAGCTGCTGGGAATTCAGTACCACTTCATTTCTGCTCATCACGACTCACCTTCGAGCTGTACTTGGGGAACATGTTCTTGATGGTGTCCTTGAAAGCAAAGTTGAAAGCCTGGGTGGGGAAGTACCGGATGCAGTTGGCCAGGTTGCCACGCCACAGCGATATGAAGCCTGCAGGCGAACCGATCCGGCTCAGTGGTCGCCTACCACGCAGACTCGCCCGGTTGCGGCGTGTGACAGAGGACCCCTGCAAGTGAAGTTTTCTTGGAACGAGCAGTGGTGCACATCAGGCGCACCTTGCTCAGAGGACACCCGGCTGAAGCAGTTCACGATGCCGGTGTACGGCGGGATCTCGCCACTCTTGATGCGTGGGTTTGAGTCCTGCAGAAACGATCAAAGATCCCAGATCGGACGCATGTAGGTGCACGTCAAGGAGCTGGCTGCACCTCGTGAGCCTTCACGAACGAGGCGCCGTTCTGCCACAACGCTGTGTGGATCCATGCAGCATGCTCATCAACCCAGCAGCCCAGCTGGCTTGTCCCACACCATGTTGACGGTGAGGGTGCGACACTTGCCTGCGTCTGCAGCAGCAGCTTGACGCGCTCGATGGGGGCGACGGCGGTCTTGGACACGGCGCCGGCTGTGCCGCCAGCCAGGAAGTCCTTCAGCCATTTGTAGGGGTCCACCGCTGCCGTGCCAGTCTTGTCCTCCTTTGGTGCCGGAACGAACAGCGGCCCCCGCGCTGCCTCCCTGGACGTGACACGCATGGCTTGGCAACGTGCCTCCGTGGTTTTAATATCCTTCTAGCCTGTCACGGCATGCATGTTGTGGAGCTTGTGGCGCACAGACCTCTCAATCTGTGAGTTGCCGTCTGAGACCATGCTGATGATACCAAGGCAGCAATTTGACAGAACACTATTCTTGTGCAGCATTCAACAACATAGGATCGCAGAAGTCGCGATCTGCACATGGCATATGGTGATCTGAAACCCTCAGGCGCCGCAATGCCCGCAAATGGTTCCTCCGGATGGCATCTCACCAAGTTGAATTTATGTTTGATTCATTTTGTCAAGATGTAGTTCAGGGGCATACATAGATCCCGCGCACAGCAATGAGTGGACTCATTGGTAGGGGCACAAGACACCTGGGGCTGGCGATGAATGCTGGGGCGGACGAGGCGGGTGCCGCCACATTCTGCCGCAGCAGGCCCGTTAGGCCCGCTTCACGGTACAGCTGTGAACTCAGCATTGTGCCGATGTCACGAGCCCCTGTTCAAGTTCCGGATGTGTGATTGCTGTCTGACAGAACTGGACACAAATCTGCGGCGGTATGGGCCCTCTTGCAAGCTTGTCGGACCACCACAACCAAAGGAGACCGGCCTGACCGTACAGAGGTGCCGATCGAGGGCGATCACATACATTGCACTTCCTCCACAGGCATGCAGGATGCAGCTACCCTTCAGCTTCTGCAGCTAGGTCAGGGTCAGGTGGCGTCCCTTCAAGTGGGGAGCATGGGTGGATCAAGGATGCCGTCGTTGTCAAGACCGTTCGATGTGCGCAGCACAGCATCATCTTACGTTCAAAAATGCTGCACTGCAATGATCATCGTCCCATGTTTCGCAGCGCCCATCTACTTGGTTTGCATCAACAACAATGCAGGCCTCGCGGAGCAGCAAATGCACTGGCAGCCGTCCGACATACTTAAAATCCGGGTCTGGAGGTCAGCGCCTCGCCAGGCGGAAGCCCTGTGCCAGAGCTGCGGGTCTCAGACAGCCCACCCTGTGCCTCTTGCAGGGTACATTGTATCTCCTGCAGCTGTGGTTTGAGGGTGTCAGATTGCTCGGCCATCGCCGCCCAACTGCGTATCGCGGCGACATTAGTCATGAGTGTCCGCCAATCTTGAGATGCCTGCAAACCAGGGGAAGGTTGGCATTGGACTGCCCGTTAATCATGTGCACGCCACACAACATGGCAGCTAGCCGAAGCTGCAAGCAGAGCATAGCGGCTTTGCATTGAAACCGAGTAACCGACGATGCAGGGGCATCGAGCACCTGTGCAAAACTGAGACTCTCTGACGGCATGTGCTGCGCAGCATCGGACGAAGCGAAAGTAGGCGCCAGGTGTGTCCATAGGGACTGGCATGCCATTAGTGCCTCTAGCAGTGCCTGAAGGTTGTCGAACAGCCCTGACAGGGTGCTGAGCTGTGCCTACGTGAGGACACCTCATCCATTCTATCACCTGATTGCAATGAGATTTCCAAGCATGGTGCCTCTGCTGCGATTGCATGACACTATCAAGTGTGCAGCTGTTGCACACCCAGGCCAACCTGCAGTGGCTGGGCGTGGGGCGATGCCTTGGCCAACTCCAATTGCCCATTGTGAAGCTTCAGCATTTCCTGTCAAGGCGCGACGAGCATACTCGTCTTGCCGTGAAGGCGCAATCGTGCACGCTGACGACATGTCATGCCAGCATACAGCCACATGCACATGGGGATAGCAACTCATGTGGGTCAAGCTCTTCGGAGGTCACCTGAACAGCAGGCGCATCGGACAAGCACGGCGTCGAGCGGCTGCCCAGTGGTGTGGTTGCAGGCTGCTTCTGCTCCCAGCTGCTTTGCATGGCAGCCAGCTGCGCTTCGAGTGCGGCCTCGCCCTGCGGTACATCCGAAGACTTTGCAATGACTGCAGGCGTGGAGCAGGTGGGCAAAGCCTACTGCGCTCAGCAACACCATTTTCTTTACCCGTGCAGCCGCCACAATGTCCTCCAGCTCGTCTCGGTGCTCAGCAGCTCCACCGTTGACCAAGTCGTCCACACAGAAGATGTCCCAGACGCCCGCCTCATCTCGGGTGATGCTATCCTGCGCCAATATCGCATGAAGGCCTGTGCAGCCTGCTTAGAGTTATTATATGGTCCTGCAAACACAACTGTTGACATTCCACTGCCTAAATGCGCATGTTGGGCCTGTTGCACTGAGAACCTCAAGGCCAAGTGTCGCCAGGATGCTGGCCCAGTGGCGGTCGCGCAGCTGTGGCGCCGCCAGCAGCCTCAGTAGCGGTAGCGACTGGTCAAAGTCCGACAGAGCTGCCAGCAGCTCGCCTGCTACTGGATCCGCCGGTTGCTTGGCTGCCAGCGCATCTGCACGCTGCTGCAGGGTGGTCATCTCCTCTGCAACCGCCTTGACATCTATCTGCACCTGCGCATGACGGATCATGCACCAGGTGTGAGATCCTGCCGTGATCAATGTCACACAAACGCCTGTCTCGATGCACACGCACTTCAAGCATCACGCCGCAGGTGAGCGTGCTTGTATCAGGCGTCTGCGCCCACCTGGTTGTCGATGTTGCTCAGGATTGGGGTCGTTGTGACGGTTGACATGTTGTCTGCCACAGCCTGGTAGACGCTCCAGACATCGAGGCGCCAGGCGGCTTCCTCTTGCGCTGCCGCCAGCGCCTCGAATGGCTCCACAGGGAGCCCATTCGCCGTCTGATGGGCCTGGTATTGCTGCGCCAACTCCTGCATGCCATTTATACATGCCGGCTTCAAAGTTGCAGCCAAGCAACAGCTTCGCCTGCCACTCCCTGCTGCTTATGTACTCAACACTCCAACTTCTTATTGACAGTATCGCACAGATTGCAGTCACCTGCAGCTCTGCAATGTTGTCCATCATGCGCTGCAGCTCTGCAATGGCATCGACTGCGGCTGCGGACGCATCCACGAATACACCTTGCTGCAGCTGCGCCTGCAGGCTGGATGCTGCTTCACGGCACTCTTGCACCTGTGCAAGCACGAAGCCGCTTGCATGCGCACAGTGTGCCTCTTGTGGTCATGCAGCAGTGTCCAGCCTTCTTCAGACTCAGCACATCTAGTTCGTCACGTCTTGCCCACCGCAGCCTGAAGTCGAGCAGCCTGCGCTTCCCAGGCGTCCTGCAGAAACGTGCCTGCTGCAGCCAGCTGCTCGCCAAAGCGCTGAACTGCCTCGCACATGTCGTCATGTTTGATCTGCAGCCAGCAGCGGGATGTCAAGGCTTGCATCTCCTGCCTACATCCCCATCATGCTCAATGCTGCGGCGTGCAGACTCTTGCACCTGAATTCCTGTGGGGACAGCCTGCCCATAGAAGGCCAGCAGGTCGTACATCTCGTCCACGTCTGCTGCGGATGTCAGCGTCGCCTCCCTCTGGGCCTCGTGCTCTCGGTGTGCCGCCTGCAATGTGAGGCCTAACACCTGCGTAACTTCTGCATATGCCAGTCCTACCTGCAGGTGTTTCGCTGTACCAGACTTGGCGTCGCTTGGCCAGACATCGTGCACATCTGAACATGGCGCTGCTGTACCTGCAGCTGCATGTAGGGCTGAAGATCCGTTGGCCGCTCTGACAGAACAGCCGACTTTGCCAGCAGGTCAGTTGTCAGCGTTGCACAGCTATCACGCACCAAGCCCAGCAGTAAGCCCTTCACCTGGACTTGATGGGGCAAGATTCAAAATGTTGCAGCTGCGCGGGGATAGACCATGTTTCACGTCAGTCAGCGCAACAGCACACCTGTGCCCCTGCGCTGTGTACAGGCGGAAGCAGCCTGCCCTGCAGCGTCTTTGCTTCCACATGCAAGCAGCCTGCATGCACGCTGCATGTGAGTATAGTGCTGCAGTTCAGCAGATACGTCGAACCGACATGCCTTGGCTGTAAGTATCAGAAGCAGAAGCACCTGATGTGTGGGATGTGCGGATAGCATCAAGCATGGCTTCCCATGTTTCGAGCTGCTCCAGCATGTCCCGGATATCAGGGACCGACCTGCAGTTTGCACCAAGTACATGATTGCCACCACCTTCATCAACAGGGATGCCCACTCCAATGTGTCGACTCCTCAGGGCTTGAAGTGGACACGCTGGCCGCTCGCCTGCTGTTGGCCGAGAACGCTGCAAAGTCCCAACTGATGCTGAACTGCTCTATGCAGCGGTACTCTTCAAGCGATGCTGCAAACTCAGCAGCATCTGCAAAGTCGCGGGCGACCGCCTCAGCCAGGCGCCGCTGTGGCGAACAAACATCTCAATGTATCTGCAAGTGCATGCCTACTCACTGCTGTCACCATTTGTGGCTATGGTGTGCAGAGCTTACCTTTGCAACTGCCAGGACCGGGCTGTCTGTGATGGTACTGTGCACACCAACAATGTCAGGTGGCTCTGTATACAGAGTTTCGAAGGCAGCACACTGTATGAGGCGGGGGCACCCGCCCACTATTGCGCCTGCTGCGGCGATGGTGTGGTGCTGCAGTGCCAGCAGCACCGTAGCCTGATCTGGCTCAAAGCTGTAACCGTCCTCCCCCTCAAAGCCAACGGTTGTAAAGAAGATGCCCTGAACAAGCAGGCGCTCTTGTTGTACCCCGTCGTGTTAGCCAACCCAAATCTCATTTCACTTGTTGAAGAATGATATCTAGCAGCAACAGTAGTGGTACCACACAAAGCAGATTAGCACCTGTGTTTCGGTTCGTGACGCATGCTTATTGTCCACAATCGCTGCCAGTTCTGTAGATGCAGTAGCAACACGAGCGGCAAGTGCAGCAGCCAACATGCTGTCAGCCACACGCAACACAGCCGGCAGTTTCGACTGGTCATCCATTGCATGCTGATAGGCGCTGCGTAGCGACAGAGCTGCTCTTTGACAATGGCGTCGACATCGCTTGGGCTGACACTATCATGCACTACCTGGCTTGGCTCACGAAGTGACGATCCAGAGTGTAAAACAAACTCCTGCACCAATTGGCACTTGGGCCTCACCTCGCACGCTCCAGCTTCTCAGCCTTGATGACAGCCATGGGGCGTGCTGCTTTCCCAAACATAGGTGTCTCTACGCTGCTCCTGTCGGTGAAGTCTGCTGTGTGTCGCACCATAGCACGGCATTGTCTTGCCTGCTGCTGCACACTGTCACAAAGCTGCAAGAGCATCTGCAGTAAAATTTGGCAATGCTGTCAGATGCTTGAAAGATGAACTGCGTCACCAGATGAACTGCGTGTGAAACGCGTCGGTTGGGAGTATTTCGGTGTTGCACCTGCTGTGCTGCAGCGAGGGCTGCCATAAGGCCAGTGTGAAACTGTCGTGTGCGCACGGCTGCCTGTACAAACCACCAAAGTAACCCTTGCAGCTAGTAATCAGTCGTGACAATCCACCAGGTCTGCCTGCTGCATCCTTGTACCACACATGCCTCACCTGCAGGTCCACGAACTCTGCCAGATGATAGGTATGGTCCAAACGAATAGAGTACATCGGCAGCCTGCCAATGTCCTCAACGATTTGCTGCACAGCCAGAAACGGCGTTCCAAACGCTGGCCTGCTGTAAAGCAGCCGCTTGTCCACTGCCATGCGCACTTGCCGGAACTGCTTCGTGCGAACACCCTGCAATGGATGCTCTGCTGGCCACAGGACATCATGATGTGGTGGATCTGGCGTCACGGCATGCCGCACGGCGTATCGCAAATGACTGACCTGCCGCCACCTGCAAAAACACCTGCAAGTCAGAAAGTGCCCAAAAAACTTCAGCTCCTGCAGGCGCTCGAAGTATCTGGCTTCCCGGCTCCAGTCCATCAGCGACATGCAGTCCACCGGCTGCCCCGCTGCAATGCGTACAACGGCATCTGCTGCCATGATGAAGTGTTCTGCCGGGTCAGCGTCCTCAGGCTTAACGACCACAAGGTCATATGGCCGCCATTCCCTGGCATCAAGGTGCCTGCACGATGTTCAGAATTCAGATTGATCACTCGACGTGGAACGGTAATTATGCGGGTCTGTCGGCAGGCAGCTTGGGCAGCATTCCAGGTTGCAGCACAGCTGCTGAGGCCGTCTGATCATACCGCCTGTTCAGGTGAAATGTGCGGGCTGCTGCTTCATGGCGGCTGAAGAAGGCGCAGACATCGCTGGACGTTCTCAACATGCCTGTGTCTGCAAGCCTGGTCCCGCCGATGCTGACAGCTTCGTGACCGCCAAGTGCATCACGGCTGCCGCAGGTAGGCTGACCAATTGCAGGTATCCTCGCCGGCGATGTCTCACGATTTAGAGTGGACCGAGTCTGCGGCGCCTGGACGCCCACAAGTTTGCTTCGGATTTTGCAGTTGTTCGCCATATACACACCATGCTCCACTTTCAGCATAAACGCGATAGCGTGCCTACAGTCGTGATGCGCACCTGTCCGATGTTGCTGTGGAAACATTGCAGCGAGTCAGCGTCGAACAGGCTGCACTCGCGCGCCTGGTGGCTATGGAATCCGCCATATGTAGCCTTTCCCATATTGGTCCTCTTTGCTGCTCTGGCTGGGCAAACAACGCAACTCGGGTGGCGCGGCACGGCACAGCAGTTTCTCAAAAGCTGGCGCAGGGCTCATTACATCGAGTTGCCACGTTCTAAAGGTTCAATCACACCTAAAACTGCACTTCAGCAGGCTTGAAGCCCGACGAGACTCTATTTAAGGTGCGCAATGGGATGAAAGTTGCCAGGGATGGGGGCGTAGCCGCGAACGTTCCGAGTCACCAATGATGCGGCCACTGGTTGCGTATCAATCTGTATATATCGATGACACTCATTCTGCACACGAAGGCGGCAATGCTGGCTCTGGCACCCGGCTTGTCCTGGCTTGCCCGGGGGTGTAGCTATTCGTCTTGGACTGACCTCGTCAATCCCTAGCAACTTGCCGAAGGAAGCCTTGATCGCATACTGCAGACCTCCTACAGCGTTTCAGACACATACGGTGCTGAGGCAGGTTGGATCTGGCAGGTCCTCCAGCAGCTGCTGACCAGGGTGCAGGGCCTTGCCTTAAGACATACACATGCTGATGCAGTTGGTGATGTTTGATTGTGGAGACTTGTCATATCCACCGTCAAATGACTAGGCCGACGTAGCGCGACGTTGTTTACTGGTAGTAGTGCACGTGGTCATGCGCTGACATTTCATAGCTGCAGTGCCATTGAGGCGCACATGCAAGCACTCTACAATTGGCGACCATATCGAAATTTGGCTGCTTGCGTGCACTAGTGGAAGCTGCAAGCATGGCCGACACGGAGGACGCGACCAATCAGCAGGTGGTCGTCAAGTGGCATGGCAAGGAGTTCAGCGTTCGGTTGGTAGATGGCGACACTGTCGGCAGCCTCAAGCGCAAGATCGAGGCGGAGACAGAGGTGGCGCCGAAGCGTCAGAAGCTGCTGGGGCTGAAAGCGAAGACGGGCGGCGGCCTGCCTGCGGACACTGTGCCCGTGTCGGACTTGCTGATCAAGCCCGGCATGAAAGTCATGATGATGGGGTGAGTAGATGTGCGGCGACCAGCATCACGATGCCAGCAGCCGACGTGCTGTCCTCGATTCGAAGCGGGCGCACATGAGGTGACATCGCATTCATGTGGCATGCAGCACCATCTAGGTTACAGTTGCTACAAATGATGCAGGACGCCAGAGGCGGTAACAGCGGCGGTGGACAAGATGGCAGAGGTGGCTCCACACATACAGGACGACTTTGACCTCCAAGAGGGGGTGATGCAGGAACTGGACGTCGCTGATCGGCCTGAAAATCAGGTACAGCCTCTCTGAATAACATCATCTGTATGTTCACACGTTTCGGAAGGCAAACACGCACATAATAGGACACCAGCAAAGGCATCAGTCCTGCAGGAGAAGCTGCGACGACGGCTGGCCAGTGTGGAAGTCAAGGTCCTGAATCCGCCACGCCAGGGGAAGAAAGTGGTTGTCCTGGACATTGTGAGCGTAGGCTGTCAATGTGAGCATCTGTACATAATAGATGCAGCTGCGCAGCAATGATCGGCGCATGGCATCACCAATGCGGTGAGAACCAGTGCAAACACCATGTCACTGAACGCACGGTCACGCTGCGTCCCAGGACTACACGATATTCGACCTTGGCAGCAGTGCGGAACGGCCTGAGGAGCTGGCCCGCCCACATCTCCACGAGTTCATGAGCGCGGTGTACCCGCACTATGTGAGCGTGGCGGGCATGCTGATGATGCGGCGCATGGCTTGCGGCGCCTGTTTGTGCCTGTCTGTGGTGGTCAACAGTCCCTAGAGTATGAGTACACCCTGTCTTGCTTCAAGCACCTGCAGGACATCATCATATGGTCTGCCACCAGCATGAAGTGGGTCGAGGTGAGCGCTGCCCTGCTCGCATTTGCATGGCTGGAGGGATGCAAACACTGTTGCATGGCATGAACCATAGTGATGATACCAGGAGTGCTGCGGCAGGTGAAGATGCGGGAGCTCGGGGTGTCCACCCACCCAGACTACAAGCTCACATGCATGCTGGACCACAGGGCAATGATCACCGTGCAGACGGAAAAGTACGGTGAGGTGCCTTCATTCGCAGGTGCCTTCACACTCCCTGCTTCCCAGAGCTGTGGGTGCAGCCTGAACAGTGCCTGACATCCGTCTGCATCTGCAGGCGTCTTTGATTGCAAACCGCTGGGATTCTTGTGGGGCAAGTTTCCAGAGGTGTACGGGCCACACAACACCATCATGTTCGACGACCTGCGGCGCAACTATGTCATGAACAAGCAGAACGGGTGAGCCTTTGGGGCTGCAATCGCCCCTGGTTGCTCAGGACGTACGGCATCCGGCCTTCCACTGGGCTGGGTGTGTAGCAAACATGAGCATCTGGAGCCGAGACACACCAGGAGATCACCATGCTCTGCTTGTGTTGTTCACCTTGCAGGCTAGTCATCAGGCCCTACCGGAAGGCGCATGTCATGCGCGACAGCGATGAGGAGCTGGTGGGCTTGAAGAAGTATCTGCTGAAGGTTGCGCCGCTGGAGGATCTGTCCCACCTGCGGCATTCGCGGTGGGAGCGCTATGTCGCTGGGATTCTGCCAGTAGAACCGCAATGACCAGCAGCGAGCGGGCCTGTGCTGTTGATCAACTGATATAGCATGTTGATCCTGCTGATGCGGGAATCTAGAAGGTGAGGCGTCCGTTGAAAGGTAGCACGCACGCACAATCGCACACTGTGGCTCGCCCTTCGCATGCCTTGACAGCACTTGCCCATGTGCTGTTCTATAGCAAAGCGATGGAAAGGAGAATTTACATGGCCCACTGGACCCCCATGCACAATCCCCACAGTTCTGCCCTGATAGTCCTGCTCAGATTACCTGGGCACAGCAAGCACCACCTAAGTCAGCTGCTTGTTGCTTGATGCCTTTGGATCCAGCTTGTCGATACATAGCACCGACTCCGGCAGAGGTGTTCGCTATGCAAACACGCCGTTGAGCATCACATACATGGCTTGCATCCCTTGGAATGACTTTCTGCATCGACGCGCAAGCAGTTCCCGGATAGCCAAACATTCAGAAGCCTCGCTGACGCCTGTGCTGTATGCCCAACGGATTACACTTTGCCGGATCGCGAGTTGGCCGCGCAACTTTCAAGCAGCTGACAACTCCAACCGGCGACCTCGCAGCCCTGACGGCCCATCTTTGCAAGCTGCGATGCAGCAGCTTGGGGCGTAGAGCACCTCAGCGCTACGGCTGGCACGCTGATACTTGCTGCCGATCGAACGGCCATCTGAGCGTACACATCGGGCCTCTTGAGGGGCTCCAAGTGTGACAGCACCGAGCCATGCCGGGCAGCAACACCAAAAGCAGCTCAGGGGAGATGGCAGGACCCTCGTGGGCGAGCGTCAAGTCTGGCAACGAGATGCGGGACCCGAAGACATTGTTTCAGCCAGACCCGCACCCAATGAAAGTCCAGCTGGCACGGCAGGCATCAGGCAGAGGTGACACCATAGCATCTGTGCTGACAACAGTACATAGTGGAGCGATGTGGGCAGTGGCATGTCGGACTTTGCCATGCTGGGTGCGGCTAGAGCACATTGTGCAGCACCGGTGCTTGCAAACCGTGATCCTGAACGAACGTAGGCAGCCGCCCAGCCAGCAGCCCCGCGACGACACCTCCGCGACGCTCTCCCAGGCCACAGCCTCTGTCGGACGTGAAGGGCGCGAGGGTAACGCCAGACTCTGGCACACCGGCCGGACGCACTCAGGGGCTGATCACCAGGTGTGCACCTGCGCCCATGCTTGCAGCGCCCCCTCGGCCCCCATGCTGTGCGGAGTCAACCTGCAGCTCTTGTACATGTGTACCATTGGAGCAGTCAATCACCCACACTCACCTCTGGACTGCAGGCTGGAGGAGACGGAAACACTGCTGGCGGCGCAGCGGGATGTGAACCGCGGCCTGGACAGGGATGTGCACACTCTGATGGCGCAGCTGGAGGACCTCAACCGGCGGTACGCGGCGCTTGGCCGCCGCACTGCGGGGCTGCAGGTGCCTGACTTCCAACGACCATTTGCCCACATTGCAAGCACGGCATCGTTCTGGCCAAGCGATGCCAGTGAGCAGCTTTGAAGCCCAAGGGGTACACACCATCACTAATGCATGTCTGCAGGATGAGCTGAGCACGGCAGCCAGCGGGGACTTTCAGGCGCTGCGGCAGCGCCTGAAACGCGCAGAAGCTGCAAACACAGACCTCGAGCAGGTAGGGAAGGCTGCAGCTTTTGCAGTGTGTAGTCACTCTGCGGGGCTTGGTGTTAGCAAGACGGGTCTGATGCCACCGCAGGTCGCCAAGGAGAAGGTGGAGGCTATGCGGGCCGAGCGCGACGCGTATGCAGAGCGGCTGCGCCATGTCGAGGCCGTCACGCTGCAGCAGGACACCTCTGCCGTGGAGGAGCTGCAGGCGAGTGCGGGAAGTTTTACATCAACAGAAAGGAAACATTGCCAACGCCCTCGGCAGCTGTGCCAGGTGGGTCAGCCTTGTGACAACTCACACGCTAGACTTCCGTCCTACAGGCTGATCTGGAGGCAGCCAGGGCAGCGGAGGTGGAGGCCAAGCGCTGTCTGGCGGAGGAGGCGGAGTCCGCCGCCCGGCAGGCGGCCGCGCAGTCCGACACCGCAGCCCAGCTGGACCGTGTGCAGGTCTGTCCCGTGGGCTACACCGTGCTCCTGCCCAGAAGCATCTGGCCAGCCACTGCTCGCGCTGTGCTCCAAGGAATTGCAGGCTGCTCTGCACTGTGATGAGGTGCCGTGCATGCAGACGGACAAGGCAGCGCTGGAGGCGCAGCTGGCGGGCGCGCAGCAGGAGGCAGCGGCGGCGCAGGCCGAGGCCAAGGCCGCCCGCGAGGAGGCTGGCCACCTGGCCCACCAGCTGGAGGCTGCCGAGCAGTCCAAGGTGCTGCTGTGATCACGGGGCAGACCCTGCGTGCGGAGTCACACATCAAGCTATCGGCTCCTGCTCTGCATGCACCACCGATCATAACGTTCGAT
Source organism: Diplosphaera chodatii (assembly GCA_032358165.1). Lineage (NCBI taxonomy): Eukaryota > Viridiplantae > Chlorophyta > Trebouxiophyceae > Prasiolales > Stichococcaceae > Diplosphaera > Diplosphaera chodatii. Next base: position 216,321 of record JAALGY010000030.1, read on the forward strand.
GTGCACCTCATGGACCCGAGCAGAAGCTGTGCTACAAGCACAGGTGGCACTGGAGGTGGACCTGCAGTCGCACATCGAGAGGCATGCGGGCGGCGTGGCCGACGTGGACGCGCTGTCCCGCCAGCTGCAGGCCGCGCAGTCCTCCACCGCCGCGCTGGGCGCCGAGGCCGCCGAGCTGCGCGCCGAGGTGCAGCGTCTGCTATGCACACGGCTGCCGGGATCCCTTTCTTGAGAGTGAAGCAAATTGCAGGGTGTAGCGCTGCTCGTCTGCTTGGGGGCGGCTTGGGGAACCAGAGCCAGTGCTTGAGAGGGGCGTGGGCACGGAGACTTGTGGCTTGGGGCGGCAGGTCAAGGCGGTCAGCCGGGAGAAGCGGGCGGCGGACGCGGCGAGGGGCGCGCTGGAGGTGGACCTCAAGGCGGTGCTGGCGCGGCACGCGCGCGAGGTGGAGGCCGCGGCGTCCGCCCGCCGGGAGGCCTCCCGTGAGAAGGCGGCGCGCGCCGCAGCCGATGCCGAGATCGGGCGGCTCACCAACCAGGTAGGCGCGCCGTCAGCCGATGCCTCTGGACGAGCAGCACGTGTGCGACGGCTGGCTGAACATCTCGGTGTTCACTCGAGAGCTCTGCATCAGGTGGCTTGTCTGTAAGCACATGTGAGGCGTCACTGTGAGCGACTGCTGCCGCAGGTTCGGAGTCTGGAGGCCGAGAAGGCAGAGCTGGCGAGCGATGTCACGATGCAGCAGGACAGCCAGAACGCCAAGGCGGCAGAGGTGGAGCGGCTGCGCCGGGAGGTCGCCTCCGCGCACGCAGAGCGCCACGCCGCCGTGCAGCAGGTGCTTGTTGCACTGCAGCGTTGCCAGGCGCGCCGTTCTGTATCCTGTGCATACACTCACATCCACCGCAGAGCCGGCTGCATCTGGAGTCTGACCTGCTGTGCTGCTGCTGCACCTGCAGCTGGCCCGGGTCGAGGGGCAGAAGGCGTCACTCGAGTCGGAGCTGCAGGCAGCCAGCGAGGACCTCGAGCTGCTGCCGGCGCGCCTGGCGGAGGCCACGGCCGCTGCCGACAAGGCGCGCGCAGATGCGCAGGCGTCGGCGGCCAAGGTCACCTCTCCTGCCCTACGTGCATGTCGGGAGTCCCCCCTGATGATGCTCATGTCACGGCACCCCAACTCGAAAGCTATCTGAGAATCTCAGGAGAAGCGTCTGTAGGAACGTTTGTTTGGGTTTCTAACTATGGGGAAGCAGTTTCGCTGACGGGCCTGGTCGCGATGGCATGCAGGCAGCCACCCTGGAGCAGCGTGTGGGCGAGCTGGAGGACCAGGTCGGCAAGCTGGCGGCTGCGGCGCAGGCGGCAGAGGACCAGGCCGTGCAGCTGATGCAGCAGGTGCAGGAGGCGCGTGCTGCGGAGGCTGAGGCCGCCCGGGAGTCGTCGTCGCTTGCTCAGCAGGTGCACATCTGCAGTCTGGCTTGCCTGTAGTCAGCGGAGCGCACCGCCTGTGCTGTTGGCAGGGCTTTCAAACTCTGACGGTGATTAGCGACTGCACGTCGGTGATGCATGTACATACACATGCAGGTGCAGTCGCTGGAGCGGCAGGCCAGCGAGCTGTCCGCGCTGCTGGGCCGGCAGTCGGGCGATGTTGCCGCGCAGCCTCCGCAAATGTGGCCAGTGTCTTCAGCTCGACCCAGCGCGCAGTCCCTCGATGGCACGTCTGTGGAGCCAACGCCCTTCGCCAGCATCTCAGGCGGCAGCGAGTTCGTACCCAGCGATGCCGACAGCCAGGGCGGTGATGCCGCCGAGGCGGCGGCCACTGCAGACGACACAGATGCAGACACAGCCGCTGGAGCAGAGGCACGCGCGGCGCCTGAAGCAGAGGGCACCCCGGCAGGGGCAGATGCTGAGATGTCGCATCCGCTAGCACACCCGCTGGCAGAGCAGGCAGCGCCTGCCCAGGCAGCCACGTCCTCAGCGCCCGTGGACGTGCCGCAGATGCGGGCAGTGCAGGACGACGAGCAGCTTGCGCCATTAGGCAGCGGCGGCGTGGACTCGCCATCTCGCCACCAGTTTGACGGCGCCAGCGCTGCGGTGTGTGGTTGCAGCTTGTCTGTGGCATTGATCACACTGTGCAGCAAGATGCTTGCTACGAAGGATGGCCTTCTGCATGTGCTGAATAGCGTCAAGGAATTCAAGGCGCCAGCCTTTAGCTTAGCGATCCGCAATTTTGGAACATTGACCCTCATGTCTACATGCTGCTGTGCAGCGGCTGGCGGCGGCGAAGGAGGAGTCGGAGATCCTGCGGAAGCAGGTGGACCACCTGCGGGCCGCGCTCGAGGCCACCGAGGCGGCGCGGCCGTCCGCCGACACACAGGCGCTGGCGGCGGACCTCAGGGCCGCCCGGCAGCGCATCGCCGAGCTCGAGGAGGCGGCGCGCTCGGCTGCCTCCCCAGCGGCCCCCGCCCTCGGTACAGCTGCCCCCCTGCAGATGCCAGAAGGGCTGCGTCGCGAGCCTCGAGCTGCTGTGCTGCTGCATTGCTGCCATGCCATGCGAATCGCGGAGCTGGGCATGTGTACCGTGGGCGATCATCAGCAGGCAGCAAGATTTTCCAGGAAAAGGCCGCCATGCCATGCGTGCGCGTGCTGCAGGCAGGAAGACCAGCGGCAGGCGGGGCACGGGGGGCTGGGAGGACCTGCTGGAGCTGCCGGCCGACCAGCGCGGCAGCCCGCCCACCCCCGCCCAGCTCGCGCTGCTGCAGGAGCAGGTGCTCCCCACTGCACCATGAGTCATCCCCGGTCCCCACTGATGCCTGGGCTGACAGAGCAAAACAGATTGTCTGACAGGGCAAAAGCTGTGCAGTCCGCACCCTCTGCACGTCGAGGCGTCCGTGCTTCTCCTGCGTGCCCAGGGATGGCCATACCCTTGTGGCATGCACGGAGTGTGAGCCCACCGCCCAATGGTCTGTGCTCTGTCTTATGCAGATGCACAGGCTGGTGGAGGAGCGGGAGGCGGCGGAGCGGGAGCTCAAGGGCCTGGCGGCGCAGCTGGACAGCCGCACCGGCGCCGACGCCGCCGACGCCGGCGACATGCACTCCCTGCGCAGCTACTGGCGCGAGAACGAGCGCCTGCAGAAGGTGCGGGGCGGCGCCAGTGCTGTCCCGCCCCGCACTGGTCGTGCAGATATGCGCCACACAGCATGCTGCTGCCTCATGTCGGCAGCACCACTGCTGAACCGGTCAGTTGCCCTTCAGCATGCTCCATGGCCCCTCAGCACAACATGCTGTGCTGACAGGCAAAGGCAGCGGTCGAGGACAAGATCCGGCGGATGGCCGTGATTCCCGGCATCGGCATGCCGCGCGCCATGCCGGCCAGCGCAGCGCCCCCGGAGGCCAGCCCTGTGGTGGATGCCGTGGCTGCGCGGGTCGACGCCATGCTGGCTTCGCTCAAAGCAGCCGAGGCCGAGAACAAGCGGCTGGCAGCGGAGCGCGACGACCTGCGGCGGCAGCTGGAAGCAGCCTCGGCGGCCGCGAATGCTTCTCAGGCAGCCGCCACAGCCTCACAGGAGGCCACGCCCACGGGCAGCCCAGCGGACACGGGCATGCTCCAGTCGGCCGTCACTGCGCAGGCGCCTTCAGACGTCGTCCACAGGCTCAGCGGCAGCGGCAGCGGCACCGCGTCCCCCCGGCTGCTGCAGCGGCTGAAGGCCGAAAAGGGGGAGGTCGAGGCGGAGGCGGCGCAGCTGCGGTCCGAGAACGAGCAGCTGCGGGCGGCGGCGGCGGCAGCGGTGGCGCAAGGCGCTGCCATCAATGATGCGGAGATGAAGATGGCGATCGCGCAGGAGGAAGCCGAGCGCCTCAGGTGCGCAGGGCTGGCCGGGGGCCGCTTCCTGTAGATGTGTTTGGCTATGTGGGTCTGTACTCTGCTGTACATTGGATACACGTGAATGCGAAAAGGCCGAACGCTTGCAGCTCATGCTGCTAGCAGTACGCCTGAAGGAGTGCCTGCCGTGTACATGCAGGACAGACAACGCAGCACTGCTGGCCAAGGTGGCGGCGATGCAGCAGCAGCAGGCAGAGCAGCAGGAAGCACTGGCAGCCGCACGCAGGTCAGCCCCAGCAGCAGATGACGCCGCTGCGCGAGCGGCAGCAGCAGAGGCCGCAGCGGCTGCTTCAGCGGCCGCGGCTGCCGCGCTTCGCGCTGAGAATGCCGACCTGACAGCCTCAGCTCAGCGGCTGGGCGCACAGCTTGCCAAGGCTGTGGCTGCAGCCAAAGCCCAGGCGGCGACCCCAGCAGCAGCAGCTACGGCTTCAGACAGCGCGGGAGACAGCAAAGACAGCGAGAAACAGCTGCAAGCCCGCGTCGCAGAGCTCCAGGCTGCGAATGCAGAGTTGCAGGCGTCAGCCGGTAACGGCACGGCGACCGCGGCCCGCGACGGCAGCGGCACCGCAGTGCGCGCCATAGCACAGTGCGCTAATGCCATGTGCACTTGGCCGCATGATGCACCCTCCATGCGCAGCACGCCGTGGGTGCAGCTCCCGTGACTGGGCCGACATGCGGGAAACTCGCGTTCTTGATTATCGCTGCAGACACGGCGGCGCTGCAGCGGGAGGTGGACGACCTGCGCTTCGCCAACCAGGGGCTGGAGGCTGAGCTGGCGCGGCTGTCGGCGGCTGCGGGCGGCGCCACCGGAAGCGCCGCCGACGGCGGCGGATCCGTGGAGCTGGAGCTGCTGCGCCACGAGCTGCAGGACCTGCGCCACGACAACGAGGAGATGGAGACCGGCTTCCACGAGGCGGCTGCCCAGGTGCGGTCTTGAAGGGGGTCTTGCGTGGGAATGTCCATGCTTGTGAGACATTTGCCGCGTGAGTGACGGACAGGCCGCCTGCAGGCAGTCAACGTACACAAGTCGACTGCGTCCCGCAAGTTGTCCTCATGAAAGAGGTGCCGGACGGTACATGACAATGCTCACCCAGCTTGTCGGACGTTTGGTGACTAATCGCAGCGCGTCTGCGACGATCAAACCCTGATCTCAGCCCACGTAGCTTCCCCTCGGCCGATGCACATAACGAGTCGGCCGCAGGATTGGCAGCTGCATTCGCATCGCAGCGCTTATTGGCAAGCTGCATCCCACTCGTTCGTGAGCTGCACCCCTGTCTCTGTCGTCAGCCCTGCCTGGTACGATCACCAATATCAGGCTGCCACCAGGACAGCCCCGCGTGCCCGATCACTCGTCAAAACGTGCAGCACGTGCGAAACCTTCGCAGCCTGCCCTGCTTTGCAAACAAACAGACAAACGTCGCTGGCAACAGGGGCATCACGTATTCGCGTGCCTGCGATGTGCCTAGATGCTGAAGCCACCAGACGAGCTGATTAGGATTGGCATCTTTCTGGAATTGCAGATCGAGCGGGAGTGTGCAGAGCGGGTGCAGCTGCTGGAGGCGCAGTTGGCGGCAGCCAAGGCCGAGGTCGAGGAGGCACAGAAGGACGCCGCCGCGTTTGCCCAGGATCTCGCAGACCACCTCTCACGGCAGCCAGCCAGCAGCGGTGGCGGCGGACCCAGCGCAGCTGACCGCGCAGCTTTGAAGCAGGTGCCTTGGCGATGCTGCATGAGCAGTCCCGCGCACCCTCACACCGCCATGAACTTCTCAATCTGTGCGCAGTACCGCTTGAGCGCATGCCGAACAGGTGCAGGTGGCTGAGCACCAGCCATGCAGCAAGTCCCCACTAGACTGTTGCCACATCGCATACAGGCCCAGGCGGAGGCGGCAGCGGCGAGGAAGGAGGTCGAGTGGCTGACACAGCAGCTGGCAGCGGCTCAGAGCCTCGACGGCGCGGAGGGTGCTGACGGCGCAGCCTCGGATCAGGCATGTGCGCTTTTTAGGCATGCCCATTTACCATTGACTGCTGTCCCAGTAAAGAGGAAACCTGCATAATATTCCTGTGCCTCATCTCCTAGACGGTTACACAGTTGTGGGATGCAACCCCCCAGCAAACCGTAACTGCAACCCCCCGTCTTCCAATTGGTGTCTCGGGTCCAACCTCAGGTTCTCAATCTCCTGTGCAGGACGACGCAATGAGGGACCCGCTTGCGGGCCCAGCGGGGGCGGGGGGCCCCAATGGGGCGGCTGCAGGCGAGGAGCGCCACAACGGCGGCGGCGGCGGCAGCGGCTGGATGCACGACGCCCGCTGGTCGGGGCTGCGCAAGCGCGGCGAGGCCGCCGGCTGGCTGGTCGACCCCTCCCAGGTGCGTCACCGTCTGCATTGCTGCATTGGTGAAGGCAGCTGTGATACTGGTGGTGTAGGTGCAGGTGCGTGTGGCATGGGTGCAAAAGTGTCACCACACATGCAACGCCAACATGGTGCCTGTGCTGCAGCAACGCTGTCGGCAGCATGACATGCACCTCCACACAGCCGCTGCCTGACACTGTGCCCGGGTCGCATCAGATGACTATACTTTACACATTGTTCCTGGTGTCCCGGTGCAGGTGCAGCTGGGCTCGGTGCTGGGGGAGGGCAGCTTCGGGACCACGTACCGGGGCGCCTGGCGGGGCGCCGACTGCGCGGTCAAGGTCGTCCGCATCAGCAAGCCCGACGAGGCGAACAGCTTCCTGCGGGAGGTGGAGGCGCTGTCGCTGCTGCGCCACCCCAACATCATGCCCTTCTTCGGTGAGGCGGTTCCCCCCCAGGCTGCTCGGCATCCAGCAGACCCCAACAACGGCAAAGCAGGTTGGTCTACAACAGCCAAGAAAGTGATGCACATGACGTGCAACCTGGCTGCAGGTGCGACGCTGCGGCCGCCGGCGCAGTGCTGGCTGCTGTGCGAGTACATGCCGGGGGGCACGCTGTCGCAGTGGCTGTACGGCGCGCACGCGGACCCCAGGTGAGCCCGCGTTCACCTGCTGACTCCTTACCCCGCTAATGCAGGTTCCACGATGCAGCCGTTCACTTGAACCTACATCCTAACAGGGCGGCCAGCAGCACATCCCTGCTGAGGTCTCAGTGCAGCATCCTTGGGCTGCTGGGGCTGCTGTGGGTTGTTATGCATGGCGCCTGCTCAGCGGCCCGGGACCTTTCTGCCCGCAGGGCGGCGCCGGGCATGTGGCAGCCGAAGCACGCGCTGGGCGCGCGCATCGAGATGGCGCTGGGGGTGGCGCGGGGCATGGCGGCGCTGGAGGCCGCCCGCCCCCCGCTGCTGCACCGCGACCTCAAGCCCACCAACGTGTTCATCGGTGCGCCGCGCCTTGCCCTGCGGCAGCGTGCCTGAGGAGCCACCACTCACTGCTTGGCATCCCATTGCAAGTGGCACCCTGCAGTCTCCAACCTGCTTGCCTGTCTCCGACCTGCTTGTTTGTCTGGGACTGACCCATGGGCTGCTGCGCTGTGACAGATGCTGGCGGGGCGGCGCGGGTGGCGGACATGGGCCTCGCGCGGCACCTCACGCCCGGCAGCGGCGCCCAGCTCACCGGCGAGACCGGCACCTACTACTACATGGCGCCCGAGGTACGTTTCCGGTGCAGCTGACACAGCGTTTTGTCGGTGCAGCTGCTGACTCACCGTCAGCCGCCGACACACTTAACACTGAGCACATGAGGCCGGTTGACTTGGTGGCTGACTCTGACACCACGCAGGATCTCGGATCTGTAGTCAGCAACATGCTCGAACCCTGCTGCGCCGCATGTCATGCAGGTCATCCGCCACGAGATCTACGACTCGAAGGCGGACGTGTTCTCCTGGGGCGTGCTGTTTGCGGAGCTGCTGACCGCGCGGCCGCCCTACGGCGACGCCTACCTCACGCCCGTGCAGGCACGTGTTGCGTGGGGTTGAGGAAGTGACCGCGTGCCACCTTGAATGATCAAGGCGGTATTCTACGGTTGCTTGCAGAAGCGTGTGGTGTTAGCCACTTGCAGAGCTGCGGCACCTGGGCACGTCCATCCCTCGTGCAACCCTAGCCGGTGTTGACCACAATGCTTGTACGGTCTCCAGGTCGCCATTGCGGTGGGGGACGACAAGCTGCGGCCGACGCTGCCGAAGGCGCTGCACCCGGGCCTCGCGGGCATTGCGCGGGCGGCGCTCGACGGCGAGCCGTCCATGCGGCCCACCTTTGCGTCGGTTGTGGAGCAGCTGACGCCGCTGGCGGCGGAGGTGCGGCAGTCGGAGGCCGCCGCCGCCGCGGCCGGCGGACACCACGGCCTGCTCGGCCGCATGCTGAACCGCTGACCCGGTCACGTGGACACCGCAGCCGGTGCAGCCGACAGGGGCAAGTTTGGCGGGTGCCACGAGCCTGGTGCCGGGGCAGCCTCCCAGCCGCAGGGCGCTCTGCAGTGTGGTGCTGACACAACTGTATGAAGCATGGCGACTGTGGCGGTGAAGGCTGATAGCAGGTCATAGCTGGCAGTAAAGGAGGCTTCAGATAGGACGTCACACAGTTGACAGAAGACCACAATGGTGTCAACTGCGCAAAGTTACTCTCTTACTCAGCGCTCACATCTTGCTTTTGATCTACCTGGCAGCATCTTCGCTAGATCAATTGCAACAACGTCGTTTGCATTCGGGGTCAACTAGCATAGAGCTCATGCTGTCAGTGCAACTGGAATATCAGTCAGTACAGGCGACGTTCCAGAGCAACAAATAAAACATGCACATGTGCCGCAAAAACAACCAGATCCGCACACACCGACCGCAGCCCGGCCGCCTCACATGCACAGGTGTGGCCACTCACGAGCAGCTGCTCCTCAGCTGCCGCACAAACTGCCGCCGCAGCGCGCTGTCGATCCCACGCATCACAACGGCTGGCAGCATCCCCATGAGCAGCCAGTGCGTCGCGATGGCCGCGGCGCCACGGCCGCACGCAAGGCCCCTGGCCCAGTCGGCTGCGTCACCGCCGCCGCCGTCGACGGCAGCAGGGCAACAAGCTGGGAGATGCTGCATGGCCACCAGGGCGTGCGCTGCCACCAGCGGCAATGCCCACGCCCACTGCACCTGTGCATGACATGCCGGACACCGCATCAGCCCCTGGACCCACCGTTGCCAGGTCAACACCGTATAGGTGGGGCAGTACGATGGCGCCTGTTTGCAAACCCTGCTTGCAATCCCGCATCTGTCATGCCAGGCGGCCAAGGAGCGGAGTATGAGATCCAAGGCTGGACGCACCCGCAGGACCAGGGCGCCAATGGCCAGGGTCTGGAGGCCGGAGGTGCGGAAGAACACCAGCGGGGACTGCCACTTGCCCGCTGCCCAGCCCTCCGCCATCAGCTGGTGTGCTGCATGCGCTGCCGCCGCTGCCCACAGCAGCACCAGGGCGTGCTGCCTCCACGCGGGAGCCCTGCAGTCGGTCAAAAGCGGTAGTATGGAAGGTGCGTAGGTAGTCGGCAGCTAGCTGGCGCGAAGGTTAGTCCGGGTTGACTACATGCATGGAATGACTAAACTGGTACAGTGGCAACAGCCAGTAGTACCCCCCTTTACGTGCTGCCCTTTTGACGAATGGTAGAAAGGGAGTACATCAGGACGCCGTGCTTGACTCTTCACGATTATCAGCCAATGTGAAATACATCAGTCGCGCACTCTTGCCATCTTTGTCAGCTGCAGACGCACTGAGCCTGCCGCTGCTGCCAGCAAGGTGGACATGTACCATCCGAATGTGTGGTGAGGGAGGTGCTGGTGCACGCACCGTCCTGCAGGGCTGCAGGCGAGCAGCAGCCGCACGAGCAGGTAGGCCAGCAGCAGCGCTGCATGGCCCGCCCACTGCACGGCACCCGCACGCCCTGCGAACAGGCGCAGTGGCCGGCAGAAGCCCGCAAGCAGCACGAGCGGCGCCATGACCGGGGCCGCCCTCCCATCATCCTGGTCGCAGACAGGCCAGTCTGTTGTATTTGCAAAGCGAGACGCAGGAACATTGCTATTGACGACTCCAGTGGCAATGCCATGTTTGTACCCGCTTGGGAGAACCCTCACAGTTCATCGCCTATCAGCCAACAGGCACCACACCTGACTGCAGGTGGCTGCGCGCCATGGCTGGAAGAGCTGCTCCAGGCGCCAGTCGGCGAAGCACAAGGTCGCGCACGACTGCCTGGGCGGGCCGTCACGCAGGAAGAACTCTGCGTCCGGCTGCCAGTGCATGAGCTTGGCGCATCTGATGTCGTCGCTGTCGGCGGCTGCCTGCAGCAGCTGCTGCCGTTCTGCATCGGGCTGCGCCCAGCGGAGTGTCGGCGGACTGCCATCTGTGGCTGACGCCCAGGCTGCTGCATCTGCGCAGCTGCTGCGAGTGGCGACCCTGTCCGATGCCCAGGTGCACGGCTGGATCTCGCTGCCTGCCGAGGCAGCCTCGTCGCCTGAAGAATTGCCGATGTGGGGTGTGTTGCCTGTCGCCTCTGGCGGTGTAGCAGAGTCAGCATGGTGTGCTGCTGCTTCGTCTGGTGGACCGCGCGCAACAGCCCCGTTGTGAGCTGCTCTGCCGCAGCCTGCATGCTGCGCCAGCGCCAGAACGCTGCTGGCGCCGCTGTGGCCAGGTAGCTGCACCTGGACGACATACTGCTCTGCCAGCTGCTCCCATGGCTGCGCTGCCATTAGCGACCGCACCTCAGCCAGCAGAGGAGCTGCATCGTGCGGCAGAGTCTCCGCGAGACCATGCGCCAGCGCAGCCGCACACCTGGTATGGCACATACGCATCGTGCAATCAGCAGCTGTCGACACTGTAACGTTGGTGGCGGCAACAGGATCGCGAGCGTGTGCGAAGGGAAGTTTGGCAGGCACAGCACCGTGATCTAGAAGCTCGCCTGAAGATGGTGCTGGCATGGCCGGTATCAAACACCAGCAGCAGGCAACCCTGCGCCCGCGGCAGTCCTGGCAGCAGCGCGTGCTGTGTTGGTGCGATGGGCACCCGCAGCTGCGGTGTCGGCTGCAAACTGACGATTGGCCGCCCGCTGATGACGCAGCTGCCAGCCTCGCTGCCAGCCATGAGCTCAACCGACACCGTCAGCTGCTGCGGCCGTAGGAGGGACCCAGTCGTCACCATGTCCTCGGGCGTTGCCACAATGCTGAGCCTGCACGGGGGTGCACCAGCTGTCGCTGTCTCAGCGGCGGTGCAAACACTTGCATGTCAACACAGGCGATATGCAGTGTAGGCGAGAGCGGCGTGCAGCAGCGCCAGTCGCAGGCTCTGTACAAATCGTTGGTACCTGAGTTCTGTGACGGACGGCAGCAACAGGCCCAGGCGGCGTGCGGTGTCTGGCGAGACAAAGCCAGTGCTCAGCACAGCTGACACCGCGTGGGCCACTGCCTCCTCCTCCTCCATACGACACTGTTGATAGTGTCACCTGCATGCTCGCTGACTACCGTGGGCACCCATGCCTCTGTGGACGGGCACCATGGCCTGCGTGGACATCTTGCTGTCAGGCTCTGCAGGGCGTTTGTGACCTTACAGCCAGACAAGCCTGATTCCATGTGCTATCTGGGGCGCAAATGCGTGCTGCTAGGACACACGGTCTGATCACACAACGCTGAGTGCAGCGGCAAGCGTAAGAGGGGGGACGCGGAGGATCTGTGCGGAGGTTGTACAGCGCACCGCTGGCCGGGCGCAGCCCAGGCGATGCAGGCGTTTCGCTTTCACACTATCGATGAGGCTGCCGAGGGCTGGCTGCGCTGCCCAGGCACCCCCCTGTGCCCCGGAAAACCTACTGTACCAGACGGGCAGCAACGCGCGCCCTGCACTCCCTGCTGCGGCCGCACTGTATACACCTCGACAGACAATACGACTAGTGAGTAGACGTGTATCGCAATCGCCCAAAAGCTCTGTCTGTCTTCTCTTCGCGTGGTCGGCCAACATCAGTAACCTATCGGCTGGACAGCCAACCCTGTAATGGTATTTGAGACGAGCCGCCCTGGGGTTGGAGCATTGCAGCCAGCTTGGAGCTTGCTGCCATCGATGCGGCATTGTGCTTGCAGCTGTTTCATGCATCGTTGTTTCGTTGATCATATGCATGACTGTTGGTGTAAGGATGAGGTGCGATCTGGTTCATCACAGTAGCTTGGCTTGAAACACTTAGCAACAGCTGCTGCCGATCCACAAGAAAGGCACTTGGCAGCAGGCATGGATGATGCCCAGGTCTCGGAGCTGGCCAGCGTGTTCGTGCGAACGCTGTCGGCGCAGAATGCGGTGAGCATGCTGAGCGGTCAGTGCTGCCTGTTATCGTGTCAGGAAGCGGCACCGTTTGCGCTGCATGGCTCGGCTGGCGCCATGCAGGAGTAATAGAAAACAACGGATGGATTCCCACTTGCACACTATGAATCACTTACACAGGCAGTGCGCGGTGTTACATCCAGCTGTGGATTTGATTGTAGTGCAGAAACTTGACAGCAACCCGGCTGACTCTTTGATGCTGTCACCCCATGGTGCAGAATGACATCAAGCAGGCGGAGGAGTTCCTCAAGAAGGCAGCGGAGCAACCGTTGTACGGGCTGACCGTGCTGAAGGTATGTGCATGGTCATCTTGTCACGATGTCGCTGTTCTAACCGACACGATGCGACCGCAGATGCCCAAGGCGGCTCTGGCTGACGCCAATCACGACCCACAACCATGCAGCTGGTGGCAGCCGAGGCGGCGCCGCTGGAAGTGCGGCAGGCGGCATCGGTGAACTTCAAGAACCATGTGAAGTCCAGATGGCAGGGGCGGCCGGCGGATGACATGGGTGGCGGCGCGGTGCCCGCCATGCCCGATGCTGAGAAGGTACCAGCCCCGCAGCGTAGGAAGCCATGCACCTGCACGCTCAATCGAAAGCATCTTCGTGAGCATCTTCTTGAGCATCTTCTATAGCACCTACTTTGCGACAGGAGGCCCACCGGCAGTGAGGCATCCAGTGGGCATGATGTACTCCCTTGCGCATCGTCAGCAGTGCATGCTGGCAGTGAGCATGCATGTAACGTGTCACCCTGTGCTGTGCAGGAACAGATCAAGAGCCTGATCACGTCGCTTATGCTAAATGCACCGCCGCCAGTGCGCGCACAGCTCAGCGAGGCGCTGACGATCATCAGTGGGCACGACTTCCCGTCACGCTGGCAGGTCGGGCAGGACTTGGCTGCTGCATCCACTCATGCAGTGAAAGTTGGTGACGTGCAGCTCATTCACCAGGGTTCGTGTAGCAAAGCTGAACCCTCCCCTGCAGAGCTTGCTGCCGGAGCTGTGCCAGCGGCTGGCATCAGAAGACCCAGCAGTGGTCAATGGCGTGCTGCACACCGCCAACTCCATCTTCAAGCGGTGAACAGCCTGTGCCTTCCGGTGTGAACATCCTGGGGCTGTTGGCAGCTGCTGGCGCAGCTGCTGCCATGCACCCAGCACATCACATGCTGAGTGCGCCCCACGGCTGTCTGCTGGCAGGTACCGTAACCAGTTCATGACGGAGGGGCTGTCGAAGGAGCTGGAGTACTGCCAGCAGGCAGTGCAGCCGCTGCTGGCGGCGCTGCAGCGCACCACAGCCGCGCTGCCTGCAGCAGCAAACGCCGGTGGCGACGCGGCGCAGCTGCGGGTGCTGCTGTCGTCCGCCCGCCTGGCCTGCCGCGTGTTCTACAGCCTGAACTCCCCTGGCCTCACAGAGGCAAGTGGCATCGACCCAGGAGCATTACTTCCCACCAGCACCTCAGGAGTCGGCCTCGTGATCTGACGCACGCTGTGCATGTGTCTGCTGTCTGAGCGCTCATGGTCGGCTGACATGCATGCCGTCATGGTGGGCAAGCAGCAAGCGCATGCTGCGTGCAGGACTTCGAAAACACGCTGGATGCGTGGATGGCAGAGTTCCACACGCTGCTGACCTTCGAGGCTGTTCTACCACAAGGCTCGGATCCCGACAAGGAGAACGAGCTGGACGCAGCCAAGTCGGCAGTAGCTGCGAATGCCAACCTGTTCATGTGAGTCATGCTCCCTTCAGAGGCGTGGCAGTTGGAGAGTCGGAAAATAAGGTGTCAAACTTGCACAACACTCGGGAGGCTTTCGTGCTGAGAAGATGCTGCTGTGTTGACTCCAGGGGCATGAACGAGGAGGAATTCAAAAAGTACCTGCAGACGTTTGTACAGGACATTTGGGTGCTGCTCACACGGGTCAGCCTGGAGCCGCGGCAGGTGCTTATTCTGAGATGCTGTCCTTGGCGACTGGAGGCAATCGCAGGCATGATGTGGTGCGCACATGACAGGACGCTGTTGAAACTTCTGCGGCGTGCATCGCGCGCAGGATGGCCTGGCGATGAACGCCATCCGCTTCCTGACGACGGTGGCAAAGAGCGTGCACCACGAGCTCTTCCGCAGCGAGGACGTCCTGAAGCAGGTGCGCCCCGCGCGGCCCCACCCCGCACACGTCGGTCGTCTCAGCTGCCCGCCTGCCGTCACGCCGTCGCAGTGTGTGCCCAGCGTGCACCTCTCGGGCGTTGCTGGCCCCGGCTTCCTCACACAGCTCCGGGGCCCCAGCAGGTGTGCGAGAAGATCGTGATCCCCAACACGCGGCTGCGGGAGGACGCGGAGGAGCTGTTCGAGTTCAACTGGCTGGAGTACGTGCGGCAGGACACCGAGGGCAGCGACGCCGACACCCGCCGGCGCGCCGCCTCCGAGCTCGTGCGCGCCCTCACCGACAAATTCCCCGCCGAGGTGCGTGCCAAGTGAGCGCCGCACCATCAGCGTCGGCCGTGGCTGCTCGGCCGTTCAACATGCTAGTGTGTCGGGCCGCAAAAATAATGCACATGGTCGCCATATCCTGCTCCCCATCTTCAGCGTCATCTGCAGACCCCATGCAAGGGTGTCGTCAGCAGGTCAGCGCGGCAGGACATTGTGTCGGGAACGATGCTGGGGTGTGGCTGTGCAGGTCACGCAGCTCTTCACGAGCTACGTGGGTGCCATGCTGCAACAGTACGCCGCCAACCCCGCAGACTGGAAGGTGTGACGCCTGGCTGCCATGTAGCGATGCCAAACACACAACGTCCTGCATGCTCGAACTGCTGTTCTCTCTGTGTGCCTTGCGCTGCAGCAGTTGCAGCTCCACCAGAAGGAAGCCGGAATCCAGCGCATTGCAAAACACAAATGTGCGCAGGCAAAGGACTGTGCGGTGTACCTGGTCATGGCGCTGGCAGGCCGCGTCCGCACAGCAGCCGCGGGCGCAAAGGCCGTCAACGAGCTGGTCAACATCGCCGACTTCTTCCGC
This sequence comes from Diplosphaera chodatii, assembly GCA_032358165.1. Taxonomy (NCBI): domain Eukaryota; kingdom Viridiplantae; phylum Chlorophyta; class Trebouxiophyceae; order Prasiolales; family Stichococcaceae; genus Diplosphaera; species Diplosphaera chodatii. The sequence goes on from JAALGY010000030.1 coordinate 231,487, forward strand.
ACGCAAGTCGCGCCAGACATCGAGTCGACAGATGCTAACTTGGTACAGACCCCGATCAACCTCCGAAACTGTGCCAGCTCCTGTTTCCGAAACCCTCTTGGTTTCAGGCGCCTCAGCTCCATGCAAGCGACTCAAACTCCGGTGCTGGCTGAGGTAAATCAATTCACAGGTGCTGGCTGACCCTTGACCCGTGCCCCGCAGTCGCAGGTCCTGCGGGCGGATGCGCTAAAGTTCACCATCACATTCCGGGCCCAGATCCCCAAGGCCGATGTGCTGGCGGCCTTTCCCGGGATTGTGGCGCTTCTGGGCTCCGAGTCCAACGTGGTGCACTCGCAGGCCGCGATGTGCATCGACCAGCTGCTCGTCATGAAGGTGGGTGGGTCCAACATGACTGCAGCTTTGCTACCATGCGTCATGTGGTGAAGCTTTCCCGTGCCGGTACACAGCTGGACGCATGCACAGCCATCGTGAAGGCTCATGCTGCCGTGGCTGGTCACCGTGTCACGTTGCCTCCAACTGCCTGCTGTACGTGGCGGCAGGATGACGGGCAGCCGCGCTTCAGCGTGGCAGATCTGCAGGCGCAGCTGCAGCCGCTGCTCAGCGGGCTGTTTGGCGTGTTCCAGCTCCCAGAGTCTGGCGAAAATCAGTACGTGATGAAGTGCATTGCGCGCCTCATCACATTCATCGGGCCCCAGGTGCGCATGAGCTGGAGCCTGCATACGGTGTCTGTTCATCCAAGCTGGCATGTGCAGGGTGAGGTGTGTGTTGCGTTCGTGGAAGCCGGAGGCATGCCTGCTGTATCCTCATCGTCGTGCCTGCAAGGCTGCAGTGGCGCATGCACCTGTGTTGATGTGCAGATTGCACCGGTCGCCTCGGTGGCTTTGGGAGAGCTGGCAAAGAAGCTGCTGGAGGTCTGCAAGAACCCCATGCAGCCGCACTTCAACCACTTTCTGTTTGAAGCAGTTGCTGCGTTGATTCACTTCGGTGAGTCCAGAGCGCAGGGTCACCCTGGAGTCACCTGGCCACACTCGCATTGCTGTCCTCCGCGATATCGGGCTCCTGCATTCCAAAATTTGACCGAATAAAATCCTGCAATGCAGGCACAGCAGCCAACCCAGACATGCTCGACACGTTCCAGGAACAGCTCTTCCCAGCCTTCCAGGTTGTGCTACAGGTACGGACTCCAGAACCTGCTTCCTTGCAGTGGATGCATCTGAATGCACCTGCCCAGGACCTCATCTCAATGCTGCATCAGTCCGAATTCTGTTGTCATGGGTCTATGAGTGTTCGTCAGGCCGTACCGCAACAAAACTAAATGTATCGACAATGCCGACGCAGGAGGATGTCACAGAGTTCCACCCGTATGTCTTCCAGATCTTTGCACAGCTCATAGAGCTGCGGAAGGGCGCTCTGCCGGCTGTCTACATGCAGCTGTTCTCACCGCTCCTAGCACCCCAGTTCTGGGAGCGCCCGGGCAACGTCACACCACTTGTACGGCTACTGCAGGTGTGAGGCGGCTTGCCATCAGATGCACCTCATACCCGACCCTTTCTCTATAACGCAGCGGTTCTGAAGCTGCATAGTCTTTCATTCCTTGTTGGCGCTTACGGCCTCTGTGTAGGAGTGCAAAACTCAAGGGGGTGTCCTGCATTTGTCAATTGCCAATACCTTGCAAATGCAGGCGTACCTGGAGAAGGCGCCCGGGGAGGTGGTGGCGGGCGGGCACCTGGAGGGGGTGCTGGGCGTGTTCCAGAAGCTGCTGGCCAGCCGCGCGCACGACCACGAGGGCTTCTTCCTGCTCAACAGCCTCATGGAGTTCCTGCCGCTGGACGTGTTCCGCGGGTACCTGCCCACCGTCTGGACGCTGCTCTTCCGCAGGCGCGCCCCCCTCCTTTGGCAGCACCGCCCTCCACACACCAGAGCAAGCCGCTGCTCTCCCAGCCTTGATGGTCGTATGTAGGCCCTGTGCTGGCATTGAGCGACCTTTGCAGTGGCACATGCGTCAAGGTACTGCCTGGTGCCCTGCGTTGCAGACTGCAGTCCGCGCCCACGACCAAGTACAGCCGCGGGCTGGTGGTCTTCATCGCCTTCTTCGTGTGCAAGCACGGCGGCGCCATGGTGCTGGACAGCATCGACGCCCTGCAGCCGCAGCCGCCCCTCTCCAACATGATCCTGGACAGCGTGTGGGCCCCCACCCTGCCGCAGGTCGGCTGGCTGCCCACAGTGTGACCTGACACTGTCGCTGCAGTGGGCAATCCTACGGAAGCCTTCTGCTGCCTGATTGCAAGGAAGTGTACCTGGTCAGATCTGACCATTAACTTATGGCATGGACTGCTGGCCGCAGATCCGTGGGGATCCTGAGCGACGCATCGCCATCGCAGCATCTGGGCGGCTGCTTGCAGAGGTGCGCCTCAGCATCACATCATCACCACCTTGGAGCATGCTGCCCTTGGCTCCGTGGCATGACAGCTGCAGCGTTTGTGGCACTCCACTCCAGGACCACTGTGTTGCCATGTACAGGAATTAGCCATTGCGATGACAAAGTTCGCTTCTCGCAGGTGCCTCGGCTACAGGAGGCTGCAGCGGCGCCGGCCTGGGGCCGGCTGCTGCAAGCAGCGCTCGCGCTGCTGGCGCAGGCAGCCAATGGCAGCGCAGCTCCCGAGGATGAAGTCCTCGATGTGGAGGAGTTTGCAGGTTTACGACCCTGATGAGCATCCCGATATGCACTTGAGCAGTACCACAGTGTCTTCATGCACTACCATTCGACTAACGATGAGGGTTTTGCACTGCAGGGTACACGAGTGCGTACTCACGGCTCGTCAATGCGCACAAGCCGGAGCGAGACCCACTGCCAGAGGTGCCCAATGCAGCCAACTTCCTGGCACAGCAGCTTGGCAAGGTAAGCTAGTTTGTCGAAGACAGCAGGCTGCTGAGAATGACTCACCGTGTCCCCACTTGTCCGCCATGCTGACCATGCCACGCTTGGGCTTACGTGCCTGTGCTGTTGACACACAGGTTGCAGCGGCACAGCCGGGTGCACTGCCCAGCCGCATCGCCGCAGCCCTGCCAGCCCCAGAAGCGCAGCAGCAGCTGCAAGGGTTGCTGCAATCAGCTGGTGTGGCCGTCTCGTGACAGCAGTGCAGCGTTTTTCGTCTGTGTGAACACATATCATGCGTCCAGGGGCTGGGCACTTGCGCAGTTGCACTCGCACGTTGGGTCTGATACCCTCCATTGTCTGATTCTGCCCCTTTGAGGCTGTGTGCCGTGTGCAGCGTAAAACATTAGCCTTCGCAAGAGGTACACGACAGAGCAACAGAGCAAGCTGTTTCATGCCGGTCAGAGCAGACAGACCGAAGGAACCTTCCTATTAAGCGGCTGAAAATGATCGGCGGGATCTTGGCGGCAGCTGTCGGCCCTTGTGTAGATTGTGAGGCGCACCGCATGAAACTCTTTGCGCGATCCCCTGCGCCTCCTGATCTTCCTGAAGCGAGCAGTCATCCGTGGTTTCGGTCGGTGAAACTTGAACGCAATGGACGGTTGATTTCATTGACATTTCTGGTAGGTAGGAGTACAGGCAGGTGCAGATAGCTGCCTTATTGCGGGTTCACAGGACTCTACCGCAGAACTATCAGCCACATACATCAGTTCTTAACAGCTTGCACATCTGTACTGAGGGCGTTGCTGCATGACAAACCCCGGGCGATGGGTGGGTGCAGTACAGACTGGCCATCCCTGTCGTCTTGACACCATTTGCCGCACAACGCACCTGCGACGAGGCTGCGCGCTAAGCTGGATACCATCACTGCATTCTCAGATTGTGCAGTCCCACTCTGTAGGGCACGTCAGCTGCAGCGAGGTCGTGCTGCATGCAGCGCTGCTGGCAGATGATCTCGCATGCCTAGGGGCGTGCTGAGACGGACTTCACAGGCGCACAGCGCGATGGGGGACGATGGTATTGACGGCGCCCCCAACTGTACTGCAACAAGCAGGTGTGCTGCTGTAGGTGCCCATAATTCAGCGCTGGTTGCAGTCTGAAGGGAGCAAGCCCCACACAGTAGTTACCGGTTTCATGGCGGGCGCAGGGCCAGCTTGCAGGGGTTCACGCGCACCGTCTTTCAGGACCGGCTGCAGCACTTTGGCCAGCGGGACAGGGAGGAAGCAGCTGTCGCCGCTGCAGCAGCAGAAGGTAGCAGCCCAACATTTACAGCACCATCATGCAGTGCACACGAGCACACCACGAATACACTTCTTCGCTGCACTCAAGCTATGTTTCAACGTGCCAGATGCGCGGCGCACGCCGCCACGACGGCAGCATCAGGTGCAGGAGTACAGCTTCCGTACCGGCAGCTTCTTCGGCAGCAAGCTGAACGTACGGTCGTCCATCCCGCGCCTGGCGGCCGAGGTCAGGTTGCACACCCGCGCTCAGCAGGACATGCCAGAAACGACAGCTGATGCAGCATATCAGTGCCGGCATGCAGTGCACAGTGCGACCCTATCCGATGCTGATGCCGCTCTCGCACCGTGGATGTTGCAGGAGTACGTGCACGGGAAGTTTCCCAGGCAGTACTTCACAGCAGCGCAGCCGCCAGCGGCGCCGCCCTCGCCGGCGCCATCGCCTGTGGGGCAGCTGAGCCCGTTGCAGACAGAGGCCCGGGCTGCCCAGCCGTCTGGTCAGCCAGCTTCAGGCAACCGCCCACTCGCTGGACCAGCCGAGCAGCAAGCGTCCGATGGAGGCCTGCGCGACAATAAGACGAGCGTGCAGCGCGCAGAAGGTCTCGCGCCAGCTGCCGAAATGCTGCTGCCATCATGTCCTGAGCATGATGCACATGCAGCTGCGGCAACAACAGCCCGGCCATCCAGTACCCTGGCTGGTGGCTCAACAGCTGCAGACCGCAGTGACAGCCCACCAGGCCCCGTCTCAGTACGAGGCACTCCAGCAAGAGGCAGCCTGCCACCGAACAAGGCTGCTGATGGTGTTCACTGTGAGGCGGCCGAGGCTGCCCTGCTCGCGGCACACACAGATGGTCCTGCTCAGGCGCAGCAGCAAGCGCATGCCAGCACCATCGAAACACCAGATGAGATGCAGGCAGTGGCAGCTGGGCCAGCACGCTCACCTCAGATTGACGCGCAGCTCGTGCCTCACAGCGCAGCATCCAGCCAGCGGCGCAGCGGTTGCCGCCGGGCGATCACGCACAGTGCATTCAGCGCTGTTGGCGCTCGGCGGCCAGCCGCCCAGCATACCCAGACAGAACCCAGCACGCCTCCAGCAGTGCTTGCTGTCACGCCTGGGCTGCCGTCAGATGAGGCGGCGCCATCCGCCTGTGATGTCGCGCCCCATGACCACTGTGCACAGCCAGCAGGTGCAGCGCTGCCGGAGACACTACAACAGAGGCTTGCAGGGCCAGCTTCGCAGCAGCTCAGCATGCTGCTGGCAGCTCAGCAGTCAGTTGTGGACAACCGGGCAGCCAGGGTCATGAACAGTGGCGACCAGCAACGGAGTCAGGAGGCAGCCAGCATGCCCACAGCATGTGTCAGCGGCAGCTGCAGCGAAGCAGGTGCGCGCAGCGTCACTGATTGCGGCAGCGCAGGGTGCAGCAGCGGAGACATTGGTTTCAGCAGGACCGGCAGCAGGCGTGTCAGCTCTGACACAAGGTGCAAGAGTGCTTCGCAGCAGCAGCAGACATCAGCAGATGCCTGCAAAGGCAGCACCAGCCCCATGAAATGCAGCAACACCAGCGGCAGATCCAGATCCAGGTACCCGGAGCAGGACCTGCAGGGAGATGGTCATCTGTGCCGTGCAGCAAGCGGCTCAGGTGCAAGCAGCACCAGCAGCAGCTATACCAGCAGTCAAACACCCGCCAGTCACAGCCGTCCAACAACTGGGTCACTTGTGCCAAGTCACACTGACCGCACAGCACCTTCACGTGGCTGGACACCCAGGAGCAGCTCCAAAGGGGTCGCCGCGCCAGCACCAACGTCAGCTGGTGGCAGGGCTGGTGCAGCTGCCAGCAGACAGCCCCAGAGACACAGTGGCCCGGCATTGCAGCCGCATGCACCAGCTGGGCGAAGCTCGGTGTCACAGCAGGCTCGGGGCCGGCCTCAGCAGGCGGGGACGCCAGGACAGATGCCAGTTCCGGCCAATGTGCAGCTACAGAAGCTAGCTGCAGCGCAGTCAATGCCGCAGCAGAGAGCCGCGCCCTCGGCAACAGCTGCCCGGTCTGCTGCTGAGCAAGCACGCCAGCCAGGCCGGACACTGAAGCGGCTGCTGGCTGCAGGGGCTGACCACACAGTGGCGAATATAAACATCTGCACCGCTTCAAGCAGCCAGCGGCAGCCACGCCGGCCAGACTCGCCAGCAAAGATGGTCAGGAAGGACATCAGGAGTGCCGCTGCTTCCCACGGAACTGGCTTGCCACCTTGCAGCACCCCTCGGCAGGCGTGGCCCCTTGCAGCAGCGCCAGTGGCAGTGGCAGGCACACCCACACGACCGCAGACCTCCGGATACGCAGCAATGGCAGCTGCACGGCGGCAGCAGGCTTGCAGCCCGGCAGCAGCAGCAAGGCTCCCGGCCGCAGCACAGGTCAGCCCCTCTCAGCACGGCAGCACAGCCACCGGCAGGCTGCATGAGCATCAGCGTCTCAAGCAGGAGTGGTCACCACCAATAGTGTCAGCAAAGGGGCCTAGCAGCGCCCTGCAGCTGCTGGCAACCTGCAACACCGATGCCAAGCTGGTAGCAGCCGCAGCGGCCGCCTCATCGCCCATCGTTGGTGCGCACAGCAGCCCGCCCTGTGCCCGTCCGAAGTCCCATGTCCAAATGGCATCACGCAGACCACCTGTGACACGGGGCCTGTTGATGTGCATGACACAGGTGTGGGATGCAGCAGTGGAACGCAGGCTGCAATGCTTCAAGGCATCGAGCGCATGTCACATCTGCACATGCCAAAAGGGTTCTGCGCAATGTTTGTCCAGGCGTCATCAGGCAGGTCTACACGCCGCCCACGACGCCCGACAGCAGCCCTGTACGGCCTGGCGGCGCTGCTGGGCCTGCAAAGCAAGGTGAACACAGACAGCTGTGCAATTATCAAGGCAGTCAAGACAATTACACGAGCGCACGTCAGCTGCCTAACCTGACCATAACGGACTGAGGACCTCTGCACTGCATGCTGATCAGGGCTAGCACCGTCAGAAGGCACGGCCACGAGCACAGCACCGCTGCATGTGCCAGCAGGAACAGCGTCTGCGCATGATGGAGTGCTTCAGAACGGCTCAGGTGTGATGCAGCCCATCCACTGGTGGGACCCTGGTAGCGGTGCACGCCTCGCACCCATATGTTGGTCAGCTGCCAGCCAGGAATGCACGTGCACCAGCACCCATGACACGCAGATGAGCCCCAAACGCCCAGCAAGGGTGCGGAGGGGCTCAGGCCCGGCGCTGAGGGGGCGCCCTCCTGGCTGCCCGACCCGGACATGAACCCCTTTGAGGCCGCGGCGCAGCAGCACTGGGACGACGGCGGCAGCGGTAGCAACCTGGCAGGTGCAGCCACCATTCATATGCTGCTCAGCATACCCACCATGTTCACGCATATGCATCGAGGCATCACACGGCATATGAGACCCCTGCGCGTCATGCTGTCCTAGGTGCCACCACCGGCAAACAGGCCCACAACGGTTGGGATGCTGGAACACCAGGGCGGCAGCGAACCCCCACAGATGGGCCGCTGGGCTCTCATGTGGCCAGCCTCCATGCTGAGCTGCGCAGCAAGGCGCGCTCCAGTTGTGACCTTGACCGAACTTGCGCACGCCGTCTGCTGACTTGCAGATCTGCTGTGCAACATGCATTTTGGGTGTGCTGCGTACTGCCGACAGGGCGTGCATCTAAAGCACCACCGGTCTGCGCTGCAGTATGGTCCGCCGGCACTCGGCCGTCGAAGCCCGCTGACGCTGGAGGAAGCAGCCATTGCCGCCACTGGCAGCCGGCCATCCTATCTAGACGACTCCGCAGCGTTGCAGCCGGGGAACCTGCGCAGCCAGCTGGCAGGTGGGCCGGCCGCCGTGTTGCAGACTCGTTATGCATGCTCTGCGCCAGTTCCATGGCATAATACTCAGCAAAAGCCAAGCCAAGATGGCCAGCGGACTGCGTGGGCGACTCTCCCCTCCTGCAGCATGCCTGGTGACATGCAAGCTGCATCACCATCACAGGTTGTGACGTGACAGCTCAGTGACTGATGTGGTGTGTGGTGCTGGAACAGAGGCGATGCGGACAAGCCCGGTCAACAGCCGGGCGTTGGCAAAGCGGCAGCACAGCCCGCCACCGGCAGACGACAATGATGCAGTGCACAGCGGCTGCTGCTGTTCCTGCTTTGGTAAACGACGATGAGCGATGCGCCTGTAGTGATGTCGCCAAGATGTTCAGAACAGCAGAACACTGTATACTTACTCTGTGGGCACTTGCAGATACCACCACTACAAGATGAGGAATTGTGCTGAAAGGACGCGGACAAAGCTGATGTCAGCTCACTTGTGCTCAAGGCTGCTGTTGGTGCCGTTTCATTATCGGCCCGATGTTCAAATCAGGAGGATTGTACAAGGTACCTGCGGGCGCTTGCAATACCATCACTCAAAGATCAGTCCGCGCTGAATGGACGCAGACAAAGCTGACGCCAGGCCAATGCTGCTCAAGCTGCTGCTGGTACTGTCGTGCACTCCTTGTATGGGCCCAAATGCTGTGCAGCCTTGCTGAGGGTCCTGCTCCCAAGCCATCTTCACAGTCGCAGCAGCATCCTACTGCAATGCTGGTGTCTCAGGGATGTGTGGCTGCGGCCCGTATGCCTGCACCGGTGCAGTTCGGTACCGAAGGATTAGAGTCGTCCTCGGTGTGCAACTGCAACCTGTAGGCGTCTGCACGCCAGATTCCAGCAGTGCCCTGATGTAAGGTGACAGTTAGCTTGCCATGCAGCAATAAGCTGACGGCATACCGTTCCACCCCTGGCAATGTCATAGTTTCGGCTGACGACTTCCCAGTTTACGACCTATGTGTGGACAGTATCAGAGCTTAGCATGCATACCCATCTGGATTGCAGTGCTGCACATTAGATGCGGAAGTGCAGAGGGTGCATTCGGGTCATGTCGCGGTCAAAGTTGCCCATGCGCATGCACGAAGCATACACCAGCTGTGAACTTGCCCAGGCTAACGCACCTTCCACCATGCAGTGATGTAATCCTGCCGGCGGTGTTGGTATCTGCATCCCACTCCGGGTGCAGACTTGGCTATTGATGATACACGTTGAAAATGATTTGCTGAGAACATCCACTATCGCTCAGCAGGTGCAGACGATGTGTAATCTTCCCACAAGAAGTTGCAAGTTAAGTACGTACTTCAGGTAGTGGGAGTGCTCCCACATGTCGATGCAAAGGATTGGGATGCCAGGCTGGGTGACGACCGCAGTCTGCAGTGGATTGTCCTGCAGGACAGCAGGGACTGTGTTACGCACGAGGGGCCGAGCACACTCCAACCTGAGATGCATGCGTGGGTGCCGTGGTTTGCATGGTCAGCTTCTCGTCAAAGAGTGCGGTGCAAAGCTGCTATGATGTTTACGTTGTTGGGTGTTGATGTAACTGTCAGGTTGCCGTCGGGTTTCTGGACCAGCCATGTCCAGCCAGCGCCAAACAGGTCCATGGCGGCAGCGGTGAACTTCGCTTTTGCCTTTTCAAAGCTGCCAAGATCCGAGCTATCGTCTGCAACAGAGGCTTGAGATTCGTGCCATACATGTGGATGCCTTTTGCAGGTGTATTCATGCATGTTGAGGAGGTGCAAGTACGCACGCAAGGCTTCAACATGCACATAGGTTGGACGCCGCTTGGGTGCAGTGCTCACCTATACCAAAACGCAGCTCCTGCGAGGGCCCAGTGCCATTGGGCATTCGGCCCATAGTGGTGAAGAACAGCTGCAGAGGAACAGCAGACTACCTAAGGTTTTTGTAGGAGGCTGGGCAATGCATCGCATGTACGAGCGTGGCCTTTCTGCTGTGGCGTGAGAGAGCGGCCCATCTACTGTATGTGTGGTGGGCCACTCACATTGTGGTTGTAGTGCCCTCCACCTATGCATACATGACCAAGCAATTCACAGTTCAGCATTGCTTGGCCATGTTGAGGTTTCCCCACCAGCAGAGGAGGTGCGCACAGCCAGTACATGGATGCTGTCATCAGCATGCACACACCATGGTTGCGAACTGCAGATGCAATGTCTGCAGGAATCTTGTCAGTGCCCACGCGTCTGTTGAGGGCCACCAGGTCCAGGGACTGCAGCTCCGGGTGCTTCATCAACGCCTTGTTCAGCTCCCCGACATCAGTGGCGTGGTGTTCACTGCACATCAACTGGCAGGTAGCATCAGTTTTGGCGGCAAAAATCTCATGCTTGGCACATGCACCCAAGTCATGCATGCATGTCGGCTTCCCGTGAGACCGGGCACATATGGATGCAACGCATGCATGGCAGGCGACACACAGACATCATGTCATCATGTCACGTGCGGCGCACTTGACATGCAGCATCATGGTGCGTCCATCGATGTCGCTTTCAAGGGAGTCTATAGTGTATTCGAGGCCCGGCAGCAAGAAGATGGCCTCTGCCGACCTGTGGCATGGCAGACTGCATAGGTCATGTTGTCACCTGTGATGTGGCACCAAATGTATGCGAGTCTTGCATCCTGCATGCAGAGGTCCGGCAGGTTGCAGAGCTGCACAAGGTGCTTCGTCATACTGCCTCGCTGCTGCTTGCCTGCAGATCAATGCCAAGACCATTAGGCTCTGTAGCAGAAACGTCATCGTCGTCCGATGTCGCCAAATGATGGCCATGACGGTGTCACATCCGAAGCAGTTTGCTTGTGATGGCTGACCGCTGAGATCAGACCTTCACGACTGCTTTGCTTGCAGAGTGCAACAGCTTCGTCTACAGGCAGGTATTACAGCGTGCGGAGAGAAGGCCCACACGGCTGCAAATACAGTTGCGCCGGACCGAAAGATCGTGGCTCTGATGCCGCTGATTATTGTCCTGGACCCTTGGCAGACAGGGGGTGCAGAAAGGACTGCTCTCGTGGTGACGCCGCACTCCATCTCGAGCGCTTATTGCTACAAAGCCGGCAACTTCAGGTGTGCATCACCTCCTGATCGGTTGCAGCTAATGTGAAGACTGCTGCATGCGCGCATGAACATTGCTCCAAGATCATGGTTGCAGTTGCCTGCTGCTGTTGACAGTCATGGACCATATAGAGATACCCAAATTCTACAGGGTCCTCTAACTCTTGACGGACGTAATAGCTGCCAGCACACGCGTGCAGAAGCAAGACGACAAGCAGTTCTGATATCTGGTGAGCTCCCGTACCCCATAGCGCCGATGTCTTGTCACCAAGATGCACTACAGCCGGCTGGCAGGCACCTTGTGGGACCGGCCTTCAGTTCAGGCGGGCACCTGGCCCTGCTTGGCGAGTGAGAAGTTGTCGTTCACAGTGTTCCAGTTCACCACATTCCAGAAGGCCGCAATATACTCAGGCCGCCTGTTCTGGTACTTCAGGTAATATGCGTGCTCCCAAACATCCAGGCCCAGGATCGGGATGGCTGTCTCCTCCACATACCCCGCCTGCAGTGGGTTGTCCTGGTTGGGCGTGGAGCTGATGGCCAACGAGCCATCTTCCTTGACGCTCAGCCACGCCCACCCGCTGCCAAAGCGCCCCGCAGCGGCGGCATTGAACTTGGACTTTGCCTCGTCCAGGCTGCCGAACGCTGAGTCTATGGCAGACTTCAGTTCAGAGGATGGACCATTGTTGTCGCTGTCCTTGCCCAGCACCTTCCAGAAGAAGCTGTGGTTGTAGTGGCCGCCCCCGTGGTTGCGCACTGGCGTGGCGATGTCCGAGGGGATCTTGTCGGTGCCCGCGTACTTGTTGAGCGTGACCAGGTCCAGGTCCTTCAGCTCCGGGTGCTTTGACACCGCATCGTTCACCCCCTTGACATAAACCGCGTGGTGCTTGTCGTGGTGGATCTGCATGGTTGTGGCGTCGATATAAGGCTCTAGCGCATCATAGCTCATCGGCAACTCAGGCAGTGTAAACGCCATCTTATTGCACCGGTTTGGCTCTGCCGCAGCGGGCTTTCAAGGTTTCAGCTGAAACGATTGTCACAATACGATCAAATGCGGGAGCAACGTACAATTGGCCGACTATGCAGGCTGCACGCCTGCTGATCTTACGCGAAGCTGAGCGGCAGCCCGACTCCGACAGCAGGAAGTGTTTGCCAGCACGCCTAGCACGCTCCACACAGGGCGCAAAGTAATTTACAGCGTACGCCTAGGTGCGCTGTGATAGCCTTCAATGGTGTCGATGCATACTTGTAGGCCTGTGAGTTGCTGCTGTCTGTGCTGATGGGCTTGTGACTGTACATGTTGGAGCCATGGGCTTCACCACAATGCAACACAGCTTGCTTGGAGGCTGAGCCGTCTTGCTCAGAGTGCACAGCGTATTACAACGGCTGAAACAGCTCAGCGGGGCCCTGGTGGGGTATGGACCGCGAGATGGTTGCACGGCGCTGGGTCATCGGGCCCATGGCGCCATGCAACATGCGGATGCACTTGATGGCGTTGTTGTCTGGCGTGTGGGACGGCAGCACTGAGCTGATGCAGCCTGCGTGCCGCGCGGCGCCGGCATGGCGGTGAACTCCACCGCCGCCCACCGCCGCGACAGCGGCGCCACGGCGGCAGCGGACGCCAGCCAGCCGCCGTCGCTGGCCCTGCGCATCGTGGACATCCAGCACGCGCTGGCCAAGCCGCTGCCGGGGCTGGACCCCTGCTTCTCCTCCCTCACGGGCGAGGCGCTGGAGCTGGTGCCCGTCATCCGCATCTATGGCGCCACGCCCGCTGGGCAGAAGGCGTGCCTGCACCTGCACGGGGTGAGGTCCCCTTTCAGATGTGCACAGCAGCAGAGCGCTTGCATAGTGCATTCGTCTGTTTGCTCATGGGGCCGGTAATGGTTGTGTGGCAGTGTCACTGCGGTCCGGCACAATCAGCCAAGCAGCATTCTCATGGGGTGCACCAGGCGGAGAGAACATACTGCTGCGCAGGTGCTGCCGTACTTCTATGTCCCGTACGACGACGACCTGCCGCAGGATGCGGACGGCGCGCGCGCCTGGCTGCGGGACCTGGCGAGGGGCATCGACCTGGCTATGCAGATCGGGGCCGCGGTGAGCAGCCAGCAGTTGCTGCTGATGGGGCCAGGGCCGTGTCAGCTGGGCATGTGCCATGCTGATCATATGCTGATTATGGCGGTAAGATTGCAGCACGCCTGGTGCAGGGCAACGTGGCCAAGCGGCAACGGGTGTTCGGCGTCACGCTGGTGCGGGCGCGGCCATTCTACGGCTTCCATGCTGAGGATGCCATCTTTGCCAAGGTGGTGTTCGCCGGAGTCGACATCCAGCGTCCATCCAGAGTATCACTGCAATAAGCTGCTCACAGGCTTTGGTCACACTGCTGGCTTGTAAAGGCACCGCACCAAAGATTGCATTGTGTGCACCTGTGTCACCACACAGCGGTACCCTGCCATGCAGGTGATGCTGCTGAACCCGCGGGACATGGGCCGCGCGGCCATGCTGCTGCAGGCGGGCGGCATCATGGGCCGCCGCTTCCAGCCCTACGAATCCCACATCCCCTACCTCCTGCAGTTCAAGGTGTGCTTGTTGGTTGCAGGTGCTGTTGGTGTCGGATGCACACCATTAGCTGCCCACATCTTACATGCTCGACAAGCGTCAAGCAGTGATAGCTCCTGGCGGCAGGTCGAGTACAACCTGTACGGCATGGGCTTCGTGCGCTTCTGCAAGGCGCGCTTCAGGGGGCCCCTGCCGGCGCGCGGCCTGGCCAAGCGGGCCGGCTGGGATGTGGTCCCCGAGGTCATCAGCTACGAGGAGGCCTCCACAGGTGGGCTTGCCCGTAATCTGTCAAGACGTGGTGACACCCAAGTATACTCTGGACAGCAGAGGAGTGGGGGCCCCACAAAGTCATGCGTGCGTTCGGCCACTTGGTCATCTTGCTGCTCGCGGTCAATGCTGCCCAGACTGGAAAGGAGCAGTGGTGACAAGCGTACATGCGTCTTGCCCATGTTGCAAGTGTAACCACCAGTCTGGCAAGCAATCTGCACCTGCAGGATCGCTGGAGGCGCCGCCGCCGGTCGGTACGCCGGTGAGCGTCAGCGTGGCGGAGTACACGCGCCTGTGGACCGCCGGGACCACGCCGGCAGACTGGGTGTGGGGCCCGCAGCCCTACGGCGGCAGGTGCGCGTGCAGACTGCCAGCCCACTGGGGCGCTCGCAGAGGGGCCACACGATGTGCTGAAGCACCTGCCGTGGACAGCGCTACAAACACCGGGCATGGCATCTGGCGCCTGTGACCAGCACCTTCTGACGGCGGCAGGCCGCCTGCGCGGGTGAGCACCTGCGAGCTGGAGGTGGACGCGGCGGCGGAGGACATCCTGAACCGCGCCGAGCGGCTGCGGGTGCCGCTGCCCGATGCGCCCCGCGAGCTGCGCCTCGTCGAGTCCCTGGGCCTCATGTGCGTGCGCACCAGCCCTCATGCTGTGGGACTCTCAACATCACTATGGTTGCTGTATATGACGACATCAGACGGTATTGGCAACGCAGCATCTCCTGGCGCGGTATCAGGCTGGACATTGACGACATGTTCACACTCCATGCGTGTGTCCCCACCTGTGCTATTGCTGGGCAGGTGGGAGGAGGAGCGGCAGCGGTGCGGGGGCCACGACCCGCCGCCGCCGCCGCCCGACCCGCCGCGCACGCCCAAGCCGCTGTGCCTCGCGGTGGACTACGTCCGCTCCCAGTTCCAGGTGCCCTGCAAACGTGATTAGATGTTGATGCAGCCGCACTCAGGGAGCACCCACAAGCTTGAACTTCGGGCTGCAGGGGAGCTGTGATGGTCAGGCTGCCCCTTGCCAACAGGCGATTGCGGACCAGCAGGCAGCGGCAGCCGCCGTCGCACAGCCTGGCAGCCAGCGCGGCAGCCAGCACTCTGCGCGGTCGGCAGGCTCGCACGGCGGCCCGCCTGCCTCGGACGCCTCTGCGCGGCTGCCGTCTCCGGCCCGGCAGGCGCTCCTGGCGATGACGCAGGCGGCCAACCTGGCGGTCAGCGGCGGCAACGAGCTGTCAGTCGGCTCGGGGCCCGCCGCCGCATCAGGCAGCACCGGCAACGCGGGCGTTGACCGGGATCAGCAGCCGGGCGGTGGGAGCCAGGGCAGTGCTGGGGCGGCTGGACTTGTGGACGAGGCAATCGTCAGCATGACACAGGTAGACGCATATGGGTATGCACCGAGATTTACCAGGCACGGCACACATGTCAGCACCCCCACAACATGTCAGCACTCCACAGCAAGGAAGTCTTGCAGTCGTTCAAGCTGGCAAAGCGTGCTGATCAATGCAAATGCTGGCTGCAGGCGGCTGCTGCAAGGCCTATCCGCCGGCGCTCTGGGGTGTCTGAGTTCCTGCAGCATGTGGCGTCTGGGGATGTGGCGGCCTTCGATGCAGACGGTGCCATTCCAGAGGGGAACGAGGACGAGGAAGCAGCCTCAGATGCTGGCCTCAGTGATGTAGGGGTACACAGAGATACCGTGGCATTGCAGCAGTTGTGCTGGTCGAAGCCACATCTGCACTCCTGGAGCGGGCACGGTGCATCAGTGTCCAGTTGGCTGCTGTGTGACGCTGTAGGGACCTGCTGGGGAGGTCGGACCTGGTGGCAATGTTGCTGATGCGGCTGATGTGGCGACAGCAGATCCGGGCCCACTCACAGCGTTTCTCGACATCGCCAATGGCCCATTGCAGGGCAGCGCCTCTCAGGTGTGTGCCCTTTGCCGCCGATGTGTGATACTCGGGCTTAGCGCTGCTGCGCATTAGACATGATGCACATGGATTGGCATACACATTCGCACTCACAACTGCAAGCCGGTGACGATGCTCTCTGGTGGATGTCGTGTGCGAGGGTTGATGTTGGCCACCTGCAGGACCCAGATGCACGCCGTGCGATGGACCGAGAGGCGGTTTCAAGGCGCGAAACCCGTGACTGCGAGGACATCCTTGCCGCCACCCAGGCAGAGGCTGCAGCACCGCCGCAGCCTGCAGACACAGAGGACCAGCCAGCTGCTGCAGCAGGTAGTTGGCGTGAGCATGCTGTGTCGGGCCAGCATTTATCATCTGACCTAACATGGCTGCTGGCGCTGAGGCTGATCGAATTTTAGATTGCACTAGGTGATCATTTGACTCAGACTGTGTTGTAAATGCCACAGACATTGAAGACGTGCTGGGCGAGTGGGCAGATGTGGGGCTGGACAGCCAGGAGTGGCAGGACTACAGGGCATCGCAGGCCACGCCGCGGGGTGCTGCCAGACCCCCTACACCACAGCAGCAGCAGCAGCAGCAACCTGTGGGCAGCAATGCGGGCATCCCCCAGGTTGATGGCGCAGCCGACACAGCACCAGCAGTGGTGCTCAGCGCTGAAGCAGCTGCAGCTGCAGGCGCCACAAGCCGCATCTGGCTGCCAGCGCCCACATGTGATCGGGTGTCGCATGCAAGCGTACCTTCACTGCGGCGGCAGATGCACGGCGGAGGCGCCTTTGCCCCAGGTGCCAGCCCCCACACCAGCTCTGCAGCAGCAGGCAGACAGCACAAGGCGGAGCAGATACCCCAGGTCGATGGCGCCGGCGATGAGCCGGTGCGCTGCACTGCATGGCACCCCAGTCGATGGTGCCTGGACAAGGCATCATCAACACTCCACTGAATACACATGCATGAGTGTTCGCCTGCCAACAACAGGTGGTCTGTGCTGTCTCGCCAGGAACCCCGCCCCTCACAGGGCAGGGTCTGGGACCCGAAGACCAAGTCCCTCGTGCACCGCCGGCCGCGGGCGCCGCAGTACGGCGTCATCCCCATGGCATCCGCCTCGCCAACCGCCAGTGCACGCTCCCGCAGCGCAGTGCAGCCAGTCGCAGGCGGGATCCCGCCGCAACTGACGCCGCAGTCCCGGCCCCCGCCCAAGCCGCCCGACGCCGGCAGTCCAGCACGCAGCCGCGATGCGACGACCAATGCGCGGCGAGCGCTTGACTTTGGCGCTGCCAGCAGCCAGGCGGACTATTGTGACGTCGCTGATGTGCCTCGCAGCCAGCGAAACATGTCGAGCCCGCGCAAGAGGCCGCGCAACGGCGTGTTGCCACAGCACGTCCCAACAACGGCGGCAGCTGCGCTTCCGGATGCCGTGCAGCAGCGGCACGCAGAGCGCCTGGTCTCCGGCGCACCCGGCGCCGTGCCAGCTGAGGCCCAGCAACTGCCAGCTGCAGTTTCGCAGCAGAACCTCAGCCAGGCTGGGCTGCCAGCTGAGGCGGATGACGCAGCGGACGAGCAGAGCGACGACATCGAGCTGGTGCTCAGCGAAGCGTCCACCCAACTCGCCTCGCCGCCTGTAGCATGTGCAGCTGCACAGGGCCGCGGCGCCAGCACGCCTCTGATGGGGCAGCTTGGTAGCGGCCAACATGCGATGCCACAACCCTTGCAATACCAGCCAGCTTCTCCTGGCCAGGTGCCAACCGCACTACAACAGGAGCAGCTCGAAGCAGCAGGTGCTCAAGCTATGGGCATGCCTGCATCCCCACAGCAGCTGCCGCCTCCAGAGCTCAGGCTTCAGCTGTCGCCGACCGACAGCTTGCAGCGGCTCGCATCTCGCGTCGGTGGCAGAGGCGCAGGCGACGTGCTGCAAATGGCAGATGCTGTGCCGCAGCCACCAGCAGATGCAGCTGTTGGCTCATTAGCAGCGGACGGCGCTGCAGACATGCCGCTCCTGGAGTCGGGAGCCGCAGCCATGCCGCAGGCGCAGGCAGATCCGGACAGCAGCGGCGGCGCACCTCTGAACCTGTACATGGAGCTGTCCTCGTCGGATGCATCTGCTGCCAGCAGCCCTGTGGAGTCATTCCCGGCAACGGCAGAGGCCACGCCGCCGCAGGCTGCAGAGGACCTGGGCGATGCACAGAAGCACGGCAGCGCCCTCATGCCGCGTGCTCTGTCACTCCAGCTGTCAGAGTCCTCCAGTGGCGGGGTCGTGAGTGCAGCAGAGGGGCACCGTGATTCTGTGGCAGACAGCGGCCCTGTAGTTACTACACAGCCAGCGTCCCCAGCTGCGGATGCAAGCATAGCGTCAAAAGGCCCCCCAGTACTGCCGCCGCCTGCCAACGAGCCGCAGCACCCCTTGCATCTGCCTGCAGCGCGACAGTCGCAACGAGCTCAGCAGCCTCACGCCAGCCAGCGATCTGCAGAGTCTGGCATTTGTGAAGTTGCTGCGGGGCAGCAGCCAGCAAGCCCGCCCAAGCAGCTTGTGGCACAGCTGCAGGCAAACACTGCCCAGCAGCCGGAGCCTCATGCAACATTACAGCCAGGAGCGCCGCAGCTGGCCGAGCCAACAGCGGGGCCCAACATGACTGAACAGCCCACACGGCAGTTTGCGGACGGGGCAGCACAGGCGCCAAGCCAAGATGGTGGGACCCCCTCACCGGCTTCATCGTCAGGCGCTGGCGTGGTTGCTCGTGTCCTCGATGAGGCTGTGGAGGCGGCGGCGGCCCTGACTATGAAGGCAGCTCCAGCAGCGGCCACAGCGCAGTCGCCACTCTTGCAGCCGGACGGTGGGGCTGCGCCGATGCCTCCCGCCCCCAGCGGTGCATCCGCAACTCCAGCCTCCTCCTGCGTCACCCCGCCACCACCGCAGGCAGCGCAGCACGGCTCCGGCGACACCTCGGGCCGTGGCTCCCAGCCCGGCAGCCACCGCCGCAGCAAGGACAGCACGCCCATACTGCAGCTGGCCCAGCGCGCTCCCGCCGACAGCCCGCAGCATGGCATGCAGCTCTCCAGCCGCCTGGCTGCTGCAGCTCGGCCGTCAGCCAGCGCATCAGTAGATGGCAGAGCCAGCCCATCAAGCAGTCTTGTGAGTGACTCACCTTATAATCGAAAATTTGCTGCTGACCAGGAGCGTGCCTTCTTGCATGTATAGCTGCAGAGGATGCATCAGAGTGATGGTTTGTCACCTGAAAACTGTGCAGGGTCAGACATTACGGCTCTCCCCACTTGGCAGTCAGGCTCGCTGGGGGCACAGCTCGCAGCCGAGGCCAAATGGGCTGGCAGAGGAACGGGCTGCTGGGCTGCGCATCTTCGCACCACAGCATCCGGCGCCAACACAGGCACGCTCACGCTCAGCTGCCATCTGACAAGGTCATTATACAGCTGGCGCTTGAACATTGCCGAATGCATGGACTCAGGTACCTCTTCCGCTCCTGCACACAGGCGCAGCTGGCACAGGGCGCGCGGTCGCAGGGCGGCCTGCGTTTGACGCAGCGCGGGCCGTTCTACGGCAACCCTGCCCATGCACCTCTCGCCCCAGTGAGCTTCTGATGGAGCCTGAAGTGGGTGATCGCCAGTCTGCATTTGCGGCTGATGATCTAGTTGTGATCTGTGGACACCCATTCACCGGGCCATGCGCAGGTCCGCTCTGCTGGGCTGGAGTTTCGGGTGCCGACCTCGGCGGTGGGTGAGCTGCCGCACTTCACCAGCGGCGGGCCGGCACTGCAAGTGCCAGCCAAAGCACGTGCTGCCAAGCCGCCGCAGCGGCGGTGGTTCGAGTTCGCACCCAGGCAAGCTTAGCGAACAGCACCTGCCAAAATCAACACAAGTTGTGCGTCCTTGTAAGTGGCCCCCTGGCATGAAACAGCAAGACAGCAGCGACAACAGCAGACATGAGGGACAGGAGTTATGCGCAGGCCGCCGCCACGTGCTGCGACAGACGCCTGGCTGGCGGCCCGCCGCTCGGCTGCGGCCGCCGAGCAGGCGGCAGAGCGGCCGCAGCAGCGGCGCGGCCTGGTGATGGACCCCAACACCGGGGCCTACAGACCGGCCGGCGTGACCAGCACCCCAGTGAGCTGCCGAGCAGCACACAATAGCCTACAATGTTGACATGGCACACTGTGCTCGCAGCTTTTGCAAGTGCAACCTGGCATACATCGATGGTGTGTGCAAGTTCGAACCAAATCAGTGTGGGTTATGCAGGGGACGCAGCAGCATGTGGGTGGCAGCGGCAACTTCCGCTCGTCGCCGGGCGACGCCTGCGTCACACCCCACCCCAGCGCAGCAGTGAGCGCCTCAGCCATGTCTGCAGTTCGCTGCATGACCATGGTTGTAGGGGCTGCACCAAACATCGTAGCCTGCTTCTTCCATAGTGGAAGCCTGCAGAGCACAGCCTGACAGCATGCTGTGTATGGTGCTCAGATGGCTGCAGCCGCACACAGCGAGGAGGATGAGGAGGAAGAGTTCCGGCCGCCCTCACCCAAGTACGACGAGCGGTCGTTCTTCTTCAGCGCGGCGCACCCCTGGGCCGTGCGCACGCCCTCCAGGACGCAGCAGGCGCGCCGGCAGTGGCCGCAGCCGCCGTCGCAGACCCCCTCCTCAGGCCTGCGCACGCCTGGCAAGCCGCTGCAGCAGCCCGCGGCGCGGATTGCACCGCAGTCCGATTCAGCCACCAGCACGCGGGGCGACGGCGTTGTCTCAGGACTGCGCCAGAAGAGTGGCAGCGCTGAATCCGCAGCCAACAGGCAGCGGGGCGGTGGCGCATATCATGCCGCTGCCCAACAGCACCCTGTGGTGAGTGCAGTGTCACGGTCGCTGACCAATGGAGCAGTGGGCAGGGTCCTGGGGCGGCGTATGCAGCTTCACATGCCATCGTGGGTGCCATCGTGGCCTACGCACTCGTGCAAGTGTCATATGTACGCATGCCAATGGTCCAGGTGCCGCCGTCCGGCCCCAGCCAGAAGCGGCCAGCACCAGCAGCAGCTGCGGTTGCGCCGCCGCCTGTGCTGGGTGCGGCTGCGCTGCCCCGACCTCCTGTCGGTGCGGGTCCCAGTCCCCTGAAGCGCCGGCGCCTCGACAGCCAGCTCAGCCCAGCAGGTGAGGGGAAGGCAGACTGGCTGTGCTGTTGGACACTGCTCCGCTTCCAGCGTTACACCTCTGATTGCACGATGGCCCAGTCGGGTAGCAAATGACTTGGTTGCAATTGCGACCTCGCATGATTGTTCATGTCCGCGGCAGGCGGCGGCGGCAGCGACAGCGGGGCGGTGCCCACGCCGCTGAGCCAGGCGGGCTTCAAGCGCCTGGTGCCCGGCAAGGGGCAGTGCCTCACGCTGCTGTCCGTGGAGGTCACCGCCGACTGCAGGTGCTGTCAGTGTGGAATACCGCTCACTTCTCGGACGTTTTCTTACAAAGCATACAGCAAGGTTTTCCAGGTCAAGTGGTCATCGGGAATCTATTATTTTCTCGTGTCTGCTGCAAGACGCCAGTGTTGGCTGCAAAACAGCACCCTGTAGGGGGTCCTTGACTCACTCCTGCACGAAGGTAAGGTCTCCGGCTCGGGTGCGCAGGGGGCGGCTGCTGCCCGACCCGCGGTACGACGCGGTGCGCGTCATCGCGCTGGCCACGCTGGACGACGCGGAGGACGTGCCCGACGCCGACTTCGTGACGCGCTGCCTGCTGCACTGCGCCGACGCGGGGGCGCCGCCCGCCGACGCCCTCCACGGCATCCAGGTGTGTGCAAAGCAAGTAAGTCATGCTGTGCTGGCACTGGGCACCAAGCAGCAGTACAACCCACTTCCAGCCATGTGCTGTAGGATGTCAATATATTTCATGAAATGTCGCAGCAGCTACGCTGCACTGGCTGTTCACCGGCTGTGGTTGCATTGTTGCAGGTGAATGCAGTGGCCACGGAGGCGGAGCTGATGGACGCCTTCGTGGACGCTGTGCGAGCGCTGGACCCTGACATCCTGGTTGGCTACGATGTTCGCAAGGTGATCCCTGCTGAAAGTGTTTGGCGCATGCCGACATGCAGCATGTCGGTGTCGCCTGCTGCCTGTTGCCGACCGCAAGGTTTGAACTATGGCAACATTGGGGCACAGGGTTCCTTTGGCTACCTGATCGAGCGGGCGGCGACAATGGATGTGAACCTGCCGCGCGCCCTGTCACGCACCCCCGAGGTCTGTTGTGCTGTGCCACTTGCGAATCTGCAGTGTTGCAAGCCTCACCCATTGCAGCAGGGACAACAGGCCCTGAAAACCTAGCAGGGAAGCACAAAGCCATAAGCGCTCAAGTGCAGGAGTGCGCTGCCAGTGTGCAACTCAGTCCCGAAGTCAGCTGTCGTGGTACAGGAGCCCGGCGCCAAGGAGGGGCGCACAAATGAGTACGACGAGCTGCACGCCGCGGGCATCGACATCCCCGGCCGCCTGACGCTCAACCTGTGGCGCCTGCTGCGCACCGAGCTCAAGCTGGGCATCTACACCCAGGTGAGCACCTGCATTATTGTGCAGTATGGTGATGCGTGCAGAGCAGAGCGGCCACTAAACATAACTTCTGCCTCTCGTGCACTGCTGGGCTCACTGTCGTCAACCACCAAAGTCGTCGGTATGTCACCTGTGCTTTAGGCCCACCATGGGCCCTTTCCTTGAGCATTTTCAGCCTCTGGCGTCCAGGAGTCCACGGCGGCGGCGGTGCTGCAGCGGCGGCTGCCGCGGGTGCCGCCGCACCAGGCCTCCCTCTGGTTCGCCGCCGGCCCCGCAGGTGCACGCAGCAGTGCTCCTTTGCGCAACTTACAGCATGAGATCTATCCCACTCTTGTAGCCCAACTTTGCGGGGCTGTACAAGTGGCTGTACCTCCAGTGGGGCTCTTGTGATCTCCGGTCCCCATCTTCCGCAGGCGGCCGCTGGCGGGCGGTGGGCGACGCGGTCCGCCGGGCGCGCACCAGCCTGGCGCTGATGGAGCAGCTGGACCTAGTGGGGCGGACGGGCGAGACGGGGCGCGCCTTCGGCATCGACTTCCTGGCGGTGCTGTACCGCGGGAGCCAGTACCGGGTGGAGTCGCTCATGGCGCGCCTCGCGCACTCGCAGAACTACCTGCTGCCCTCGCCTTCAAAGGAGCAGGTGCGCGTCATCTGCGCTGCAGTACGTACCACCAAGAAGGTGGCGTGCTTTGGTGTCAGGAGAGAGGCCTTGCATGCTTGTTGCCTGAGCAGGCTGCTTGGTGCAGTATGCTGCGTGTCCTTGATCATGGCTTGCAGCTGCTCAGTGCCTTGCCCCAGCCGAGTCACGGGTCCAGATCAGGGGCCACCAGGTGATTCATTGCTGGGCGGCACCTCCGCAGGTGGGCACGCAGCCCGCGATGGAGGCGATGCCGCTGGTGATGGAGCCCGAGTCCCGCTTCTACGCGGACGGCCCCGTGGTGGTCCTGGACTTCCAGTCGCTGTACCCCAGCCAGATCATCGCCTACAACCTGTGCTTCAGGTGGGGGACTGCCGCAGCTCTGCTGTTCACTCTCCTCGTGCGTGTGCATAAAACAGTGCCATGCTTCCTGCCACTGCCCCTGCAGAGCTGATGCTGTTAAGCCAGGACTCCTGGGTGGCAGCACGCTAAAGCCTGGGGTCTGTTCTGCCACGGCAAAGTTAAGGTGCATACCAGTGGGCGGTGCACACCCTGGAGGGGTTTATTGATCAGACTGCCTCTGTGCGCGGTGCAGCACCTGCGTGGGGCGGCCGTCGCACGCCGCAGCGGCCGCGGACCCGGACAACGCGCCCCGCCTGGGCGCGCTGTCCCTGGCGCTGCCCGACGGCACGCTCGTCGACGGCCTGGCGCCCGACAGGTGAGGGGCTGCAGTACATAGGTGTAGGGCTCCAGTGTCTGAGGGCCCCATAACGCTGCACATCTGCCATTGCAAGCACAAACTGCATGCAAATCGTATATGCTGGTCGAGGAGTCATCATGCGATATCACAAGTGTCACCCACTGGCAGGCGTCGAACGACTGCTCAGCGGTTGTGTCCTCATGTTCACAGCGTCAATGCTGTCGTCACGGCCTGCAGGCTGGTGGTGGCGCCGAACGGCGTGGCCTTCGCGCCGGCCAGCGTGCGGCCGGGGGTGCTGCCCCGCATGCTGGACGAGATCCTGTCCACCCGCATCATGGTCAAGGCGCGAACCATGAGCAACATGGTGCTGTACATATACAAAGCAACATCCTGCAAGCCGGCCAACGAGACCAACGTCAAGTGCCAACCATGCCAGTCGTCACAGGGGCAGTATTTCAGCACACTAGCCTCAAGATATCGAGCATCTTGTATCTGCATACTTCTCAGCACCAGTAATGAGTTGGATCTGGTGTGCGCAGGCGGCCATGAAACGGGCAGCGCCGGGCGCCAAGGTGCTGCAGCGGGTGCTCAACGCGCGGCAGTTCTGCCTCAAGCTCATCGCCAACGTGACGTACGGCTACGCCGCCGCCGGCTTCTCGGGGCGCATGCCCATGGCGGAGCTGGCGGACGCCATCGTGCAGGTGGCTGATGCCCTGTTGGGAGTGTCAAGATGTTGGGGTGGCCAGTGGTGAAGGCGTCAGAGCAGCGCAGCCTGGACATCAACACCTTAAGCGTCAGAGCCCACGTGCTAGATTCTGTGTTTGTGCACAGCAAGGCTGAGGGCAACATGGGGGCAATGAGCCTGCACATGCCTGTGCTGCAGTCGGGGCGGGAGACGCTGGAGAACGCCATCCGGCTGGTCAACGAGAAGCCGGAGTGGGCGGCGCACGTGGTGTACGGCGACACCGACTCCCTGTTTGTGCACCTGCCGGGACGGTGCGCAGCGGAGGCTGAGAACTTGCCGCATGACTCCTGCGAGCATACCTTTTACTGGCTAAGCACGTGTAGACGTTCAGCATACGACATGTATTGGTTGAGCGGCAGCACCGACCGTGGTGTTGCAGGCTGTGCGCACCTGGAGCTGTATGTACACATCGGCCGGGCTGCTGTTGCCGCAGGTCGAGGGCTGAGGCGTGGCGCATCGGTGCGGAGATTGCGGCGCAGGTGACGGCAGACAACCCGCCGCCCGTCACCCTGAAGCTGGAGAAGGTGCGCCGCATTCTCCAAGGCAGCCGCCCGAGCTGCGGATGCCACCGAGTGTCGCAACGGGCATGACTGCCGTGTCATGCAGCATGGTCTGCTGAGGTGGAACCACGCTGGCTGCAGGTGTACGACCCCTGCACGCTGCTGACCAAGAAGCGCTACGCCGGGTACATGTACGAGTCACCGAACCAGACCAGCCCTGCCTGGGATGCAAAGGTCAGCACTACTGGTGACGCGACATACAGTCCGTCCTCGTCATATGGAAGTCGCTGTTATGTCGACCATCGCTGTCAGTCCAACACGGGAGAACATGGGTGCTACCGGCATCGTGTGCTGCACACGCCCTGGCGTGAGGGAGTGCTGGCGCTGCAGGGCATCGAGACGGTGCGGCGGGACGGCTGCCCGGCGGTGGTCAAGATCCAGGAGCGGGCGATGCGGGTGCTGTTCGAGACCAGCGACCTGTCCGCGGTCCGTGCCTACCTGCAGCGCCAGTGGACCAAGATCCTGGCCGGCCGCGTCAGCCTGCAGGACTTTGTGTTCGCCAAGGAGGTGATGCATTGTAGTTTGAGATGGCAGCCTGTGCCAGTTGCATGCCGGAAACAGCTGCTCAGACCAGCTGCAGTGGTCATATGTGTCTGGACATGCATCCAAGCAGGGATATGCGTTGGGCATTCGAGGCCAGCACCCTGCAACACCCTGCGAGCAAGGCGGTGCCAGCCATGGGTGCTCCGCCCTCAGACTGCACCCTGACTCTCGGCATCTGATTGAGAACTGCTGCTGTGGCATGAGCAGGTGCGGCTGGGCACGTACATCAACGCGCCCCCGGCGGCGTGCGTGGCGGCCAGGGCGGCCCAGGAGGACCCCCGCGCGGAGCCGGCGTTTGGCGAGCGCGTGCCCTACGTCGTCGTCTGCGGCGCTCCGAGTGAGCAGCCTGGCACCGCACACTGCCGTTCGGCTTGGCACGCGGTCTGGGCACGCAGGTCCACGCACCCACTGCGCCCCCGGCTCAGCAGCACCAGTCTGCAGGCTGCCCAATGGTCCAGCGGGTTCCAGGGCGCTGCTGCTGCCGCCGCCGGTGACCAGTCTGGTCAGCTGCCAGGACCGGTCTTTCCAACTTCAAGAACGAATGCTCAAAGTGCAATCCCCACAAGCTGGCACCCGCGCCGCACCAGGCTCGCGGCTGATGGATGTGGTGGTGGCGCCGCGCGCGCTGGTGGAGGCGGGCGGCCGGTACCGCCTCAACGCCCAGTACTACATCACCAAGCAGATCAACCCCGCCATCGCGCGCGTCCTGCAGCTGGTCGGCGCCGACGTGCCCGCCTGGTGCGCCCGCGCCGCCCCCCGCTGGTCCCTGCTGCTTAACACTCTGGACCGACTGCCAGTTGCTTGGGGAGGGCTCTTATGACCAGGAGAGAGATGAGTGCACAACAGATGCTCCTGACTGCCCACTACTGGCTGCTCCACGCCATGCTCGTCAAGAACATCGCCGTAACCAGGGCTGCGCCGCGCTGCAGGTTTGCGACGATGCCGCGGCCGCAGCGGCGCCCACCTCAGAAGCGGCCGCTGCCGCCGCCCTCCCGCCGCACCGCCGGCACCATCGACCGCTACTACCTGTCCAGCCACTGCGCGGTGCGCGCCCCACCCTGTGGCACACGCAGCTTGCTAAAAAACGTGCTAGAAACCCTGCTAAAAACGTGTTTTGAAAATCTTTGGGCACACGCAACTTGCTCCGCACAAAGTGCTGATCTCTACTGCGGGCTGTATCACCTGGTCTGACAAGTTGCTGGCAGCGGGCAGCCTGACGCTTACGACATGCGATGCAGGTCAGACGGCTTGCAGCTGAACCCACGGTTGCTCTTCATCGGGTGGTGGTCACGTGTGCAGGTGTGCGACGCGCTGACGCGGGCGGAGCAGCCGCTGTGCCCCAGGTGCCTCGCGCGGCCGCAGCTGGCGGTCGCGGTGCTGCAGAGCCGCGTCGCCGGCCTCGACACCGCCCACGCCCGCCTGGTGCAGGTGCCGCTGAGCTTGGAGCGCGCAGCCCTGTTGTGCCCAAGGACCGCAATGTCAGCACGAGGCAGCAGGCTCGCACTGTGTCAGCAAGTTCGCCGTCTGCAGCTGAGGAACTGCAGCCGGGCCCTGAAGTCATGCCTCTGCCTGCCATGAACGTGTGGCAGCAGGCAGCTGACCTGTGGCACTGCTGCCACAGATATGCGGGCACTGCGGCGGCGGCGGCGGGCGGTCGGCGATCACGGGCCCCGGCGGCATCGTGTGCGACAGCCTGGACTGCTCGGCCTACTTTGAGCGGCGGAAGACGGTGTGGGAGGCGGCCACGGCGCGTGCGCAGCTGCAGGCAGCCCTGGCGGTGCTGCCAGACTGACGCTCACACCTGACTCAGTTGCCAAGGCTGCTGGCGCAGAACCTGGCGGCTGTTATAGCACCTCCGGTGCTCCGGTGCTGGGCGGTGCTGTGCTGTGAAATTAACAGTCGCGCAGGGCATTTGGCACTGTACGTAGCTACCACTGTACTTTTCACCTTTGATGGCAGGGGTGAATGCCGACATGAGATCCTGGGGACACCTTGCATATTGAACTCGGAGGTGCCGGGTCTGATAAGGCTGTTGCAGGAAGATAGATGGGGGGGTGTGGCTGTCATAAACTGCCTAACGGCCATGCATAGCAGCATAGAAGCATAGGAGAATTGTAGTTGATGGAGTCATCGCTTAAGCTGGGGAGAACTGGTGTCTGGTTGGTCGGGTTTGTGATTTTCGTGCTTTTCGTGCAGTCTCATTTGCTTCAATACAGCAGGTTACCGTTGAGGACAGTCTTGAAACGTTCAACACAATATGCCAGAGTACACAAGCTGCAGTATACAGGCACTACAATGAAATGCTGACGGTGTACGATAATAGCAATGCTATACACAGCTGCCCAGATGTCCCCTGCTGTACATGATCACCCGACCAATGTCTATGCCTGCTCTCCGGCGTCCGTCTGCACATCGAACCAGTCGTCGATGGGCACGTCAGTGGTCTCCGGCTCCGCTGGCTTGGTGCGCTTGATCATGACCGTCAGCACGCCGTCGCGGAAGCGCGCGGTGATGCCGCTCAGGTCCGCGTCCTCCGGGAGCTGCAAAGCAGGGCAACACAGCGTGAGATGTCATTTTGATTATTTCCATCTACACGCCACAGCAGCAGCAACACAAAAGAGCGGAGCAGTGCGATGCAGCTGAAATGGCCTCAATCACGCTCACAAGGCTCCCGCATGCTGGCGGGCGCAGGGGCATACCTGGAATGTGCGGCGGAAGTTGCCAAAGCGGCGCTCTGTCCGTCGCCGGCGCTGCTGCTGGTCCTCGGACAGCTGCGGCGCGGCGCGGGTGCCGCTGATGGTCAGCATGCGGTCGTCCTTGTTGGCTTGCACCTGCATCGGCAGCAGAGGAAAGCAAGTCAGCACAGCCTGCGTCCGGCTGTCAGCAATTGAGCAACGGACAGGAAGCCGCACACGTGGGTGTGACACAGAAGGGCAGACGCGGGCGCAGGCTTGCATGAGACACGTGCGCAGCAGCAGTGGACCAGACAGCACGGCAGTGGCTGGTGACGTTGCTCGTGCCGCCAGAAGGTTCTGACCTTGGTGTCCGCCTTTGACACGCCGGGCAGGTCGGCGGTGAAGGTGTAGGTGTCGGCGTCCTGGATGATGTCAACGGGCAGGAACATCGACATGCCGCCCGCGGTGCTGCCGGTGTCGACGTTGCCCATCCACTTTTCAAAGTCCTGCCGGGGGGCAGTTACACCATGTCGGGTTGCCGTGCAGATGCATCGACCTAACCCTGGCATCACGGGACAGCATGCACGACAGCAGTGCAGCCGATGAACACGCACGCAGCAGCAGGCTACAGGTGAGAGGCGAATACAGAAATGACGCAGTGACGGGTCTACGGCAGTTTGAGGGGAGCCACACTGAATTGCACCTTCATCATGTTCTGGAGGTCTGCGGGGGAGACGCCCATGCCGAAGCCACCGAAGCCGGGTCCGCCCATGTTGAACTGCGGCCCGCAGAAGCCCTGCGGCCGGCACGACTGTGTGCGGGCTCGCCGGAAGCGCGGCGACTGCTGGAAGCGGTTGCCACCGAAGCTCCCGCCGCTGGCATTCCGGATGATGAGGCGCTGCGGCTGTGCAGAGCGCGAGCTGCTGGCCGTGTGTCGACCGGCTGCGAACTGTGATGCTGCCGCGCGAGCGGCGGGTGCCATGACCTGTGCCATCATGATGCCTGCTGGGCTGAGTGCTCGACCTGAGAGCTGGTGATCAACGAGTGGAGGTGTTCAAACAGGTGGTAGTACTGCTGTCAGAGAGAGGCGGAGTGAGAGCGAGAACAGCAAAGTGGCTGGGTGCGCCGTGTCGCTGGCCTTTTGAGGCGTTGCAGTGCAGTGCTGTCTTGCGACAGCATGGCGCATCTTACGGGATGAACCGACAGGCATGCATCAGGGTTTTGGAGGACTGCCTGCTGTGCCACATCCTCAGCGTCCCCCAGGGGGAATGCATAAGACAATATCTCGTGCCCTCGCACTGCGACGTCGGAGGACACACCGACCAACTGAGTCAGACGACCGTCTTGCTTCACATTGACGCCTCCTCTCGCTGCAGAACCGCAGTGCTACACGGTTACGATGACTGCGTGAGGGCCCGCCGGCCGGGACGCGCGGCTGGCGGGCGATTGGGAGCGATTGGGGGCGACTGGACTGGGGAGAGTGTGCAGGGCACAGTTTTTGCTGGGATGGCAGCGGGGCCGTTCTACTGCGCGGACGGGCACGAAGACGTGCTGCGGGCTGTGTTTGAGCGCGTGGGCGACGCGGAGTACAGGTGCGCCCCGTCCGCTGGTCGGCACCTGTTGCGTTTGCCGATCTGCCACTCGTGCCCGCCTCGAGCGCGCAGGCTTTGCACCAATGAAGCCACGCCCCCAGCAATGGCCCAGCAACAGGCAAAACGTCACGATCAGGGGCTGACAGTGCCCTGCTTGCATGCACTGGTCCAACAATTGCGCCGGATAAGCGTCTCAAGATACTTTAGGGCTGGCCATGGAAGCTACCCTGCTGTTGCTGGTGCCAGCTGCAGCGCTAGAGGCCTTCCAGCAACGATACGTGCGCAGCAGCTGTGTGAGCAGCCGGTTTGGAGCGTTGGAAGCTGTGTGCGGGCCGTTCCCAAATCTTGCACAGTGCACCTCGAGTGGTGCAGACCAGGGGTGCAAGCCAGAGTTGCGCAGCGGGACGGCGTTCCCCCGTACTTGTAACACCTGGCTGACGTCGTCTCGCCTGTCGTCACGACCCCGCGTGCAGGCTATCTGTAATAGTCCAGGTTGCCAGGCGTAGCATGCAGCTCTGGGCTGCTATGAGGCAGCTTCTGCTGTTTTGTTTAAACAGAAGGATCTGCTCCCATGATGCACTCGAGCTGCGCACCTGTGCATCGCAGGCGTCGCGTGCTGCCGCTGGTGTGCAAGCCGTGGGCGGCCGCATGCCAGGGACCGGGGCCGCTGTGGCGGTCGATCACCATTGATGCGGATGCGCACGCTGCGGCCAATGCAGGGCGCCGCCTCCGCTGGGCCCAGGTATCGAGTTAGATCGACCGATCTCCAGTGTGTGCTGTGCTGCAGCGTCCTGTGCAGCCAAAAACCCTGTGCAGCAGTGAGCAATCCATGGTAACGGGGGTTGAGACCTCAATCCTCTGTTGCACCTTCAGGCACGCAAGTGGGTGGCGCAGCGGGCGGCCGGCCTGCAGGAGCTGGCGCTTCGGCCGCGGCACGCGCCGTCCGCGGGCGCCATCGCACCGCTGTGGCCCCGCCTCGCGGGCAGCCTGAGGGCGCTGGACCTCAGCCTTGAGCGCGAGCTGCCAGACTGCAAGCCGCAGGTGGGTCGCCGATATTGTTTACTTTCTCGCTGCAAAAAAAGGTCTGCTGCGGTTCACTTGTCAGCTCCGGTGCACAAGGCTGTCTCAGGCAGACCACTGCGTGCTGACTTGGTCCGCTTGGTGATGCGCAGGATGATTTGGCGGGGCTGAGCAGCCTGACGGCGCTGGAGTCGCTGCGGCTGACGGGGCCCTCAACGCCGCCGTGCCGCGTGTCGGCGGGGCTGGCTGCGGGCTTGGCGCCCCTTGTGCAGCTGCAGGTCCGCATGCACTTGACACCTGCTGATGCTGTCTTTGCTCCTGAGTGCTGTGTGATCTGCCCCCTTGCTCGACACAGTGCTCATGCACCACGCTGCCACGCGCAGGAGCTGAGCCTGAAGCTGCAGGCGTGTCCCTTTACCATGCTGCGGCCTGACCTGCCTGGGGTGCTGCTGGGTGCGCTTGTCAACCTGCGCGTGTTGGACCTGGACCTCGCCAGCTTCGCGCCCCCTGTGCCGCCCCCAGCAGAGGGTGCGCGCCCACCAGCCTGTTTTGGCTTACTGCAGCTTCAACGCTGTGCTTTGCATGCTGCAACATACCCAGGGGCATGATGCCCCTGCAGTGCATGCCATAATGCTCGGCAGGCATGCTGGATCAGAGTGCGATGTTGTCTTGTGGGCAATGGCAGCTGCCTCACTGGAACAAGCTTCACATGACAGGTGAGGAGGGGGATGCGGTGCCAGCGTCTCCTGCGACGCACGCTGCTGGTGGCAACATGCTGCCCGCCTGCATCACGCGCCTCACCAAGCTGCAGGAGCTGCGGCTGGCTGGCGACTGGCGCCGCCCCAAGGTGCTTGACCACCATGCTGCATGCACTACATCTGCTGCACTTGTCATCACTTCAGGTGTGCATGGTCCTGTGCTGTGCCAGGCCTGCGGCTCAACTGTCAGCGCCCTATCAACAGGTGGTGCTGCCAGAGGGCTTTGGTGCGCTGCCTGCGCTGCGGAAGGTGCAGCTGGCCACCCTGTACCTCGGTCGCGAGGGCGCGTCCCCCTCGGGGTACACGCCGCCTCCGCAGCCGGCGCCCAAGCCCCTTGCGCATCTGTCGCTGCTGGACTGCACCGGCGACTTCCCCTTTGGCTCTGGCATGGACGGCTTGCGCACCCTGTGAGTTCCCATCCCCCGTTTTGTCTGCCTGAATCTTGCTCGCCGTCACAGGTCAGTTTGTGACAGCAGGGCAGGCTGGGAGGCCACTTATCACGGTCTGCTTGCATGTGTTGGTGCCCAGGGGATTACATCACCCGTTCTCACCTCATCGTGCACACTGCAGGCGGCTGGAGGCGTGTGACGAGATGCACATGGCGGCGTCAGCGCAGCAGTCGCTGCGCGATGCGCGCCGCCTGGATGCGAGTGTTGTCATAAGCGATGCCACCCTGGAGCACCTGCCGGCCTTCCTGGATGGGTTGCCCAGCAGCGTGCACCTGTCGGCGAAGCCACGCCCCACCCAGGAGTGAGCGGCCTGCCGCCCTGCCCACAGCGGCCGCGATTGCGCACAGCGCTCAACGTGTGATGATCAAACTGAGAGGTGATGAGACCCCTACAATTTTGGCGTGGAGAGAGCGGCCCTCCGGCATCAAAAGTTTATGTCAGGAGCGGAGTACGATGATGAGACACCTGTCTACCTGTGGCGAGAGAGACTTGGGAACTGTGTGCACTACAGCGCAGTGCTTTGTGAGCAGCAGTCTGACGTCAGCAGAGCGTGAGATGCGGTCTCTGCATGTCTCCGGTGGCATGTGTGTATCAGCTGTGTCTCGAGGTTCCCTGCAGATGTGTGAGCTGCCGACGATCTTGCTGTGCTGGTTGTGCATTGCTCGCAACCGCAGTCCGCCGTGGCTTGCGAAGCAGCCCCTGACAGCAACCATTTTGGTGTCCTGTACTTGACGATGATGTAAAACTAGCAGCGGCGTATGTCCACCTTCCCGATGTCTTGCTGACAACAGCGTAGCAATCAACAGGTCTCGATGAGAGCATGCACCCCTCTCGATTTGGATACTGCAGTCTGCAGCCACTAAGCCTCCCAATCTAACGCTCTACTCTGTCAGACCTAACCTTCCCTGCATCTTCCCTGTCCGCGGCACCGCCAGCAGGATTTGTCATTGCGCACGTGACCGCGCGCCCTTTCCTGAATGGCCGCGCAGGCCGCATTTTGCACATCACTTCACGTTGTGAGGTCACCATGTTGCCTCCAAGATGTAACGCAAGGCCGAGGGACGCTCCTTGCAGCCCCGCAGTCAATCTCAGCCAGGCTGGTTTCGCGCGAGCGAGGGTTGCAGCGCAACACTCGACACCGGCTCGTCTGCATGCACCATCGCGCGTCCTTGAGCGACAATATCGTCTGCAATATGGCTTCACGACGGGCACCAGGCTGCGAGCGGCTGGCCACGCCACATCCCGCCGGACTGTTGACAACACGACCGTGCAGGCGGTGTTTGAAAAGGTTGGTTCCCATCCTCACTGCCACGACTGCAAAGCGTTGCAAGTTCATCCCGATAACACTGCGTACCCTGACAACAAGAGCTGGAGCCTGCCTCTCACGGCAGGCCTTGTCAGCACATGTCCGATCGCTGATGGGACGCTGCCAGTTGCCATGCGCTGTGGCACTGTTTCAACCCGCTAAGTAACATGATGGATCTGAACGTTGTTACCATCATACGAGACATCATACAGCATCACATGTGCTGCTGGCCCATAGCTGACCCCGCGGTCTGCTGCGTGTGCGCAGTTCACAGAGCGCGCCATCAAGACGGTGATGCTGGCGCAGCTGGAAGCCAAGGCCTTCGAGGCGCAGGAGGTGCGTGAAACGTTTGCTCATGAGTCGAAGTACTGCAAGAGCCCTTCGCTTGCCGCCAGCATGATCCCGCAAAGCATGCGCTATGGCCAGGTTGGTTAATACATATGCGTCCGGACCCCACAGGTTGGTACGGAGCACGTGCTGCTGGGGCTTGTGATGGAGGCCACCGCAGCGGCGATGCGGCGAGCCAAGGCAGCGGCGCAGTCAGCACCGCCGCAGGCATCGGCAGCCAGCCCCGACACCAGCTACCTGGGGCTCGGCATCACACAGGAAGCCGCGCACGCTGCCAATGCCTGGGTACAACGAGTGCCGAGTCGTAGAACTGGCATCCACCTGCTCGCGTTGAAAGCAGTCAGGCTGTGCGTCAAGCGTCCCACGGCTGCATCATACAGTTGTCCACGTCTGATAGGTAGTCATACATTGCCGCTGGTCTTTGCGCCAGGTGTGCGGGCGGCGGCGGCGTGCCAGCCGGGGCAAAGGCCCCCGCACCCCGGAGCTCGTGTTCAGCACCACAGCCAAGCGCGCCTTCGAGGCAGCTGTCCAGGTTTGTGCGCCTTGAAACCTCGACAGCACAGGAGGCGCAGACATGAACAATGCCACACCACGCAAAGCGGTGGTCATGCCCGGGACGCTGCTGCAGCTAGCTGCTTGCTGCGCCGAGGTCCGCGGCTGAGAGGGGCTGAGTCGCTGCGCTGCAGGAGGCGGCCCGGCTGCGGATGGAGTTCGTGGGACCCGAGCACCTGGCGATCGCGATCCTGTCGATCGGCGAGTGCGGCGCCCTGCGCGTCTTGGCACGGTGGGGCTGCACTGATTGACCATTGCCTTTGAGCAAGGGACATCGGTCATGACTGGGTCAGTCACCTGGCAAGACTGTCAACGTAAACGTTGCCGATGTTCGGCAGGCTGGGCATCGACCCAGAGGTGATAAAGGCGGTGGCGCTGCGGCAGCTGCGGCGCGACCAGGAGGCCTCCGGCGAGCGGAGGCCACCCCGCAGCACCGGCAGCGCAGGCAGCGGCGGCGGCGGCGCGGCGGCGAGGCGGGAGCCAGCAGCGGCGGCAGCAGGCGGCGCTGCTTCAGGCCAGCGCAGAAGCAGCGGCAGCGGCGGCAAGGGCGGCAAGGGCAGCGGCCGCATGCTCGCGCAGTTCTGCCGGGACCTGTGCGCAGAGGCGCGCTCCGGCCGATTGGACCCCGTGAGCAGCCCCACACCTGTCTCAGCGCCAGCTGCCTCTGGCACACGCATGCCGCATGATCTATTGCATGCCCGTGACGCTTCCTGCATACCCGTTTCATGCACACACACCCAAAAGGTGTGTCTGTTCATGCCGAGCACCCTGCCCCGGGGCGCAGGTGGTGGGGCGGGATGCGGAGGTGCAGCGGGTGGTGCAGGTGCTGGGGCGCAGGGCCAAGAGCAGCGCGGTGCTGCTGGGGGAGCCGGGCGTGGGCAAGACCGCCGTGGCGGAGGGCGTCGCCGCCGCCATCGCCTCGGGCGCGCTGCCCGACGGCTCGCCGCTGCCCCGCTACCTGGTGCGCCCGCCCTTCAAAACGTACCTCTTCACACTTTTGCGGTCAAGCGGCAACCGAGACAGTGTTCCCAGTCCAACTGACCACCCAACCATGGTCCACACTGCTGCGCTTCTGTCAGATGTGTCCGACCATTTTGCAGCTTGCAGGTCTGCCTGTCACCTGTCAGACTGGTTGCACCCTGCCTGCCTGCCTGCCCGCCTCAGCACCCTCGGATGACAAGCTGCTGACCGCCTTGAGCGCTGACCTTCCGATCGCTGATTGGAAGGCGGGGCGGCGGGTGATGATGCTGGATGTGGCGCTGCTGGTGGCGGGCGCCCGGGAACGCGGCGAGCTGGAGTCTCGGGTGACCGGCCTGCTGGCGGACGCGGCTGCCGCGGGCGACGTCATCCTGATGTGAGCACGCTGCTGAGCTGGCTCCATCTGAGTGTGCACCCTGGTATAGCTGCGCCTCAGCTTCCACCAAGCTGTTGTTGCTGGCGTGGCTGACATGCAGCATGCCTAAAACACGCAAAAGCAGTGCAAGCACGGTGTCGAATAGCTGATGCTCCCATGATGCAGCCGTCCAGCCATGCACTGCAGGATCGACGAGGTTCACACACTAGTGGGAGGTGGCCAGTCGACTCGCGGCGCCGGCGCGGGGATGGACATCGCCAATATGCTGAAGCCGCCGCTGGCGCGGGGGGCGCTGCAGTGCATCGCCGCCACCACACTGGGTACACTCGTGACCTTGTGACCTCCTGCTGATCATCTGTGACAACGCTAAAGCCAGCCCATGAGTGCAGATTGAATTGTCAACATCGTGCGTAAATTGTGCATGCGTGCCAAAGCGAGACAACTCATGTGCCTGACAACAGACGACTACCGGAAGTACTTCGAGGCGGACGCCGCGCTGTCGCGCCGCTTCCAGCCGGTCATGGTGGACGCACCCTCGCCTGAGCTCGCCCGCCGCATGCTGGAGGTATATATTGTGCTGTTCTGTGGCAGCATTCATCTGTTGTCGTATGTATGCATGCAGCAGCAGGGACTTCGAAACTGTGTGCTCTCGGCTGGTCGTCCGGCAGAAGGTCACATTCCAAATCGCTGCAGGGGCTGCGGGAGGCGTATGAGCGGCACCACAGGTGCGTGTACGAGCCGGCGGCGCTGGACGCAGCGGTGCAGCTGTCGGCGCGCTACATCGCCGACCGCCAGCTGCCCGACAAGGTGGGGGCCGCCATGTGCATGTGCCGCCGCCGCTGGCCCCTGGGGCACGAAGCGGCGTGGAGCTGCTCTGCACCCCGGCGCCCCCACTCGGGCTGTGCTGCTGGACCTGCACCACAGACATGTCGTGCTGGCTTGGCCGGACAAGATGGACGCCTGGAAGCTGCCACGCAGGCGATCGATGTGCTGGATGAGGCGGGGTCGCGGGCACGCATCGCGGCATACCTGGGGCGCGCCGCCGCCGACAGCAGCGGGCGGCCCGGCGGCGCGGGGCCCTGGGCGGAGCTGCAGGACGTGCTGGCCGCCAAGGCGGAGGCGGCGCAGGTGCCGCTCCCCACGCTGCTGCAGCCAGAGGCCCTGTAGGCCCTGCTGCCTGCATGCCCGAGTGGCGACGGCGGCACTCGCTGTGAACGCGAAATTGTTTACCTGCGATGCGGGGCGTTGCATACACCGGTCCGCGCTTGCACCCACACCTCCCTCGTGTACCAAGTGGGCCTGCGCGCGGCTTACTGCAGGAGGGGCGCTTCGAGGAGGCGGCGCTGCTGCGGGCGCGGCAGGTGGAGCTGGTGGAGGCGCTCACCGCCGCGGTGGACGCTGGGCCCCGCCTGCCCCGGGTGCGGCGCACACCCCGCCACGCCCCGCTCCACACCTGACACAGCAGCTTGCTCCCAACAGCGCGCATGCGCAGCTGCCTCGGCACCTGGCGATCGACGACGCCTGCAGGAGCACGCCCGTGTCGCCGGCGGCAGGGGCGCCCTGCCATGCGCGGTCTGCCCAAAACCCGTTTGTATCGTATCGGGCGGTGAGAGCGCCCTGACCCGCGCAGGTCAGCGCGGCGGACGTGGCGGCGGTGGTGGCCGCGTGGACGCACATTCCGGTGGATGCGCTGGCGGCCGCTGACGCCGTGCGCCTGCAGCGACTGCCGGAGGCGCTGGCGGTGGGTGTACTACCAGAGGGTTGCATGATGTGCTCTGCAGGGGAAGCAGTGCCAAGGCGGCAACAACTGCCACCGAACATGAGCAGTGGTGCACATGCTCTGGCTGAGGCTAAAAAGTCGCCAGGTATCAGAGCTGGTCGATGGGGTGCAAACTGAGTTTCCGTTTTATGAATCGAGCAGCTTGAGCCTGGGGGCCGGGCGTGCTCATCAGCGCCTGGACCACTGACCCTGGGCATGAACGCTGCTGCCACAGGGCCGGGTCGCAGGGCAGGCGGAAGCAGTGTCAGCAGCGGCGCGGGCGCTGCAGCGCGCCGGAGCCGGGCTGCGGGATGGCCGCCGCCCCGTGGCGGCGCTGCTGTTCTGCGGACCGACCGGCGTCGGCAAAACCCACCTTGCAAAGGTGCTCTTGCGTGCAGGCCTACTTGAGGTGCCCCTCATCCGCATCACGCTGCCAACGTGCCGCATGACTTGTGTTGCTGTGCTGCATGTGCTCGAGGCTGCAGTGCAACGACAAGCATTCCCCAGCGGGGCCCTTCAGCCTCAGGCAGCATGATGCGGCCTACAAACGCACATGCACCTGCTGCCCTGACAGATGGTGGCGGAGCAGTTCTGCGGCACGGCCGACGCCATCACCCGCGTCGACTGCAGCGAGCTCATGGAGCGCCACGCCATCAGCAAGCTCATCGGCTCGCCGCCAGGCGCGCTCAGCTGCAGGATCTGGGCTCACTGCCGCGGTCCCAGTCACCCTGCATGCACGCCTTTGCAGCGCCCGCAGCACGCTGCCCCGTGCATCACCAGTGGCTACAGCAGCCACAAGTCAGATGACGTCCATTTCCCACGGGCAGGGTTCATGGGCTACGGGGAGGCGGCCGGCCTGACGGAGGCGGTGCGGCGGCGGCCTGCGGGCGTGGTGCTGTTCGACGAGGTGGAAAAGGTGCGGATACCCAGCCCCCGAGGGCTGCCACGGCCCACAAGAGCAGCCTGGTCACGACACCCAAGCAGTCTCTTTCAGCAGCGCTGAAAATGCCCGAGGACTGACAGCAGGGCTCAGCAGCGGGTGCCTGGATGCCCGCAGGCGCACCCGGACGTGCTGAACGTGCTGCTGCAGATCCTGGAGGACGGCCGCCTGACCGACAGCAAGGTGCTGCTGCAGCTGACCCAGCCTCGTGCACGCAAGCGATGGAACTCCTGACACTGCAAGCGCAGGGGTGTGCTGCAGCAAGCGCCCGCCCAAGATCATTCCACATTAATACAGTCTCAACTGGACTGCGCTGTGCAGGGTCGCGTCGTGTCCTTCCGGCACTCGCTGGTGGTCATGACCAGCAACATCGGCTCGGCGGCCATCGCCGGCAGCGCGGGCACCATCGGCTTCCAGCTGGACGCTGACGAGGCAGATGCAGCGGAGACGGCGTACGGCCGGATCAGGGAGCGCGTCACGTCGGAGCTCAAGGTGCCGCATCATGGTTGTCTGACTTGCCGGCGAGCGGCAACTCTCGATGCCTCACAAGCACACGAGCTTTGCGCCAGTCTGAAACGCCCCTGGGTGTCTTAGGTGAACAGCTCCCTGAACGCCGAGACCTCACTTGTGCGCTTGTGGCATTAGTACTGTGGCAGCCTGCAGGCCTTCTTCAGGCCGGAGCTGCTCAACCGGCTGGACGAGGTGGTGTGCTTCCGCCCCCTGGACGCCGCCGCGGTGTGTGCGGTGACGCGGCTGCTGGCCGCCGAGACCGCCGCCCGGCTGCTGGAGCGGCAGATCCGGCTGGACGTCGCACCGGATCTGATCAGCCACATCGCCTCCACCGGCTTCGACCAGGTGCTGATGACACCCGCAGGTGCACTTCTACATCGAGGAGGTCTGAGCTGCTGCTGATGAGGTCGTGCACGCTTGGCAGCATGTCACGCAATCATGCCTTGTTTTTTGGCACATGCTCGTGTGCTGCCTCCAGGGCCCTGAACCTTGGACACTGGTGTGATACACAGGACTATGGGGCGCGGCCGCTGCGGCGGGCGGTGGCGGGGAGCCTGGAGGACGCGCTGGCGGATGCGCTGCTGCGGGGCACGCTGCAGCCGGGCGACAGCCTGCTGGCCAAGCTGTCGGCGGCGGCGGCTGCTGCCGCCGCCGCGGGGCGCGCCCCCTTGACGGGCCCCGCAGCCGTGCGCACCCTGACAACTGCCCCTGCGTCAGCTCAGCTCAGCTTGTTGCTTGACGGCTGTTGTGTGTCCAAGTCAGGCGGTTGCACTGGTGTGCACTTCACCTGCAATGCAGCATCCGCAGAGCGATGCTGCATCGCGTGGCCTGCTCCACCAGTGCAACTCATAGCTGGTTTGGGGCCTGCTCCCCGTGCCGAAACTCTTCACCACCTCGGGCGCCTTGTCGAGCGGGGCACCAGGCGTCCACCTGCTGTGGCGCAGGTGGCGCTGCGCATCCGGCGTGGCGGCTACACCGACGAAAGCAACCGCACGGCAGGCCGCGTGCTGTCCAACGTGTCGGCGGCTGGCGGCCTGCTGGGCACTGCAGCGCGGCAGCGGAAAAGCAGCACCATACCCGCGGTGTGAACCAAGGTCGCAGGCAGCAGGCGGCTGTGCACGGGGCAGCATGCAGCCGACAGCTGCTGACTTCTACATAGAGTAGTGACTTCATGGCAGGAGCAGGTGCAGAAGACTTTCAGCTTGTACAAACAAGGATGCAGGGCTTAGCGGTACTGATCTGCACCAGTTTGAGCTTCATGTGTACATGAGGGTAGGACCCGGCCTGGCATCAGCATGCCAGCGGACCCACGTGCTTTGTGTCAATCGTTGTACACCAGGTTTCGGCATGCGCTAAGGAGGTGGTTTCGGAGGTCAGAAGGACTGTTGATGCTTTCAGTGGTGGTTAGTGTGAGGGCTTACAGGTGATCAGTTCTTGGCGTTCCTCTGTTGCGGGAGATAAGTTGTGCTGGCATGGGCAGGATGAACAGCTAGGTGGCTGGGTAGGTTGTGGTGTATGTGTAGTTTGTCGGTGCGGAATTGTGATGGTACGATACTGCCAGCCACTTGTATGTTACAAAGTACTTGTTTGTGCCAGGCATGTTCGACGGACGTCGTGTCATTGCCAAGGCCTGATGATACCTATCTGTGCAGGACAGATCCTTTACCTACAGCCTGCGCAAGCAGCCACTCTACGGAGTTTGGCGCGATACCACACTGACAAAGCTTTGCCGATTTGTGGTCCTTCCAGTCCAAGCTACCCGGTGCCAGAACTATGTCTAGAACAATGCTAAGCAAACATGAAGTCAGTGCTCCAGATACCACTCTTCTGGTCCACCCGTGCAGCATCGGCGTCGCCGGTTGTGCTTCACTGCTGCTTCCTGGCGGGTGCGTCTGCGAGTGCCCGGTGCACGGCGTCCATGTCGATTGGGACCTCGTCGACTGGCGCCCTCCCCACCTGGCCGTCCACCATCTGCTGCTGCTGTGGGCCGACCTGCGGGCACACATGCTGTCCAATGTGTGTGCAGCATTCCACGTGCAAGGTTGGGCATGGCCTGAGCAGCACATCGCCTCCAAGCACATGTGTGCGTGTGATGTGCAAGCGCGCGCCTGCGCGGCGACTGCGGCGCTGCGGGACGGCCAGAAGGACTGCACGTTGATGCTGTCGCGGGGCTGGTAGGTGGTGCCGTTGAGCTGGGTGGCGGCCTCCGGCCCCTGCTTCGCCGCGTCCAGCAGCGTCTTGCTCTCGTCGCGCATCTGGGACGCCGCCGCACACAGCAGTCAGCAGGCGGCCGTCGGAGTGCTGCGTGATGGCTGCTTGGCACCGTGTTGTGTCACCGCCAACCGCGTCTCGACTTGGTACGTTCGCACGCTCATCAGCAGCAGACACCGTGCTCAGCACAGCATGAGGCGTCCCGCTCCCACCTGCAGCTCCTCTTTCACGTTCTGCTCTATGATTTTGCTGAAGTTGTCCAGCGGCAGCACCGCAAAGGGCTGCTCTATCTGGATGCCTGCGCAGCCATGGCGCCATATTTCGACTTGCAGGACTAAAACGCCAAGTGCAGTGCCAGCCT
This sequence comes from Diplosphaera chodatii, assembly GCA_032358165.1. Lineage (NCBI taxonomy): Eukaryota > Viridiplantae > Chlorophyta > Trebouxiophyceae > Prasiolales > Stichococcaceae > Diplosphaera > Diplosphaera chodatii. The sequence goes on from JAALGY010000030.1 coordinate 272,899, forward strand.
GCCCACTGACGAAGGCATGCATGCTGTGACAACCCATAAAACTGTTGCAGCAGCATGAGGCAAGAGAGATCACCGATGTTCTCGATGCCAATCAGCAGGAATGCCACGATGGCAGACACGAAGGGCGTCAGCCACTGGCAGGTGTGCCACAGGGCGAACGGCAGCAGGCTGATGTAGGTGATGATGAAGCGCGAGGTGTGCCTCTGCAGCAATCGACCATCACATTACCGCCAAGGCTTCCTTGGACCCATTCAAAACGGCACACTGCAGAGTGCACATGAGCAGGAAAGTGCACAGATGTGTGACGTGGTCGGTTGCCACACCGTGTAGGCGCGGGGAATGGGCTGCCTGCAGCACACGAAAACACATGTTCAACGAAGGCAAGCGGCATGGCAGCGAGGAGCCTCACACTCATGGCAACCAGCTGGCAGCACGCCAGGTCTGCCACATGATCAGACTCACCGCAGCAGCCGCTCAGCTGCCGCCACATGGTCTGCATACTCCGAGATGCGCGCATTGATCGGGATGAAGGTCATATCCGAGCTGGCCAGTGCGTATGCCGCGTCTGATGCCGCCTGCCGCGCAGCAGCAGCGGAGCCAGTCAGTGTCTCGACGCTTCAGCAGCATGCATGCATGCATGACACTGCACACCGCTGAGGGTGAGCACACCCCCAGGTGCAGCAGGAGTGCAGGCGTGCCCGCACCGACTTGCGCACCTGGGATACGGCTGTTGGCCGGTGGCGAGCACGCTCCAGGAACTCCAGCTCCTGCTTTGTCAGCACCCGCTGCAGTGCGCAGCCAGGACAAACATATATGCAGGGCACACGCCACCGATGTGCCTTGCAGAGCAGCTGCAACATGCTGGCCATCCAGCACTAGTCTGCTTCAGCATTGCCTGCAGCTGTTCGGGTGTCATGCATGACACGTAAGCGTGGCCGCATGACGCCTTGCACCTGCAGCTGCGGCGGCAGGCCCTTGAATTCGGTGACGTGGTGGTGCAGGATGTGGGGCATCGCCACCGTCCACCTGGCAAGCATGGCCACCAGGTGCTCGCAGCCGGGCTTTGACACTGTCATCGCCTGCGGTGGCCACATTGTCTGAGGGATTCAGGGTTCCTGGAGTTCGTTGCTCGCGAAGAGCTTCCGCAGGATGGTTCATGGCATTCTGGGCCAGCAATGTGTCTTGAAGTGCTGTTCTGTGAATGTGCAGGGATGTTGCAATGACTTGTAGACAGCATGTGAGGTGTGCACCGCACCTGGCGGACGATGTCACGCGTCAGGCCCAGCATGCTACCTAGAATCTTTCGAGCCTCCCACCATCTGCAGGGCGATGCACCACCCAGCTTCATTCTCAGTGCTGAGAGCTCACTACCGTGATGTTGCTACTCCAAATGCCTTTGCAGCGTCAGCTGGGGCGCTTTCGCCCATTCGTGACATCACCTGTCATATGTGTTGTTGGTCCTAAAAACCAGGAGCAGTGCAAGCGCAAAGGACGTAAGTACAAAAGGCTCCTGCAGGATCCCATGTTAACTACTGAGAGTATGGGAATTCAATTTCAATCCACCTAAACAGCAATGAGATGCACGCCAAATCCACAGGATTATGCAGCCATGGGCCAGTCAGCTGGGCGTCCACACCGTGTAGTCATGTGTGGAGATCTTTGGTGCACCCCTCGGCTCAGCCTTTTCTACATACACGCCCAGAAGGCAGGCAATTCCAGCTGCCTGCATGTCAGAAATTGTGGTGTCCATACAAAGTCTGCGAGGCCAGGTGCAAGGGCACAAGGGATCATGCATGTGAGGTGTGCAACATCCGGAACGTCATGTAGCAATCCAGTGGCGCACCATGAGTACTGGTGGCCAGTACCACGCCGCAACCATCACACTGCATGCGCACAATGCAAACACTCAATCTTCTGAATAGGAAAGCAGCAGCAGCAGCAGATCCGCTTCCTGGCATGCAGCGCTCACCAAGTGAATGGATGTGGGACATGGCGTGCCCAAGACTTGTGCGCCTGCCATTTTTCCCTGCAACAAGTGTTCAGTCTAGTGAACGGTGGCCGTTGTATCTCGCCGCCAGCACGTGCACATGAGGGCATCTGCCAGCTCAGCTGAGGCCTTCACATGCATGCTCACCAGTCATACGAGTCGTCGCAGAACAGGTCAAAGGCGTCGATGCACGGGCAGCAGGCCGTGTGGGGAAACCAGTAGGCCCGGCCGAGCTCCTTCTTTGATGTCCGCCGCTTCAGGCAGCATGCCCAGCTCGACATGACTATGCGTCCTGCAAGCTGCTAGTGCGATGTGCCGTCAGCTTGCCTGTCCTCCTTGTCCTGAATTCGTCATGTAAAGGTAGGCCAGAAACATCGTGTGCCACTCAGACTATCTGAATGCCGGGTGGGATGGTGCAGTGCTACAAGCAAATTGTCTGCAGACGAGCCACAGCTAGGTGTCAATGCTGCCCTCAACGCCTAGGCACACTCGAAGCTCTTGCTAGCTTGCACTGCAAGTCATGTGCCGCGTCGCTCAGGTTTCATCTGTAAGATGACAGGATAGGTGGTTTCATATGAGGGCCAAAGCCTGCGGTGTCACCGGCAAATCTGGCCGGGCGGCTCCGATATCAAGTAGACTTGCTGATGTTGTCGTTGCAACAGGAGCGTGACGATACGCACGAAAGTAGCATGATAATGCTATCGACTGAACGCACGTGACCTGCAGCCCCAGCCAGCCAGATGTCAGTCACTGCCAGATCACCTTCGCTGCCGGACATCTGCGGTTCTGCGCCGTTGGCATCATGGGCATGTGTGGTTGCCGCGATGTTTCACCATTGCAAGTATTGGATTTGCCAAAATTGCAATGCTGCCATATGCCGCCGCTGCGGTATTCCCAACTCTGACCACATGGTCCTGCTTCTGTTTGTTCTGCTCGCCTGTCATGTCAACGATGACCAACCCCCATCACAACAAACCCAACCCGGCTAGCACCCCGTCAAAACCCAATCCTTTCCGAAGACGTCCTGCCAGTGGCAGGCGCCATCTTCCCGGAGAGCCCAGCTGGCTTGCCAATGTGGCGCAGCAGTAGCGCTGCCATCGATGATGCTCAGAGCGTCGGGAGGCGGTCCTCTGCTCCCAGGACGGTCAGCAGGTTGTAGCCGAAGGGGTCAGATACGTGCTTGGCCCAGTTAGCATAGGGTCCCTCGCCGGTGACGTAGCCCTGGAAAGCGAAGCCCAGGACGGAGATCATGGCCAGGCGGCCATTCTTGATCTCCTTGACCTTCAGCTCCTGCAGCGTCTCGGGGTCGTCAGCCAGGCCCAGGGGGTCGAATGGACCGCCGGGGTAGAGGGTGTCCAGGCCGTTGAACACGTCGGCGTCGAACTTGCCGCCGCCCTTGCCCGGGGAGTAGCCCGGGGGACCGCTCTGGGTGCGCCTGTAGTTCTCCACAGCGCCGATCAGGACGACCTCCACCAGCGTGATGGCAACCAGCGGCAGCGGGTTGTTCACGATGCCGAAGGGCACAGCGAAGTAGTTCAGGGTGCCGCCGTTCAGCATCTCCGCGCCGGTCTCGAACCAGGTGCCGCCCTTGATGTCTGCGCCATTGGCCTGCAGGCCCTCGGGGATGACGATGCCGGCAGCTGCGAGCATGGCCCACCGGGCGTGGATCAGCTCATATGCGCGGTACTGCTCCACCTGTGCTGGGTCCTTGCCCAGGCCCAGCGGGTCATAGCCGTAGTCGCCAGCCAGGGAGCCGTTCAGGTAGGAGGGGATGTCCTGGGGGTCCAGCAGGCCGCGGGGCAGGTACAGCGCGCGGCTGGGGCCGTACCACTGGTCCAGGCCCGAGCCGGGGCTGATGGCGCGGGACGCCTGGCGGATGGGGCGCGGGGTCGTCGCCTGCCTCGGCTTCGAGAACTGCTTCTTCGGCGCCTGCTTGACCTGCTTGGGCGCCACGCGCTTCACCTGCTGGGCTGCCTTCTGCAGTGGCTTAGGTGGTGCCTTGGGGGCTGCCTTCTTCACCTGGGTTGCTGCCCGCTGGAAGGGGTTCTTGGGAGCCGCCTTCTGCACCTGCTTGACGGGGTTCTTGGGAGCCGCCTTCTGGACCTGGGTTGCTGCCCGCTGGAAGGGGTTGCCGCCGCTCTTGACCTGCTTGGCCTGCTTGGGCTCCGCCTTCTTGGCAACCTGAGTCGCCTTCTTCACCGCCTGCGTGGCCCTGCCCTTGATGGGGCCGGCCGCCTTCTGAGTAGCCTTCTGAGCGGTCTTCTCGGCCTTCTTGAAGAAGGCCTGTGTGATCGGGGCGGCGCGCTGCGGCTGCGCGGGCTGCAGCGGGGCGCTGGCCTTCAGACTCTGGCCCATGAAGCTCTTCTGCAGCATGGCGGACACCATCCTTGCAGCAGCCTACGATAGCCTACGGTAGAGCAGTGCAATACGGCTGCAGGGCTCAGAGCGCGGACACAGACCGCGATCGCTTGTGCAGCAGTGACAATCTCCAGCCTCATCCGCGACTAACTGGCAAGCCACGACCTTGCAATCCCTCAGGATTTAGAGAGCAGTTAGTGGCAGCTAGTCACAATAGCAATGGCCCCCGCAGGGTTCAGCTGCTGTCTTTGAACTGAGTGACATATCGACGATAGTTTCGTCACATTCGCAGCGCTGTCTGCCGGAACTGCTGGTAGTGCTACGTGCCAGGAGCCGAGGGTGGTGAAGTGCCTGGTGTGACGTTTGAACTCATTGTGCGAGTAGTAATCCCAGCACACACTCCGACATAGGGGTCAACTTGCCGGATTTGCTGAAGCTATCTGTCGGACAGCGGTCTTGCTGTGGAGCATGTCAGGTGAACGCTGTGATCGTAGCCTCGTGGACACCCTCCAGCCGCTGGGTTGCGCCCGTTGCCGCAGCTACACATTCACATTGCACTGCTTGCAAAGTCTGTGCGACAAGAGTCTTTCCTGGGTCGGACAGCGGCCGATGGTTTGCGCCTGTACACGCAGGGCCATCTCGCAGTAACGCTTGACAGCCTTTTGGCTGAAGCAGCGGCCAGCTGTGCATGACACCTGCGGGAAGGTGGCACACGTTGCAAGGTGTGATCGTGAATTGCCACGTTAGCCTCATTGATGAGCACAGCAAACATTTATGTCTTCATTGTGTGCAGCACTACCTGTGTGCACTGCTAGGGGGTAATGACGGCGCCCATGCAAGATGTGCCGTCCCAAGCAGCGTTCGTGCTTCAAGCGAAGTCAAAGCATGAACACGTTCAGCCGCGGACGATCATTGAAGCCTCGTCACAACAGCCCCACATTGTGACCGTGGCGCATGGCAGCAGCGCACAGCTTCCGCAGGCAGGCAATGGAGCAGCATACCTACCGCCGCCATCACACCTGCGAGCCAGCAGCCCTGCTCACACGGACGCAGCAGTGTATGCAGGCCAGCAGACCCGCTTGAACGGGGCCCCACCAACAGCACACTCGCATGCAGCGTCGAGCGGCTCCTTCGCCAGCAGCCATGCGTCAGCATTGGCCCATGCAGCGTCAGGCAGCCCCTTCAGTGCGAGCCCTGCGCCGGTGCCTCCCCAAGCACTGCAGCCTGGCCCCCTGCAGCAGCACCTGCACGCCGTCAAGCAGCAGCAGCAGCAGCCACAGACCAGCAGCCTGAGTTTCGGCGTCAGGCCCCTTGATCATCAGGCGCTGGAGCTGCCTGCGCAACAGCACCTACAGTCCTGGTCGAGCATGCTGCAGCAGCACCAGCACCTCCAGTCTCCGCAGCACCACCAGCAGCAGGTCTCGGGCCAGCAACTGCAGCAGCGCTGGTCAGCAGCACCCAGCCCGGGGCTGGTAGATGCACAGCCCTCTGACGCCGCAGCAGTGCAGCATCTGCAGCACTCAAAGCGCGCATCGCTGCTGTCGAGCAATTCAGCTGACGCATCACATCCCCCCTTGGACCCTGTGAATGGTGCAGCCATGCCGCCCGTCAGCTTGCCGCCATGGGCAAATGGTGCACTGGCACCGCATGCGCTGCACCCACCGCAGCGGCGAGGCCGCCCGCCGCCTGACGGCAAAGGGGACGACGACTGGCGGCCGCAGAAGCGCAGCCGTGCCCCGGGCAGGTGGCGTGGCCGCGGCCGGCGTCCGGCCAGCCGCAGCAGCAGCCGAGGCGCCCACCTGCCGGCGTCAGGCGCCGCTGACGCAGCCTTGACGCAGCCGCAGCCCCAATCGCAGCTGGCACAGGCCCCTGTCCCCTCGCTGCGCGACCGCTCTGGGCTGGCGGTGCCACGGCGCATCACAGATGACCATCACCATGAGGCACCCAGTGGCAGCGCCGGCAGCGAGCCTGCTGCGGCTGCGACGCTGGCCGCGAGCAACGGCACAGGCCAGGGCAGCAACGCCTGCCGCTCCGCTGCCATTGCCAGCGCGTTTGCCATGGCAGCCACCCCAGTGCCGAGCCATCTCGGCAGTGACGAGGGCCAGCGGCCGCGGCCAGCGCGGCTCGGCAGCGCCAGCAGCGGCCCTGCTGCATCTGCAGGCCGCAGCAGCAGCGGGCAGGCGGCGTCAGACGCCCCCAGCCGGCCGCCGACGCCCTGGGAGCGCGCGCTCAGCAGGCAGCTCAGCCAGCAGGCGCTCGCGCAGCAGGCCGACGACGGCACCCAAGCTGCGCAGGGCGCCCCGGCAGCTCCGGGCAGCCGAGCCGCCGACCAGGAGGTGCAGGAGGCACAGCGGCATGGCATGGTTGCGCAGCCGCAGCCGGCGCCCGATGGACCGCCACCTGCGCTTCCGCCGTCCGCAGCGGCCTCGCTGCGGACCGCCGATGCAGTCATGGCCAGCAACGTGGAGTCGCCGCCGGCGCCGCCCTGGGCCACGGAGGTGCTCACGCCCCCTGGGCGCCCCGCAGCGAAGCGGCCGCCGGCAGCAGCAGCGGGTCCAGCACAGCCCGAGGCTGCAGCGCAGGACACCGACCCTGCTGGGCAGGCAGCCGAGCAGTATGGCGCTGACGGCAACGGGGTCGACTCCAAGTTCGTCGTTGCTGAGGCGGTGCGGGCGCAAGTCATCTGGGGCCGCGTCAAGGGCTATCCCTTCTGGCCGGTACGTCTGGAGGCCATCGTTTGCCAAGTCACACTCAAACCCACACCGTCAGCAGCTTTGCAAGGGCCGTCTAGAGCCGTCTACTGCAGCCATCGCCCACCTCACACCTGCTATTCACGACATGCTCTCTGCTTTGACTTGCAGGCGCAGGTCCTCAGCCAGAAGGAAGCCGCCAAGCGGCTGGCCAATGCACGGCACTCGCGGGAGGCCACGCTGCCCGTGATGTTCTTTGGCACCCTGGAGATCGGTTGGCTGCAGGTGAACCCAATCTGTGAGATTGCTCATGCACTGCAAGTGTGGCACTGCTACATGCCCAACTGCCCCGGGCGTGGCAACACGAAGCCTAAGCATGATCAAGATTGCAACTGCTGCATGTGCCGCTGCAGCCGAAGGACACCCTGCCGTGGGGCAAGGGCTGCGCAGCAGGACACCACAAGCGGCTTAAGCCCGCCATCCTGGTCACCGGCATCCAGCAGGTATGTGACTTGCGCCTGCTGAAGAGCTGCTGCAGCGTCACACGACACCTGCCTCGCCTGCACAACGCAGCGTGCTCAATAACAACTGCATGCTAAGGAGCGCTGTCCGCTTCCGCAGGTCCTAACATTCCTGCACCCCACCAACAAGCGGCGTGCGCCGGCCAACTGGTGGGCCAAGCCGCCGGCCGTGCCCGGCGCCGAACCGCGGCCGAAGCAGGAGGCGCAGCCTGCAGCGCGGCAGAACGGCTTGGCAGTCGGGTCGTCCTCGACGGCCATGCAGCATGCGCAGGTATGTGTCTCATGCCATCCATGTTGCCGGCGTACTAGAGTTCAGGGTTGCAGCGTCACGCTGTCTTACTGCACCCAGAGAGATTGGGCAGCTGCTGTGCATGTCCGCCAGCAAGACTCCCTTGGCATGCAGCACCAACAGATGACCTTGAGCACCGACCACCGACCATTTTCAATGTGCAGAGGCTGGTGGACAGCCTGGCAGCTGGGAGCGGCAGCGGCGCCGCAGCACCAGACGGCCTGCCGTCCAAGAGGCCAAAGACTGCGCCGGCCGCCAGCGCTACGGGGCAAGTTGCAGCCTCAGGCCCGCAGCTGGACCTGTCGCGACTTGACGCCCTGTCGGCGCCGCAGCTCCGGCGGTGGGTCGACAATGTCCAAGATTCCTGAAATCAGCAATGCTCTCCATGCCCCCGCAGGACCTCAGTCTTCACTGGCACGCCACACCCTGACTAACGTGCCGTGGAAGTGTGAGGGTGTGTGCTGGCCCTTTGGCCAGCTGAACGCCCGTCAGCGTGCCGACCAGGCGCCCGTCCAACCCGCAGGCTGTGTGCGGCGCTGAAGCCGGCGTTTGGGGAGCACGCGCCGCCGATGGAGCGCATGGCGGGCGCGGACCTGCGGGCGATGCTGCAGCTGCCCGGGCTGGCGGCGCACCCCGCGGTGGCGCGCGCCCTCGCCGCCGCCCTGGACCCCGGCCCCGCCTGGCCCCAGGTGCCGCCCACGCCGCGGGCGTGCAGCCCTGGCTGCGCTGGCATGGCGATGATATGCTTACCAGGATGTGGCTGAGTTGGGCGGGGCCCCGTGGCCAACGGCATAGTATGCCCAACCTCGGGTGCCGGGGCTGTCGTTCTGGGACGAAGGCCAGTTGACACGACACGCCTGTCGCATGAGCCGGGCACACGGTGTCTGCTGACTCATGCTGCTGAATTTCACCTGTGCAGGCGCCGCCTCGGGTGCCGGAGGGCGAGCCGTTCGACTTCGAGCTGCCGCAGGAGGTGACCGCACCCTGGAATCCTACCACCAGCCATTTGTGCTTGCTTGGCACCGTCACACCAGATGTCGTGCTGGCTGTACCTTTGTGTCAGCAGGCTGTTGGGCCACTGGTGCGCCCTGGGTCATGAACAAATGGTCATGCCAGCGCTGACGTGCCAGGTTGTTGTGGCGCAGGTGCTGCGCGACAGGCCGCCGGTGTACGAGCACGTCAAGCGCAACGTCTGGACCGCGGGTGCGCAGCGGCCCAAGCGCCTGCACCGGGACAGCATCTCGGTGTGCTGCTGCGAGGCGCTGCCGCCGCAGCAGCACAACGAGGGCGAACCGCCTGCAGAGGTGAGTGGCAGCTGGCGCTGACCCAAGCAGAATGGTCCCACCTGACCTGTTCTGCATTTCAGGATTAGCCGTTTCGCTTGTCTGAAACAGTGTATAGTCTGGAAGATGCACCAGGCGCATTCGGGCTGTGTTACCGTGGAGGCCACCGTCCTGTCCCTGAGCTTGCTGCGCAACATCGCTGCAGGCCATGGGCTGCGGGGAGGACTGCCTCAACCGGCACTCCTTCATCCACTGCGACGCCAAGCTGTGCCCCGCGGGCGCAGCCTGCAGCAACCGGCCCTTCCACCAGCTGCGGCCGCCGCCCATGGAGGTGCGTGCCGCGCAGCAGCAGGCACCTGCAGCGTGGGGACTGCAACTGCGTGGGCGCGGCCGCCGCCTGTGTCGGCTGTTGTTCTCAGAGCGACACCTTGAGAGCTCTGACAGCTGAGGTACCGCTTCGATCCTTCCTGCGTCCTGCTGGAGAAGATATTGACCTCTCGCTGCAGATGTTCCTGACCAAGGACCGCGGCTGGGGCGTGCGCGCCACGGCGACGATACCCCGGGGCAGCTTCATCGTGGAGTATGCAGGTGGTCACAGGTTGCTCAGCCTGATATGACCTGTGGCTACCCCTGGATGCTGCATGCCATTTGGTCGCAGGCTGGGGTATTTGGCCACCATAGCTGTCTCCATACTAAGCCATAGGGTGAAACACACTCTAGCACCCATCAAGGGGGGGTAGGCGTGAGAGGGTGGCCTCGCCTACAGCCGAGGATGTGCCCCGACAACCAGTGCTGCTCGGTGATACCAGGGTTCTGTGCTGTCCCGGCAGGCGAGGTGATCACCGATGTGGAGTGCAAGCGGCGGATGCGGGAAGCAAAGGAAGCCGGCGAGCCCCACTTCTACATGATGGAGCTGGGGCCCGGCCTCATCATCGACGCGCGGCAAAAGGGCAACGTTGCGCGCCTCATCAACTCCTCCTGCGTGCCGAACGCCGAGAGCCAGAAGTGGCACGACGCCGGCACAGGTGTGCTGCTACAAAACTGCGGCAGTGTTCAGGACGTAACAAAGCTGGCACTTGCTGTCACAGCTCCTTGCGAGCAGACTGACAACAGTCCACAACCCTGCGCTGCTTCTACACGCAGAAATGTTTACGCGCATCGTGTGAACACTGTGCTGCAGGGGAGGTGCGCATCGGCATTTTCGCCAAGGACGACGTGCTGCCGGGCGTGGAGATCACGTACGACTACATGTTTCAGCACCACGGGCTGGCCGCCGCCGCGGCCGCCTACAGGTGGGCGGGTTAGCCTGCTTGCTCAACAGTACTCGATTTTCACGATCTCCACCTGCTGATGACGGTAGTGTCATAGGGCATGCATGCCATGAGCCGGGTGCATGTATCGTGCGGCAATCTCGGTACTTTTATGTGGAGCAGGTGCCGGTGCGGGGCGGCGGGGTGCCGCGGCACCATGGACAGCCAGCCCGAGCGCTTCAGGGACTTTGGGCAGCGTGTCGAGGTGCAACACTGTCGCACTGAATCGAAACTTGCATGGCTCTGCTGGGCTTAGCACAGTTTGACTCCTGCAAAGTTAGGGGAGGGTTCACAGTACGGTACAATCTCCCCCAGTTGTGTGCTCTTAACCTGGTATGGCTTCCTCCACCATATATTCGTCGGTTCTGGCCGAGAGACTTGCAAGATGTCTGTGAACAGCACGGCTCCAGCCGCACGCTGACAGAGTCCTGCCATGTCGCAGGTGTTCTGGGAGGGCGATGGCGCCTGGTACCGCGGCAGCGTGGTCGGCTACTCGGCGCTCACGCAGCGCCACACCATCCTGTACGATGACAACGACATCGAGCGCGTCGTGCTCGACGCCGTGCCCCACAGGTCCGCCCAGCAGCCAGTGCAGCCGCCACCTCGCTTGAGGGGCGCAGCAAACCCTACATCACACATGAAGATTGCCCTGGATGTGTTGCCCTGCGGGTGTCAAGTGGCGCGCGCATGCTCAGGCGCGGGGCAGTCTACTGCATGTCAGCATGACACAACAACGTTTGAGCAGCTGAGCAACGAATCGGCTGGTTCGGCGCGCCCAGGTGGCTGATGAGCGAGGACGCGGAGCACCGCCCGACGCCCTCGCAGCCGACGCCGCCGCGGGACATCAAGCACGGCCCCCGCCCCGCGGGCCCGGAGGACGGCCCCAGTGCGCGCCGTGCTGCTGCTTTGTCAATCTCACCCTCGCTGGGCGACTTGGATGGCAACTATGGTCATGTGGCTCCCGTCAAAAACCCCAGGTCGTGACTGCCCTGTCCTCCACATGCAGTGGGCGACGAGGCGGCGGCAGCGGAGGCGGAGGCGGCAGCGGCGGCGGCGCGCAACCGCGGCCGCCCGCCCAGCCGCAAGCGCAAGCCGGCGGCCCCGGCGGCGCCCGCCGCCAACCCCTACACGCAGCAGCCCCCGCGCTCGGGGCCCCGCGCCCCCAACCGCAACATGTGGCCCGCCGCCGCCGCCGCAGCCGGCGGTGCAGAGCTGCCGGCGGGGACCCTGGGCCCTGGGCCCAGGGCCCAGCGGCCGCACTCGGCGCCTGCCTCAGTGGCGGCACCCGCACCGCCTGACGCTGCAGCGAAGGCCTCGGCAGCGGCTGCCGCCAGCGGGATGCGAGCAGATGCGAGGGCGGTGCCGGGCCCCGCGCCTGTGCAGCTGGGTGCGGCCCCCACAGCTGCAGCGCCCGACGCTGCGCTGCAGAGCGTACTGGATGCGGGCACGGCCGCCGCTGACTGCTCCCCAGCTGCAGATGCGGCACGGCCAGTTGTTGGCGCAGCCCCAGAGGCGGCGCCCGCGCCGCCTGATCGTGCGGCCAGCCCTGCAGGGCATGCAGCAAGGCAGCAGGACGTGTCTTCAGCCAGCCAGCCTGCAGCGCCTGACACGGCCCCGAGCGCCACCCCCACAGAAGCGGCGCAGGCGGCAGGCAGCACAGCGTTGCCCGCAGATGCAGCGGCACCGCCGGCTGCCGCAGGTGTGCCAGCACCACCAGCCCTGGAGCACACACCAGCAGCGGCGGAGGCGGCGGCGGGTGGCACAGCGCCCAACACGAAGGATGATGCCCCAGCCACGGCTGGCGCAGCCCCGGCTGCTGAGCCACCCATGCAGTCCGCTGCAAGGCTGCTGCCGTCAGCAGAGCCAGCCGCCACAGGCACAGACGCAGCCGGCGGGGGCGAAGACCAGCCTGGTCCGCCAGCTGCCGTCGCAGAAGGCCCGCCCACTGTGCAGCGCCTGCCGGCAATGCCGCCGTACATGCTGCAGCCAGCAGCACCCGCAGGCCCGGTGCGCTCTGGGGGATCGCAGCATGCAGCCGATGACCACCCAGTGCCCACTGAGGCGGCGGCAGCGCAGCAGCCAGGCAGCCTGCAGGAAATGCCGCGGCCTGCTGATCGGCTTGTCGAGCCGCAGCAGGGTGCGGTGGTCTGCGGTGAGCTGAGCGCCGACGTTGCTGCCCAGACTGACAAGCTCCGACTGGATGTGCCCGCCAGGGGGCAGGAGGCGGTCACAGCCCATGACGACTCGGCGACAGCTGACGGCACTGTCATTGGTGATGCCGGCCTCCTGGCGACACTGGTGGGATACGCCTCGGACGACTCTACTTGAAGACGCTGTATTGGGCAGTGCCACCTGGACTTGTAGTGCTTTCGGGTGTGGACACATCTGACCCCAAGTGTGCTCACACTGTTGTTGGGATGTTGTAGCAGCCTGCCAGTGCTTACATTAGTTTGTAGCCACCAAGAATGTGAATCATGGGCAAACTGTAGTGCATTGAATCAGAGCATACCTGGTTGCATATGCGAGAAACTATGCTATATACAGGTCACAGTGGTTCAAAACCTAGCTGACCACCAACTGTTGCCAGCATACCGTATAAACTTGGAAGGTAGCAAAGACTGGGGGAAGCGAGTGCTGCTGCATGCAGCGCAGCAGCATACGTCATCTTTCACTGCCGGGTGGCTGCCAAAACTTCCATGCGCTGCTCCTAGTTGTACCGAAGTTTGCGGTCGTCGCTACCACTGCAGGTGCTCTCCTGTCTACGTAGCAGTGGAGTGCATGACTGGCTGTCATATGCATAAGCACTCATAGTCATAGCTGAACACGCTGATGTCCTCGTTGCTGGTCGCGTCCGCCGACATGAAGTGGCACGCAATGCCTGACCCCTGCTGCCATGAGCTCTTCTGCGTGCAGCAGTGGGTATGCATATCAGTGCACGGAGCAAGCAAGAACTGAAAGTGGATATGCATTGATTCAGCCCATGCGGATTGGAGTCATGAGGTGAGCAGGCTGTCAAGTCGGCTGCGTGGCGAGTGTTTCCACGAGAGCTGCCGCACCTGATAGCCTGTCCAGCCCATGCGGATGGTGTGCAGGCTCTTGGTGGGGCGCGGCCGGCACACGTAGCGGCCCTGCCCCGGGTGGTCCTCCACTGCCGCGCGCCCCTTAGCAGCGCAGAACGCCTTGCAAGTGGTGTCCCGCTGCCGCCTGCCGCCGGCGCCCGTGTTGTGCAGCCATGCCGGCCTGCAGCAGTGAGAACGTCGTAGTCAGCATAGCGTTGATACGCCTGGCACCTGCGACTCCGCCAACACCAGACAGCAGCAAGCCTCAGGGCTGATCCTCTGTGAGGTCACGACAAGCAGACACGGCTCGACGTGCAGTCGCAGCAGCTCAGACGGGTCCCGTTCACAGCGGCAAGCAGCAACGGCAGCGGCAGCGGCCGGGGGTGGGGCCGCACTTGCTGCAGCCGGTGTAGCCGGCGCGGCTGGTGTCAGCGACGCAGGCGCACTGCATCCTGTACGCGTGGAGCACCGCCTCGGTGCCCGAGCTGCGCGGCCCGCCGTGCGCGTACGTGTAGCACGTCGTCGACTTGGCCTTGTTGGTCGCCACGCACCCGGCCCGCATGGCGTTGCTGAATGACGGGTCCTGCGGCCGGGAGGCGGGCGCACCCTTTCAGTGAGGGAGGCTGCACGCCCCTGTGTGGGGTCCTTTGCTGCTGCATGCCTGGATGAAGGGGCGCCTGCTGACGACCCTCCTACTTCTGAGCATTGAACCAGCTCTTCAGAAAGGCAGCTGAGTCATCGATCACTGCCTTGACTGGGGTGGACAGGGGCTCTGGCCGACTGCGCACCGGGGCCCTGCAGAGGAAGTAGGGACGGGTGCCGGAGCCCGTGTTGATCGCCATGTACGGCCTGTTGCTGCCGCCGCCGTAGCTGCGGCAGGCGCTGTTGCAGTTGGGGCCGCCGGTCCGGGTGGGCGTCCACAGCACTCGGTGCATCACTGCAGGGCGCAGACAGGCGTCATGTGCGCAGCTGAAGGGAAGGGTCTCGTAGGCGGTCAACGCGTGCTGGATCAACCACCAATGCTGGACACGGTGCCGCGCCAGAACTGTGTGGCGCAGGCAGCAGCTGTCCCAGTGTGCATGACGGCTCAGGGTAGCGTGGTGAGCCAAGTGGCAGGGCGTGCAGGATGACCAGACTCACTGTTGTTGATGCACAACTTGGACTTGGCGGTGCGCTGAGCCGCACTGCTTCTGCCGCTGCCGCCGCTGCTGCTGCCTGATTCTGTGCTCCCCGAACTGCCGCTCCCACTGTCTGCGGCCGACAACTGCATGCGGCTGGCTGTGCACAGCAGCACTGACAGCAGAAGCGCCGCTGCCAGGGACCTGGCCCTGGCCGCTGTCTGCCCTGACTGCATGCCCGGCTTAGGTACCGTGTGCTTCGCCATTTTGGTGCAGCCCTCCACTGCTGCTCGCTGCTGTGCTGAGCACCCCGTCAACTTGGCGCTGTGGCAGCTGCCGCCGCAGCGGCGGCGCTGGTCCCGCCAACAGCCCGCCGTCGATGAAAACAATGGCGCACAGGTCGACTCAGGCGCTGCACACGCTGTTCACTCCGCCGCCAATGACGCACCGCGGCCAGCAGAGTGGGGAGGCCGCTCCTGAGGGTCGACTCTGGGTGCCTGCAGGTACCGAGGACGGTCACGAACCGTCCTCCGACGATCAGCATGGGCTGCCCGAGGTAACGATACCGATGGTGCTGATAACGCTGTGGAAGAGGCGCACGCCACTGCACCGGCACCTCTGACAACAGTGCCGGTGACTCACCACAACTTGACGCACGCGTAACAGAGCACATCAGGACTGCAACGGATCACGGCTGCGCAGGCTCATGAGACGCAACAACTGACATCACCAGCCGTGCTTGTCAGTGCCCACGGAGCTGCGTCTTGCTGAACAGCCCCGCATGTTGTCGAGTCGCTCGGAGAAGCCTTCACGAGGCAGCCCCAAGTACCTGCCCGAGTGCCAGCCACCGTCCGCACCTGGCCAAACTGCTGAGTCTCGCGCAGAATGAGGATCGAGCGTGGTGCCCCCGCCCCGGCGGCCAAGCTGCAGCCGTGCACCTGGTGCAGGAGCCGCGGTGCTGCGTCTCCCAGGTCGCGCCGAGACTGCCACTGAAACAGTTGCCAAAACGGCTGCAACGTGTAGGTCGGCCTTCCCAGCGTGCTCACTCACTTTGATGTCGATGCTGTACGTGGGGTGGGGTCCAGCTGCGCGTCTCCCTACCTGCTCTCCGCACAGCTGGATGCACAGCTGGCGCCCTGAAGTTCTGGAACGAAGACTGACTGATGACACCAACTGACGACCATGCTGCTAGTAATGAAGACAATTGCCAGCTACATCCTGTTGCTCAAAGCGGCTTCCCCACCGCGGTCCGTGTCGTGCATGCTCTGCTCGCAACCCTGCATTAGTACCTTGCACACTCAGCTACGTCACGGTACCCTTCCTTTCAGCATCTGGTAGTCTGCAAAGCTGAGCCTGTGCAGGCCCCCTCACCTACCGACGTCGTGACTCACCTGACCCAGTGATTTCGAAAGGGGACTGAGCTTCGGGCCGCGTGTGCCACCGTGCAGGCAAGAGGCACGTTCAGCATTGTCACGGATCCTGGAGTCACGAGTCAGAAAGCTGAGGCTCTGCAGTGATGGTGAGCCCCGTCAAGGGGGAAAGTGAAGGGCACCGCTGGCACGATGCGCATGCGCAACACTAGCCCTGGCCCTGGGGTGACGCTTGGGCAGCCAGCTGCGCTCTGAGTTAACTCATCGTACCAGCAGCGGGGCGGCGGCATGTTCTACTCAGCGCAGATCCTGGCCCGCAAGGGCCCGCTGGGCATCATCTGGATCGCCGCACACCATGACAAAAAGTATCTCAAGAAGCAGCAGGTGTCGGGCACCGATATCCTCGAGTCATGCGGTATGCTCTCGTGCCTCTGACGCGATCCAACGTGTGCAAACTGTTCGTGGCCGCGAGCCTGGCTGGCACACGCCGATCATCCCCCTCGCCTTGCCGCCCCAAAGTGCCGCTGCTGAGGGTGCGTCCCGGCGCGGCGCAGACCGCATCATCTCGCCGGAGGCGCCGCTGGCGCTGCGGCTGTCGGGGCAGCTGATGCTGGGCGTGGTGCGCATCTACTACAAGCAGGTCGAGTACCTGGAGCACGATGCGCAGGGCGCCCTCGTCAAGCTGCGCCAGGTATGTCGCCAAATCCTGACTCTGGACTGCAGCACGGACGTCTGAAGCGACCCCGACCAGCCAGGCGTTTGGGCTCAGCAGCCACACGTTGGCTGGGAGCTCATCTGTATGCACTCACCTGGAGTTGAGCTTGCACGTGTACCTGCCGCTTCAATTTGCGATTTGCTCATGACGGCGCGCCTCGCGGCCGCAGAGCCAGTGGGACAAGCCCGCGGACGTGAACCTGCCGCCGGAGAGCCTGACCGCTGCGCCGGACCAGATCAACCTGCCGGACAACATCTACCCCGATGTGCTCCTCGGCTCTGGCCTCACCCTGGACTCGGGGTGCGCTTTCAACCCCTTGATTTGTGGAATCAGGTTATCTGCCAGACAACACGTGAACGACCAAACGAACGATCACAAAAGCACATTTGTTGAGCTGTGCCGCAGTTGGTAGCTTGTCGAGAGACTGGATCATACGACCCTGGCTGCAAGACGGGCCGAGTTTTCGTGTTGTACAGCAGTGACCACCTTGCCGCTGTTGGAGTGCTTACGAACTGGGTGTTGCAGGTTTCTGGAGTCGCCGATGCGCACGCCGCGGGGCGGCACACCCCTCCGCGAGCGCCGCTCCTCCAACTTCCTGGTGGACGACAACAGCCAGCTGGGCAGCGACCCCTTCCTCGGCAGCGGCCAGCACTTCGACGGTGCGAAACCACAGCTGCACAGCCACCATGTTGTGACCATGTGCACAGTGGGCTCACGCCACTTGCAAGTCCGTGAAGCCCCCAACCTGCTCCTGTATACCAGACCCCGACACAGCAATGCTTGGGAGGTGGCACTGACGAAAGCCACCAGAAAATCGCCTGTAGTGATGCTGCTTGCTCCTGAACGATAGAGCCGATGATATTCGACGCGGTCGAAGACCCAGACCTGGACCATGCTTTCCACTATGACGAGCCGGAGCGGGCACGAGCGGCGCCTGCTGCGGACGCCGAAGCCGGCGCATTGACGGACCTGGGGGCCCTTGGCGCCACCCCAGATCAACTGCCATCATATGACGATGGTGCGGCCCTGCCTGCACTGCCATATCGGCGGCCCCTACACTACTTCCACGTTGGCAGCACACATGCCGCAGCCTTGATCCTGCTGACCTACTGAAACGGCCGTTCTGCAGGTGACCTGCCGATGCCGGATGCGCCGGACCAGGACCTACTGCCCACGCCCGCCTCGGGGCCGCTGCCGGCGTCGCCCGCCGGCCCCGATGCCTCGCCGGCAGCGCCGCCCCGGCTGCCCAGCATCGAGCCCTTTGCCGATGCCGAGCCCGCCTCCACCGGCAGGTCCGCAAAGCCCTGGGGACCATGGCAGGGTTACCTCATGTGGCTCCGCTGAGTAATATCAGCAGCAGGCTGCTGTCATACCACCATGGCCCTGCGGACAGCGTGCAGCAATTGCAGCCAGCATGGCGTCAGCCCTGCCCTGGGTCACGCCACTGCCCTGGTGCATGCAGGACGCAGGCGGACGCTGCCAAGCAGTTGACGGGCAGGCGGCAGCGGCAGGCGCACGCGGTGCGGGCGCCCCAGCAGGTGCGGGGCACACGCAAACGCCTGCACCATACACACAGGCGCACCTGAGAGTCGTCTAGTGCTGAGGCTCATTGACTCTGTGCTCGCGCAACACAACCTCGGATGTGCTTGCCTGCAGGACAACCCCACGAAGCTGTCGTCGAAGGACATCTCGGGCCTGATGAAGGACCGGGCGCCCATCCTGCGGGACAGGGGGCCGCCGCCCAAGCGCCACCGCACCCGCGGACCCCTGCCGCCAAACCATGTGGTGCGGCGGGCCTCCACTCAAGTGACAATCGGCTGGCTGCTGTTAACAGCAGGTCACACGCTTTGCTGGTGGTACAGTTCGCATGTCGGCTGCAGGGAACACAGTGCAGCGGCCTTTCACTTGCTGTCCAGCCAGCCTTCACGCACATTCAGACGGGTATATATATATATATTCCGTCTGCTTGCGTGCTGAAGGGCATGACCGCTGCCCCGCAGGCGGTGCAGAGCGCCGCGGCGGCAGACAGCCGGCTGTTCTGGCCGGCGGTGGCGGAGGCGATGGCGCCGGAGCTGTACGCCCCCTTCCGCGCTGCGATGGGCAGCTCGCCGACGGGCATGCCGCCGCCGCCGCCGCGGCTGGGCCACCGGCCCGCAGCGCACGATGCACAGGCCATGCAGGCAAGCCGGCTGTCTGAGCGTGGGCGAGCCTCAGTGATCCGAGCAGCAAAGGCACCCGGCCTGGAAAGCCGCCGTTCTGTGGCAAGCACCTCCTGGCATGTGGGAGTCGACGATCAAGCAGCGCTGGCATTGAAGCCCATGCTGCCGTGCATTGCCGCATGGTTTCAGGCACTGCATCCTCATCGTCGTGCTGTTCGCTGAGGTTGTTCTGGGTGAGGCACATGCGGTACACTGAGGACGGCCACCACCTCCTGTTCTGAGCCTGGACTACTTGAATCCCTTGCGCAGCAGTGCTGCAGCTCTGCGGTGCCGCCCCGTAGCGGCCACGAGCGCATCACCCGATGACCGAGTGCGCCTGCTCCTGCCGCTGCAGGCGGAGGACGGCGTGGACATGACGCCGCAGGCGAATGGGCACACGGATGGTGGGGCGCGGCCCGACGAGGACGTCCCGCTGCCGGACGCGATGGACTATCAGCCGGACGACGACATTGCGCCGCCCACCACAGGTGCTTTGCACTTTAAATGCAGATTGCATCGCGAAGTACTGTCTGCACATGGATGTTTCAGGGGATGCACGTTGACCAGCTTGATATCTCGTGCAGACATCAACATTGTATGTGGGTGTCTTGTGACGAAGCTACCGTATGCCGCTGCAAGATGTCGATATGTACTTCGCATTTGTTGGCTCGAGATGCGATCTTCTCAGCGCTGAGCCGCCTCTCTTTCTTGCAGGGCCGGGCGCGGGGTCAGCGCAGGCGTCGCCCTCGGGCAGCAGGCGGCAGCTGTCGCTGCAGCTCGCCGCCTCCGGCTCAGGTGCCCACTGCCGCCAGCTCTTGTGCCTTGCGCAGCATCCGTGCGCAGCACCATGCTCTCGAGGTGCTGTGTCTGGTGACTCCATAGCATCTGCGCCTGCTCAAGGGTGCCGCCTCCAGCGGGTGTGTGTCGGTGTCGCGCAGTGCTGGGCGAGTCGCAGGACACGGACAGCAGCAACGCGGGGCGCGTGCGGCAGGAGGTGGACGACTGGCTGACCGCCAAGTTCGCCAAGAACGTCCGGGTGGGTCCCGCCACGCCTGATCACAACATGCAGTGCATCTTGTGCAATGGGACACCCCCACTACTGCCTGCTGCAATTTCCTGGAGTATCAGTCAGCCAGCCATGTTGGTTGCGTCTGGCACCCGCGATGAGGGTGTGCTCTGGGCCTCTGTGAGGTTGACGACTGATGGCATGGCCAGGTGCGGGAGGCGGTGCTGGCGCCGCGGCAGGGGCTGCTGAAGGGCAGGGACCGGCTGTACGCTGCGCGCGCCTTCTTCGAGGCTCTGCAGCTGCAGAAGGACAGAAAGGTGCTACCCGCTCCTGGCTTGGTTGTCCATGGCAGATCGCCTGTTGCATCTGTCAGCCGTGCGCATGGCACATCCTGCAGTTGGCATGACCACCAGTGTTCATGCAGCAGGCTTGTGCAAGCGTGCATCCCTCTGTAACATTAGCAAGGACTAAGCATGGTCACGTCGTGCTGCAGGTGGTGCTAAGGCAGGAGCAGCCGCTGGGGCCCATCGCCGTGGAGCCGGGCGCCAACTGGGAGCGGCGCCACAGCATGTCGCTGCCCCCCTCGCAGTCCACCGCCGGCCGCGACTCCGAGTCCCAACTGGTCTGAGATGGCAATGTCCGAGACAGCAAGCAAGTCCGGCTGCTGCAGTGTGGGGATCCCAACCACCAGTGCCTCCCGTCGTCAGAGCCACCATGTTGGCGGAGTGGTTGGGCGGCCGGCAGCCGATGAAGGCACGTCGTTGTAGGGCTGCGCAGTTGTGCATAAACAACCGTGATTCAGGACTGTCGGAAAGTTGTTGCACTCAGCATGGACTCCCGTCAGACTCAGCTTGCTGGGCGAAACGTTGTGTTGTTATGGTTTCTGACAAGAGTGTTGGCGACTGAACCATGTTGATGCTATCCTATTGTACGGTATACAGCAAGCTTATCCAGAGCAACTTCAGCAACATTGACTTCGACCGAATTGCGCGACAGCAATGGGCAACACGATTGACCCGTGAACTATGTACATGGCCGGGGATTCAGTGCAATACGCCTGACGCCCCTTTCCCATCAACTGTCAGCACTGCTGTGTCGCCGCACAGAATGCATCAAGGTTGCCACCAGAGCTGCGTGGCCCCGCCGGTGCCTGCTCAAGAGAGGTGCAGCTTGGCGACGCCTCGCAGGGTCAACAGCGCTGGCACATGGCGCCGCACCTGCGCACAACGTACCAGTGAGTGGCGATATACACAGCTGAGGCGGCTGCCCAGGCACGGGGCTCACTCATATGGCGAGCATGCTTCCCTATGGTCCTGTGCAACATCGGCCCTAAGACATGCACTGACAGGCGGCGCACCTTGCGCCACAGCACTCTGCCGGGCTCATCAAACGCATCGTGCAGGACATTGGCTGCCTGCACACAACCAGGACTGGGCGTAAGCACTCGCCAGCATGTGTACCCACGGCAGCTTGCCTCCTTGCATGACATGCACACCCAGGCAGATGTTGTGGTGCCAGCTGCGTGCTGCAAGTGTGCGGGTGTCACCTGGAACATGCCGACCAGCATCGGCTCCCCTGGGAGACGCTGGCCGTAGAGGTGCATCTGCTCCATGATGCAGAACTGCAAGTGCACATATGATATTGTCAAGTCACAGCAGTGGAATCTTCAGATGTCATCAGGGTCCAGATGGTCCCTCAGAGGAGGCCGGCGCACGTCAGAGCAACCACCGTGCTCACCTCTCGGTAGAGGAACAGGTTGTTTGCTGTGACGATGCACACCTGCAGGGTGACCACCACCCGTGAGGATGGCCCTTCCACCAACAGTCACGATAGCTAGCCACAAAGCAGCATCTGGTTGCTGATCAGCATCAGCAGAAAGTAATTCACGGCGAGGAGACTCACCAGCACGATGTGCAGGCAGCGCACATCCAGGAAGGGCACCAGCAGGTTGGGCAGCAGCAGGTAGGAGCCGGCGACCAGCGCCTTGGCGCGCCGGTTGAGCCGCAGCCCCACCGCACGAGCCAGGTTTGCCCACCGGGCATAATACGTCGCCCCTGCAACAGCCAACACAGACGCTCGTGCGGAGCTCAGCAGAATCTGTCAGGGCATCATCAAAGTGTAAAGGAGCGCCAGACCTCAGCGGTTCCTCCCGATCAATTCACAGGACAGGCAAGCTGTCGCAGCATCTCACCATAGAGCGTCATTGTGAGCAACGGGAACAGCAGCTCCCCAGCGGGCATCGTTGCCAAGACCCCCAGGGGTCCAAGGCCCCTGCTGGCCCCAGGCGGCCGCAGCCACATTGGAGGCCCATGGCGCAGGCCCACGTGCGGCGGCCGCACGCAGCACTGCCAGAACCAGGCCACAGGCTGCCGCACAACAAGGTCCGCGGCCCCCTGCGCCGCTGCGACTAGGACGCTACCCATGCTGCTGCTGCGGACTGCTGGGCGCCGTAGCGGCGCCCATTGCGAAGCTTCACGCTAGGTGACTGACCATGGCAGGCCAGTCAAACAAATTGCCGCAGCGGCCAGCTTCTGCACGGCGCAAACTTCCTCACAATCCTCTTGATGTTATGTGCCTGTTGGATACTGCTGATGCCTTTTCCTGAGGCTGAGTTGGTGTCGATTGGGCAGCTGGTTTGCGGCACTTGACGGACAACCCGACAACCTGAAGATGATGTGCCCTGAGGATTGTCGAGCCTCCTCTGATCTCCCTGCAAAAGCTGCAGTCGGCGGTGACAGACTGTAGTGACGCTTCTCACGCCATAAGCTCACTGTGACACGCGCTATGCAGGTTCTCCAACCCGTGAAGCCTTGGCTGCACTTGACCACGTGCAGGCACAACGACCCATGCTCAAATGCTCCAGGGCCACCCTGGATGTTACACAGAATGCTCATCATTGCCACGAGATGCTACGAAGGTATAGACAGCCAAACTGGTTGACCGTAAACCCTTGGAAAGTTGAAACCTCATTTGCCCGTTCGCATCGTCCACCTTGCCTATATATGCTGTATGTCCGCTCATGATGTAATTGCGCCACTCCGCCATGCACATCAGCTCAGCAGCTGTGCTGACTTTGCACACAGGCCTGAAATCACTACTTAACCTGCGACCTGCTGTGACCTACTCACATACACGCGCACTGACTAGCGTGGGCATGAAGTTGTGTCGTCTGGTGCTCCGCTGGCGCCAGGCCAGCATCCCAGCCGCTCATACCGTACAGTCACAGGATGTGCAGATGGGCCAGACTTCGAGCCGTCACCATCACGCGCTGACGCACCTGCGCTGAATCATCCTTGGTCGGTATGCCACCGTTCGACAACACTGGAGTCGGACGCTGTCAAGCAGGCGGTCGACCGTAATATGCCAGCCGGATGCGGTGCGCACCATTGGCAGTAGCAGATTGGCGAGCATGGCGAAGCGGAACAGCAGGCGTGCCAGGCGTGCCGACGCCTACGCAAGCGACTCCACAGGAAGCTACGCTGTGCATTTCACACATGTTTACACTGCAACTGCATACCATGTGCAGCACATGTTGTGCGGCAATCTGCATCTCATAGCTGACTGACCTCGCGGAAGGCGACAAAAGAGGGTTCCCCAGCCAGCTGGCGTCCATGGTCTCGCTGCTGGCGTGCAATGACTTCCTGCTTGACGATGCAGCATCGATTGACTGCAGGAGCTTTTGGCAAGCATGCTTGCAGCACCGTGGCAGCTGCGTAGCATATGTACCAACAAATGCTGATTTTCACCTGCCGGGATAGCACCGCATTGACAATCAGCCAGATAACCCTCTGTGCACGCAAAGCAGTCTTAGTGTGCAACTATCACGCCCAGCCTGCAGTTGCCAGTCTGTACTCACTGTATCCTGCTCAACGGTCACACTAAGCTTGGCATTGATGAACAAACCATCAGAGTAATGTACAGCTGCAATGTACCAGTGCCACGAAGAGGCACCCGGTGTTGACAAACAGTGCCGAGAAGGCTGGCACCGACACAGATGCCACCCCCAGCAGGGACCACATCCAGCCATCAGTCGCCACGCCCAGCAGAGGCATCTGCTGGCACACATCGAGGTAGAAAGCTAGCCCTGCAGTGCAGAGAGACGTGTGCGTGTTGAGTGGAAGGGTGCAGGGCGTTTGCGCAGCTAGCAGAGCGTTTCTGGTCAAGGTTTCACTATATCAGCAGTCAAGCAAGAATGTAAGTTTGTAAGACATGCGCACCAAGGCTGGCACACAACAGCGAATTGAACACTTGGCCGCCAGAGCGCAGCAAAGCCAGCGCAGACGATACGCTGGTGGTCGGCCGGAGACACGAGCGGCACAATTGGTATGCAGACTGAAAGCTGAGCAGCTGCCTGACAGGCAGTTTTGCCGCCAACAGCACTGCATCCAGCAGATCGCCCATGCTGCTGGTCGCACGGCTGCTTCACGTCTGCCAGACTTCAGGCCAAAGCGTGTGCCTCTTTTAACGGATACACCATGTCACGCTGACCCGTGTTACATGACAAGCAGGAGCCTTAAGGACGCTCAGCATCCTGATGCCGCCATGTCAATATGCAGCGGGGATGCCTGGCACTGTTTACTGGGCTCTGCACAAACCTGCTGTATGTGACGAAGCCACAGCGTTTGCTGCAAGTGTGCACGCACGGCATTGCTGGGACTGCGAGCACGTGCAGGCAGCAGGAAACCCTAGACAGGCAGCGATGCAGCAGGAAGCACTACAGCGTTTGGTTCAGATGCCAACCATCGATCTGTGGTGTTCGTTGCTTTCACAAGAGAGACCTCGGCTGCAACGCTGCAGGCCTATCTACATGTGAAGCTGTACATGCATACATACCGTATTACCATTGGTATGTGCACTTGTCTATACTCCTTTCCTTTCACCCCTACTGATCTGCCTGTACACTCTGCTGCGGTGACGCCAAATCCTGCCACACGAACATGCATGCACAAAGCTAAACCTGAACATCGCGGTGAATCCGAAAGCTGCTGCCCTGTGCATACATCACCACCAGGAAGCCCTAGTGCTCAGTGCGCTGAGCACCCCGAAAGGGGGTGCAGGGCTTTCTTGTAGCACGTCATGATTTTGTGACACACCATGTCGCACGTCAACCCACAATCACACGGCCGGTCCACGCAGCTTGACGAGGGTTGGCGGCGTCGGTAGATTCGGCCCAAACCGCTGCCACTGCAGTGGCTTTGAGACCGCCGTCATAGATCGCAGCAGGAAGAAAGGTCCATTAACTTCTTTAGATGTCAAGCAGGCATAATATAGTTGGCAATGTGGCCGTCATGTGCTGCTCACCGTTGGCCGAAACACTCGTGCAAAGTTGGCAGCTTCAAACATCATGCGCATGAATGACTGTGCAAGAAAAATTCCGCACTGGTTTCAACGACATCAGCCTATCCTAAACATCTCAGTGGATGTAGTAGGGCGCTGTGTGCATTGCACGCTGCATAACTCTCAACAGGGCCGCCACACCTCGAGGATGCCGCCATCGTCCTCCGGGGCCCTGGGAAATTGCTGCCCACCCTGGGTCCCATTCGGCACTTGATCCCTACGGTCCTGCTGCTGGCGCGCAGTGTGCTCCTGACGGGAGGATCACAACCGCAAACGGGTGAGGGGCCTGCCAGCAGAGTCAGTCCGCCTGCATAGTATCACACCTGCAGAGAGTAGCACACAGCGAGAGCTACCAATGAGTGCTGAGTCACCTCTCCCATTGTGGCCAGGTCCTCGATGGTATATAGCCAGCTCTGCGCAGTCAGCACACGTTCAGTGAGCAGTGCCTGCCTGTCGCTTTTGGTGTGTGTGCATACACGCAGCGCACACAGCTTTACAGGTGCTCGACAGCAGCAATGTGAATGTGATCTGCATGGCGTGCGCTGCAGGCTGCAGAAGTGCACGCATCACAAGTGTGCCAGATGTGCTTGCTGACCATCATTTTGTGTCCGCAAGCAGGCGTAACAGATGTTGTCAGGTCACATGTCGCTGTGGCGCACCTGCCCCACTAACAGGCACCAGAAGTCGATGTACAATGCTGATATGGCAGGCACCACCGTGCAGGCCACACCCAGCAGGATCCACTTCCAGTCATCGGTTGCCGCGCCCAGCAAAGCTCTTCGGCGGCGGAAACCGCGGAACCATGACAGCCCTGCCGTGTCACCACTCCAGAGATTTTCATCAAATGGCAGCATGCACGGCCAACGTGCACCGGAGCTCGCTGTGGACCTTGAGTGTTTCAGCAAGCCACCAACGTCTGTAAGCTTGCTCACCAAGCAAGGCGCCCAGCAGCATATACAGGAATTCACGAGCAATCAGCAAACCCAGCGGAGGTGGCACGCTGGCCTGCGACCGTACACATGAGCGACACAGGTGGGCTGGTGCTTGCCAGCTGAGCAGCTGACTCACGGGCAGCCGAAACACCATCAGCACTAACACGTGTGACAGGGGCATATTGCCTACGCTCCTGACTGCACACGGCAGATCTACTGTCAGATCAGGGCAAGACCACCCGCTCTTGCAACTTGCTAGATGATTCCACGCACGCTCATCAGCTTCGAGCTCTGACGTATATACAAGTCCGAGGTGGCCTTATGTATGATGTGCAGGAACCTGATGGATACCACCACGTGCATATACAGCGGGGACTGGCAGCCTTCACATGGCAGCTGCACTTATGATGAACGAAGCCACATGATGTTCTCCTGGAATAAGTCGCAATGCAGGAACTGGGACGACTCTGGTGAGCAATGTCATCCCGGCTCTAGTAAACCCTACCCAAGCAGACATGCTGCATGGCCACCCCGAAGCAAGCTGCAAAACATGCTTCCAGTCCCACAACGAATCAACCTTCACACGTAGGTAATACACGCACGACTCTGTTGCATCCGTTACAGCCTGACCCACACACTGCGCCGCCCTGCCAAAAATGCTACACTGCACCCGGCCATCGATACATATCGCCTTACATACACTTTGATCTGGTCACTGTTCTCTGAGCACGTCATGCGTCCACAAATGACTTAAGTTCAACACCTGGCTGCATCGCGTGCGAGCTGCTGGAATCAAGGTGTACGCAGCTACACTACTCTAGCAAAGAGTTGACGAACCACAAACATGCCAGATGACTGCTGTGCGCATGGTGCTCTCGCTGCTAGCGATAGATACACCAGGTGCGTGCCACCTGCATGCTCATACCTTGCGCAGCTTTGCCAGGGTAGGCGGCGTCAGCAGACTTGGTACATGCTGCTGCACCTGCAGTGAGTCACACCGCACGTTATTACTGCAAATGCCACCAAGCAGTGTGCGTGCCAAGCAGGCAGCAGCGGAAGCGGCCGCCTATCATGTGAAGTCACACACCAGTGGCTGCAGCAGGCGCCCAAACTCGCCGAGGACGATCTGGAGCTGCAGCAGCGCAGTTAGCAGATGCGGCAGAGCCTCCGGGAGGTGCACCAGCGCATTTGGACGACGCCGGGCGAAATTCCAGTACCTCACCCAGCTGATGATGAGCATTGTCCACACCTGCTCAAGAAATACACGCTTGTCAATCCGTGGAAAAATTGATTTGTTCAGAAAATGAACACTGGACCCCAGACACCACTTGGAGCTGTGAAGAGCTCACCAGGAGGCTACACCTCTGGTTCATGCTGACATGTGATGTAACACATTGGCAGTCCAAGGGTATATGGTGCCTGAAGCGGCTCAACTTTGCAGCATACCAGCGGCGGCATGATGCATTCGCTGTTGATGAAGATTGCCAATGTGATGGGCACCACCACACACGCCACGAACAGCAATGCGCTGACCCAAAGGTCGTTTGGCATGCCCAGCAAATCCCATCTGGGGTCGGGATGGTGGCGACACGATTCCCACATAGTCAGCCCTGTTGCACACTGAACAGACAGCAGGTGAAGAGATCACACATGGCTGTGCGGCCAGAATGCACGCATGTACAACGGCTCTGATGGCTGTCTGCGTGACAATGACCATCACATTCTCACCAAGGATGCCGATGTAGGGCAGTGTCCTATCGCCAGACTGCAGCTTGGTGAGCACAGCTGACATGCCGCCATCATCTTGTCTCCGGCACATGGCAGTCATGAAGCTCATGGCCTCCACGACCTCTTGGAACCGCAGGGTGAACAACAGCCGCCCCAACACCAATACCAGCACAACCATGACCAGCACGACCATGCTCCTGGTCACTGTGGCCACATCACGTCAGCATCGCCGTCAGATGGCACGCAGCTGCGCGTCTTTTACTGGCCAACAGGACAAGTGCCCATGCGTGCTCATGCGGTTCTACGGCAGGTATCGATCATCACCTGGGTACAGATGCAGCCGGGCTGGTGTGAGATCAGGGCAGCTTGCAGGGCTACAGCAGGTAGTACCTGCTGTCACAAGCAGTGTGGCAAGCAGTGTACAGCCGCTCTACGTGCTTGCTGTCAAGCACACTACTACGTACCCTCGTCGCCACAGATCAGGACATGACGTGTGCGAGTTACTGTATTTTTAGAGATGGACTGCTGCAAGCAAGGCACGTACGCCAGAATCATACCACTCACCCAAGCAACGGGTTCTGGATCCGCCGTGTGAATATGCAGCGGGAGTTGGCAGGTCTTCATCTGTGTGATGCGAGTGTGTGTTCACCAGGACACCTAGTGTGAAAGTGTCGGGCAATTGACCCCTCAAACTGTACATGTGAGCACGTGCGGTTGTGGGAAACCCTACACAGCAAGTGTGCTGCAGGATGTGGGAAGATGTGCGTTCAGCATGCATGTCGGCGACGCCGCATGCCCAGCAGTAACACAGCTGGCTGTCAGTGGGCACTGGTGACACCCACTGCATCAGAATGTCAAGTGGTACGCTGACAGGCTGCCCGGCCATGGTGGCTTTGACGTCGTCCTACCTGCTGACACTACATGCATAAATACCGCAGCACGAGACGGTTGCATGGTAAATGCCCTGCAAAGCTGCACGTACATTTCGACCCTGTCTGCATGCACTGGCCCTACATCCATATATGCTGTGAATGACACAAGCACTTTGCTACCTCATCATACACAGAAAGATTGCATACGCAGATACAGCATGCAGCCAAAAAAAATCCCCTAAAACACGAATGCGCAGACTGACATGGGCACCACACAAATCAGGGCGCAAGGTGGATTATTAGCACCCGCAGGTGAGCCTGATAGGCCACTCAAAAGACGTGCAGCTTGGCCGCCACAGCCGATGGCCTGAGCAGCCATGGTGGCAGGTCCTGTCGAACCTGCAGCGCGTCAAGATGCAATTGCTGCCACTGCATTGCCTCACCCGAACGACCAGCTGTTCACAAGAAGAAGCAGCTGGACGGTGCTCAGCAGTAGTGACTCAAGCGCTTGCCCAGTTGCGAACCCAAGGACAGTGTGCACAGCAGCACCTGTTGAAGTTTAGCCCACAGGAAGGCGCATACTTCCCCTGGTCGCTGCAAAATGGGTTCTGCTGGCAGGCGCCGCCCATAGAGCTGCATCTGCTTTGCAATTGTCTCCTGCTCAGTGCACCCATGGCAAACTGTAGGTGGAGCAACTGATGAGCAGGAATAGCATGCCAGGGTTGCTGCGGATGACACACATGATGATGCTGGGCTACCTGCCGGTATACTGCCACCCTCATGAATGCAATTATTCCATTCTGTGCAGTCAACACAAGCTCAGGATGCTCATCGGCAATGATGTGCTTCGCGTGCAATATATATGCAAGAGGCACCAAAAGGTTCGTCGTAGAAGTACTGAGTCAGCTGAAAACTGACGACTGTCTCATCAGGAGGCAGTCACTGAGCCAGGAAGAAGGATCGTGGCAGCAGCATACCAGGATTGGCACTGAGCGGCACATGTCGTTGAAGTACAGCACGACTGTGAGAGGCACCACCGTGCATGCCACACCCAAGACGACTTTCGTCCGTCGGTCATGGCACGCCCAGAAAGTGGATCCGATCGTGCCACTCGTGGAACATGGCTACGCCTGCGACAGCAACAGCCAAATTCACTGTCAGATGGCCGGTCACACATGGT
The DNA here is from genome assembly GCA_032358165.1 of Diplosphaera chodatii. NCBI lineage: Eukaryota > Viridiplantae > Chlorophyta > Trebouxiophyceae > Prasiolales > Stichococcaceae > Diplosphaera > Diplosphaera chodatii. Next base: position 302,852 of record JAALGY010000030.1, read on the forward strand.
ACAGGATGTTGCCACGGTACGTCAACGAAGAGAAGGACGAAGAGTGGTCACAGCAGGTCACCAGTAGAAAACACCCAGCAGAGGACATAGTGTTTCAGCAATGAAGGCTGCGGAGCTGACGTCTCAGCATTGAGCTGCGGACTGACGGCACACACACTGACCGCCGTCATTGTCATGTTTATGTTGGCAACAATCGCAAAGGGTGCCGAGATCAGCTGTGCGAGCGACAGCACCAGGCCCAGTATGCAGCCCATGCTCCTGTTGAGTGCAACCGCAGCACGTCAGCGTTGCTGGGAAGTTGCACTGCTCATCGGTGCCACCTGCCCTCACATCAGCGTGCTGATGCATCATAACGTCAATCGAGATAGTGTATCGACTCGGCGGTCGACTTGGCGAACGCAAGCCAGTCGCACGCACCCTGGCAAGGAGTTGGCAGGCTGATTGCTTCACAAGGCACCAGCGGCTGAGCTGACGAGCAAACTTACAACCATGCACCGCATCACACATAAAATCATGGGACACGCTGCTCTGATAACATGTGCTAGTGCATCTGGCAAAGGTGTGTATGCAATGCATGAGCCTGAGAACGGCGAACTAGGATGCATCGAGACCAGGTCTTTGCAGCCTGATGGCCCGCACTTGCTGCACTCATGCAAAGCGATTCTGCGATTTCAAGGCATACTTTGCGTTGGCCTGCTGCCGACGTGGTGCAGGTACTGACCAGGCGCTTGCTGTGGCGTGCAAACCCAAAGCATGCATGGTGTCAAGGATCTACAGGCAGTAATTTGAAACAATCTGGTGAAGCAGGCCCCGCGCCCAACGCTCTCTCAAGCAATGTAGTTGAGGTCCAGGAATCGTTCTTCAAACCCCGCAGATTGGTATGCGATGGCCGCCTAGTATGATTGTACAGCAGTAAGCAACAGCGTCAGCGCAAGTGCAGAACTACCCTTGACAGCACAACAGTGGCAGCAATGGTCGGCATCCCGATGGATGTGGACAAGGCTGGGGATGGACAGGCGGCCGCCCTGATGACTGCACCACCTGCGAACATGGCAGCGCCGCAGCAGATCCAGCGCGCTACCGTGCAATTTGAAAACACGGTGCACTGGCAGCGGCATATGAGATGTGCAGGACCGTGGCATGATCATGAGTACCAAGGCTCCTCGTGCACATCAGCGACCAGAAGAGTATGCCTGCAGATGCTAGACATGGTAACGACTCGCGCGCTTCTCGTGGTCACAGGGGCAGCGCTTCAGGCTGAAGGAGAAGTCGTATGGCCAGTTCGCGCAGAGCTACTTCGTGCGGCTCACAGCAATGCGGCCAGCGCTGCTGGCGGTGGCCGCCAGGGAGTTTCCCAACACGCCAGGCAAGTGACCCGTGTCCATGCTCCGAGCGCTTCGACGGCACCCACCGCCATGCAGCCGCTTTTTGCGCAGCGACCAGCAAGCAGCCTGGCACACCATCAGAGCCCTGTGCGTGCATGCGCTGCTCTACGTTGGCCCTGCGCAGTGAGCCCGCGGAGCGCCATTGCATCAACTGAGCAGCATACCCCACCCTGCAGTGGAGGGCGTGCTCAACCTGCCGGAGGGGCAGGAGTGCTGTGTGGTGGGCACCGTGTACAAGGAGATGAAGCTGAAGCCCAACATCCTGGACGAGTACGTCAAGGTAGCCCTGGTGTTGTAGACGGCTGCAGATGTCTCGGCTTTTCACAGCATGGAATGCAGTCGGCATCCTTTGGGGCGCAGGAGTGGCATGTTTTGCACCAGGGCAGGGCTGCCAGGTCAGAAGAGCTGTCTGACAGTGCGCCCGCAAACGGACTTGGGGGAACGCTGCGCAGGAGCGGGGGGTGGCGGGGGCGGTGGGCAGCGGCAAGCTGACGGCGGGCGACGACGTGCTCATCCTGGAGGACGAGAAGGCGCGCATGGTGCTGCGGGGGACGGAGGACATGGCCGGCGCCATCGTCACGGGTGCGTGCAGCGGCGTCCAGACAGTGTTTTCAGCACACCACACTGAGGAGCTGGCGCACCCGACCATGCACCTGCACAGAAGCTGGACCTGGACACCTCAGTACGGGCGTGCGCCGCAACAGTGTGAGCGCCTTGGGTGTGACCCCATATGTTGGCGATGCAGGCGTCGCCATCCTGGTCAAGGGGTCAGCTGCGCCGGGCGGTAACTTCATCGTGTCGGACTGGCGGCCGGCGGGGCTGCCTCCACAGCCGGCGCGGCCCATGCCAGGCAAGCAGCGCACGCGTACATCCTGCCAGTATGATGTGCAGGCCATCCACTTGCAATTCACTGTTATCTGCCAGTACCTGCACCAGCTGGCGACCATGTCCGTAGGCAGCGCAGGCGGCAACGGCAGCAGAAAGTATGTCGCACTGGTCAGCGGCCTGGGCGTGGGTGGCGTGTCCGGCGAGCCGCTGGCAGTGTCACTGCTGGTGGACTGGCTTACAGGCCTGCTGGGAGGACCTGAGGACCAGGCACAAGCCGCACAGGTATCATCTTGTCTGAGCTTTGGTGCACACTTCATCATCAGGCTAGCCAAGCCTGCTCTTTTATGCTGTGAGGAAGGATATGCCCTGATCCAGGGCTGCCATCCATGCTGTGAGCAAGGGCTGGCCCACAAAGCCGGTCTGGACAAAGCACGATGCAACACACCACAGGTGGCGCGGGTGGTGGTCGCGGGAGGGCTGATGCACCGGGCGGCGGGGGACGCGCTGGCGGCGCCCACCACCCACGCCTCCTTCCGCGCCGCCAACACCGTGCTGCAGCCCGTGCGGTGCGCGGTCCAGACTGCAGCTCCAAACTGGTGGCGCTCGGTGCTCCACAGCAGCGGCCTCATATCCCGGACCGCGCTGAGCTGGCGATGAGCTGTGGGGCAGCGCTGAGCCTGTGCAACAGTGCTGCGGTCGTCGCCCCGGGCGCATCAGGAGATGCAGCGAGTCGTGCGCATGACCAAGTCCGCTGTGTGCAGGGAGATGGACATGACGCTGACGCAGCTGGCCGCCGGGCTGCCGGTTGACGTGATGCCGGGGGAGGGCGACCCAGCCTCGGCGGCGCTCCCGCAGCAGCCGCTGCACAGGTGCACACAGCGCCTGCTGTGCTGTGTAGGCGTGTTGAGCTGCAACCGAGCGACTGGTAGCTGAGTCAATATCAGCTGGCGTCAGGATCGATAGTTTTGGATCACCGACTCCATGCCCCTGTGCCCATCAGGTGCCTGTTCCCGGGCGCGTCGACCTTCAAGACGTTCAGCCCCGTGACCAACCCGCACGAGTTCAGCGTGGACGGCGTCACCTTCCTCGGGACCAGCGGCCAGAACGTGGACGACGTGTGGAAGTGCGTCATAAAGCGCGCCTGCCTGTGTGCGCACATCCAGTGGCAGCCCACCATGCGCATGATCACCCATGTCCAGAGCTGGATCGTCAAGACAGCACATGCAACGTGGTGATCACGTTCTCAATCTGCCCTCCAGCTGCAACTTACATAGTGTGGCTGATTGATGATTACCCACGCCCCTTGCCACAGGTACTCCAACATCGAGGAGCGGCTGGACATCATGGAGGCGCTGCTGAGGTGGCGCCACCTGGCACCCACCGCGCCGGACACCCTGGCCGCCATCCCGCTGTCGGAGGCGGACCCCTTCATCCTGGCCGCCAGCCCAGCCGTGTTCTTCGTCGGCTGCCAGCCCTCGTACGGCACCCGCCTGGTAGAAGGTGACATGCTTGTCTGGCATGGAGTGCTTACATGCTGCCAAACTGCGCACTTTCTATGATTATCGTCACTCCCTTGCATGATGCCGGCGTTCTGAGTGGCTGACTCATACATGTGCCTGCTCCACAGGGCCAGATGGGCAGAAGGTGCGGTTGATTGCGGTGCCGGAGTTCCGCAAGACAGGGGTCGCGCTGCTGGTGGATCTGGAGACCCTGGAGCCGCAGCCGCTGCACTTTGATGCCTGCTTGTCATGAGCATGTTGCCACCGCCAAGCACAGCATTGCAACAGTTGTTTGCTGGGACTGTGTACGTTGTTCGTTGGGTAGTCACCATAGACTAACGTCCTAGAAGAGCAGTTGAGGCAGTTGCAGATGGTGTGCATCTGCTGGGATGTTCGGCCGAAAAACTCTTGACACTGCGTGCGAAAACAGCAAAGTAACTAACTTCGGCGAAGACTGTTGCTACTTTCCTACGATACACCGACCTGACATGCCTGCACACTGAGCTGTCATCAGACAATTTGTCGGGCAGCTTTGTCTCTGTTCAGCAGCTGCTGGTGCAGCCGCTTAAATAGGGCATACTGATTGGCATAGGCCCTTCCAACACCATTGTGCACTCTCATGGCTGTGCGCTCCCTCAGATAAGCGCTGCCATGGATGATGATGGGCAGCTCGCGCGCCGCTCTGACGCATTTGCACTCGAGCCTGCGGCGCTATTAGCTCCAGTCAGGGCACATGCGAAAGCACCGATGAAGTGACCACGGCTGCAAGATGAGCTTTCTGCTGCTTGACTCTCTGGCTGCCAGCCATGAATGCACACAGAACGGTGCGTAGAGCATGCAGTGCGCTGAGTGTCACACTGGCAATACCAGTGCGTGCTATGCACGCGCCTGTAGTTCATGGTGCATGGCAGCACATGCAGCTTCGAGGGGTGTTTCCTGAAGTAGATGTTCAACACGTCCTGATCACCTGCACCAACGTGGTGCATGGTGTCGGTCCATAACAGCTACATGCACCATACATGCACCTGACCTGCAGCACATCAGGCCGGCCGATCAACTTCACAGCTGTTAACATAACACCCGGCTTACCAAGAAGCAGTTGGTGTCCCCATTGCTGCATGATTGCATTTCGGTGGGCCGCAAAGTTGGAAGCCCTGATACCATCAAGCCGTGCCAGCAGCACACCAGAACTGAGGCCTGCAAACGCAGCGTCAAAGCACAGGTGACAAAGCTCCACATGTCAGCCACTGACCACAGTCACTGCTGACACAAACACCACGAGACAGGTGTCAGCAAATGGCAACACTCACCGCCGCCGGCCCTGTAGCCATCTAGTGCTGCACCTGGGCCTGCAGCAAATCAACACACAACGGATGTGGTGACCATCCCAAGTCATATCTTGCTCCACGATGCACATATGCAGCTATGCAATATGTTGAGCTGCGGAAAGCTGCTGGATTTGAACACCTGCAGTGTACCTGCAGTGCGCCAACATGGCAATGAGGTGACACCGCACAGCAAACTGCAGGGCAATCATCATGCATTTGTCATGGATGTGCGGCAGCATGTGTGAGCTCGTGACATGCCACCACTGACTGCGTGAACTCGACCGCACCAATGGCACTTCTGCTCTTGTTCCGGCTCTTTTGCATCTGTCACATGCGACAGCCCCCATGCAGTGCCCGGGGCCATCTTGCTGAACTCTTCTGCCATCAGCGCAGGGTCCGCCATCCACAGAGTGTCAACATCCGCAAAGATGACGTCTGAATGTGCCTGCAAACCAGGTGGCAGTGCCCACCGTCTGATCACAGTGCGCACTGATGGACAGTGCATGGTCTGAGGGACAGGTATTTTGACGCCAAACGACGGTCTACACGAAGCCCACAAACCTGGAGGCCCTCGAGCTCGCCCAGGAACAGGCGTTCTGTCGCGCACCTCTTGAAGAGCTGCGGCACCAGCAGGCTCACCCGCCGAATGTACATATCTAACCTGCAACCATGGCAACATGATCAAAACACGGAATCACGCACCACGGATCTGTACACAGCATCGCACTGCAGCTCACAAACGAGACTGCAGTCAGCTTGGTGAGCAATGCTGCTACTACGCCACACCATAGTGCTGCAGCAAATGCGTCATGATGGGTGAAGGCATGTGTGTGCCACTGACGAAGAGGCAGGCGTCATGTTTGAAGAGGTCGCAGAATTTGCTGGCAGCCATCGTGGCGACCATGCATGGAGACACAGAGCCAGGGACTCACCGCGACTCGAACGGCCGCAGGTGGTGCGCCTGCACCGCGCCGTCAGTCAGGACGACCGCCTGGTAGGTGACGCCGCGGCGCTGGGCCATGTGGTACATTGACGTCAGCGCCACCAGCAGCTGCCGGGCCGCCGCGTCAACGCAGGCGGCGTACACAACCGTCACCCGTGACACCATCGCAGGCGCCACAACACCAGGTGCAATCGCTGTTTCTGCAACCACCTGTACCACATAGCAGAAGGGGGGTAAACTGCCGGCATAGCACACACACGCATGGAGTAAGCAGGCCACAAGCGTATGGGTGCTCATTACATATTTGAGGCACTTGTGTACCAAGCAGACTCCTGGACAGCACTCGCAATTGTGAACCGGCGGCAGGTGCCGGCAAACACATGGCAATGCAGGGTGTGGAGATGGCCTGACTATATGGCATGCATGCGGGCATGCGTGGGCGATGCAGCTTTCTACCAAACAGATCGATCAGCGAGCACTGGTTTTTAGACGACAGAAAGCAATTCTGGACGTTTTAAAAACAAGCGATATTTGCCGATATATCGCGCACCTGCTGCGCATTTGGGGTGCGGTGTGGTGCGGATCCGCCGCCAAAGACGGTCACGGTTGCAGGTGGTGACGGCGGTGAGCCGAAGCTGGCAGGCTGATGCATAGCCGCTGACCTGCCATATATGACCATGTCCTCTGTGATCTGCTCGGCACCCAGCAGCATCCTGGCTGCATGGTTTCTTGACGCCACCGGCCGAAGGCGGTGCAGGCCGACGACCAGGCAGCCCACAAGGATGCAGTTCAATAGCATGCTGGCGCAGCACGCTACTCGTGACAGCAGTTGACGATGCATGTTCAAATGTATTTCAATTGGGCCAAGTGCACAAGCGCAGGCACACTGTTTCCCACTTTACAGCTTCGTCGACTGCCGTTGAGTACATCAGCGCGCCAACGATCGTACGTTGGACCGCGAACAACACGTTCGTGCAACGATCTGGACGATTTCCAGTCCGGCTGGCAGTCAAGCGGCTGTAACGCCAGCATCTTGGATTAGTCATCAGCTGACTGGGAGCTGACGAGGAGGTCAGCTGGCGGCCAGCGCATCTGATGCATTGCAAATAGGCAAGCAAGAAGATGCAGCTCGTGCCAGCTGCGTATCCGTGGGACATGGTACTTTCCCCGTTTGCCATAAAGTCCCACAGGACGAGACACTAACGTTGCATGCATAAAGCTACACCCGCACCGGCAAACCTTCTCATATGTCCGCTTCATGGTAAGCCGCAGCTCTTCGTGCAACAATTTGGCACATGCATAACCATGCTTTGCCGGCCTAAAGCATGTCGCGATGCTTAAACTTTGTGGCATTGCTGCAATGACATCACCGCACAGCTGTATTGTCGTCAGGGTCAGACGGATATGCCTGGCCAAACGCAAGAGCGCTGGCCGACTGCTGAGCAGACGCATATATGCGAGCACGTCCTGTAAGCAACAATTGTTCTTCATGGACAGTGTTAACACAGCCGTGTCATCGTTGGCTGCGAGGGTCTCTGCGCGCCGCGCCGCCCCCCTGCATCGAGGGGTACTCGCCACCGCCGCCCGGCATCGCCTGCCGCACAAGCGGCGCAAAGGGGTTGGCGTCGAACACTGCCGCCGGCGGCTGCTGGGGCTGCTGCAGCACTGGCTGGGCATACTGCGGCTGGGCTGCCCCGTACTGCTGCTGCTGCTGCTGCGGGGGGTACTGCGGCGGGGCTGCACCATACTGCTGCGGGTGCGGCAGCCCGCGGCTGCCAGCGTACTGGGTTGGCGGCGGGCGGTACCCACCCTGGGGCCGCACCCCCGGCTGGCCGTACGGCGCTGCGCCCCCGTAGCCGCTGTGGGGCCGGGGCGGCTGCTCGTACTGGTGCTGCTGCTGGGGCGCCCCGTACTGCGGCGGCGGCGCCTGGCCATACTGCGCTTGTGGCCTCTGCTGGTAGGCACCTGCACGAAAGCGAATTTGCTGACTTGCTGCATCCTTGCCAGATCCCCCGGACCCCAGGGCATTGATGCCCGTCTGCAATGCATTATATGCTTGCAAGCTGTACGCTGCTGCAGCACAATTCTGCTCTATTTAACATAGGTGCACACGGTGCTGATGTTGTGCTGGTGCAAGACTGCCTGGCCACAACATCACTGAACCCCATGTCCGGCAGGCAGTTCCCATAAAGCCAACTACGGCCTCGGCTACAGCCTCATTACAGCGGGGTGCTCTCACCGCTGTGCTGATTCAGCGGCGGCGGCCGCAGCGCCCCGAGCGCCACGCCGGCCCCCGGCCGCGGGCGCCCGCCGCTGTACGCCCCCGGCGCCGCGTCCAGGAACCGCGGCTGCTGCGCCGCGATGGGGGCAAAGCCGCCGCCGCCGCCGCCGCGGCCGCCGTAGCCAGCGCTGCCGTATGGCCCCGCCCCCGGCCGGGCGCCGCCATACGCCCCTGCTGGCGGCGGTCGCACTGGCGGCGGCACGCCGCTGTACTGCTGGCTGTGGGCCCCTGGGTAGCCGCCGTTGGCATATGGCGGCAGCGGCCCCGGGCGTATCCCCGGCGGCGGCCCGCCCCCCCTGGGGCCGTACAGCTGCGCGGGCGGCGGCACCGCCGCGCCGCCCATGGAGTGCTGCAGGAACGCAACAGCGCCAGGCATCAGCAGAAAGGATATGGACAATTGGCCTTAGGGTCTGACAGGTGTCCTCAGCTGCCATTCCATGTCCTTTAGAAGCAGGCGTGCGTAAGGTGGGCAGCATGTACAGAGATGCTGCTGTGCCTGTGGAAGAGCCACCAAGACAAGAGGCCATCTGCCCCGACACCTCACATCAGCACAGCATCACGGCGACATGACAGAATCAAATACCTGCAGCATGCGGAAGCCCTCGGGGCCGAGGTGCGAGGGCGGGCCGCGGGGCGCGCGGGCCGCCCCAAAGCCCGTCAGGCCCCTGTCCTCCCGCTCCGCATGGAAGCCCTGCAGCACACACGCACCATGGTGTCTCGAATCACTGCAGGCTCGGCCATGTGAAGGGTATTGCAGGACACGATTAGCATTGGTTTACTGATTATGAATGCTAGAGGGTGTCGCTGATTCACGGTCGCAATACATTCCAGCATTGAAGCGCACCCGGCGGCCGCGGTTGTCCTCGTGCCACAGGGGCTTGGGCGGCGGCAGGTCGGCATACTCCACCCGCTTCGGCTCTGGCACATGGCCCTCCAGCAGCCTGCAGGACGAGGCAGGTTGGGACACCACTTGCAAGCTCACTCTTGGTGCATGCGACCTGCATGAGGAGGGTGCTGGGACGGCAGCTTGAAAAAGCACCTGGGCGCGTGCAGCTGGTGGGGCGGCAGGCGGAAGCCGGCGGCCACCACCGAGTTGGTGCTCAGGTCGGGGCCCAGGTCGAAGGGCGCGGGCACCACCGCGGGGCACGCCTCCCCGCCCGTCAGCAGCAGCGCGCCGTTCATGCCCCGCGTCAGCTGTAAAGGTTTGAGCGGCTGGTCAATCCATGATAGACAGTCCACCTCGAGTTGCTCAGCCAGCTCTGCAGCACTGCTTCTGTGGCAACAGCACTGCACAGCAGCAACGTATAAATTCCAGACAACAGTAGCACCTTGGGGTCCATGGGGGCTGAGATGGCTGCGCGCTTCCCAGCGTCCAGTCCGGCGTGCTCCTCCGCCATGGTGAGAATGTCGGGCGCCAGCGGGTGCCAGGCGCCCATGAAGAGCAGCTCACTGCACTTGCATCAGGCACATCACATCACGCCCGTCCCGGCACATGATCTGCCGCCACCAGAAGCAAAAGGCAGCAACAGCAGGCATGTGCTGGCACACTGAAGAACGATATGTGGGCTGAGAACGCACCAGCGCTTGTCGTTGCGGTACTGCTCCTCAGAGGTGAGCGTCGCCTCCAGCGGCTCCACCGCCGCCAGCAGCCGCTTCTCGTCGATGAACGGCAGCAGCGCCACAGCCTGTGGTCAAGGCACGATGCAGCTGTTGATCGACGACATGCCATGTGCATCCTGTGTGGATTTTGAGGCATCCAGACTGACGCAGTATTTTCTAAATGGGAACCAACTCTAGGTGCCTGTGGTTAGGCACAAGGCTGCTCAAATGGCCCACCCACCTGCCAAGCAAACCGCTTTCCATTCATGTCGATGGCGAAGTCCTTCGGGTAGAAGTCTAGGATGGGCGAGTCCGCATCGGTGAACAGTGGCTGGTACGCCTCGGGCAGCGCGTGCGAGGAGCCGGCAGGCAGCACCCCCATCAGCTGGTTGAACGGCTTGAATGGCTCGCCTGCAGTGCAGATGCACTGAAAATTGTGATAGGCAGCTGGCAGATGCATTAACTGCAGGCTTGCCAGTGGTATTGATGCTATCGACCAGCGTACCAAGCTTGAAGCTGATGTCCAGCTGTGGCAGGCCCCGCAGGTCCGAGGCGAATGGTGCATAATGGAAGGGATAGAACCTGCGCCAAAACCAGTGGGTTGTGGAAGCAGTCTTCGGGTTCATACATGTGTGCGCCGCAGTCACACGAGGCCGTCAAGGGTTCTTTGAGGGTTTGCTCACACCATAGTATACAAACTATCGAAGCCGCACCAGGTCCAGGAGGCGACGCCATCGTAGTAGTACGCCATGACCCAGCACAGCCCCTCCACGTAGGCCTTGACCATGCGGGCCACCTCCTCCGCCTGGTCCGGCCCCGTCAGCCCCGTCTTCTCCTGGCGGGGACATTTGGTGCAAGAGTGTCTCAGCATAGCTGGCCCCCATGGTGCCGCAAATCTGAGGTGAAGCTGCCCTGCAACAAGCGCCTCTTGCCCTGCCTGAAAGGCTTGTAAACCACTGCAGTTGGAAGTGATGCAGAAGCGGAAGCACCTGGTAGTAGCGCTCCTTCCAGCCCTCCTCGCCGAGCCGGATGCGCGACTCTGACTCCACCATCGCATCAAAGGCGTCGCCCTTCTCCTGCAAGAAGCCACAGGCGATGCACGTGAGCATCTTGGGCAGTGGCGAATGGTGCATGGCCCGGTTTGCAGGGTGTGCTCACAAAGACACGATGCAGGAGCCAGGGCGGGTGTCAAGGAGATCGCTCATGCGTTCAGGCCTCAGCGAGAGCCGAGGCTGCCGCACCTTCAGCGTGGCGGCCATGGCGGCCTTGAGCTCGGCCTCGGCCTTGCGCTCGGCCTCCGCCGCCTCCTCCGCCACCTCGGCCGCCTTGGCGATGGCCAGCTCCTGCTCCAGCTCAGTCAGCGCCTCCTCCTCCTCCTCCTTCATGTACCGCGCCACTTCGTCGTCCTGCATGGGTAGTGATATGTTTCAACAAGGGACTGATCTACAGCTGACTGCCTCCTATGGTGTAGGGTGTGCAGATGCAATAGCATCCGCTTACATTCGTCACTGGCTCACCTACACCGTCAACAGCTATAGCAAGACCACCAGATCCAGTGTGTGGAAGCATGCAACGGGGTATCCACAAGCACCACACCTCGTCATCCTCCGCTGCTTCGTCTGCCTGGTCTGGCTCGTCAAGCTGCTCAGCTGCAGCACCCTCTTCAGCATTGGGTTCCATTGCCTGGGCATCAGCGGCTGTCTCTCCGAGGGCGTCCGGGGCTTGCCCCTGCTGTGCCTCCGCCTCGGTCTTCACTTCACTCTCCATGGCCTCAGTCTGGACAGCCTCGGAGGCGCTAGCATCCTCGACCTTAATGGCTGCAGCTGCTGGGTCCAGCCCCGCTGCGACGTCGCCTGCTGCAGGCTGCTGTGGATCTGCCGAAACTGGCTCTGCAGCTGCCATCGCCTCGCCCGCATCCTCTGCTGCTGCAGCTGCCGGGGTGTCGTCATCCTGCGCCGTCTTCAGCTTCTTCGCAGGTGCCTCCTCTGTTGAGGGTGCCTCCACCTCGGCTGGCGGCGCCTCTGGTGAGGCGCGCTTGACGCTGGCGCGCATGCGCGCTCGAAGCAGCTGCGCTGCGCTCTGGTTGCTGCCTGTGGGGGCAGCGGCGGTGTTCCCCACATCCGGCTGATGCGGGTTCCCTGCTGTGCCATTCTGGGCTGGGGGCCGGGGTCCATTGCCGGGCGTCACGCCGTTTGGCAGGCCCGACGGCGGCGCGGGCAGCGGAATGCCGGGCGGCGGCATGGGTGCGCCAGGCACCAGCAGCATCGGCGGCGGCGGGATGCCGGGTGGCAGTGCGGGCGGCGGAGACCGGCGGCCATACTCGCCAGCATTGTCTGCATGTGAGCGACAGGCATTCACCGCAGCCATCTACAAATTGGCGCCACTAGATGTCGTGCTGTATTCTACCTGCTTCTGCAGGATGTTGAATGCGGACAATCAACCGTACAGGGGATGGCATGAATGATACGAGGCAGGCAACAGGGATGCACGACAGGTGCATCATGCAGCGATGCTGCTGCTGTAGGATGACACGATGTGGACTGAGTGGGGTATAGGGAAACCCACCTGCAGCGAACAGGCTCTGCCTGAACTCCTCGCTTGGGGCTGCAGCTGTCCACTTGCCCGGGGCGCGGCCACGGCCGCCGCCCGGGCCGCCCCGCCCGGCCCTGTTGGCTTTCATCTGCTCGGCACGGGCCTGCAGCATGTGCATGACATCATGATGACTGTGCGACACAACAGATGTCAACATACCCTCGTGAGTGGAGCACGTTGCTCGCCGCAGTCCCACGACCGCAGTGCAGCGAACAGGGCACACCCTGTCTCGCTCCCGGCGCGACTTCTGCGCCGCCAGCAGCCGTGCGCGCTTCTGGAAGATCGCGTCCTCAAAGCGCCCCACCGTCTGGATGAAGGATTCCACTTTGTCCAGGCACACCTGCGGAAGGAGAGGCAGCCGGTGCATGTTGCGCAAACAGGAGGATGGATTTCACCCTAGTAAGAGCGTGAGCTGACCTGCATGTCACGATCTGCATGTCCGCTGAGCATGAACACTGTATCCTGATCGGGTGGAACACGCACTTGGCAAGGTTGAAAGGCCACAAGCAGGTGGCTGTGGGCACTACACTCTGCAAGCCCAAGAAAGCACGGACCTTGGCGCCCTCGGTGAGGTACCCGCCCAGGCGGGGCAGCTCCTGCCGGTACACCGACATCAGCAGGTCGATGGCGCCCTCCCGGATCTCCAGCGTGGGCATGTGCGGCAGGAAGTCGTTGCCCACGAAGAAGCACATGAACACTGCGCAGAGTCGGCACCGGGGCTTCAGATCCCCTGTTGTGTGCTGTACCACGAAGGCGTGCAGCCAAGAGTGCAGGAGGAGGACTGTGGGGCCAACACCCATGCAGTGATGCTGCAACAAGCTTCCTGTGAGTGTGACAAGCAGCACTGCTGCAGAAGAGCGAGTCAGAGCTGCGCACCAAAGTCGTCGATGATGCGCTCCGGGTCGTAGGGGAAGGCCAGCGGCTGGGGCGGCTCGAACTCCAGCGTAAGGTACTCCCGCAGCGCGCTGATCAGCAGGAACTGGTACGGCTTCTTTGCAATCTGCGGGGCCAAGGGGAGCCTTAGGGATAGAGGAGCCTCCACAATGTAGTCTCAAGGCCACGTGGATGCTCAGTGTTGTGTTAATCATTCGCACCTGTGGCTTCTGGACAGGCGCGGGAGCCGAGGGGTCGTCGCGTCCAAACATCTGCGCCCGAGGCTGCTGGTCTCGCTGCGGCTGCGTCACAATCTGCAATAGGCACACACGATGTCAGCTGTTTGAGAGACTGGAACTTCAGGAAGCCTTTGAAATCGATTGTGTGCGTCATTCGAGCAGCGGCAGACACGGGGCACTGGCGTGGTGCTGTGCATGTCACCGATGCACCTCGCGCAGGATGACGAAGTGCGGCTCGTGGGTGGCCAGCCCCAGCATGATGAGGTCGGCGTCCAGGCCGTACAGGCAGTGCCGGGTGTCGGGCGACCAGCCGGGCCGCCCCCGCTGCTCGCGCACATAGCTCATGATCTTGTGCTCGCCCTCGCCCGGGGAGTTGCTGTCCGACAGCATGACCTGCACCAGCAGGGTGACAGAAGTTTGTCAGTGGGGCACCTGGGATGCGCGCCAGAACAGAGCTGTGTCACAGAAGCTATCTGGTCAACAAGCTGTGCACTCGCCTCCCAGGGGCGAGCCACCCAGCACGGGGACAGAAGGCATGCAAACGCAGGAGATACAATCACTGAGAGTGGCAAGCAATGCTGTGGAATGAGGCATGTGCTGCAAGCAGGGCACCGTGATGTTGCGCCAGCCCGGGTCCGAGTTCAGGCGCAGGTGGATGTAGTACTGCAGCGCGACGGAGGCGCGGTGCATGAAGGGCGTCCCCGGGGTGATGGTGTTGCTGTCCCACGTGTGCCCGCTGTCATCCTTCTCAGGCAGCTTGATGCCCTGCGACAGAGCAGGTGGCACCTCTGGCAACCCCACGTCCAGCAATTATATGCGCATGCTCAGGACGATACTTGTGACGGCCCGTCCTTGCAGCAGGGCGCCTCAGGCGCACACCATGCTGCAGACCCAGGTGCAGCAAGCCGCCCCTTTGCTGACAGCGCAGCCGCAGCTGCAACGTGTCGGCCAGGGCACCTGCTTGGCCATGTCGGCGCGCAGGCGGGCCTCCTCCTTGGAGGCCTCCTCCCGCTCCTGCGCCGCCCGGAACCGCCGCGAGCGCTGCTGGTTCATCTTTGCGCGGGGCGCCACACCGTCTGCGATGTACATTACGAGCTTGACGACTGTTGTGGCAGGAGCTCCACCTTGCTGGCAGTATGAGGTCACCTTGAACACGTCAGGACCAAGCATGCAGGGTGCTGCTCACCGATGGCCATGTACAACAGCTTCCGCGGGCGCACAATGGCGAACAGCCTGTCCATGTAGTCGAACATTGCCAGGAAGACCTCGGTCTCCGTGGTGGGCGCAGGCTGTAATGAGGAGACACAGAAGTAAGCTATAGCGTCTTGACATACGGCTGAAAAGAAACTCATGACGGATCTCCCACATTGCAAGGTCTGCTGGCAGACGCACCCGGTCCTCGGGGTGGAAGCACGGGTGAATGATGTTGTTCATGTCCTGCAAAATAGCATAGCCACTAGTCGACGTCTGATGCCATGCCGACAGTGTCGTGAAGATATACCATGTGCAGCTGCGAGGGAATGGAATCGCATCATGCAGCAGCCAGCCGCCCTCCTCACCAGGTACAGGTTGTCAAACTCCATTTCGTTAGGGTTGGGCATCGACGTGTCCACCGGCACCTCCACACCGTCCACCCACTCCTGCTCCGCTTCCACGCAGTCCACAATGATCTTGGGGTACCTGAGCGAGTAATCAACCAAAAATATGGTCACCAGCAGCAAGCAGGGCATTGCCGCTCTAAGTGCACGCTGTATGGCTTGACGCAGCCAGGGGCGCCAGCTTCTGACACAGTGCTGACCTCTCGCTCAGCCATCTGTAGAACGCTGGGACGCCCATGCTGGACCTTTGTCAGGCTGTTGCAGCTACTGCCCGCCGCGGACCACGCCGTCTAATGAGCAACGGACCAGTGAACTCCCAGGAGCCCACTAACGAGCGTGAACGGCTGTCACTTGCTATTCAAGTATGGTTGAGGGGTCGTATGAGTATCTGATTCGACGATGGAGCGCTGCACCTGCTCGGATTGCAGCCTTCACTATGACCATGCACGCCTAAAGGAGACTGACTGCATGCAGCCCTTACTGTGTGATCCAAGTCGACCATAAATGTCGGTCAACCCGCAAGTTGTGTCAACGCAAGCAAGTCACATCCGCCCTTTTGCTTCCTTCCTGCGCAATAGACTGCAGGAGCGACAGGAGGTCCGGCAGGCTGTCAACTGTCTCTCGCAGACCTATCCTTGATAGTGCCCTTTCTTTTGGTGTGTTTTGTCAGAACATGCAACGCGACAAAAGGATGCAAGTGCAATGGGGGCTGCAGGTCACTGGCCATTTCGATGCTGCAGGGTGGCATTTCAAGGGTAGCTGGCTGCCAGGAGCTGCGCAGCCCAATAGTTCTGAGGGCAGTGTTTCGCAGGCGTTCCAGACAGCCGTGTAGCGGCGTTCGAAGGGTTGAAAGCTGCTCCACAAGAGCACGCGACAACATTATATGTCACAGATTATGCATATCCGCTAAACCCTGACAAAACGCCAACAACGCAACCAACCTGAGGGAACTGCATGGACCAGTGGCGGCCGACCACAGCAGCCCATGATTCTCTCAGTACCGGTACTTCGTGGAGTAGTCCTTCGGCGAGACCTGCAGACGGCAGACGTGCAGCATCTTAGGAAACCGAACTGCGCTCTGTTCATGGGCAGCGTCGGCAACTGGCCAGGGCGACTCACCACAAGGCCCCGCCCCTTGCGCGCCCCCCGGTACACGACCTCTACAATGTCGATGAACTCCTGCTTGTCTGTCATCGCCCAGTTGACTTTGTTGTTGTTGCCGGTCCCCAAATCAATCATGATATGCTGCAGGACAGGATCCAAACATAAGGGTGAGACCTGCAGACTGCCAGATGCCTGCAGTTCTGCGGACCAGTTCCTGAACATGAAATGCTGAACAAAGATTTGCGCACAATCAATACTTCTGAACGTACTGCGGGGCACAAATGTATCTATTCGACGGCCTCACCTTGTTCCGAAAGAAGAACATGGTAGTGCATGGGTCGTACAGCTGCATGGACAGCAACAACACACGAGTGCGACTCATGGTCGCATCCATATCAAGAACTGGTGTTACGCACACAAGTCAGAACAGGGTCTCTCAGCACGTCCTCACCTCGTACATCGTGTTGAAGTCCGGCACCTCTGTGATGTCCACCAAGTAGATGACGGCAAAGTTCTTGATCATGTCTGCCGTGTTTGCCAGGATCTGTTCAGACAACAGCTGACATCAGGCAAACCATCACACGCTTCCCGCAGGTGCGCGGCGCTTGGATGTGCCATGCGCACCTGGTCCATCTGCATGCAGTTCTCCTCCCAATCATGCCCAAAGCGGATGACAACCACGCGATCCTCTTCCTGCAGGATAACAAACCGTTGCCTTGACGGGTTGTGCGGTGGTTCGGTGCATGATGAAACATTGCAGGCAAACACATCGTGCGTCACTGCTGTGCGCAAACTCACCGACAAGATGGCCTGGTCTACGGCGAAGCCAGAGTGCAAATGTGGCAGTAAGTAGGACATGATTGCCTAACTGGCGCCGCACGGCGCAGCGTGTGGCGGTGTGTCACCAGGCAGCTGGGGATATGACTGAGTCCTGGGCGGCTTGTAGGATTGTTTCTGCAGTCGAGCCTGCGCAGCTATATGGTGCGCCTCAAGGGTGCAAATGATGTACAACGCCACCAGCTGGATGAGGATGGTACCCACAAGCTGCAATCAAACGGTTGCCCACGGCACGCGTGAGCTGCCAGGTCCGACGATTGATTGTCTGTTTGACACCTTCAGATCAGCATACCAGCAGTAGACCTTCTGTGGGCCGGTTCCATGCGAGCATGGTACATGGGAGCAGGAAGCAGCACGTGGAGCACATGCAAAGCCCTGTTCCGCCCGTGTTGGTGCGCGGCGAAGTGCAGCTTGCACGGTGCCCACATTGGTCTATCTGCTGCTACAGCTCTGCTTTGGGGTACCACGACCACCTTACATCAGACGCTGGATCGATCGGGGTGGCAATACGGCACAAGTTTGAGCTGGCTGATGGGACACACGACATAGGCCGGGGCCAGGCCCCGGACGTCAGTGCCCCTTGTATCAACATGATGTCGAAGGAGGATCTTGCCAAGCATGCGCAGGAGCTGGGAGACGCTGGCATCAGTAAGTGACTTGACCGCCGCTGCCTATGTGACGCACAGCATGCCATGCGGCTTTTCCGCAATGAGTTACTCCTGTCATGTGTAGCGGCGGATCACATGCAGCCATATCGTTGCTGCTAAGGCATTTGTGTGCACGCCGCGTGCCACTCACCTGGACTCATGCTGCAGCAGCTGCATGCGGGTTGGTACCAATCTTCCAATGCTGATTCAGCAGTCTGTTTGAGTGATGCATAGCGAGTGAAGGTATGTGCCTCTATAGGCGTGGAGCGCAAGGTGGATCTGCTGCGCGAGGTGAAGGAGGGCATTGAGGTGACTTTAACAGGCGACTATGACCACTTCCTGGCTGTCATGGTCCCGCCGCTGCTGGCCGCCCTTACCACCACGCAGCCGCAGGCCGCCAACACCCCCGTCCAGCAGCTCAGGCACACGGCACTGGAGATCCTGCGGCGCCTGCCGGCCAACCAGGTGCACTTTTCTGTAGCACTTCGTACATAAGCTCAGATCTACATCAGTTATGTATGCACAGGAAATGGATCATGGCTGCCTGTGACAGACGACCGGTGCTCATGTGGCCATCCTGTGCCTCACCTGCAGCTGCTGCTCAAGTATGTGCGCGGGATCATGGCAACGGTGATGGCGCTGCTGCCGGTGGACAATGCCGAGAATGTGGCGCTGGTGCTGCCGATGCTGGTTGAGCTGCACAAGGCCTTTCGGCAGCGCAAG
Organism: Diplosphaera chodatii; assembly: GCA_032358165.1. Taxonomy (NCBI): domain Eukaryota; kingdom Viridiplantae; phylum Chlorophyta; class Trebouxiophyceae; order Prasiolales; family Stichococcaceae; genus Diplosphaera; species Diplosphaera chodatii. Next base: position 321,328 of record JAALGY010000030.1, read on the forward strand.
ACTGACGCCGCGGCGGCTCCAGGTGCCGACGACGGGCAGCCGCCCATGGAGCAGCACGTTGCTCCCTACCTGGAGTTCGTGAAGAAGGTGCGGCCTTGGCACATGTGCTCAAGAAGTCGTATTGCAGGGTAGGGGCCCTTTGCCCGCAGTGATGATGGTTATATTTGTGGCTTGTCATCAAATCAACAGCGCTACCTGTCTGGCAGGTGTTCGAGGGATTGCCAGTCACGTACAACGAGCTGTTTGTGGACGGGCTGGCCAAGCCGGATGAGGCGGTCGCCAAGCTGGCGTACCAGCCGGCGCAGAAGTCCTTCAAGGTCGCCATCGAGTGCCCGGTCGTAGGTCAGTCACTGCAGATGCGCACTGTGTCTCGGTCGTCTGCTGATCATGTGCATGGTCTGTTCAACATCATCTCATTTGTACATGGCGAGGGCGATGGTGTGTGCTGTTGTGCTGCAGTCATGCTGCTGTACAGCCAGTATGGGCCGGCGGTGCAAGGCTACATGAGCGACCTGGTGAAGACAATGATTGCCGCTTTGTCACTACCAGGTGAACGGCCAAACGGAGTCCTGCTTTGGTATGCTGAATTTTCAACCTGGGTTGCCACGCTGGAGCATGTGTGGTCTGCCACCTCAGCCAACGGTCCGCGCCCCCCTGTTGCAGGGCCACCTGATGAGGTGCCGCCAAAGCTGAAGGCGCCGCTGGCAGAGCTCAAGCAGGCCCAGGTCCGCACCTTATGTCATCTTCACCTCTGTTCTGTGGATGGGCCATCAAAGAAAGACAGAGAACATCTACTTCTCAAGCATCAGCAGAACTGCACTGCAATGCTCAGCACTGCAGCAACTGCTTGACTGGCTTACAGTGCGCTCATCTGCTGCATCTGCTGCTGCACAGGTGAAGTGTGTCTCCTTTCTGACGTGGCTGCTGCGGGGCTATCCGGCAGCCATCATCGCACACCGGGTGTCGGTCACAGATGCCCTGGTCCACCTGCTGCGGACAGCACCAGATGTGGTCGCCATCCGCAAGGAGCTGCTGGTCGCCATGCGCAACACACTCACGCTGCAGCAAGTCCGCGAGTGAGTCTCCTGGGTCTGACATAGCACGTGGTGGTTTTCTTGTATGCAGGCGACTGCTCTGACAGGCGGTTCACTCTGCGCTTGGGACGCTTCGAGGCTGGCTGTGCGGTGGCAACAAAGACATGCAGGCAACGATGCACTGTCAATTTGAACATGCAGGTACTTCTACCCGAAGCTGGACCAGCTGCTGGTGGAGGAAACGCTGGTGGGGCGCAGCGCTGCTTGCCGCGAGGCGCTGCGCCCCCTGGCGCTGTCCATGCTGGCGGAGCTCATCCACCACGTGCGCACGCAGCTCAAGTACGGCCAGCTGGTCACCATCATCCACACCTTCTCCCGGTGCGCCGGCCCGCTGCCTTGGGGTTGTGTAGACATGTGAGGATCGACGCTTTGCTAGGGTCTTCAGTGTCATGTCTGTGAAGGATATGTCAAGATATATTGGAGTCATCGCCTTGTTCATGCCAATGCAACGTCTTCACCAGTTTAGCAAGTGCACATGCTGGAGCTCATTGCTGTTGTACCCGCTGGAGTGACAGTGACCCATGTGCCATGTCATGATGCCGCGCAGGAACCTGCACGATCCGGAGGTGCCGATCAACGTGCAGAGCACCTGCGTGCGCCTGATGCTGAACCTGGTGGAGGTGGTCATGCAGCGCCGGGCCGCCGCCACGCAGCCCGACCTGGAGGCCTACCGCGGCCTGGTCGCCTCCATCCTGGCGACGCTGTCCGACAAGCTGGCCGCCGTCGCCCGCAACACGCCGCCCCTCATGGCCGAGGGTGCGCGCCAACCGCTGCCTTGGAGTTTTCCACGCATGATGCTGCACCCTGCCAGACAGTCGCTGGTAGAAGTCGCTGATGTGTGTCTGTTCATCGTACCTCTTTTGGACGGAATACCAGGAGGGAATCTGGTTGCAGGCATGGCTAACCGCGAGGAGCGTGTCAAGAAGCGTGATGCGCTGCTGGCGTCAGATACAACCCGTAAGGAGGGGCGCACCTCCCGTCCCCGCATGGTCCTGTATTCTCAGGTAGGTGGATGGCCGTGCCGCCACTACAGCTGAGCTGCCAGGGTTTGCGAATACTTTTGGTGGTGGGTTGTACGACCGCCCACCAACGCTTTGCTGCGCAGGCGGTGTCACTGAAGGAGAAGAGCATTGCAGACTCTCGGAACCAGGTGCAGACGCTGGTCATGGGCATGAAGAGCCTGCTGTACTCGCTGTCATCCTTTGGCAACACACACCAGGTAATCCACGGAGTGAGCAAGCCTTCCTCTTTCTTTCTTCTGAGTATGGAAGACGATCCCTGAATCAAGACATTAAGCGAGCGCTCCACTTTGGCCAACCTCTGTACCCTTGTGCTTCCTGCAGCGTGCGCCTGCAGCGGGACAGCAGCTGCCCACGAGCTACGGCTTGCGCGAGGACGAGATGTCCCTTGCTGTGGACATCATGTCCCACGGCCTGCCGTCTTTGCGGCTCTTCGGCAACCACAAGGCGCAGGACGGCTCCGACATCTACGAGCTGTTCGCCGACATCTTTGTCATCCTGCACGTGAGCAGCTGCTGCTAAAGTATTCTCTGTGCTTGACAGAGATAGAGCATTTGGTTGTGTGACGTGCACATTAATCATGAAACCGGCAAATTGCCACAGTCGGCACGTGGCACACTCCAAAAAAACAAATCACGGTTGCAGGAGCCGCGCGACGCGATGGAGATTTTCACCGTCAAGATGCCGGCGCTGTTCGACGCCATGCTGGACGACTCGCGGCTGCTGTCGACCGCCGGCAAGCTGGCTGACGCGCGGCCCCACTCCCAGCAGGGCGGCGCGCTGGACATGGTGTCCGAGACGTCGCGCCAGTTCTGCACCGTCCTGGCCACCCACCTGGTGGAGGAGCGCCTGGACGTGCTGCAGGTGGGTTGCAAGTGCAAGGGCTGCAGCGCTGCTGCCTGCCAAATTGGCCTTGAAAAGCTGTTATGTGCTACACTGCTGTGTGTATGTTGAGCAGCCATCCTCAGACATCGTCACCTCCAGACTCAGCTGTGATGTTGAGCTGCAGGATCCAGAGAGCCCGGCAGCCGTGCTGGTGCTGCGGCTGTTCGGCGTCATATTTGACGTCATGGCCAAGTACAACGTGAAGACGGACGACATCCTGCTGCCCGTCTTCCCGCGGCTCATCTCCCGCACCCAGGAGCTGGCCGCAGCCGCCAAGAACCCATCAGGTTCGTGTCTAGTGTGGTCGCCATGGGGAGGCGCAGCAGACATCGTGATCTCAGGAATGACAGGCAATGGGGCCAGGTGCACCAGACTGCTGCGTCAGATGTCGGTCCTTTTTGAGCAGCATCTGCCTTTTGGGCCTGCAGGGTTCCTGAGGCTGCAGGTCACGCTGTTCCGCACGATCAGCAGCGGCAAGTTCATGGACATCTACAACACCTTTGCAGCCGGCCCGCTGCTGATCGACACCATCAACTTCCTGACTGCCATGCTGCAGACGCCCGCGTCTCAGGCAGACAAGGTATGAACCGAGTCGTGTTGCATGCTGCATACCGCCTGCTGAAGTGCATGCACTGCAGCCTCTGCTGTGTCATGCATTGATCAGATGCAATTGCTTCACAGATTACTGAGGTTGACGATTTGTTTTGCGCCCTGAATGCTGACATCCTCTGTCGACAACTGGCAATGGCTGTGCTGTGCAGGAGGCGCTGCTGGAGTCGTTCCTGATCATCCCAGCCCAGCTGGCGCACCTGCTGACCTTCGTGCCGCGCATCATGCCCCCGCTCGTCAGCAGCCTGCAGGTGCGAGCCGCTGCCTGGCTCTGGCATCTGCCTGCCGATGCAGTACCCCTGAGCAGCTGCCCATCGGCAGCCTCTGCACAGTGGCGTTGACGCTTGAGCTCCAGAGCGCCTCCGACATACCAAACATCTTTATACTGAAGGGTGGTTTTGCACACACATGCAGGCGCGGCCGGACCTGGTGAACCTGGCGCTGCGCACCCTGGAGTACTGGGTGGACACGCTGAACCCGGAGTACCTGGAGCCGGCCATGGCGGACGTCATGCCCCGCCTCATGCACGCCCTGTGGTCCCACCTGCGCCCGCCGCCCTACCCCTTCGGCCCCAAGGTGCTTTACCGGCCCTCTTGATCCCGCCATGCCTGCCACGTGTCTGACAGGACCTGCTCAATTACGTAGATGGTTGCGGCGTGACGCCTGGCTGTGTTCATGCAATGCAAGCGATGGCTTTGAAGGTTGTCACAACGTGCAAGGCTCGGCCAGCCTGCTGACGAGCGTCTTTGCTGCCTGGGCCAGGTGCTGCAGCTGCTGGGCAAGCTGGGGGCGCGCAACCGGCGGTGGCTCAAGGCGCCGCAGGAGGTGGTGTACCGGGAGAACCCGGAGCACGGGCTGCGCGCCATCCTCATGTTCAGCCCCGACCACCAAGGCTTCCTGTTTCCGCAGGAGCGCCTGCTGTCGCTCATGCGCAAGCTGGTCGGCAAGACCGACGCGGGTGTGTGCGGATACTGGACCCTATTCTTTCTGCATGGTTGGTGCATGTTGACTTGATCAATTGATCAATTACAAGAGACTCTGCCAACACACTGCTTTATAGGATCTGGTCAGCGGTCATCAGCAGCTGCGCGCAAGAATCTAACAAGGCTTCTAGGTGGTACATAAACTTGGAGTTGCGATGGTGCTGAGCGGGCATTCTGTGCTGTGCTGCAGGGCCGAAGGATGCGCACGCTCGCCGGCAGGGCCTGCGCTTCCTGCACGTGACGCTGGCGGCGATGCTGAACCTGCGCTCGCCGGCTGACAGCACGCTGCCGGGCCGCAGCGTCGACAAGCTGGCCGCAAGCCTGTGAGTGTTCAAACTGGATGCTATCCGAAACATGATAGGCTGCTTTCCGCTGCTAGTCAGCTGGGCGATTCGCAGAACTCCCCTGGCGATGTGTGCCTCAAACCCCTGTCAGCTGGAGTGCTGCGCTCACTTGCACATGTCTTGAGCCTGCAGGTTCGGTAAGGGCAAGCGCTCGCACGCCGCGCCGTCAGAGCCCGACTCCTCGCTGCCACACCCCAAGACGCGCATGATGCAGCTTGCCGAGCGCTCGGTGTGTCCTGTGGCGCTGACGCCTGGGCCGTGCCACTTGTATGGCTCTTGCAAGATGCTTGTGTCTGGCTGAGCTACTGCTGCTGACTCACATGCCTTCGTTCCTGTCCTGCAGCTTGTGCGCAAGCTGCTGATCTCGGTCACAGCTGCAGCGACGGATCCGCAGCTCGCAAACGATGCCCAGCCCTTTGCCCACCACATGGCACGCCACCTCGCCATGCTGCTGGCAGTAGGTGAGGCGCCCTGCGCATGAGTACAGTGCTTGGTCCATTCGGCGGCTTGCCCCTGATGGCGCATACCAGCAACGCTAGCAGACACGACTTCACTGATGTCCTGCACACTTGTTGCAGGGCTAACGGGGCAGTCTGCCATCACGGCTCGCCCGCCGCCGCCCGCCAGCCGCCCCGGGGCCCCGCCGGGTGCGGTGGTGGCGTTCAGTGGCACCGCAACAGACGGGCAGTTCAACCCAATGCTGTACCTGGACGTCCTGATGGAGGTATGCGATGTCAGATCTGCTCATACTGCATACTATCGCATCCACACCGGACACTGCCATGTACCTGACCAGATCAGTCGGATGTCGTGGTAGAGTCACAATGACCCGACGTGCACATGCCATGCTAAGCAGCTGATCACCCCAGCATTGCCCCAGCAAGTCCGAGCCCGTTCATCATCACTGCCACTTGCGATCATGCTAGGTGATCACCATGGAGGGCCGGCAGTCGGAGGCGGGGCTGGAGTGCCTGGGCGTGTTCCTGGACACCCTGCAGCTGCTGGCCGGGGCGCGCGACCGCCACCGCATCCCCGTCGAGCCGCCGCCGAAGGGCGCCGCCGCTGCGGCGGCGCCGCCGGCGCAGCCCGCGCCCAGCCCGCAGCCCGACTCCGCCCCGGGCCTGGTGCTCCTGGCTCCAGCCCCAGGGGCGCCTGCAGCTCCCCCTGCAGCGACCGCCGACGCGGGGCAGGCTGCGACACCCACACCCGCGGCGCCGCCAGAGCAGCAGCAGCAGGGGGCGGAGGCGGGGGAGGAGGCGGCTGCGGACCTGCAGTGGCGCGTGGCGGTGCGGGAGCTGCTGCCCCGGGTGCTGCACCTGTGCTACGGCCCCGCCTGGGCCACGCGCCTCGGCGGCGTCGCCGCCATGGAGCTGCTGACCGAAAAGTGAGCTCCCAGCTCCAGGCTCAGCTGTACCACTGGCTCTTGTTATCGCAGCAGCCTGGCGTTTCACCACACATGTCGCTTGATGGACCCAGCTGAAGCACAATGGCACATGTTGCTGACGTGATATGAATGCATGGCAGGCTGCCGCCGGCGCCGCTGGTGGGCGTGCTGCCGGAGACCATCCGCGCGCTGCTGGCTGTGGTGCAGGCGGGGCCCACCTACGCAGCATCACGCCGCGAGCGGGTGCGAAGACGATGACCCTGCATAGTTCCTCTTTCAGGTCTTCCCCCACATTGCTTTGACCTCCAAGGTGCGAAAAAGTACCAGACTACAGTCAGCATCCGAACAGCCCAGCTGTTGCCCCTTCCAGGTGTCCGCCGCCCTGGAGGCGCTGCTGCGCAAGGCGCTGCTGCGGCCGCTGCCCGAGGTGGCCGGCGAGGCCAAGGCCGAGGCGCCCGTGCTGCCACCAGCTGCTGAGGCAGACCAGGTGGATGCTCATTGCGATAAGGGAAACAGTGCCTGTGACCCCTGCTTGTAGCGCCCCATGGCAGGTGTCACCGAGTTCTGTGAACGCCCCAATGCACCGCTCCAGCAGGGCCCCAATCGTGCGGAGATCGAGTGGGACAAGGCCATGGCGGCGGAGCACCCGGTCGGCACCCCAGTCCCACAGCTGACTGGGGCCGCGTCGGCCACATCCGCGGCGCTTGGCACTAAAGCCACGCCAGCATCCACTGCCGCCGGCGGCGCTGCCGCTGCAGCCGGCACAACGCCAGCGTCCATAGGAGGCGGCAAGGTACTGGCAACTCTGTTGAGCGCATGTCCAGATGACACTCTCAATGTGAATCTGGAAGGGAGCAACCCTTGTACCAGTGTGCAGCGAATAGTGAGTTGTCAGTGTTCATTTGGCAGCAGCCGGCGGCAGATCCCCCGGCTGAGGCCTCCGCCGAGCCCGAGACGCCGGCCGCGCGACGAGAGAAGTCGCCCACAGCCGCCGCCAGCGTGCGGCCCAGCCGGGCGAGCAGCAAGCGCGGCCGCGCTGGCACACGTCGCAGCCCCGCAGCGGCCGCCGAGGACGACGATGACCCCGCAGATGGGGAAGACGATGACGAAGATGACAAGGTGCAGCTCTCGAACATCTCCGCACGTATTCGCCCAACACCTTCCGCAGCCCTGAGCCGAACGACCATGTCACTCCCACACCTGTCCTGCTGAGCAACATTCGGCATTTGCAGGATGGCAAGGCAGAGCCCGCATCCAAGTCCGGCAGCCCGGAAGCCCGCAACGAGGGCGGCGCCTCGGCGGATGAAGACGGCACCGAAGACATGGATGAGGACGGCGAAGAAGACGGCGAGGAGGATGAGGAGGAGGAGGACAAGCCGCGCGCCAAGCGGGGCGCCTCCCGCGCAGCCGCCTCCCGCGGCAAGAAGGGTGCGGTCCCCCCAATCGCTGCAAGCACCTGATGCTGCTTGTAACTCCTTTTCTTCGCGAGTTGTGCAAGGCCTGCAGCCGGCAAAGTGACCTTCTGCCTGCTGGGCAGTGACTTGCCAGGCGAGACACAGACAGCTGGAAAGGCTGTCGCTGCGCAATGACGGCACCGCATGTGGCCGGCAGGTGCTGCGGCCAAGAAGGCCCCGGAGAAGCGGACGCCTGCGGGGCGCGGCGGCAGGGGGCGGGGCCGCGGCGCAGCGGCCAAGCGTGAAACGTCAGCCAAGCCCGGCCGTGGGCGCGGCAGGGTGAGCTGTTTCATGGTGCCCGAGAGACGTGCTGCATCGTCTTTGAGTGACAGCAGGCAGACTCGCTTGCGTAAGTTCCAGAGGGGATGCAACATGAAGTATTGTATGTGCAGGGCGTCTCGGCCGCCAAGGCGTCACCACAGGAGAAGGAGAAGTCCGTGCCCGCGACAGCCAAGCGCAAGTCCGCGGCCGCTCTGAAGGCCGAGAAGGCCAAGCAGAAGGCCGCAAAGGTGTGGACAGCACACAGATCATCCTTCAGAGTTCAACAAGCCGTGAACCTTCTGCGCAGGCGACATGTGGTATTGGCTAGGTTCCAAAACCCTGTTCGCAATGCGCAGGCGAAGGGCGCCAAGGGTCGCAGCGCGCGCGCCTCGCTGCGGGCGGCCACCCGGCAGGAGTCCATCTCGCAGCAGACGTCGGAAGCCGAGGACAACGACGAGGAGGCTGGCGGCGTCGGCAGCGAGGTACGCATGCTGCTGCACTGTTTCGAAGGCCTTCTGCCCTGTGTCCAAAGGCTCACTGCACCAAGTACCCTTGGCGCCGCACCGGCGGCTGGTGTGTGAATGTCTGCAGCAACCTTCTTGATCTTGCCACGTTTGTTTGATCCCGATGGTGTGTCCATGCGGAAACTGCAGGACGGCAGTGAGCACGAGGATGCTGTTGCCGCCTCTGCAGCGGCCACACCCACGCCCGCCAGCCCTGTAGCCAGCGACGCAGACACGGCGCTCACGCCGCCCAAGGACGCCAAGGGTGCGCTGGCTTCGACGCCCTGTCACTTGGTCAGCAGATGATGTGACAGCAACTGAGCGTGCCAGGGCTTCTTGCCCTGTTGCTGGTAGGTGGGCTGCCTGCCAGCTGTCGATATGAGCCACTGGCAGTGGCGGTCTGCTGACGATTTCCACATGTGTGTGCCACAGTCAAGGACGATGGGGATGGGGGCGATGCGGCTGCGGAGGTGTCCAAGACTCCTGCAGCGGCTGACACCCCTGCAGCGGCTGATGCTTCTGCGCCTGCTGAGAATGGGGCTGGCACGAGCGGCGCGGCGGCGGATGGCCCAGAGGCAATGGATGCTGATGCGCCTGGTGCTGCTCCTGCTCCCGAGGTGCTGCCTGTGCATCCTCAGCCGCTCTGCCCCCATGCCACCTGATCTCATGCATGGGCGTCGCACTGGGCTGTTCGCAGCATCTGCACATGTGCATCGTGCAGTCTTATGACATAAGTGTGAAGGATGTCGAGAGACGGCGGACATGTGATTGCTGTGTTGCGCAGGTCAAGCGGCAGGACTCTGTGGCAGCAGGCGCGGCGGAGGCAGCAGCGCTCGTCACGGTGAGGACATCTGTCCAAGTGCTGATTGTTGTTGCTCAAATCCGCATGCTGCACTGGTGGTAACGAACAGCCGCTGCAACAGCATGGTCTGCATAGATTGGGTCGATCAATCAAACCGGAGCCCTGGCGGGAGCCCCCCTGTAACGCAGCACTGCCGAGTGCAGGCACCGAGCGGCACCACCAGCCTGGGCCAGGCGCCGCCCGCGGCTGCGCAGGCGCCGCTGGCAGACGCCGCTGCAGCGGTGGTGGAGCCCGCCGACACCTCTGCTGGCGTGGTGCGCGGGTCAATATGTCTGTTGCCTCTCTACTGGCTCTGCAGGTTACTGCTGCACAATTGCCCGCGCCGGCCAGCGGCAATGCCAATGTATCGCAGCCACTGCAACAATTTCAACTTCATGTGCCTCTCAGATGCACTGCATCCACTTGAAGCTCCTGAAGAGCTGAGCACACTCTGCGATGCAACAGGGTCTGGCGGAGGGCGTCAGCCCCGCGGACCTGCAGTCGGTGCTGCAGGCGCTGGCACACGCGCTGTTCGCGCCGCACACCGCCCCCGCCACCCGGCAGACCGCTGACGAGTGCCTCAAGGTGTGTTGCACACTCACTCATTTCCTGTGCCTTCGTGTCCTAAGCTCAAACCGAGAGGCTTACGACTGGTTGCATAGCGTCGTAAGAAACGGCTCTAGGCTCCTCAAACCAGCAGAGGTGCTGATTGGCTCGAGCTTGCCGAGTTCGATGTCGTGAGACGAAACAGGTCAATGAGCTCGGTCAATGTGATCTCACTGGATCTGGGTGACAGCGATTGACTGATTCGAAACCGTCTGAAAATCTTCACCATCCCCTGCGGTGCAGCTGATTTGCACGGCGACGGGGGAGAGCGCGGCGGCGCTGCTGGGCCCGCTGACGGGGGGCCTGGTGGGGGAGGCGCTGCGCCGCCACGGCTGCCGCCTGCTCCCCGTCGCGGCGCCCGCCACGCTGCTGGGCCACGCCGCCGTAGCCACCTACTGCCTGCAGCAGCGCCCCGCGCTCCTGCCCCTCTCCCCGGTGCGCATCTGGTGCAGACGTCTGGAGGGCATCTGTGTAAAGGAGACAGCAGCAGTGAACATGCTTGCCACAGACTGTTCAGGAGATTGCTTCAGATGGCGAGCAACTGGCTGACCACCATGCACCTGCCAGTCTGTATGAGCTGGCAGAGTCGTGAGCTGTGGGAGCTCGACTGCCTCTCGGGCTGACGAGCAGGTCTGCCGCCCCTGCAGGAGCTGGTGCAGGTGCTGAGCGACGCGTACGTGGTGCTGGACTGGGACGACCGCACCCTGGCCGCCAAGCTGCTGCCGGTGGCGGCGACGCAGCGGCAGCCGCCCGGCCACGCGCCCCGCGACGTGCGCCGCGCCTGCATCCGCCTCCTGTCCGCCGCGCTCGCCTGGTCCGAGTTCAGGTGGGGCTTGGCACCTAGTACATCAGCAAACCCTGAGATGATCCACTATTGGATGGTGGCTGAGAGCCCTTGGATGGTTGCTGAGAGCCCTGTCAGGCATCACTGTGACTGACAGAGGCTGACTGGCGACGGAATGACAGCTTGATCATGTCGTCCAGCAGTTTTCAGATTGCAGAGCAGGACGATGCAGGGAAGATTACGGGGTCGTGAGACACGCAAGCGCTGTTGGCCTGTGCAGGAACTCGGCGGACGCGACGGTGCAGCCGCTGCGGGACAACGTGATGCAGCTGTTCTTCCGGCGGCTGACCAGCCACGACGCGGAGCTGGTGAAGGCGGCGCGCGCGGGGCTGGCCGCCGTGGTCGCCCACCAGCGCATGCCCAAGCAGCTGCTGCAGGTGCGGGCGGGGCCCGGCCCGCCTGAACCTTGAAGTGCATGGCTGTATGTGTATTTGTCGAGTTAGAGTTCGGAGGCGTCGCAGCTGTTGACGCCTTGTTGGCTGCTGTAGCACGCAGCAAGTCAGCCTGCTCTTCAGTGTGGACTGCCCACAGCGCTGCTGCAGGCAAGTCAGCTAGACTCCTCGTGACCTCCTAGTTTACATGTCTGAGCACTGTGCTCTGGTCGGGGCAACGGCGGGCTGGAGTCGGCGCCTGCTGATGGGGTGGGGTGCTGCGTGTGCAGGCGAGCCTGCGCCCGGTGCTGGCCAACCTGGCATTCCACTACAAGCTGGACCTCACGGTGCTGCAGGCGCTGCAGCACCTGCTGGCCCTGCTGTCCTCCTGGTTCAACGTCACCCTGGGTGCGCCGCTCTTTGCTGTCAACAACCCTTCTTGTAGTTTTGATGCAGTGCAAGTATGGTAGTGCACAGCGCAGCTAGCGCGACCGGCAGCTTGATGTTGCCGCCACTCAGATTGCGGAATGCAGTTCTTGCCCAATATCCGGCTGCCATCTGCCTGCACCACATATCTCACTGCCCGACATGACGCTGTGGTCCACATCAATCACCAGGCGAGAAGCTGATCGAGCACCTGAAGGCGTGGCTGGAGCCGGAGAAGCTGGCGGCGCAGGAGTGCGCCTGGCAGCCGGGGCAGGCGCCCGAGATTGCGGCCGCCATCCTGGAGCTGTTCCACCTGCTGCCGCCCCAGGCCGCCGGGTTCCTGCACTCCAAGGGTGCGGATTAAACTGTTGGTGCTCAAGTTTCTCGCTTCTTGCTCACAAATGTGCCCGGCCGCAGTGGCAGGTGTGCAAGCCCTCTGCTGCAGCAGCCCAGATTTCGGCGGCCCTCTGTCAGGGCTGTCCTGTGGGATCTTGCACGGGTTGGGTGGCCGTGTTATACCATACATATCGCAGCTCCTCATTCGGTATGCTGGGCTGACGAGCTCTGCGTGCGGCGTCGCGCAGAGGATCGCCCGGGGCTGGTGGTGCTGACGATCGAGCTGGAGGGGGCGCTGCTGGCGACGCAGGGCCCCCCCACGCCCGCCAAGCTGACCAGCCCCTACCGCGCCCCGCTCACCAAGTTCCTCAACAAGTACGCCGGCGACAGCATCGCCTACTTCCTGGACCCCACCCGCATGCTGGTGAGGCGGCACTTGGCAACCTGCGCTGTCTGCATGCCACCTCTCACACATCTGGTGTGCTCAACAATGACACGCTTGAAGGGAAGAGTGTCCTTGCTTCAGCTTCCACTTGGCAGGTGTATGTGTGCTTGATTATGCAGTGAAGGGTATATAGTCAGCTGGCAAAGTACTCGAGCTGTTGAACGACTGCCAATCTGCTATGTGTTGCACGCTGATGCAGAACCCTGCCTACTTCCTGCGCTTCCTGGACATCCTGCGGTCCCCAGAGGGCGAGCCCCTGCTGGATCAGCTGCTGCAGTCGGAGGACAAGCTGGCTGCCCTGCTGCCGCCGCCCCCACCCGGTGCGCGGCAAGTGATACTCGTCGGCCAGGAGAGATGTTGGCTGATCATCCGTCGTTGTCAAGCAGTACATTGCATCGAAAGTGCTACATACGAACAGGTCGAGCCAACACCCGATCAATGCAGTGTTCCTCACCTCAGCTTGCTGACAGTGCTAGGCGGTACTCCTTGCGTAGGCACTGCGATCACGGGCCCCAGGGGGGAGGCGCCCTTCCACACGCTCCAGCTGCTGGAGGCGGTCATTGAGCTACGATCGCAGTGGCTGCCAGAGCGCATGTTCAAGTTGCTCATGGAGCGCTGGCGCCACCCCGACCGCGCCGCACGGTAGGGACAACATACGCTCTCTTCCAGTTGAGATGTTTGGAGTTGATCAGTCAGACCAGCATTTGCACCTGCTTGAGAAGCAATGGTTGCATCGCTTGCTTTGTGCCCCGCCTGCAGCGTGGCGCAGGAGGAGACGCTGCCGCGGCACCAGCTGCTGGAGTCGCGCCGCCTGGCGGCCTGCATCCTGGCCTACGTGTCGTGCCACCACGACGCGGTGGCGCCCCTCTTCGAGCTGCTCGCCGCGCTGGAGGCGCCCACCGCCGTCGACTTCAGCTTCGTGCTGGATGCGTACGAGGGCTTTGCCAAGAGCTTCAGCGCTGCAGAGAAGGCCAAGGTATGTCGGAGCAGCATCGTGTCCACAGCCAAGTCTGCTGTTTCAGCACCTGTGACGCCCTGAGGAAATGGCCAACAGGTCTAGCGGGGCTCTTCTGGCATGTACTCCTTGCGATCCAGTGTGAATGTGGCAATGTCACCGGGGTACTATCAAGAGCAGGCCTGTCACAGCAGAGTGTGTCTTGCATTGCGGACGAACTCCCTTCGTCTGCCCACAGGTGGTCACCTACTTCCTGGACCTGGCGGTGGAGAAGCAGGCGCCGCAGAAGCACCTGGCCATGGCGCTGCGCTGCATCGTGCTGCCCATGCTGGAGGGCGCCGCCGACGCCAAGCAGCAGGTGCTTCATGTTTTGAATGATTCATGTTGTGCGCCACAATAACAGACAGGTATGTCGAGAAGCAGTGGCGCGCTGGCGGTGCGCACCGCCTAAGTTTGGCTGCGCTGCTGATTGCGCCACTGAAGTCATGTGCATGGCAACTCATGCTGACACAGCTGCGGGTGCTATAGGTGCTGACGCCGGCCATGCTGCACACCATCTTCCGCCGCATCTGTGACCCCGACAACCCCAACAACCTGGCAGGTGACACACTGCTTGGTGGAGTTGCACTGTTGCTCTGCAGATATGGATCCCCACCTAACCAGAGGCTTTGACACTTGATCGTGACGCCGAATGTTTGGTCATGCAGCCACATACGACGAGGAGCTGAAGACGGGGCTCCTGCAGCTGGCGTGCTGCCTGATCCGGACAGCCGCCCCGCTGCTGCAGGAGCACCGCAAGGAGCTGCTGTCCTTTGGCTGGAACCACCTCAAGCGCGACGGCAGCAGCTGCAAGTACCACGCCTTCCTCGCCGTCGCGCGCTTCCTGGTCGCCTTCCACGCGCCCGAGAAGATCACGCTGCAGGTGTGTCCTGCACAGCTATGTTTGGAATACTACCCGTCTCCTTGCTGATCTCGACTATAGCTTTGCTTGTCAGCAGCATGAAGGCTGTGCTTTCTGAACCTTATACTCAGCCTACTACACATGTGGCGTGCACAAGCCATCGCAGCTCTGCAGATTGCTGGTGTTGCTGGTGTTGGTGGCTCCTCAGCCGTGCTACCTCCGATGTTGCAGGTGTTTGTGGCGCTGCTGCGGGCGGTGCAGCCGGACGCCAAGCGGCCGCTGGTGCGGGAGGCGCTGGACATTCTGACACCCGCGCTGCCCACCCGCCTCGCCCCAGGTCTGCCAACCCTGCATGCACAGAATTCATTGCTCTAACATGCTCACCTCTGACCACTAGCAGGATTGCGAGCATACTGAGCCCTCAATCTGTGAGCGTTCTGCTTGCCTCGAGGTGTGTCTGCTGATAAGACCCTAGACAATCGTTGTCTCAGATGCGCGGGTGGCCTGCCCTGCAGTGGAGGCAGGCGAGTTCCCCAAGTGGAGCCGGTATGTAAAGAAGGTGTCCAACGAGGAGGCGGGGTCGCTGCACCAGCTGGTGCACATCTGGGCCACCATCGTGTGCCACGCCGACATGTTCACCTCCAGCCGCGGCGCCTTCACGCCCCAGATGGTCCACAGCCTGCAGCGCCTGGGTGAGCCTGCAGGCATTGCTGTCTTGCAGCAAGCGTGGCCTGGTGGCGTCGGCCCACCTTCAGACTCGTGTAGTCTGCTTGTGGCGTAGGAATTGATTCAGTACAGGTGGTCTGGTTCAGTGCTCCCGCCTGTTGCATAGCATCATATGCACCTTGGCTGACCATGGCACGATGTGTCTGCAGGCCTGACGAACGGCGCGACCCAGGAGAATCGGCGCCTATCCATCGACCTGGCGGGCCTCATCATCTACTGGGAGCAGAAGGCCATCGAGGCCGGCGCCACCGCAGTGCAGGTCGGATCCAGTACCGTCATCCACTTCTTGTGACCTCTGTGTTGGTCGTCCCAACTACTCCGCTGCATGCTGAAGCAGAACATTGCTGTTAGCAGTACTATCAATCATGAGGAGCATGCACATCTCCCCATCTGCGACTGTCAACGCTGACTGCCTTCTGGTTCGTCCTGTTGCAGGCAAGCTCTCCCACTGCCAGCCGCAAGCGGCCGCGCGAGGAGGCTGAGCCCAGCAGCAGCGCCCCGGTGTCGTCAGAGGGCGGGGGCCTGCCCTCAGGCGCAGCCCGGCTCTCGCGCCTCAGGTGCTGCACATCAGTGTCAGAGCCCAAAAGCTGTTGTCAGATTCTATTGCTTGTCCTCACGCAATGGTCTTTCCGTTGGCTCACTAGGCGAGCATGGAAGGTGATCAGCTTTCCAGAAACCACTGCAATGTCTGGATTGGCCTGAGGAACTTCGCTCGCATGTGCAGTGCTGCTGATGACGACAACACTGCGGACGAGCCATTCGCGAAGCAGCTACGAGTCAGCGATGCCGACCTTGCAACACCACGTGCGCTGATTGGCCTGTAGGCCATACAGAAAGTCTGATGTGCGTTACTCAGCATAGTTTGCTGTCAGCATACTTCAAATCTCCGTTGACCAGCTGAGCATTGGGTCTGCAGGCATCGCACCAGTGGATGCATCGGGGTCAGCGGCAGCCGCCGCTGCTGCAGCTGGCGAGGCGAAGCTGCTGGCCGACACTGAGCTGCAGATGCGAGGCAGCGCCGGGATCCAGTGCGTTCTCACCTTCTTTCCCTGGGCACGACTGACGAGGATGCAGGACGCTTCGAGCTGTCATGTTTCACATCTCAGCAAACATCCTGCCTGCTGCAGAGCATCACCTGTGGTCATCAAAGATGGACCCTCAGCAGGCGACCTTGCGTGTTACCCCAAGTAGGCTGAATGACACGGTCAGCATCGACACTGATGCTATGCTGCAACCTGACAGGGACGGAGCCGGCGAGCGGCTGCCGCTGCACATGGCGGAGGCGCTGGTGAACTTCCTGGCTCGCATGGCGTTCCTGCTGGCCAACGACGGGCGGGATGCCGACATGGCGGCACTGCGTGCCCACACGCTGGCGCTGCTGTCTGAGGGCCTGGACCTCTGGCCCACGGTAGGCAGTGTGTTCTCTAACACAGTGCAGTGGCTCCAGTTGTTCAAAACAAGCTGGCATGCTGCCCTGGATGCCATGTGGCGTCTAGTGGCGCAGGCCAGCCATTCGGTGTGCGTATTGCACTCTCGTAAGAAGTGTCTGCTGCATATGGCTGATGAAAAATGTAGGAGGAGCCCGTAGGCAGCCGTTATGCGCAGAGCTTAGCTGCTTGTTTCTATCGCAGAGCCGAGGTTTCTGCGTTTGTGCTCCGCAGGTGAAGATCCGGCTGTCATACATGGAGCGCCTGCTGCAGCAGGCAGCCGCGGCAGTGCAGGCAGCAGCAGCAGCCCAGCAGCCCCAGGGTGGCCGTGACCAGCAGGCTGCGCAGCATGCAGCCCAGGTATGCTCAGACTCACTGGTGGCCTTGAAAACATTCGAGAGCACTTTGCATTGTCAACACCACGCACCATGCAGCTGCCACTAGAATGGCAGTGTGTAGAGTGTGCAGAAGCATCTGTAGTTGTACATGTGGTGTTCCTCACTATGCCCGAGGAGTTGCTCTCAGATGGTTGCACGTTGCGATTGCGATTGCTGCAGGCGGCCCAGTCTCACCGCTCAGCGCTGCAGATTGGCCTGAACGTGGTGAACCGGGTTCTGGCTGCACAGCCGCGGGAGTTTGTGCTGGACACCGCCAACAGCGGTGCGATCTGTGTCCAACTTCGAAATGACAGCTCAATGCTGTTTCACGACCGCCTCAATAAGTTGTGTTGCTGTCTCTGATGTACCCCACTCATCGCAGGCGCGCGGCACATCGTGATGCTGCTGGAGCCGGCATTCGGCTGCGCCGCCCCCACGGTGCCCGAGCTGCTGGCCAAGGTGCTGGCGCAGCTGTACACCGCCTTCCCGCCCGGCACCGATCTGCCGCAGGAGGTGTGCACGGCAGCAGCATTCGTGGCAGTACTACCGGCTCCCCCTGCCACACTGCACTTCTGCTGACTGTCCTCACTAGCTGGCTCACATGCACTGTCTTACAATTTCACATTGCGGCTTAGCACTGGAGATTTAGGGGTGCTGTTGATCAACCCCCCTGTGTGGAGCACACATGCTGCGCATGGTGCAGCCATTCGCTTCATTCAACGAAGCAATATGCAAGGTGCGTAAATAGGCTATTACCTTGCAATCCGAGTTCGTTGAGGTTGTTTCACCCTTGTCCTTGTGGCGCAGGCGGCGGACATCCAGGCGCGGGTGGGGGAGCTGATGCGGGGGGCGCTCGCGCGGGCGGCGGACCCCAAGGAGCCCATGACTCCCGGCGACCTGCTGCGCCTGGCCGCCACCGTGCGCGTGCTGGAGGCGCTGGCGCCGGTGGGTGCACGCCCCCAGGCCTAGGGGTGCTCAAGGCTAAAGCTTTAGGCACTGGCTCTCGAGATCTATGACCATCGCCGCGGTGCAGCATGCCACTGTCTCCCAGAACCCCAGGCGGGGCGGTGCTGGGGTAAACCCCGGGCCATTGAGTAGCTCAACGGGCTCAAGTCAACAATGGGCTCCCTGGAACAGGTTGTGCCGCAGCATGTGGACGAGCTGTGGGTGATGGGCCTGGTGTCGGCGCTGTTCCGGCTGGCGTCGGACCACAGCAACGCGAAGAATGGCGGCGGCCCCATCATTCGGCAGGACCCCAACGTGCCCCGCCTCGCTGAGCGGTACGCTTGGCCACCAGCTGCTTCGTGTCCTGCCTGCCTCAGGCGGACCTTAGGTTCCAAAAGGAGTATGTACGGTGGTAGACCTTGTGACATGGCAAAGGATGCCGGTCATATGTGCATAGGCGAACGTGCAGACCACACCTGCTGCTGATAGAGGATGTTGGGTGCAGGGCTGAGGGGGAGGAGGCATGGCAGCCGGACTATGCATCGCTCACCTGGGTGGTCCAGCACAGCCTGCGGCTGGGCGCTCCGCATGTGCTCGGCGACTCGCATCGCAAGGTGAACGCACAGTGCCTGCTGCCTGCGCCTGCAGATGTATGTTGCCCTGTTGCCACTTTATCGTTCACCAGCGCCTCCCCTGACTGTGAGCGTGGCTGCAGAACTACTTCTTGCGCGCGATGGTGTGCATGATCACGGGGCAGCCGTCGCGGCTGACGGACCCCGCGGTGCTGATGGAGATGCTGGCCATCGTGCGCTCCTGGCTGCTGTCGCCGCCGCCCTCCGGAGGTGCATGTGCTGACCAGACTGGTAGAAGCTTGAGCAGACCTGTCTTGACGGTTTTGTCAGGGGATCACCTTCAATCATGCGTGCGGTGTCTCACATGGTTTCTGGTGATGACCATGCAGCATCACTGGCAGGGGTTTGTCATAGTGGGGATTGTAGTTGCAGTTGCACCCTGTGCGTCATCCTTGATCCTGCAGCTGCCAACCCTGTTGAAGCCCATCAGCAATCAGCGTCTGACTGCCGTGCAGGCCTGAGCGAGAAGGAGTCGCACCTGTTCATGGAGCGGCTGGCGGCCCTGGAGCGGTCGGGCGCGACGGAGGGCCCCATCAAGGCCGCCTGGGAGGATGCCTTCCTGGACCTCATCTACCGCCTCACCACGCAGCCGGCCACCGAGGTGCCTCGGCGCCCCTTCGCCACTGAAGTTCACCTGCTACCTGCAGCCAGCTCCGGACGTCCCAGTATCAAGCTTTGCTCCAGGCTTCGTGCATTCCCCGTCACCTGTGTGCTGTCGATCTGCCTTTTATATCTTGCTTGACCACATCCCCGAATGCTGCACCCCCCGACGCGAGCGCTGCCGCGCCGCAGGCCAACCTGCACCTCAAGGCGTCCGCCTTCAGGGTGGAGCGCACCTTCCTGATCGGGCTGCGCGCGCAGAAGCCGGGGACGCGGCAGAAGTTCTTCGCGCTGTACAACGACCTGGTGCCCAAGACCATCTTCGACCGCCTGAAGTACATCTTCATGGACCAGGACTGGGAGCGCCTCAGCCACACCTTCTGGCTCAAG
This sequence comes from Diplosphaera chodatii, assembly GCA_032358165.1. Lineage (NCBI taxonomy): Eukaryota > Viridiplantae > Chlorophyta > Trebouxiophyceae > Prasiolales > Stichococcaceae > Diplosphaera > Diplosphaera chodatii. The sequence continues at coordinate 340,686 of JAALGY010000030.1, forward strand.
CAGGCGCAGGTGCGGGCACTGCGATTCCCGTCCCCACACCCCGGGCAGCACGGGCGCAGGTCGTGCGCTTCTGTGGCATCAGCAACATGCGCAAGGAGCCAGCCTTGAGAACCTGGGGTCCTGCGGGAAGGACAGCAGCTGCTGGAGTGGCCGCAGTGTGCCTTGCTTGGTCTGGAGCACCTGAGGATTTGCTGCAATATGTTATGTTGGTTTGCAATAAACTCGCAGGATATGCTGCTGGCGCTGCTGGCGGAGGACCAGCCGCTGCACCTGGCCGGCCTCGGCGAGCCGGCCACCTCGCTCATCGACCGCATGCCGCGGGTGCGTCTCTGCTGTCGCGGAGACCCCGGCCATTGTCATTCTGCGATGAGAAAGCTATGTGGCATGGAAGCAGAGTGTGGGGTGCCTGCTGCAAGCACGATCTGACAGCACACGTGAGCTGGACGTGGCTGTGCTCGTCGTGAAGCTTGAAAGCCACTGCACTCCCCCGCAGGTGCCGCCGCCGCCGATCAAGCAGCGGGTGCCGGCAGGCCTGGCGGGGCAGCCGGCGCCTGCAGACGGGCAGCAGGGGCAGGCCACGCAACAGCAGCGGCAGGTGCCTGGCTCTCAGCCTGAGCGTGTGTTGCTGCAAGAACTAGTTCACTTACTTTTGCGGTACCCACCCTGCTGCTGTGCCATTTTATGCACTGTCGCGAACGTGTTCTTCCTGGGCCCGCAGATGATGCTGGTGGGGCAGCCGTCAGGCAACCTGCCGCCCGGTGTGGCGCCGCAGCCCATGCAGCGGCTGGCATCGGCCACCAGCGTGCCCGCGCCTGCGCAGCTGCCGGCGGTCTCAGCCGGCGCGCAGCCGCAGCAGCAGCCGCCTGCGCCCGGACAGCAGCAGCAGCCGCTGCCGGCGCCGCAGCAGCGGCAGCAGCCGCCGGCGCAGCAGCAGCCGCAGCCGGGGACAAGCCAGCCGCCACAGGCGCCTGGCCAGCCAACCAGCCAGCCAGCTGCTTCGGCAGCTGGGCAGCCCCAGGTGCACACGTACTGCAGCTGTAGATACCTGCAGCACCCGGCATGGATCCGATGTGACAGTTGCGACCTGTCACCTGTTTTGCTGTGGGAGGTGGCACTCCCATCCTGAAACACATGCTGTCCGCCTGCAGCCCATGGAGGTAGATGCGCAGCCCGCCGAGGCAAAGCCGGCGGCTGCGCCCACAGCAGCGCCTCCAGCAGGACAGCCAGCGCCGGCCGCTGGCGTGCAGACGCCAGCTGGCGCTGCTGCTGCGCCACAGCCGCCTGCGCCGTCAGGTAAATGCCGCCTGTGCCGACACATACATGCTGTAACTGATCGCCAGTGTTTACAGCCATACACTCATTTTAGGGGCTAGACCTACCGTGGGCATCCGGTAACAAAATGGATGTTCCTGATATGTCACATGCATTCCACTGGCAATTGTTCACTGACGATTTGAAGTGTGTGCAGCGCCCGCAGCTGCCGCCCCAGCGCCAGCCGCTCAGCGCCCAGCCACCCCAGCCGCGCCGCCAGGGCAGGCTCCAGCTGCTGCATGGCAGCCGCAGCCCACGCAGCCTCCACTGCAGCAGCAGCAGCTGCCAGTCGCAGCTCCGCAGCAGCCATCCGGACAGCCGCAGCAGTTGCCGGCGGCGCAGCAGGCGCCCCCGCAGCAGCCCGCGGGCGCCCTGCCACCGGCGCCCGCTCGGCAGCCTGCCGTGCAGACTGCCGCACCAGGACAAAGGCCGCTGCCTGCTGCCACTGCTGCACAGCCAGCTGCAGTTGCACCTGCTGCTCAGGTGCCCACTTCTGTGCAGTGCTCAACCTGATGTTGAGTTGCAGCTGCAGTGGCACATCTGGCATTACTTTGTCTGTAAGGTTTTATGCCATCGCTCAGCGGACTTCTCTTTGCTGTGCTTCGATTCTGTATGGGCATCTGAGGAGTTATTTGTCGTGCAGCAGCCGCCGCCACCTCCGCGGGAGCTGACAGCCGAGGAGAAGGCGGCCGCTGCCGCCGCGGATGCGCGGGCGGCGGCGGCGACGGCGCAGCTGCCGCAGGAGGTCCAGGACGTGCTGCAGCTTCACACCGGCTTCCTCGAGGAGATGGGTGCGCTTGCGTTGGGTCTGGCGGACACAGCTGTTCCCCTCGGAGTGCATTTGTCTGACTGTACATGTCGGTGCACTGTGCTACCGCAGCTGTTTCCTCCCAGCCTGCATCCCCCCCTGGCAGGCGCATTCCGGGTGCGCGAGTGGCTGGGGTCGCTGCGGGAGGCGGCGAACGGCGATGACCACATCGCGGACCACCTGTGGACGCTCACCTTCCCCGTCATCTGGGCCACCCTGTCTGGCAAGCAGTCGCCGCTGTCGGAGAAGGATCAGCAGGTGCGCCTGCAACGCATGGGGTTTTCGCATACGTTGCCCAGCGTTGTCGTATGGTCACATGTGCACATCAGCGGCTGCATGTGAACGGAACAGAGAAATGCGCTTTGTAGTACAAGGTGTCATTAGACAATGCTGTATGGTATGTCAACTGTCCTGATTTTCTCCTGTCCTGATTTTCTCCTCCGTGTTCCTGCAGAACGACCTGGCACGGCCGATCATCACGCTGCTGCAAAAGCCGTATCATGAGCGGCAGGCTGCGCTGCGACCCAACGTCATTCAGGCATGCCTTTTTCCGACACACTACAGACAGTGTCGACAATATCAGCAGTGGCAGGTCCAACAACAGTGCACCGCACACCTTGCAGCGGTTCCTATCCTTGCCTTGCCTTGCGCATGCGGGGCTCATCATCCGGACTTGTGACTGCATTGCAGACGCTGCTGGCGTCCATTGGCCTCTGCCAGCCGCAGCCCAAGGTGCCCAGCGAGCTCATCCGCTTCCTGGGCAAGACGTACTGCGCGTGGCACAACGCCACCTGGATGCTGGAGCAGCACGTCATGATCTTCCCGCAGGACCCGCGCTGCTTCGACGCCCTGGTGTGCGGCCTTCACAGCATGCGTGTAGCCTTCCTAACCCCGTCCAGCATACTTCGCATTCTGCTGACTGTTGCGCATGCGTCATTGGCAAAGGCTGTCTCTCAGTCATCGCTTGCATATGACAGGCGGAGATGTATGGTGCCATTGGGGAGGAGGATGTGCTGGCGGGGCTCTGGAAGCGCCGATGCCGCACCGAGAACACGCGCGCCGGGGAGATGCTCATGCAGGTGCTGCGCGGTTGTCACGATGCCAGGCTGCTGCTCGTCGACTGCGGACGACTCCCTGTGCAGCTGTCTGCAAAACAACATGCAGATGCAGCTCCTCTTATTTCGCAAACGCATGTTCATCTGACGATTTCACTGCCCTCTGTAGGTGGGACTGCTCCCCGCGGCGCAGGACGTGTTCCTTGACGCCTGCCGCAAGCCGCTGGCGCCTGACACCCGTGCGTGCTCTATGCCCTCTTCAGTGCCCTTGCTGCAACGTAATGTCGTCATATCTGTATCAGTGCGACTAGAAGTCAGCAGTGCAACCTGGTGGGGACCGCTGTTCCTCCACTTGCACACCACTGATGGTCTATTGATACCATCTGCAGCTATCACCAAGGGGGAGCAGGTGCTGTGGCACGACCAGTACATCAAGTCGGCTGCGGAGCTGTGCCAGTGGGAGGCCGTTGCAGAGTGCGCCTCTTGCAAGCGCCAAACTGCTGTCAAGCAATGTCTACACCATCGTTCATCTCATACTTGTCATCTAAGCACACCACTGGCAGCTGATGCCAAAGGGTAGCATTGGTCCTGCCCGTCACTGACTGCATCCAGCTGTGGTGTCGATGGGCATGTAGCTCTGTTGCATGTGCGTGCGTGCAGGTACGCCCGCCAGGCGGACAACTGCCAGCTGCAGATGGACTCGCTGTGGCGCCTGGGCGACTGGGACGCCCTGAAGCGCCACGTGCTGCCGCGGGCGCAGGTGGACGACGGGTCCTGGGCGCACATGGTGCACGCGTACGTGCACCTGCAGGAGGGCAACATCGTGGAGGGGGAGCAGAACATCACCAACGCCATGAAGGCCGCGCTCATCAGGTGCGCCCGCCACGCTCGAACCTCATCTGATCATGGCGCCCACCTCCCTGATCTGCGGGCCACGCATGTCGGCACCGGGACACAAGCATCCAGCGATCAGGCATTGGGTGGCGCAGGTGGTGGCAGCTGCCCAAGGACAGCACCTGGCCGCAGCTGGGGCTGCTGCAGCAGTTCCAGCAGATGGTGGAGCTGCAGGAGAGCTCCCGCATCCTGGTGGACCTGGGCCAGCAGATGGGCCACGCCCAGCGCGCCGACCACACCTACACCGAGCTCAAGGCGCGCTAGAATGTTGGAAACACGTTCAGAGGTCAAGTGAATCCCGCAACGTCTTTGTACTGCAGAACCTGAGCTGGATCGAGAAGGGAGCACCAGTCACAACTGTGCATCAACTGCAAGGGACACCATAAGAAATCTTGTCTTGCAAAGCGTGCAATAATATGACCGTTCGTTCGTCATGAAATTGTGGTACTATGGGGCGCAGGAGATCATGGAGACGTGGCGGCTGCGCACGCCCAACGAGTGGGAGCGCGCCGGGCACTGGGCGGACGTGCTGATGTGGCGCAACCACATCTACAACATCGTCATCAACGCCTTCAAGAATGTGGCCGAGGTCGCGCCGCAGCTGCACCAGGTGCTCGCTTTGGTTAGCGTGCCCTGCTCCTCAAACCTGTACATCGGGTTCCGGTGCGAATGGGGTGAGGCTGATGCCTAAGCATGACAGCATGTCGCCACATGATCATCAAGCGCAGAAGGTCTCAACATCTGTGTCCGCGCGCTTAGTGCTGTGGCCGTCCAGCGGCATGGGGATTGTGGCGTGTGCAATGAGGCGATCTGTGATCTCGCAGCTGGGGTACCGCGACAAGGCGTGGAGCGTGAACCGGCTGGGGGCGGTGGCGCGGCGCCACGGCTACGGCGAGGCCTGCCTCCGCATCATCAACTCCCTGTACGGCTTCAACGCGATGGAGGTGCAGGAGGCCTTCATCAAGATCCGGGAGCAGGTGCGCTCGAGTGGTTTTGCCTGCCTCGTTTCCCCTTTCTTGCCGACACTCACTGGACATCTGTCAGCTACGGTAGTCATGTACCTACTGTGCCACCCAGCCGTCAGTGAGCTGCCTTTCGGCACTGCCACGAGGTGCAGTTTGCAAGCCACACCCCACCGGCTATGTGTTCAAACACGCAGGCCAAGGCGTACCTGGCGCAGCCGGGGGAGCAGCTGACGGGGCTCAACCTGCTGAACACCACCAACCTGGACTACTTCAACCCGCAGCACCAGGCGGAGGTCTTCCGCCTCAAGGGCCTGTTCCACCAGGTGCGCCGCTCACCCGCTGCTTGTGCAGGCTGGTCTGTTGAGGAGTGATTCGAACAGGCAAGATACCTGTGTGGCAGTTGCTCCGGATGTATGATGCGCTGTTCCTGCAGGTATGTATGGAGCGTGCTTACGGGCACGTCTGGAGTTGCTGGCAGCACGTGGCAGGCACTGTGCTTGGCGCTTTGTACACGTATCGACATGATTTCCAAATCCCTGGTGTCGATGCAGGCACTCACCGAGCACGAGCAGGCCAACCAGGCGTTCAGCACTGCGCTCAGCCTGTGGCCCAACCTTGCCGACGGGTGGCTGTCGTGGGGCGCGCACTGCGACTCGATGTACCAGCAGTCGGGCAACCCCACCTGGCTGCAGTACGCCGTCACGTGCTACCTGCAGGTAAGCGCACAGCTAGACGCCCCCTAGGTGCAGCCTTTAACGCTTGCTGTCCCACCTGCTATATCGCACTTCACCAGCAGTGTCATGAGTGGTGCAGCGGCATCATGGCTTGCTGCCGCTATGTCTTGCAGGCGATCCGCAACAACAGCAGCGCGGCGCGGGCGATGCTGCCGCGGGTGTTGGTGCTGCTGTCGTTCGACGACGTGGGGGGCGTGGTGTCGCGGGCGCTGGCGGCGGCGTCGGACATGCCGCTCGCGGTCTGGCTGCCCCACCTGCCCGCGCTGCTGTCCAGCCTGCAGCGCCCCGAACAGCGCATCGTCAAGCCCCTCCTCATCCAGCTGGGCCTCAACTTCCCCCAGGTCCGCAGAGTTGACATGTTTACACTCTGGCACAGTTTGTCAGCGTACCATCTGACTCATGGTGGGCACAGGATCTGACACAGCAAGCGCTAGTAGGTTCAACAGAAGCACTGCTGTTGCCTGATGCAGCCTAGGAATGAGGAGCAAAGCGCCCTGTCCCTCTGATTGCTGCAGGCGCTGTACTACCAGCTGCGCACCTTCCTGCTGGCGACGCGCGAGAACGCGATGGCGGCGGTGAAGGAGAACAAGCTGCGGCGGGACGCGGCAGCCCGCGCCGCAGCCGCCAGGGCCGCCGGTGGCGGTGCCGCCAGCCCTTCTGTCTCCGGCGCCAAGGTTCACACCTTCCGCGCTGTAGAAGCTCATCCCACGGGGAGTTGCACATTGCTGTAAGAGGCTGGTGCGGCAGGAAGTGCTATGGAGGTGGGTTGGGACGACGGTCTATCAGCATCCTATGACGCTGTGCAGCACCATTTCGACAAACCATGTTGTCTGGCACAGGTGGAGCCTGCAAAGTCGGGCGCCAGCGGCGGAGGGGATGCAGCCACGCCCATGGATGTGGACGGCGCAAAGCAGCAGCAGCCGGCCGGGACGCAGGGCACATCGCAGGGCGGTGCGCAGCCCCAGGCGGCGCCTCAGCAGCCGGCGCAGCAGCAGCAGCCGGCCCAGCAGTCGCCCGCCATCAAGGTACGTGTTTGTGCTACGGCCTTGTCGACGTTTGCAGCTGAAGCTCGGGTGCATGGTGCACATTGTGGCGCCTGCCACGTCCACACCATAGCATTGGCTCACTGCGCGGCTATGGTATGTTTGCAGGTGGAGGCTGGCACAGCGCCTGCGGGCACGGCGGCGTCTGCAACCGCAGCCCCTGCCGCCACCGCAGCAGCAGCGCCACCAGGTGCTGCCGCACAACCGCAGCAGCAACCGGCGGAGCAACCAGCTGGACAAGCAGCGGCACAGCCGCCGCCGCAGCAGCAGCCGGCCGCGCAGCAGTCCGCCCCCGGGCAGCAGCCGCCGCAGCCCGGGCAACAGGTGCGTTGCCCATGTACGCTGTGCCAGATGCGGAGGCTTGTTTATGCAGGCACAGGACGCAGCTGATGTGTATGCTGTCATGTGCATGTGTGATGTCCCAGACCCTGCTGAGAAGCTGCGAGCGGGGCACACACCCACGGCAGGTTGCTGTGTATTCGTTAGCTATGTACCGCGACAACGCATCAGGTGGCTGCAAGACACCTGCAGCAGCCAGAGTGCGCCTGTGGCGCCGTCGTGTGTGCCTTCATATGCTTTTGGTGGCGCCTGCGCAGCCGCCGGCGCGGGACCCCAAGCCGGCGGAGGTGGTGCACTTCGACACGGTGAAGGAGGTGATGGACGCGCTGCGGGGGCAGCACCCCGCGCTCACCGCCTCCCTGGAGGCCTTCCTCACCGACATCGGTGCGCTCGCATGAGCCCGCCTGCCCCGCGGAGCTGGCAGCCAGCAAATGGGTGTTTGCGCCCGCGTACCTCGCTGCCAGTGTCAGCTGGACGGCACTTCACGCTCTTTGCCCCGCCGCCTGCAGGTGCCAAGTTTGTGCCGACGCCGGAGGAACGGCTGCTCAGCGTGGTGCACGCGCTGCTGCACCGCTGCTACAAGCTGCCCTTCTCCAACGCCGCCACGGTGTGGAACCCCGTCTCTGCTGCTCAGCGCTCGTGGAACGACTTTGGTTGGTGCAAATAATCACAACAACAACCCTGGGAAGCACAACCCAAGACTGCGTTCTGGTAACGGTAGTGCACCATACATGCACTGGGCTGTCAAGAAGGAAGAAGGAAGAAGCAGGCCTGTGTCGCACCCTGGAGCAGGTGCCGGACAGCCTGCGGCGGGAGCTGGCCAACGTGTGCCGGGCGTGCTTCAGCGGGGAGGGGGTGGCGCGGCACGGCGCCCTGGTCGCCGCCTACCGCGCCCAGTTCGTGGCGGAGCTCAACCCCGAGGTGCGCATCTATCACACATTGATGACCTGCAGCAGTCGCACTGTTGAACGCTCGAGTGCTACCTGCAACGTCTGCATGGCATCCTGCGGCTGTTGAATCTACACGCACATAGTAGGGCTGTCCAGTTTCGGAGCTGGTGGAAATGTGGCATTGGAGAGTGTGTCGTCCCCGGCGCGCGCAGGGCGCCGCGTTCCCGGGGACGCTGGGGGAGCTGGTGGCGCGGCTCAAGGCGTGGCGCGCGACGCTGCAGGCCACCGTGGAGGCGGCCACCCCGGGGCCCCTGCGCCTGGAGCAGCTGTCCCGCAAGCTGCAGGTGCCCCGCCGGGCCCCGTGCAGAGTGACATGTGTTGCCACGCTTTTTGAGACGACGACAGACTGGGGCACGGTTGCTTGAGGCATGCAAGCGCACCACGGTGTGATCATCTGTGCAAGCAGCTCACCTTGTCCCTGGCTGTCGGTAAGGGTGTTGAGCGTCCCGCCACTGTGTTGAACGCAGGAGCAGCCGTTCACGGATGTGGAGATGCCCGGGCAGCACAGCACGGGGGAGGACCCGTCGCCAGACGGCGTGGTGCTGCTGGTCGGCATCGGCGCCGACGTGCCCGTGGTGAGCAGTGACAGCTGGCTTGCACTTCGTGCTGAAGCCCATCCAGCACTCATGCTCGTCTGGTAGGCATGCGTGCCGACCGTCTGCGCTGATCTGCACCTCCCAAGCGTCGATGGCGATGCTGATGCAACCCTGCAGGTCCGCCGCCACGGCACCAGCTTCCGGCGGCTGGCGCTGCTGGGCTCCGATGGCAAGCAGCGGCACTTCATCGTGCAGACCGGGCAGCACTACTCCGCGGCTGTTGGTGAGCGCTCCCTCTCTAAGCCAGCACAGTGACCTCTTTGCTGCACGTGCTGTTGGTCATTAGTCAAGCCCTGTGCATGCCCCCATCAAAGGTCTGGTGTTTGGCGCAGAGGTTTGGCACCAGGGCTGTACCCTGTCAGATGCTCAGTGCTGTGCTGGCCATCAAACGTGGACCACTGCTTGTCTGCCCACGCAAACCCTGTGCCATGCCAACTCCAACTTTGGTGGTGGCAGGCGTGGCGGGGGCCAACGACGAGCGGATGGCGCACCTGATGCGCGCCATGAACCGGCTGCTGGACCGGCACCCCCAGTCCCGCCGCCGCCACCTCGCCTGGCACACCCCCGCCATCGTGCCCGTGTGGCCGCAGGTGCGCCAGGGCTTTGTTGCAGCCATGTGTTGCTCCTGGCAGCTATCTGATGTATATGGTCCAGCAGACACCGGTTGTGCGCGAATATGTTCTGAAGCTTTGGACCCTTCGGCTGAGGCGTGTGAAAACCCTGCCATGGCGCAGGTGCGGCTGATTGAGGAGGAGCCCAGCTACATGACGTATGGCAGCGCGTTCGAGGTGTACTGCGCGCGGTATGGGCGGGAGGTGGACACCGCGATCGCCACCTTCAAGAACCGGTGCTGCGCGCACCGGGGCGGCCCGCTGCCCGACTCCGAGGCCCAGCGCCGCTTCCAGCTCCAGCTCAAGGTGCCGCCCCGTGCCGTCAGCCCTGCCAGTGCTCAGCGTTCTGCCTGATGCCTGGGTCCCAACCAGAAGGCTGTTGCAACTGGCGACGCTCGCTCAGCTGCTGATTGAGCGCTGTCACTGCAGATGTCTGTGAGACGGGCTTATTTGCAAATGCAGACCTACAAGATGATCGAGGTGGAGATCGTGAACGACCAGGTATTCAGCCAGTTCATCTACAAGATCATCCCAGACAAGGTGCACATGTGGACGTTCAAGAAGCAGCTCAACACGCAGATGGCGCTGTCAGGTGTGCACACAGCATTGCGCTGCTTCCCTTGTGTGAAGAAAAGTGCACTTCTGATTAGCATCCTGACCATGCCAACACTGCTGGACGTTCTCCACGGGCACAGGATTATGTGTCATGCTGTCGATATGTTGTGTCCCATACAGCCCATGCACAGGCGTCTGCTGATGTGCATGCTGCAGGGCTGCTGTCGCACGCCATGACCATCGGCGGCCGCTCGCCCAACAAGATCCTGCTCGCGCGCGCCTCGGGGCGCGTCTGGCAGATTGACTTCTTCCCCGCAGTACGCCCTTTGCGCATTGTGGTTTGCTGCTCTGGAGTCTGCTTGGAGGCCGTATCATGTCCTGGGTCATGTTAACCTTCAATTGATGTGTTTCAAATATCGTTGATGCTATATCGACAACATGCTACTCCTGCACCTTTTCCCTCCTTTGCCGCCGTACAGTGGCATAAGCGGCTCAATAGGGCCAGAGAGCTGCACGGTATTATGCAGCACGTCCACTGGCTCTCTGCCTTTCAACCGTGTTTGAGCCCCCATTGACAAACCTGCCCCCTGTGCGGCTGCAGTACGACGGCACGGGCGCCCTGGAGCGCCCGGAGCCGGTGCCCTTCCGCCTGACGCGCAACCTGGCCAACTTCTTCACCCCCTTCGGCGTGGAGGGCATCTTCGTGACCTCCCTCATCGCCGGCGCGCAGGCGGGCCCCCTGCTGCCCCACCGCATGTGCCCAGTGTTGCAGGCCACATGCTCCCTGCTGTAGGCAGAAGTGCTGTGTACTAGCTTTGAACCCTTCTTGTGCAGCTGCAGTCAGGTTTCACAGCTGCGCCTATAGTGGCACAGGATGCCTGTGCCTCGTTCCAGTGGCTGTCACTGCTTCACTGGCAGAGCGCACACGCGACCTGTGCTGCTGCGCTGCACACAGCGGCTGGGAGCATGCGCCCTGCAATTGTTGCCAGCTTCTAGCAAATGTCATTGCTGACATGCTCTGGGGCGTGCAGGGGGTGCTGGGGGCGCACACCAACCTGCCGGCGCTGCTGCAGCTGTACTTCCGCGACGACCTGAGCGCCTGGGCGGTCAAGAGGTCGGGGGGCCGCGCGGCGGGGGGCGCGCCCCCCCTCCCCCGCGAGCAGCTCAAGCAGCTGTGCGCCGCCAACGCCGACGCCTGCCTGCAGCGCCTGCGAACGGTGCGCGGCTGCATTGGACGCTTGACCACGCACCCCCTGACACTACAGCGGCCAGCGACCCCCTCGCCATTTACTCTATGGCGAAGCAGCTGACAGCGCCCAGCGCAGATCGCCGACTCCCGGCCTCCAACACAGTTACTGGGCGGCACAGCATGCTGCATCTGCGGAATCCTGCCAGATTGGGTGGTCCGACGACGGACGGCGCTGGTGCGTGCGCGCAGGTGGCGCCGGCGGCGGGGGCCACGGGGGTGGAAGGCGGCCTGCACATCCAGGCGGGCGCGCACCGGCTGGTGGAGGCGGCGCAGGCGGCCGACAACCTGTGCCGCATGGACGCCACCTGGCACCCCTGGTACTGAGGCGGCGGCGGCGCCCGCTGCGGGCGGCTCCAGGGCGGCCAGGGTGTCTGGGGAAGTGGGGATGGGCCTCTCCGCCCACAATCTGGATGGCCGTTCATGGGGCTGAGACATTTCAGGGTTTTGGGGGAAGCGCCAGAGCGAGTGTATCTGGCAAAACGCTGGAGGTCTGCTGTACGGCTGGGGTCTCACCACCGAGTTGGCGTCCCCCCAACTCCAGGGTCTTCAGCTTATTAGGTAGTGTCTGTGGGTGTTTCGGGGATCGGGCTGCTGGGGGTCATTCTTGACAGCCGTGCCTTGGAGCTGGCTGGTGCGCAGTTGTGCTGACTACGCTGCACTTCTCAGTGGTTTGTAACACGCACGCTAAACAAGCTGCAAGTTTATCACGCCTGTATACACGCACCACCGCATCTGCTGCATGTGCCCCTTCTCGTGCAACGAAGTTGGTAGGGACCTGAAGCCACAGGGGTAGTACTTTGGTGCCATAATCTGTTAGGTGTCAGCTGGCCGGCAGGCTGGCACCGCTGGGCGCGCGTAGCTCACGCTTTGTGTGCACGACCGGCAATAGCACCCTGCCCGCGGCTACATGCGCTGCTGAGAAACCCTAGAACTGTTGCACACGACGTCTGTGACTGATCAGCGCGCTGCCAACATCATACGAAGTGGGACGTACGGGCATCGAGATCTTAGGGAGCACAATGTTTTGCCCAAACACCGTGGCATATAGGCCAATCTAGGTGGCCAGGCAACGCTACGAAACCTGCACACGGGCAACTCGTCGTTGTCGATCATCTGGCAAGGTCTGCACGGGCAACGTGCGGGTGCAGCTATGCTTTGAGCTTGCTTCACACTGATTTTGTGAACAGCATATCGGGCCATGCGCCATCGGAGGCGCGCCGTGCATGCTGCAGCTGGTCTGCTGACCTTGTTACTAGGCTTGGCTCTCGGCGCAGCGGCTGAGCTTGTGGCGCCTGGCTTACAGCCGCAGCTGAGCACACCACCCGGCAGCGCAGGAAGCAGGAGGCTGCTGAGGCAGAGCTTGCGACAGAGTGTGCGACACAGTCTGCAGGCGCAGCTGGCGTTGGATGACCTCGAGTTGGTGAGCCAGCTCGGACAGGACAGGTGATACCTTTGAGCTCAGCAGATGAACTGGCCATGGCGACATGTGCCGCACACCAGGCCCCTGCTGGCAGGCACAGCTTGAGGACCAAATAGCAACACCGATTCATTACTGCATGCACTTGGCGCAGTGACCCTTGAGTGGATTGCACACCACATATCGAAGGCAACAGCGTGACTTGAAGTCTGGTCCAGCTGCTTGGCGGCGTCATGAGCTGGCGCATTAGTAAGAGGCTGTCGGCCGCCGCAGCGTTGCTGGTACAAGATGTGCATGTCTGCCGTGTGCGCAGATGGGTTCTGGAGCACATGCCTGCGCTGGAGGTGGCGGGCACCTACCTGGAGATAGGTGTGTGGCGATGTCTGGTCAACTGGCCCCAAATGATCGGCGCTTGGTAGGAGCAAGGCTGGGAGTCCACACGTGCCATGTGCACCTGCGAGCAGGGGCACATAAGGGCAAGTACCTGTCCAACACGTTCATCCTCGACAAGCTGGGATGGAAAGGTGAGCGCCACGGTCGCTAGATGTTGGTCAGTAGCTGGCGGCGACAGCGGCACGGTTTCCGTCGGATGCCAGCGCCGCAGCACCTGCACCCCGGTGCGGCGCAGGCACCTGCGTCGAGCCGTTCCCCTCGGACTTCGCCGAGCAGAACCGGACGTGCGCGCTGGTGCGGGCGGTGGTGTCGGGCGCCAGCGGCCAGGCGGTGTCCTTTGTGAAGCCCTCGGAGACGAGCCTCGGCGGCATCGAGGCCACGCTGTCCGGAGCGGAGCAGATCCCCCGGCCCAACGAGACGGTCATTGTCAACATGACGACGGTGCGGGGGGGCCCTGTCCCATCTGCTTCGGCGTGCGGCACGACACGCTGGCTGCCATGTGGTTTTCTGTTGTCTGCCTCGGGCCGCCCACAACCAGATGCCGCAGCATGCTGGATCTCCCTAGAATCTCCCGTAGTGATGGCCGCCGCTCTGGCTGCGCTGCAGCTGGGGATTAGGGACCTGCTGCAGCGGCACAGCGTGCCACACCACTTCACCTACTTCTCACTTGATGCCGAGGGTCAGGTGCGTCCCATAGCACCTTCCGCTTCCTCGTGTGAAAGAGACTTAGCGCACACATCAGGATCTCGTTTCTGGCCACACCGGTGGCATGGCTTCGTCGTGTCATACAAGCACTGCACACGTGGCATACATCTTGAGCCTGACGACATTGATGTTGTTCATGTCGCAGGAGTACACCATTCTCAAACACTTTCCGTGGTGCAGCTACTCGTTCCAGATGCTGACGGTGGAGCACAACCGCGTCGAGCCGCAGCGCGCCTACGTGCGGGAGCTGCTCGAGTCCCACGGTTACGTGTTTGCGCAGGAGAAGGAGGTCGATGACTGGTGCGTGGCCGCTCGGCCCATACCAACACCGTGCACCGATCTCAAAGTAACGAGTCTTGGCATGCCAAAAGGTCCATAGAACCCTTGTACAGGGCGGACACTCCGCTCACGTACCTCCCGTACATGCAGGTATGTGGCAGGGAACGCGACCGATGGGCTGGCGGCCTCAATGGCGGCGGTGCTCGCGGGCAGCGGCGGCGCCAGCAGGCTGTTGGGGCAGGGCGCGACGCCCCGGCAGCGCGTCACGGACGCCGCCGCCTCGGTGGCCTCTGCAGTTGTAGCGGCGGCCGCGGTGCTGTGCTGCATCGTGGCTGTGCGGGCGCGCAGGCGGCGCCTTTCGACCCAGGGTGGGTGCGAATGCGCAGCAATTGCACTGGTCCAGTGCCTACCATCGGCAAGCTGTGCAACCTCGCTGATGAAGTGCTGCAGCCTAGCCCACCATATCCAAAGCAGCGCGATATGCTGCACAAACCAACACAGTGGACTTCATGATGCACAGCGTTGCCCTGCATGACATGTGCTGTGACAGCATGCCTGTGTGCTGTGCAGGCCGATCAACAAATGGCAGGGTTCCTGCCAAGCGCGCCTCCAGTCCTTCAGACAAGTGAATGGGCAGATGTCGACTCGGTGACTCAACAGCACTGCATGCCAGCCGTTAGATTACAGGCCTGCGAGAGGACATCACTGCACAGATAATTGAAAAACGTTGAAATACTCAGTGCCTGGATCCTAATTGCAGTGTTGTTCAGCTTGCCAACCCCAAAAGCTCGTCAGCAGCTACTACCGTACAAAATGGGACGTCGACATCATGTCGACACCAAACCGCCACACGTGCCACTGCACCCAGATGGTGCTCCGTTCTGTACAGCTGGTATCATGCCATGCACGGTGCGCTGCATATGTACCTCATCATGAGCAGCAACCACAACCTGTTATATAATGCACATATCGTGTCCACTTGCGCTGGTTCACAGTACCACAGCTAGATCAGGCCATGGCCTGCAGCAGGCTGCGCAGCGTTCTTGGGCATCAGGTGCGTCCCGTCTGCCGGCTGCCCCGTCAGCGGCGACGTGCCGTGCTGCTGCAGCCACGCCGTGATGGCCGCCCGCTCATACGTCTGCGAGTCTGCGGACAATATCACCGGGTCCACCATCCTCGTCTGCATGGGCAACGAGAAGGGGCTGTCAGCTCTTTACTATCTGAGCTCAGTGCGAGACGCAGCCGCTCAGCAGGCGAGTGGTCCCAGGGCGCCAAGCGTGTCGCATCCTGACACATGGTACTGGCCGCATGGCAGTTCAAAGTCTGATGCTCCCACCTTGGACAGAGGACACAGCTGCCACGCCGTGTCTGCAGGCTGCGCTTTTGCAGCGGTGCTACCTGCTGGGCTGCTGGCTGACAGGCCTGCTGCAGAGGGCAATGCTGCAGCCGGTTGTGGCCTGGGGTTTGCCTCGGCTACTGGATCAGGCGCAACAGGCGGAGCTCTGCCGCCACCAGGGTTCACAGAGTTCGGAACGATGTTCTCCTGCTGTTCGGCTGCTGCGGCTTCACTGCTGTGACTTGCGCCGCCCTTCTGCTGCTTCCGCTTGGCCCTGCGTGCTGCTTTGGCGGCCCGTGCTGTCGCCTGCTGCTTGCCATTATCATCCTCCTGCAAGCAGGCGGCGACCCCGATCATTCTGATACGCTGGCCGGGTCACTGCTCACACCCAAAGGTCATCATAATGCTGCTGATGGCCTGAGATCTCCAGCATTTGTGCTGTGATGTGTTGCAAAGCATCTGTCGACGACCTAGAACCCACTGCACATGTGCATCGACAACCTACGTCGCGACAGCCGCATGCATGGCGTGGTCCTGTTTGACAGGCGTCACGATGTCACACCCACCGAATAGCAATGCAATTGTGCCAGCCGCAGCAATCACCAAACGAAGATCCTGTGCCCTTGGCAGTCCGCAGCAGCCAGCAGGACGCCCATCTCCCTCAAAGTGTTGTCACGCCTGCATTTGAGCAGCACAGTGGGACTGGATCACCAAAGGCCGTCACATGGAGACGACGCATGCAGACGTGCACACACTGGCTACGCACGTTACAAGCTGCGTGAAAGCTCCGGAGCAGAAGCCAATCGGGCGTTCCGTTGCTTCTGCCGTTGGCATCGGCCAACGTCGCCAGCAGCAGCTCGTGGTCGGCGGGCTTGCAGTCCCGCGCACTAATGGAGCTCTTGGCTTCACTGCACACCAGCCACATCGCGCATACACATCCTCATCGTGTTATTACCAAAACAAATGGCAGAGGGCACATCTGCCATTCCAGGGTTGGTGCATGATTTGTGCACATGCTGCGACAGATTCTCCGTGCAAGGCACAGGCATGCTCACTCTGTGCGCCGCCTTCCCGACTTGCCCATGGCTGCAGGTCTCAGTGCAGCGTCAATGAATGGAGTGCTTCCGCGCCCCCAACATGTGAAACTTTAGCTCAACACCAGCCGGCCAGCAGTGTCGCTGCATCATGTGACATGCATTGATCTGGGTATGTGGCTGGTCGGCTATCGAGGCGTAAGCGTGCCGGATATGCTAGCAAATATGATCGTTCGACTCATTTGTGTGGATGCTTGCACATGCTGTAGATGCAGCGAAGTGCAGAACGACTTCTGTGGAAGCTGCAAGATGATGCATGGCTGCGGCAACCCTGTTGCGGTGGAAACCGAGGGACGCTTCTGCCTTTTCACAATACACTCACCTGCATGCTGCAAATCTTCCAATGCGTCCTCAAACGGCTTAGCCCCTTTGAACTGCATGCTAGGACGTGCGTATAGACAAGACATGACGGCGAGCGCAACATACGCACCAAGGCTTGGCACGTCGATCATCACCAGCAGTGCATGACATATCCTAGACAGGCAGATAGAACGGTGATATGAGGCGCCAGGCATGAGCAGTGTGCCGGACTCGGCCGACGCTGTCTGCAAGCACCTGGCGCACCCAGCGCTGGTAGCGGGCGCAGCACGGCTGGGTCCGCTACTGGCTGCTGCCAACCTAACAGAGCTCCAGGTATCACTTGCATGCAACAGGGAGGCGATGGCGGTCCGCTAGCTCTGACACGAGTTCGAACTCTTGGCGGCACCGCCACCCACATGCCATGCCTGTTTGCAGGGTGCACTTGCGCCGCCGCAGCTGTGGCAGGAGGTGGCGCTCTTCGAGAGGCTGCTGTACAAAAACCGCAGCCAGCACCGCCGCGGCCGCTACTTCCAGCGCTGCCTAGAGGTGACTGCTCGGCCAAGCTTCCTCAGCTGTTCTCATATGATCAGGCCTTGCGCAGCAAGCTCAGCGGTCATCAGCCATGCGAATTTTCTATGCACTGCAGGTGAAGCGTCATCTGCAGTTGCTGCAGATGCTGCAGCTGCCGGCGGTGCTGGCCCTGCTAGAGGACGGCAGAAGGGCGCCTTCAGGGAGCCAAAGCAAGCCTGACCCAGGTGTGGCGTCGCCCACGTGCTGCTACCTGTTCACGTCCCTGCAACCCTGTGCCGATCATCCCGTGGGACTGCCGTTGGCACCTTCATCGTTATGTGCCCAGGCTTTTGTGCAGCCCTGAGCAGCGTGGCATGTCATCACGGGCGCCTGCTGTGCGCCGTCCGCAGCGCTGCCGGGGGAGGCGTGGCTGCCGCAGAGCGACCTGGGCTACCTGGCGCTGCGGCGGCTGCGGGGCGGGGCGCTGGAGGCCGCGCACGTGGCGGCGGCGGCTGTCAAGGCGGCCCGGGACCTCGGCGCCATGGCGGCGCAGGGCTTCTTCCTGCCCTTCTGCCTCACCATGACCGCCGCGCTCGCACGCATCTACGTGCGCCGTGCCAAAAGGCCCTGCTCTACACCCCTCTATCTGCGCGCAGATCAACCTTCGTTGTACCCTCAGATTGTGCCAAACCAGCCGTCATGTGCCCCTTGCATGTCCGACTCTCTGGTATGTGGCACCTTGCAGATCTACACGGCGCAGATGGTGCTGGACTGCGTGCGGGCCTACAATGCCGCAGCAGAGCTGCTGCCGCTGCTTCCTGCTGTGGAGCCAGTGGCCGGTGCAGAGGATGTGGTGTCGCTGCATCCGGATCAGCTCCCGCCGATGCTGGCGGTCGACTGGCGGGCCGGCCTTCCTGCAGTTCGCAGCGTGCCGTTCGATGCAGGTGCCACAATCTGCTGCCGCAGCCCATCTGCCATGCAGCTCATACTCCTTGCTCCCACTCGTGCTAGCAGCGCAATCACATGTCCGCTGATGGCATGCAGGAGAGTCGTGGGAGGCAAAGTGTGCAGCAGCCTGGAAGCAGCATGGCCTGTCCCTGGTAGCACACCAGCAGCAGCCTGCGGGGCCCCAGTACACTCGGGGTCCAGCGCTGGGTGGGCGCGCAGCTGCGGGGCCTGGCAGCATGGCAGCAGGCAGTGAGCTGGGCGTGCGGATAGACCGGCGGCAGTTTGCCGAGCAGCTTGCGGCAGTGCCTCCAGCACTGCATGCTGCCAAGGTAGTTGGAGCCCATGACTGAGTGAATGATAGGCCTGAGCAGGTTGTCACCAGAGCAAATGGACACCCAGCATGCGTGCCCTAACAACTGGGTATTCGGGGCGAGTAGACTCCCAGTCGTTGTCTACATGCTCATGTCGCAGGACACCCACCCTGCACCAGGTGGCCAGCCGCCACAGACCATGGTCTTCGAGCCGTCGGCTGCGCCGTTGGGCACGGCAGCGTTAGTGGGCGGCGTCATCGCCGCACCGCCCCCGGCACTGACAGAAGCTCCGCCAGTGGGCGCTGCAGTGACGAAACAGACCAGCCGTGGGCAGCTGCCGCCGCCGCCGCCTGGCCAGGGCCCCGCGCCGGCGCGTCTACCGCCAGCGCAGCCCGTCGGCGACGCCGCCCCTGCAGCCGCCACCCCTGCTGCGCAGCTGGCGGCCGGTGCTGCAGCAGGCAGGACAGCCCAGGCCGGCGACGCCCCGTCTGCGCCCGCCTCGATGCAGCAGCCGTCGAGGCTGGCTGCCATGCTGGCGCTGCAGCGGGCGCCGCCCATGCGCAGGCCGGCGCCGAGGCAGCCGGCTGTCGCAGCCGCGGCGCCCGCGGTCGTGCAGCTGCAGGCCCCGCCGGCCCCGCAGCCGGCGGCGCAGGCGTTCGGAGCAGCCCCTGCAGCCCCTGCTCCAGCGGCGAGTCCAGCCGCACCTCAGTCGGCGGCGGCACAGCCGACGCCGGCGGCCGCCCCGCTCGACTGGGGCAGCGGCTGGGCGGTGGCGCCCGGCCTCGGCGCGGAGGCCCCGGCAGATTCGGCGGGAGCGCCGCCTGCTCCTGCCAAAGGGTCCCTGCTGCAGCCCAACCAGGCACCAGCGGCGGCACACACGCCAGGCGCCCTTGGGGAACCCGCGCGGAGCCAGCCTGGCGCCCCTTCCAGGGCTGCGGCCTCGAGCACAGCGCCGCCGGCAGCAGCGTCAGGTGTGCAGGCATCTTCAGGTTCCAGGCCACCCAGAGCCCTGCCCACCGAGCTGCACAGCCAGCAGCCCGAGCAGCCGCAGCAGCCTGCTCAGGCGGCCCGCAGGACGCTGCAGCAGCCGGCGCGCAAGCGCCGCCGAGGCCCCGCGCCCTCAACACCACCAGAGCCAGGTGGGCAGGAGTTCACGCTGTGCGGGCATGTGCTGTGAGGGCGCATGGGTCTTGCGCTGATGGCTGTCGCTGAGCAGGGCATGGGTCCGCCATTCACGGGGGTGCTCGCCTGCACATGCAGCCACGCCAGCCGTGCCAAGCTGGGCTGACTGGTTGGGGGTGCCGGGTGCGGCCGGCGGCAGCGCAGCAGCTGACACACCTGGCGGTGATGCCCTCGCGGCTGGCCAGCCACACGCAGCAGCGGCAGCGAGCGCCCCGACGGCTGCACGGCTACCTACGCCCCTGCTGCCGGCGTCAAGGCGATCTGGACCCTCTGCGGGTCCAGCACCCGCCGCTGCGGCCGGCAAATCAGTGTTTGACATGCTTTCCGGGAAGTAGCTGCCGCTGGCAGTCGGTGATGCTGTCGTTGTCAGGCTGTGATCGACCCTCAGCAACCAAGCTCCCAGTACCGCCTTATAGTCAGAACACGACGGCGAAGCCGCAGTCCATTGCAATGCCTTCAATTTTGATGCCCCGAAACCGAATTTATGACGTCATGGATGTTGGATCTGTCAGACAGGCTGCAGACTGACATTCGACGTCAGTGCCCTAGCCGGGCTACCCGAATGTGGCGGCGTCCTGCTATTGTGACGATGATCGCTGCACAAGTGGTCTGTCAGCAGCTGCGGATGATCAGAGCTTGTCGCGGCCGTCACATCGTGTGATCAGAGGCCTGCTAGCTCACGAACGCGTAGAGTACATCGACACCCAAAAGCGAATAAACCTTGACAGTGGGTGTCCTCTGGCTGCCACTCTTGCAAGCAAATCGTTGCGCGACGACAATAGGGTCACTATTCAGCCTTGCCAACTCTTCGATCGTGTCAGCAGCTAGGAGGCAAGCTGGCGGTGCCCAGGTGTACTCCCAATCTGTTGTTTGCGCCATAGCATCCCTGTAGTACGCCCGATTGGGCGTCGAAGACCGCAGGGCGCCGCTGCGGCGGCCGCAACGTTGGAAAGGCTCCAAGTGCGTCCACCTCAAGGGCTCAGCACTCTGCAGTGTGAACCCAACTGCGTCTGCACCTGGATAGACGGACGTGCGTGGTGTGCTGGGGGTCTGACCCGGCCCCGTTGCAATGGTGTCATGCAGCCTGCATTGATATGTCTGGTCCTCAGTCCACCTCATTGCATTACGTCGCAGGGCGGTGGCACATGCCCTGACACGGTGTCAGGGCTGGGGCCATGGCCGTCGTGTTGCTGGCGGGGTCCAGAAGCGCCATCGGCCTGCTCGTCACGGCGTGCGTGCTGCTGATGCTTCAGCTGAGCCCGTCAGGTGGGCCTGCTGGTGGCTCTGCCGCGTGCAGGCGCCCGCGTGCAAAGTACGAGCATTGCTCAGGGCATATGCCGCTGCGTGCCGATGCACCTGCACCAGCGTGGGCAGGCACCACATGCAGGTCAGCACGGCTCGCCTACAGCTGGCTTCCTGAGCAGATGAACACCTTCCGACCATCGCAGGCTTCTTTCGCGTCTGCGATCAGTCGCGTGTGCTGGCTGCTCCGCTTGCGTCCCAGCCAGATCGCTCCGGGCAGGCCGGGAGGCGCCTGGTCGAGGCGGACGAGCCGACCGGCGTCGCACGCATGATCGTGGCGGCAGTGCAGGACCCAGGCGAGCAGCGCTGCGGCTGACCTGCGCCCTGCATTGGGCGGCACATGGTGCCAGCCTGCGACGAACACGCTAGACAGCCTCGTGTGAGACATGTAAGGGCAGACCGCTCACATGCTGTGCTGACGGACTGCAGATGAGGCCGCCTGGGTCCAGGAGAAGCTCGGCGACGTTGCCTCCGTTCGGGTGTACCAGGTGGTGAAGGATGCTGAGCGGCGGGCAGCCTGCCAGAGTGCGCCTGTGCCCCTGCCCTGCACCAACCCGGCCAACGTTCTTTCTAGTCCTCCACTGCACTGCTTCCAAGGTCTGCTGACCCTCCTACCTGCCATGCTCCCGTTAAAGCCAACGCTGTGGCATGTGCGCAGATGCGACGGCGGCAAACAGGACGGACGTCATTGAGGCGCTGTCCTGCTGGCCGCACACGGCCAGCGGCGCGGGCCGGGAGGCCTCCGTGTACCTGCAGTACATCGTGGACGAGTACGACCGCGGGCTGGCGGACACCACGGTGTTCATCCACGGGCACAGGTGCGTGCTGTGCGGCACGCGCCCAGGCGCATGGCTGCATGCTGAAATTACCGCGGGACTGGCGAGATGCATGCGCATGCCCCTTCTGAATGTCCAGCCTCGTTTCTCGTTGAAACATGCTGACTGCGCCTGCTTTGGGGCTTGCAGTAAGGCGTGGCACCGGCCGCCTGTAGATGACTTTGTGGAGGTGCTGCGGCGGTTGAGGTGGGGCGAGGTCGGGTTTGGCAGCCTGCGGACGTGGGGCATGCTGGGGAACAACTTCTGGTGAGCCTGTTGGCAGGCTGGCATGCCTGGGAGCCGGGCCACTGTGGTGTTCACATGGGAACAGACGTTGTGCTCAGCATAACCCTGCACCGGCCCATGGACTGCGTGGGTGTCACCCAGCTGTGGTGCCGAAAGTGCTGCTGCACTCCCCCTGCTGTTGCACGCTCTCACCGCGGCATCTGCAGTAACTAGACCAAATCGCCGCCTCGGCGTGTGGTATCGCCTCCATCAGCACATATCATGACAGCTCCTCACAACCTTGTCTTGGGTGCGCAGGGACACTGCTGTGATGGTCGACCCAATCGAACCCGAAAGGTACCAGTAGCCACGACGTCCTGCAAAACCTGTGTTCCGTTTGCAGCTGTATGGCTGCGTCCCCGAGAATGTGTACGCTTGGGTGCCGGCGCATGCTGATGCATGGAGGAGTGGATGAGACGGAGCGCTGACCCTGCCAGCACCTGATGCGCAGGTGTTCGAACATCCTGCGCAATGCGGAGCGGTGGCATGGGTTCTGTCATTACCAGGGGGAGACCGTGCGTGAGTGGCGCTTCACACTTTGTGCACATGCCACAGGCCATCAATCGTGCTCCGTTAACCTTGTGACTACAGGGCTGTGCGCCCATCGAAGCATGCACATGCTGTACTGCAATTCATCCGGACACGATTCCGAGGCGATCATGACTCTGTGCTGTGCAGAGAGGACCTGGCAAGACCTAGGTTTGAATGAGACGTTTGGCCGCCTGCCGCATGAGATCCATGCACCAGGTAGGGCTCAAGTCTTGCACCAGGACGATCTAGGCTGCTCTGCCAGCTGCACGTCCTGCAGGCAACATCACTGAAGGCTACACCAGGAGCTGCGCAGCATCTGCTGTTTGTGGTCCCATCAACATGTTTTACGCTGCTCTACCCTGCGGCACAGGCTGCTGTGCGGAGTTTGTCGCATCCCGGCAGCGAATCCGAGCGCGACCCAAGCAGTTCTACGTGGACTTGCTGTCCCGCCTGGACGCGCTTGGCCATGACCACCCAGACTCGCCATATGC
Source organism: Diplosphaera chodatii (assembly GCA_032358165.1). Classification (NCBI taxonomy): domain Eukaryota; kingdom Viridiplantae; phylum Chlorophyta; class Trebouxiophyceae; order Prasiolales; family Stichococcaceae; genus Diplosphaera; species Diplosphaera chodatii. Next base: position 363,695 of record JAALGY010000030.1, read on the forward strand.
GCTGGAGCACTGCTGGCATGCCTTCTTTGTGAGCGCTCCCCAATGCTGGGCATTATCCTGTGTGTCCATGTGAGGCTGCGCAAGGCTTGAGGCTACGGACAGTTGCTTGGGGTGCTGTGAACATGTGAACAGAATCTGCCTCACTTTCGGCGGCCAACACAGATAGACGACGAGGTCTGTGCAATGCAGGGCGAGCCATGGGTCAGCTACGGCATCGGCAAGTGCGAGTTGGTCGCCTGCAGGTCCGCACCTCCCAGTGTCTATCTGGCAACTTGGCAACTGATGCTCCGCGCACACAGGTTGTCAGCTGCACTCGCTCCAAGTCACTTGCTCCTGCGTGTACGCCTGGCCATTACAATGTCACGTGTTGATGCTCGCGCAGTGAGGATGAAGAGAAGGACCCAGACCTTAAACCGCCAGCCACCATCAATGACCCCTACTCCTTCCACAAACCACCGCAGCCAACAGAGGTGCATTTCACCTGGAGTCCAGGAAATGTCGGTGCCGCTCTATTTCACGCTGCTACTCCATGCAGCTCAGATGGCACCACTGTGGATGTCTACTGCGGCACATGCGTAGCCCCGACCTAGCGCCTCCTGAGCTAGCTCCCACCAGCAGCGACTTCAACGTCTCCTATGCATTGAGAGGTATGACATCTGGCTTTAAGAGCAAAACGTCATGAAATCTGCCTTGCAGGTGTGCCAATGGGATTTTGACGAAAGGACATGGCATTGTCAGCCGATCGAGGGGACATCGAAAACTGACGAGTGATCATTGCTCAGGGAGTGCGGTGTGCGCCACGTGCATCTCAGTCACCATCGTCTGATGTCGCCTTGTCGCAGTATTGGTTGCAGGGAACGTTGTTTGTGGTTTCAAACAGGAAGTGCACGAGCATCAGGGCCTTCCGCAGGCTGCCTGAACCCACATTACAACTCTCAAGTCAGGCACGCCCTGTGAATCCCAGAGATGCATCTCAGATTTCGAGGAGATCCAGCTGCAGGCCAGCATGCATTCAGGCAATGTTAAGCCCACTATATCAGTCAGCCGTGCACGTGCCACCACTGCTGGTTGCTTCAAGTGCAGTCCCATCCGAGTGTTGGCTTGCTACGCAAATCACAACAGCCAATCGGGGGGCGCCCGAGCTCCGTGCTGCCTTCGGGATGTCTCGCTTGCAAATGTTGTCATGGCGGTCTGATCGCCGGTGGTGATAGTGATCACCATGCGTTGCTAACAGACTGCTTGCTGCTGATGCACCCGAGAGTTGCGCTGTGTCACGCCGTGCAGCTGACATGCAGGGCATACATGCAAGGTGAGCTCACCTGCGACCCTATGCAACAGCCAAGTGGTTGAACATCCACTCAGCAGCAGCAGCAGCAGCTTGCTTGGATGGCCTTTGTCAGATAATCTGATCCAACGCCTATTACGATGCTGCAGGCCTTTCACGGACGCAAACCTGTCTGCGCCGCGGCCGCAGCCACTTGAAGCTGAGACAGAGTACGAGCTGCTGACCGTCCTGCGACGCAAGTGCGGCGAGGACGCCACACCATACGAGCTGGCGCGCGAGCTGCCAGATGTGCTGCTCGACACCTTCTCGCTGGACATGGCGCCATCTCAGATGGGGTGGGCATGCGGCTGCTGCATGCAAGGATGGTGAGCAGCTGGCTTCCCGAGCAGCACTGTCCTATCAACAAGCCGAACGCCGGGTGCAGGGCAGCAGCCAGGGCGAGGAGGAAGGAGCAGCTCCTCATGGTGGCGTACCAGCTGGTGCTCCCGGTGCGCTTTGTCCGCCTGTCTGCAACAGCTGTGCTGAGGGTCATCCAGCACTTCAAACTGTGCCAGGGCGAGGACAACCAGCGAGTGGTGGCGCCCTGCTGGCGCCTGGCGCGCTGGGCAAGGCCCTGTGCGCAGCTCTGCTGCGGCCAAAGTTGACCCGATTGTGCCAACTGGGCGCGTGCTCGAACACCAAACGACTTCAAACCCTCGTCAACTGAATTGCATGCAGGTGAGGGGGGTCCTACATGAATTAAGCATAACGACAGGTGCAATGTTGTAGTACAAATTTGGTATATTAGGGAGGGAATCTCCCAAGGAGGCAATCTCCCAACCATTAGGGCTGGGAGATTTGGGAGATTTGGGACATGTGTGAGTTGGGCATTACACCCTGTGCTTGCAGGTGGTCATAGTTAATCCGGTGCTTCGTCCTGCGGATAGGCAGAGCGGTGAGCGGGCAGCAATCGGAGGGTGGCTGCAGCAGCATGGCACGTCACCGCTAACAGGGCAGCCCGCAGATGTTTGACACCATCATGCCCAACTTTGCACTGCGAAACTTGCTAGATGCCTTTGCAAGGTAATAAATGATGTCATGCTTGCTGCTGGTGGGGTCAGTCAAAGATGCCCATACACGAGTTCATTTACTGACAGCGGGCATCGCCACTACATGTTAACACTACAGTGCAATTGCGACCCGTACTTTGGGTGCCTTCATATGCCTTCATGAGTTGAATCTCCAGGATCTTCAGATGCAGTTGTGAGCATGTGACATGTCAGCGGCTCTCACCTTTCTCACCTCACCTAAAATCTCAAAGGTATGCTGCTCCTGACGCATTTGTAACCGGCGGGTTAATGAACGACATCCGCAGCGTCGTGCACCTTGAGGAGCTTGGGGTCTGCACCGCCATGCTTGCCAGCATATGCGCAGCTGGCATGACCACTGCCACATCAAGCTGATATCACCGGTGTGTCAGGAGGATACCGAAGCTGCTGACGCGATGCAAAAGCTCTGAGATCTATCAAACCGCGTGAGACCAAGTGATGCCGCCCCGCCACAAGTGCGCTGGAGCGGGCCCTGCTGCCTCATGCCATCCCTGCACAGCGCCGACATGCGATGATCTGCGCACACGTTGCTGCCATGCAGTACAGAAATGCACGTCTGACCACGTCCGCACGGTGGCCGAATGCAGGCAAATGCGAACAGCCCGTGGCCAGCATGAGCGTCAGGGTCATGATGAAGCAGCACTGCTGGACGTGATCAGCAAGCAGCCCGACGCAGCGCCATGGCAGGCCCTTCTACAGCACCTGATGTCTGAACGCGGGTGGCGACATTCACACCTCTTGGCCACCGATTATATTTGACAGCATGGGCTGCAGGCGCGCCAAGGTTCCCTGCACACGAGGGTGTCTGCTGGGTTGAGACAGATGTTCGACCCCCTTGCGCAGGGTGACTCTCAGCCCAAACGAGCTCGCAGCGGACGGAGCCATATTCGACCAGCTGTGCGGGCTGCTGAGTGCTGCGGATGCGCGCCTGGCCGCGGCCGCGGCCTCTGCCATAGCATCCTTCTACACCCTGCAGAAGAGCCGGCTGTACCCACAGCTGGCTCATCACATCGGCTCGGTCGGCGCCGTGCTCGGCGATGCAGCTGCTGTGGCGGACATGGTCGCCACAGGGCCGCCGTTTGCAGTTGCCCGCCTCACGCTGGTGACGGCGGAAAGCTCGAGGATCCCGGGTGACTTCGAGCGAATGAATGTGCTCGCAGCCGCGCTACTGCCTGGTCTGCTGCCGGCCCTGGTCGTGGCCAGCAACTACGACACCAAGAGTGAGCGCTATGCCTCTGCATCTCAGCCTGCTGCATGGCAGGTCACTTGAGCTAAGCCGCTCTGTGGGACACCGCACAGCTGCACACATTCCCATGTGCAGTTTCCGTGGCCTTGCACTAAGTCCTGCTCATCGGTGGGCTCTGACAACACTCTCCTGTGTTGCTGCAGCCCCCTGCCGGCCAGCAGCTGCGCTGATCAGCGCAACCTCACAGACGCCGTGATCAGCATCCTGACATGCGCTGAGCTGGCGCTGGCAGCGGCGCAGCTGGAGCCGCCTGCGGGCTCGGCTGCAAGCAGACACATGGATAATCCGCGGCTGCTTGAGCAGGCGTTGCAGCTTGCTGAGGCAGCACAACTGGGCGTGGTCAATGCACTCGACACTGCGGGATGGCCTGTCCACCAGGTATGGCGCAGCTCGGGTGGTGCCTTCCGCAGCTGACCCGACGGCACTCATACAGTGTGGCACCGTGCCAAGCACAGACTGCATGATCCGCAGAGCTGCATAACGCTGCAAGCCGGCTTTTCTGCATCCTGCAGGGCCCTGCAAAGCCGTACGGCCTGGCCGCGAAGCTGGCTGAGGCCGTCAGCAAGGGCATGGGCGCGGTGCACGTCTTGATGCAGCGGCACCTCAGCAATGATGGCACATCGCCGCTTACGGCAGCGCAGACGGATTGGGTGCTCGCCCTTCTCGCATGGGCGCTGCCACTCCTCGGTGACGGCGTCGCATCCCTGGTACGGCGCACTGTCATGTCTGACGTAGCTGTGGCTCTGCATGATGTGACTGTCACATTTTCTAGCTGCACAGACGCATTTGCTGCAAATATGGCGGATCCAAATTCGGCCGCACAGCCCCCACAGCTTGACGCAATCCGAAGTGTTGATCAGCAATGCTTGCAGAAAACAGTGCTCAGAAAGGGCGGTTACAGTGTAACGCCAGTAATACCAAGCATCTGCCACATGCTGTGGCTGTGCACCAGCGATGTGCTTCCTGCCGCCGTCGCCAATGGCTCGCTCGAAAGCACCATCGCCGTCACCACAGCAGCGCTCAAGGCGCGGAGCGTTCCTCACACTGCTCTCAAGCCCGTGTAGCGGCTGACAGCAGCTGCACCTGCACTGTCCGCCCTTGTGGACACGCACAGACGCCCTTGCAGACGTCGTGCAGGTCCTGGAGGCTGGGGCGACGGTGACAGAGCACCCCTCCATCAGCCCCCGCTCACCGCTGCTCGAGGCTGCCAGGTGCCGCCGCATGCTTGCGTGCTCGGGCCAGTCCACAGCTGCGTGTGGTGCCATCACGGACTTGCCCCGCCGCGCACACAAGATGTCGAGACCAGCCTCCGCTGTCTGTGGCGCGACCCCCTAATGGATGCGCTGCAGGGGTCAGGCGGATCAGCACCATCGGCGCAGCTGTCGGTGCCGAACGAGCTGCTGCAGGGCAGAGTGCTGCCGCTGCTGGACAGGGATGCAGCGGGCTGGGGGCAGCGCCCGAGCCTGGTGGGGCTGCCGTCGGCGTGGCCGCCGCACGGGTCCGAGCACCACATCGTGAGGTCGGCGCACCAGACTGCACATCACTGCGTTGGCGCGGTTCTGCTCCACACATGAATCGCATGTGCCTGGTCGACGGGGCCGTGCGGCTCCATTGCTGGCCATACGCATAGCCTACCCCATGACGCAGACTGCCAAGCGTGGCTGAGACATGTTGTGTGTGCAATCTGTTCTCAGGGAGCTGGATGCGACCGTGCTGCTCGCTGACGAGCTGGCCGCCAGACTGGGTGGTGTCATCCACTATGCAATTTCGTCGCCGCTCGCCACCGAAGTCCGGCTGCCAAACGGCAGCAGCCTAGCTGGCCTGGCTCCCTTGGTCGAAGCCCGGTGCGCCCAAGCTGCACCTGCTGCCAAACAAAAACCATATACCCTGGTTTCTGGCAGCTGCACGCTACCACATTCGTATCCTGTGCTTCGTCCGAGGCTGAACTGCATTTGCCCTGAAGTGGCATGAAATCAACCACCCACTTCGCTGTGGTCGACGATGCCTGTCATGCTGCCAGGGCACGTGGGTACCTGCACACACCATCTCGTGGTCACATGCAGGATCGTGAAGCCAATCGCATCATATATGATCGGGGAATCTGCAACAACCACCCGGCCGCGGAAAATGGACATCAACGACGGCATCGGGTGCGTCAGCCATCAGCTGGCGTGTGCACCATGCTTGCATCTGCATAGTCGTGTCTTACAGATCATGTTCGTGATTGTCCTGGTCGTGTGTCCGCCTTACATAGAATGTCTTGATGAATGTCAAAGCCATGCGTGCAGGCTGCCGGGCCAGCCGTACCCTGGGTGCCCGATCGGCGCTGAGCGCGAGGTGGCGGATGCAGTGCTGCAGCTGGGCGAGGCCTGCGCGGCGGCGCTGGCGACATCAAAGCCGCAGCTGCAGCAGCTCTTGCGGGTGCGCTGCAGTCGCGGCCAGCGGCCTGATATGTGCATGCCGTTTGCACCTGCAGGTCCTGGACAGTTGGGACTGCACCGCAGCTCGTGTGTGCACAGGCCATAGCGTGGGGTGTTGAGCTACTTCAAGCATGCTATTGTGTAGGGTACATCACAGCATCTCGTCGTTGACTCACCCTTGCCACTTTCCCTGTGCCATGCGCTGCAGGCTATGCATCACCCGGGCGACACGGCGGTGTTCCTGGAGCAGCTGCCGTGGCACGCGACGCAGGCGGGCGCGATCGTGCTGGCGCACCGGATCAAGGAGCTGCAGCAGCTGGGCGCCACGGGGGACGCGGCCTTCGTGGACGCGCTGTGGTCGCGCCTGCACGCGCTGCTGCGGCCCCAGGCCGAGGGCTGCGGGATGGACTCGGCGGAGGTCCTGCGGGCCGACGCCGTCAACGGCTTCTTCATGTGAGACACCAGAAAGACACTGCGCCTGGTTCATGCAACATAGGCGGCATACAGAAACTTCTCAGCTGCCTTGCACTGAACAGGCACATCATTGCCCATGTGTCGGTTTGCTGCATGTAGTGTGTCAATGCAAGCTGGAATGTGGCCTTGTGTTGCGGTCGCAGGTCAACGCTCGCCACCACAATGCCGGCTGCCGTGGCCAAGCGCGGCGACATCGCCCTCGGCCTGCTCGGCCTGCTGGAGCACCTGCTGCAGCGCAAGCAGCTGGTCGAGCACCTGCACCACCCCGAAGGCTGGACGCACGTGTGGCGGGCGGTGAGCGATGATGAGAAAACTCTCAGTGATCTTGCATTGTATGTCTTGTGAACCACCGCTTCTCATGTACGGCATGTTGCTTACCTCAGCGTGGGCTGCCGCACCCGACTGATATGCATGCACCGGTGAAAATCTGCCTGCGACCCTCCTGCCCTTGCTGTCATGGACAACTCACGGCGCCGCATCAGCTGCGCTGCAGTGCGAGCACCAGCTGCGGACAATAGTGGACTGCCAGCTGGCGACAGAACTCGAGCCTGCAATTGTACGCGTGTCAGCGGCGTGCAGCGGGTTGCACATGAGACTGCAGAGGACACCCCAGAAAGCAGACGTGTTGCAGGCCGGCCTCAGCGGCAGCAGCAGCAGCAGCAGCAAACTCAGGATGTATTGGACAGCGTCACCGCAGAAGCGGCGGCTGATCGCAAGGCGCAGTTGCTGCTTTAGGTGAGGGCATTGCTTGCAGCCTTTCGTCGCAAACAGGCTACGTTGTTGAGGCACCTCTCCCCGTCGTCCCGTTGCATCTGCAGAATCTGTGCACGTCAAGTGCAGGAGGAAGATGCTGAGAAGCAGCAGCAAACCGCCAAGGCGACCGGCAAGAAGAAGCGGAAGCAAGCGAAAGGTTGCTGTAGCCTCCAGTGCTGCAGCAGCTGCTACATCTCCAGCAACACGGCAGCGACAGATGGTGCAGATCTGCGGCACTTCCACAGCCTGGCGAGAGCACAGCCGCAGGCAGCCGAAGGTCCTGCGCGGCAGAGACGTGCCAGCACAGCTGCAAAACCAGTTGACCCCCACGCCTGGCGGCTGTGTCCGCTGACCAAGGTGTGCATGCTGCAGCCAAGTGAGGGTAGGATTGTCCAGGCCGATACACTAGGATCGGTCAGGCATCCGCTGGCATAGTGAGAATTGCTTGACGAGCACTAGTTCTGCTGTCGCGCTGTAATGTGTATGGCTGAGCGTCAGTGCTATGCAATGCATGTTGCAGGTGGTCATGGTGGACCCGGTGCTGCTGCCAGCGGATGGCCAGAGCTACGAGCGCGCAGCGCTCGTAGCATGGCTGCAGCAGCACAGCACGCACGTCACCGCTGACAGGGCAGCCTGCAGACGTAGAGAGCTTGATGCCCAATCTTGCCTTGCGCAGCCTCCTTGACACCCTTGCAAGGAGGCACTGATCCTTCTGTCACCGCTGAAGCGCCCAAATAGATGGTTGTACTAGTGATTGGCTTGACACCATATTCGTTGGTATGCAGCTGAATTCTCAATGCTCACGATGGATGCTCTTTATATTCCCTCTGGAATGCTGTAATACTTGCACACTGCTAATGCCAGCACCTGAGGTTTCGACCACTGGACAGCAGCACACATCAAACTGCATGCTGCACGACCGCCGTGGCCATGGCTGCATCCCGCAACTACCACTGTGTCCACCCGCCGCCCTGCGGTGTGCCTCTGTGACCAGCAAAGTGAAGGCACTCCAAGCTTGCAATAGCAAGGATGGAACCGGCACACTCACCTCTGCTTTGCTGCAGATCAGGTTAATACAGTCAAAACATGCACAACGATGACAGAGCAGCTTGCATACATGTTGGTTCAGCATGCGCTGCTGCTGCTTGTACGAAGGCTCAGTGCCTACTATCAGGATTAGCAACCGCCAACCTGAAGGTGATTCAACCTGATGGCTTATCACAACTCTTGCATGGCCGCAAGCATGATCTGAAACCGCACTGCGATGCTGACAGCAGACATGGTCTTGTAGGGGTGTAGCGTGGCAAGGCAACACATCACGTGATCATCCAATGGGGTCCAATCTGTCGTACCAACTGCCTAGAGTGTCACGATATCACGCCTGCATCGACACGGCACAGACTGCAGGCGTTGTCCGTGAATTATAGACGGCCTCCCGCTCGGACAAAGATACATGCGCTGATCAACGTCGGATGCAAATGGTGTAGGCTGACGATAGCGGCAAGCCAAAACAGTTCGTCGATGGTCCCGTAAGACTCTGTTGCGACACGGACTCCGCATCGCACGGTACCTGGAGCCCGACAGCTGGCCGCTGAGCAGCCAGAATCAGCAAGTTCGTCTGCACACGCACGTTCAAGATGCAGGCTTGGGCCAGGTGTGTCAGCACTTTTCAGCCATGTTCATCTGCGCTCTGCCCGTCTTAGTGGTTTCAAAAGCACGTGCACGGATGCATGGGTCAAGGATGATAGAACTATTCCCCTTGCATGTGTCAGCATGGTGCCAGATCGGCCCCATGCAGACGTCGGCTGCTCGCGTGTTGAAGCTGCATGCCGACAGTATGTCGTTCTGCAGCAGGGCACCGGGGCAAGCCAGCGGCAAATCCTACGACGTGTTCATCAGCCACGCTGGCCAGCAGAAAGCGACCTTTGCGGGGTGGCTGCAGCGGGAGCTGGGACGCCATGGCGTCTGCGCCTTCCTGGATGATACCAGCTTGCGCTTGGGCGATGCGGCGGATGTGGAGATGGAGGCAGCTCTGCGCGGCTGCAGCATCGTAGTGCTCGTTCTGACGCTCGAATTCCTGCGGAGCAGCTACTGCATAAAGGAGCTGCACTGGGCGCTGCACCCTGATCAGCTGCACCCGCCATTGCTGCAGAAGGCCGCCGGGCGGCAGTCGGCAGCGGGCAGCTCACCGAAAAAGCAATCCCAGCGGCAGACAAATGCACAGCAGCGCTGCAAAGCTCCCACATTGCTGCCAGTGTTCTACCACACCAGCGACCTTGATGCACTGCAGCATGAAATTGAGCAGCAGACTGCTGAGGCTTGCAGCAAAGGCGCATCGTCAGCAGAGCTGCAGCGGCTGCAGCAGGCCAGCTCTGATCTCGCAGCAGTGCTCAGGATCACCGGTGACCGGCAGGACATGCATGGGAAGTGAGTATGCCTACGACTAGTAAGCATGCACGGCATCACGAAGATGCCGACTGTCAGTCATATCCTGTATGTGCTCCATGGGTAACCTGCTGGATGCACGATTTTTGTTGTGCATGTACAGTACCTGCATGCCTATTTGCCCTGCCACTGCACCGTTCAGAAGGTGCGCAACCCTAAATGCAGGCTGGACCGTGAGCACGTTGATGCCATTGTTGCGGAGGCGCTACGGCGCCTGGACCGACCGAAGTTTGAAGCGCCCAAATACGCTGTGGACTTGGAAGCACGGGTGAAGGTGCGGTATTTTAGATTGATGCCGCCAATCAACTACAAAGTGCTGCCTATCTCCAACAAGGCAGCAGTGGCAATGCAGCTGTATGATTTTCACTTGCATCCTCGGTTGATCTCATGTTACTACACTACTGCAGCAGGCTTGCACAGAACTGTGCGCCATGCATGCTCGCAGGCGCTGCTCCCGTTGCTCCAGCCAGACCAACCGGGCGATGTGCGTGTGCTCAGCCTCTATGGAATGGGCGGCATTGGGAAGACCACGCTCGCCAAGGCGTTGTATAGCCACCTCAGCAGCAGCACCCTGCGCTTCAACACCCGTGTGTTTCTTGAAGTGGGGCAGAAGGTGCCCTTGGAGGCAAAGCAGCAACGGCTGCTCCAGCTGCTGACATACAGTCCCACACTGGAACTAGCCGGCAGCTCGGCTGAGCTGCAGCAGCGGCTGATGCTGTGCACCATGCATGGTGGCCCGCTGCTGCTGGCGCTTGACGACATCTGGACGGTGCCACAGCGAAATGCGCTGCTGCCGGACCTTGGGGCGCTGCCGAGTGGCAGCCGCGTCATCCTCACCGGCCGCGACAGGAGCAAATTGTTCGACGATGACATCCAGACTGGTTGTGCGGCACGTCCCATCGAGGGTCTGGCGACGGCTGAGGCAGAGCAGCTGCTGTGCAAGCATGCCTTCAGCCAAGACACGGCGCTATTGGGGTATGCCACAGCTGTGCAGCAGGCTCTGGAAGTGTGTGCTGGGCTTCCACTTGCGCTGCAAGTCGTGGGCGCTGGCATGCGTAGCTGCACGCCTACCGAGGCTGAGGTAGGGTGCCTTGTCAAGTTCACAGATGCACATGTCCTGCCGTCCAGCCTTGCTGAAGAAAATACTGCACCAAGCCGCAATGGAGCTCACGTCTCTCACGCTGTGCAGGCTGTCCAGGATGGGTTCAGGCATGTGCTTGCACACACCGACGACATGGGGCCTGCTGATGCCGAAGGGAACCCTTTGAATGTCCTGACGCTCCTGAGAAAGAGCTACGACAATCTGCCATCAGACAAGCACAGGTGGGCTGCACAGTTTCTGAACACCTCTGGCAACTCCACCCGCCGGCCATACGTCCGAATGTGGAGCACCTCCGCTCAGCCTGGGCAGCCATAGCACTCATACTGTGCAGCAGGCGCCCAGCGTCAATGTGCTGATGTTGTTGCCGCAGGGGTCTGTTTCTGGATGCCGCGCTGCTCATGCGCGGTCACCCTCGGGAAAATCTCCTGGACACCTGGGCTGGCATCCTGCAGCAACAGGAAGAGGAGGATGGCGTGCTGCGCCCTTCCTCGTTGAAGCTGCTGCGGCGCTTGGCTGAGAAGCTGTGGAGTGACTGCGCAGCTGCCACGCTCATCACCTGCCGCACCATCGAGAAGGAATACTATAGCAGGTGGCCAATGTTCATGAAGTGTACTGACAGCACTGCAGCGCTCCAAGCTTGCAGCCTCGACGTTGCTTGTTTTGGTCGTCCCCTTCTGCTGGGCATTTGTATGAAGCACAGTGCGAGTGCTGCAGGGTTGAGGTGCACGACTGCATGGTGGAGATGGCAGAGTCCGTTCAACAGCATGGACCTGAAAACTGGTCCCTGAGCAGCCTGACCCTCCAGACCCGACTTCCAAAGGTGCCAGAGCAACAGCTGATGAATGAGCACGTGTGTGCTTGCTCTGAGGTGCCGTGGTCAACAATAGTGTTATTGCAGAGGCAACCACATCAATAAGTTTATATACGTTTTATGTTTTTTTTTCCCGTGCTTCATCAGCTGTATCCAGCATGTCAGCAGCGCGTGCTTGTGTGTCAGCAGGTCACAGATCCAAGGGCTCAGGCATCACGGCTGCGGTGCGGGCTGCCGGGCGCCTCAGGCGTGCCACCCTGGATACTCAGCCAACTGCTGGACCACTACCCGCAATGCCAGCTGGTGGCTGTGGACCTGCCGCTCGGCAGTGTTGCAGCGCCTTCAGCCCCGCTCGGCATGCCTGAACAGCTGCTGTACCTGCGGCTGGCATCCGTGCCGCAGCAGTGGGCGCTGGGTGAGCAGCTGGTGGTGCTGGACGTGCCTGGCACCAGCGCCTGCGGCTTCGACCTGCCGGCCAGCATCACGGGGTGCAGCAGCCTGCGGCGCCTCAGGCTGTTTGGGCAGCCGCTGCGCTCGCTGCCGCACAGCATGGGCAGCCTCAGTCAACTGGATGCGTTGCTGCTAAGAAACTGCAGCAGCTTGCCAGGCCTGCCCGACAGCTTCAGCTGCCTGCGTCAGCTGCGCACCCTGGACCTGGCCGGCTGTGGTGGTATCAGTGCACTGCCAGCCAACATTGGCAGCCTTTCCATGTTGACGGTGCTCGACATAAGTTCCTGTACCAAGCTGCAGCGGCTGCCAGACAGCATCAGCAGCCTGGTCAAGTTGCGCAGGCTGGGCGTCCGAGGCTGCTTGCTGCTCGAGCAGCTGCCGGGCAGCAGCGGCTGCCTCTCCAGCTTGAAGTGGCTGGACCTCGGCAAGTGCGCTGCGCTGAGGCGGCTGCCTGACAGCATCAGCCGCCTGACCAGCTTGGACACACTCTACGTTGACTACTGCCCAGCGCTGACGGAATTGCCACACCACATTGGCCACCTGATTAGTTTGGAGGCGTTGGACGCCGGGTACTGTCCGGCCCGGACGCGGCTGCCAGCCAGCATCACCAGCCTGTTTAGGCTGCAGACATTGTCCATTGCCGCGGACGCCGACGAAGGCTCCGCGCTGCAGGCATTGCCAGACAGCATTGGCAACCTCTGCAGCCTGCAGGCACTGTGCATAGGCGGCTGCTCGGTGCTGCAGCCGCTGCCGGACAGCATCAGCAGCCTAGCAAGCCTGGAGTCGCTGAATTGCACCAACTGCAGAGCTTGGCAGCATCTGCCAGACACCATCAGCAACCTGTCAAAGCTGACAGAGCTCAATGTGAGCTGGTGCGACGGCCTTACAACATTGCCGGACGCCATCAGCAGCCTCTCCCAACTGGAAAGGCTGGACATCAGCGGCTGCATGGCGCTGCAGCGGCTGCCAGATGCCATTGGAAGTCTTCGCAACTTGAAGGCGCTGCATGCCAGCTGGTGCATAGCGCTGCAGCAGCTGCCGGCCAGCATTGGCAGCCTCTCCAGCCTGATCATGCTTGACGCCAGCCACTGCGCATCGCTGCGGCTGCCAGAAAGCATTGGTAACATCCCCAGCTTGAGAACGCTGGACATCAGCAACTCAGCAACGGCGCTGACAGAGCTACCTATCAGCATTGGCATTTTGCTCAGTCTTCAGGAGTTGGAGGTCAGAGCAGTACAGCAGTCGGAGGAACTACAGCACGGGCCCACGGGTCAGGCGCAGCTGCTGATGCTCTACACTCCTTGAGTCTGCAGTTTCTTTGCAGGTGCAGTCTGAGCCTGCGCACAAGTAGATGCTGCTAAGCAGCTGTCGGTGGATGTCGGTTCTTTGTATGCCTGTTAATGCAATCGATTGCATGTCGTTGTCTACGTCCTGCTGGGTTGATGCCGCTTTGGCAAGCGCTTGACAAGGCTAGGAATGTTGTGTAAGGTGCCAGAAGTACCAATGGCTAGTCAGCCACACTCTTACTGGCGGAACCATGGCAACCATCTGCCCCACGACGTTCGTGTCGCCGAGCACAGCGCCGATCTCTCGCACGTGCTCCCGCAGCACAGGGTAGTAGCGCCCGTCAAAGCAGGGTCTGTCCGGCTTGTAGGTGGAGGCTATGGCCGAGGCCGCGGCTGCCGCCAGGTGCCTATCCTTGGCACTCAGCAGCTTGCACAGCTGCCCGATGATATCCCTCCCCCGTGCGAACCTGTCGAGCTTTGGTACCACCCTGCCTGCGACGTAGGTGAGCAGGGCATCGCAAGGTGCCTTCTCGGGGTGCGCATGGATGAAGTCAAGCGGGGCTGCCTCCTCACTCTTTTGGTGGTTGTGCGTGCTGTACTGTGTCGGAAGAGCCTCTGCCGAAATGCTGATCTATCGGGGTCCGCCATCCCCTGATGCCAGTTCGCTGGCGGCAATGTGCGTCAGAGTCACCTTGAGCTGTCATTATGGTTGGACAGCAACATCAGGCTGCGGCAATGACCTTCAAATGACCGAATGCAGACAGACAAAAGGTACTGAGCCATAAGTCGCTTGGCAGGCATGCAATATCCTGCGAATGTGATCACGCACGCGGCTGAACGCATGATGTGCAAGATGTACGTCCGCTTCGAGTCATCATCCAAAGCTCCAGGGCGTGTAGCAGATCCTTAGGTAATCTCCAGCTATGACCACCTGAGCACTTCGTGTCAGGCCTGTACACGCCGGGTAAAGCCAACAGCTATTGCATGTTGCTAGCAGAACTGCATTTCACCATCGTCAGACCCTGTCTCTGATCCTCTTTTCGAATCGATGTCTGTTTGCCTTGCTAACTGTGTCTGCACCTACCCCCTCACCTTGGGTACGCAAACACAGCGGCAGCATCACTCTGCAATCGGCTGAAACTCTGGCAAGCATTGCCTGGCATAAGCAACAGCATCAGCTTGCAGCAGGTGTGTCCTAGCTGTGCGCCAGGCAGTCCGCTGCTGGGCGTGCGCGGGGCTGGCATCCACTGCACGGCAGCACATCGCATGCCGTGTGCGCCGTGGCGCTCGCCGCTCAGCAGTGCAAGGTGACATAGCCTGCGGGATGCCGCCACTGCTGCGGGGCACAGCCAGGGCGCTGACGCTGAGGTGGCTATCACAGCTGGTGCATCCACGCTTCACAGTATGGTGGTCATGGCCTATGCTCCGCCGGTTTCCTTCAGCCAAAGCCGGCAGAATAGCATATATTGCCAGAACTGCAATCCGTCTATCTCTGTCTGTGGCATCCGAGGACCGCCAGAGCTGGTGGCTCGTGCCATGCTGAGCTGCGCTCAACGAGACTGCTGCTGCTCGCATGGCCTCCGCACTCCGCTGCGCTACAGCTCTGCATGCACAGCCACATGCAGTCAGCACCCAGGAGGCAGCAAGATGCACATGCCTGCACATCTGCGACCCAGTGTTGAGTTCGCCAGGACACTGCAGCGGCACAATGCTGCGCCCAATGGCCAGGATGCACTTGCTGACCCTGCAAGCCGGTGGTATTCCTCCACTTCTGACGCGCCAGCTTGCGCACATCCGACCGTGTGTAAGAGTAGGGTGGTGCATGCTTCTGCAGGCCCGCCACGTCCTCCTCGCTCAGCCTGCAGGGCTGTGTCGCCAGCTTGGAGCGAGCCGCATGGGGTGGAGCTCATGTGCCGCCCATGGTACATGCTGTAGGGATTGCACTGCTGCCGCTGACACCCTTGATGGTGCAAGATTGAGCACGCACCTGTACAGCTCCACCGCCGATCCAAGGCCGCTGAATCCGTACCTCTCAGTCAGTGCCTGCAAGATGCAGCAGGCCCACCACGTTGTTCCTAAGTATGCTCATTTGTCAGAGTACTCCCTGCCCTGCAGTTGCTTGCAGCGTACATAGCTGGCGGCATGCAGGCAGTAGGCAGGCTGATCATTGCCACAAGCACATGCCAGACATGCCACGACATGATCGCGCACCACAAGAATCGCGATCTGTGGGCAGCTGCGGCTGCGGAGCGGCACATACTTTGCAATGTCACTCCTTGTGCCTGACACAATAACCAACATGTCTTGTGGCCTGACGACAAGTAGGAGTGCGCAGCTTGATGGCAGATTGGTGTGTCAGCTCTCAAGTCATTGGCACCTGGTCACCTGTGTGCAAACACCTGACTGCGTCGTCCAGCACAATGGCGGTCGCAGACCAAGGGTACATCTCAAAGCATTTCCTGCAATAGATACTGGCTTCCGCGAATCTCATGCCCTGCAGTCAAGCCGCCCGGCCTGTTGAACACGAACGTAAACCGTGACGCAGAGACAGATGCATGTTCACTTGCTGTGATCCGTGTACTTCTGCACCTGATGGAGGCGCTGCGCGTCATCATACCAGCGACGCTGCTCTCCGACATCCTCGGAGTCAGGAGCATGCGCATCATGCCACCTGCTCATGTCTGCTGGCCGCAGTGCCGTCCAGGCCGCCCCGGCAGCCTCATTCAGGGCGCGGCAAGTGCACGTAGCGGCTGCGATGTCGCGTGCAACAGAGTCTGCATCGCACAGCAGCTCGGTGCGCGCCAGCTGCTCCATCACGAGCTCCCATACATGTGTGGGGATTGATTCCGCTGTATGAGAGCCCCGTGAACACCATGCCATTGCATCGCATGCGCTCATGGACATCTGAGAGCCTGTCACAGAAGTGAATGAAGTGCCCCTTGCTGCCTGCATGTTGCCTTGGACTGCTAGGGAGGGTCAGCAGTCGTAAACGACTCAGTATATTGCCACAGTCATGGTTTGATGGTTGCCAGCGACACACAGCTTGACGTGCTGTGGTCTACATGCCAAGTAAAGTTCAGTACCGGCTGCAGTACCCCATTCTGACAGCTGATCACTGTGCAAGCCGAGTGACAAGCCGTGCAGGTTGCTCGGACTCTACGTACATCCAAATAGATCTAGCCTCTTGTATATCTGCCACCCATGCTTAGTTGTCCACCCATACTTGCTTGCAGTCAAAGATGCTCATGTCGGGAATGCTGACCGGGTGGCGACTCCGGAGCATCACTACATCATATGGCAGATGCCTGCAATTCGCGCACCAAGAAGACGGCGATGCAGCATGTCACTCTCGACCAGCGACATCCACCCCAGCTGCTGCTCTACATGTCGGGCCTGCTGACATGTGCGCTACACAGCAGCCTTTACTGTGGCCGGCATGGCGGGGCGGCAGCCCCAGCTGCCCTGATTCCGTGAGAGAACCGCTGTCACCGCTGCGGCATGGAGCCAAAGGCGCTGAAGCTGAGGCGGCCGCTGCCGTTGGGCGCCTCCACGTCCTCGGGGTGCGGCGACCTGGGGCTGTACCCCCCCTCGCTCCCTGCGCCAGCCAACAACCCCATCAGGCACAGCGCCAGCGATTGCTTTGCATCGCCTTGACTGACCATGTAACCACCCAAGGCGTGGCAAACACGGAAGTTCGATCACGCCGGACATGAAGCTGCGACATCACACTGCTGTGCAGCAGCCGTAACAAGTCGCTCTGGGGAGTCCAAGTGAAGTCTGGCCATTGGGCGGCGGGGCTACCTGAGTGCAGGCGGGACTCGCCCTCCTCGGGGATGCTGCCCAGCAGCGAGTCCAGGTCGGTGTCGGTGGACGTCGCGTACCAGGGCGACGCGGGGCCCTCCTCCTCCTCCTGCACGGCAGCAGCTTTGAGGGGTCTGCATCTGCGGGAAGAGGGGTGCGTGGCGGGGCATCGCCACCCATCCCCTTAAACTATCTGGTGTTGCTGCAGCACAACGCTTCTCCCAGAACAAGGCAGGAGGCTGTCGAGATAACGCTGTGTTGGGGGCTGAGCGTACACATGCAGATGTCATGACGTGGGATCCTAGCGGTGAGGCAGAGCGCCCACCTTGTAGTCCTCGGGCGGCACCTCCTCCGGCTCCTCGATGGGCGGCGGCTCGATGAGCGTCAGGTGCTCCTCCGCCGCCGCCTCGTACGACAGCAGGCTGTCGTAGAACTTCTCGGGCGACGTGTCCACAAACGTCATCCTGCACGGTGACGACCTGCTGTCTCAGCGCTGCATATGACTGGGTTTGGGCGCTGTGCCAGCGGTTGACAGGCGCAAGCATGAATGACGCACATAGGGGCACCCAACAGCAGGCTGCTCGAAGCAGCCACTGCAGAGGGGCCCAGAAGCAGGTGGGAAGGCGTGCGCAGCGGCGCACCAGTTGTTGCGGCGGGCTGCCTGCATGAGCGGGTGCAGCGCCGAGCCCACCAGCATCGCTCCCAATGTCCACACCATGGTCTGCCAGGCAAATGACCACTAATTAGTCACGCAGACTCACACGAGGTTGCTGCACCTCTTGCCCGTGTGAAATCGTGTCGGCCGAGCAAAGCCTGACATAGACATGCCGAGCCCAGCAGCGCTTATGTCAGCGGGACTAGTATAGCAAGGCAGTATAGAGTGCTTCTGTTGAAAAGTACTGCACAGCGGCCGTCCCGCACCTTGTACTGCAGGGTGACGAAGGGGATGGCGATGATGGTGACCAGCAGCCCCATCGCCGGCAGCAGCATCAGCGCGCACGCCCAGGTCGGCAGCGGCACCTGGTACGGCCTGCAACGTGGGCGGCGTTACGTGGTGGGAAACGGAGGCTGATGGGTACATAGAAGCCCAAGACAGCATCTTTGGTCGCATTCTTTAGGAGGCCCAAGTTTTTCCAGGAGTAAGCACAGGACACCGCCAGTCAGATGGATGAGGTCTGGGTTGCAGGTGTGGGTTGGGGGTTGCAGGTGCACCGTGGGAGGTTGGGCAGCTTGATGCGCAGGTAGATGAAGGCTGTGAACTCCACCAGCTGCGCCAGGCAGTAGATGATGTTCTGCACCCCAGGCAACAGCATGGCGTCAGAGCCGCTGCTTCAATATCAGGTCGCACAGCTGCCGCAAAAGTGAACCAAAAGATGGTTGCCAGCCCAGCGATGCGTGACCACTACTCGTTCTGTGAACTTGGAGACACAACACTGCTGCAGCGCACCAGCAGCTCCACAATCGACAGGAAGTCGAATGACACCTGCAGGGCGGCAAGCAATCACATGAGCATATGTGAGGGCTGATGCAGTAGCATGACTATGAGCACTGCATCTGCATCTGCATCTGCAACTTGCGACCCGTGGCACTTTCTGTGCCCAGCAGCAAGTGCTCCCAACATCACAGCAGCAGGACCGTGTCTCACCAGGGCCATGACGCCGACAGAGGAAAGAATGATGGCCAGGGTGGGGGTGCCGTGCTGCGAGCGCCGCGCGAGGGCGGCCGGCAGGAAGCCGCGCTGCGCCATGCCCAGCAGCTGGAAGCTGTCGCTGCACATCTCCGCCTGCAACCCTCGGAAGTAGTGCTTGGTGATGACAGCTGCCTGCTGATGCATGGGTCACAACAAAGACTGCACAATGATCACAGCGCCATGCTCGCTTACTGCCGCTGGACGGTGTCAGCACATGCAGCTCACCTCGAACTGCCCGATCTGGCTGATGGCTGCGGCGGACACCATCCACCACCCCAGCCAGCTGCCGCCCACCTGCGGTCGGCAAGACACGTGCATGTTCAGGCTCCAAACGTCGGTCATGAGAGGCTTCATGAGACTGCATCTCACACAGCATCACAGCGCTCACGATCTGGGCGACGCGTGTGAAGTAGCCCAGCTCCCAGTCGGAGGACTCCACCGTGACGCCCAGCCCCACCAGCAGCGGGCCCACGTACATGACCACCACCTGCATTTTGGGGCGAGGGGAAAGTCCGACAGATCAGCCCGCCGAGTGTCGCAGCTACTGCCAGCGCAGGGGCCTCCCAGGGCTTTGCCGTCGCCAGCACACAATGGCAAGCGTCGACACATGTCCATGCTGGTCGCTGTGATTGGTGCGTCACGTGTGCGGGGGCGGCGCACCAGGGCGACGGCGATGAACAGGGCGCGGGGGAAGGTGCGGCGGGGGTGCGCCACCTCCCCCGCCAGAGTGGACACCGAGTCCCAGTAGTTCAGGTTCCTGCCGACGGAAGGTCAGACAGAGCTGGTGAAGTGGCGGCGAGCCAGGGTTCTGGACCCGTGGAGGGGCAATCTGTACCCCATAGCATTGGAACGCAACCATTCTGGTACCACGAGGATGCTGCAGGGCATGCAGCAGAGCGGCAGGCGGCGCGAGGCGCACCAGAACATGACGTTCAGGAAGGCGCCCCATTTCACGTTGCCCCAGTCCTGCTGCACCCAGTTGCGCGTCTCAATGCGCGGCAGCGCCAGCACCGCCATCACCTGCGGGCAGACGCTCCTCACTCTAGGCACAAGCATGGCCATGAGAATGTCTGTTAAGGTTATGTCAGGCGCACTGAGCAGCAGCAGTCCCAGGGGCCATGCCTCGTCAGAGCGCAGTTGTAGGGGCACATCCATCTCATGCATCGCAAATGCAGCGTGCCCACCACAAAGGGGATGATAATGTAGACGGTGGAGATCACGGCGGCGTTCCCGACAATCGACAGCCCCCGGTAGTTCAGGTACGATAGTGCAATGGACAGCGTGAACAGGATGGCCCTGCAGGGTAAAGGGAAGGGTGCAAGCTTGTCTGTGCTGGTCGGGGAGCATCCACATGGCATTGATCACGACATCGGACATGACAGGGCTACAGTGGAAGCAGTAGAACAGGGACTTTCAGTCAACAGTGCTCACGTGCGCTGCCAGCTGTCCTTGAGCCCAGGCACCAGCACGTCCAGGTAGGACATGAACATGACCGGGTACAGGCTGTTGTCCGTCACCCCGCTCAGCCTGCAGCACATTTGTATGACTTGGCCTTGGGCGGTTGTGCATGCATGTCAGACTGTTGTAATGTGCATGTGTGCTGCCATATGAAAATATTGTGGGGGATACGTGGGCAGCTTGGCCACTGGCAGGTTGGTTGATTGACCAGCATCTGTTCACTGTAGGGTCTGTTTGTCATGGCAGCTGCCCGTCTGCTCACCAGGACCAGAAGCCCTCCTGGAAGCCCCAGTAGGGGCCGAAGGCAGCGGTGACCCACGCAACATAGCCCGAGTCCTCTGGGAATGCGGTTGCCAGCTCAGCGGTCACCAGCGCCTCGGGCACGCTCCACAACAGCGGCAGCAGGCAGAAGCCCAGCAGCGCTAACAGTGGCCCGCCCGAGCTGACGGCGTCCTGCAACATGCAGCATGCACTGCTGTCTGAGCATCTTTGGCAACTTTTTGCATCATGATGATGCGGCTCTTATGCACAGCTACTCGTCGCCTTCGTTGGCGAGGCTAAAGCATCACATAGTGCATGTTATCGCAGCCTTGAGGCCTCTGATGATGTGGAATGAGCATGCCGCCCTGGGACAGCATGCATGCCATGCACCAGGACCTCACCTCGATGCCGAAGGGCCCCCCGGAGACGTCGTAGAAGCACAGCGCCACCAGCGGCAGCAGCGACAGCGGCTTGGCGCGCTTGTGGCGGCGGGCGCGGGAGGTGGCGGTGGATGTCGCCCGCTGCAGCAGCGTGCCGGATTCCGTGCGGCCCATGCCCGCGTTCAGCGCCTCCCGCAGGCTGCCGGCTGCCTCCGGCGTGCCGGTCGCGCCGTTTGCAGTCGTCATTTCCACCTGCGCTGCGCCGGCGGCGGACGGAGGGTGCAGCTGCTGCGCTGCAGGGGGTGGCGCCGCTGCCGGGTGGTCCGCCAGCCACCGCTCGACGGAGGGGTGCGAGGACGCTGGAATGATGTTCTGAGGTATGTTATCGAACGTCCGCCAGGTCGTTGGCAAGCAGCAAGCTCGTCTTCATGCGTGGCCGAGACCTAGCAACCTGCTGGGGATTGGCAGCAAGTGACCTGACTCGCGGTGCACAACATGCGCGAGCTCATGCACAGCACTGCTGCCTGTTACACAAGATCATCTAATGCATGCGATCGCGAGACGCGTGGTACTCAATAGTCTGAGCGCGAGCTTGCTGCTTTCTTATAGTATCAGCATCCTGCAGCCAGTGCTGACCTGAGCTGATGGGACCCAGTGGGTAGTCACTACTTTGATTGAAACTCCGGTCGCACGGCGTTCAAGATGCAGCAAAGCGCAGATCCTTTAGGTACAGACGTTTCATAGCGTTTGATCGCCACCAGCTGGTTGCGCTTCCGGCTTGGACGAGCTTTTTGTTTAGAGCACACGAGCTCAGTGCTGAAGATCATACCGCCATGCATGTGACTGCATCCAACCTTGCGCTCACGATCTGAGCGTGGAAAGCGAGCAGCAGCAGACTACAATGGTCCAACGCAGAGCAACGACCCCATCTCCATAGCATAACTAGACAGCGCGGTCGCCATGACCTGCACCCTGCTTATCTGGGGCTTTGATGTCAAGGACCCTTGGCACAGCCAGGAGCTGGATGTTTGTGTACAGCACGGTGAGCGTGTGGCGTACTGCCTCGGCAGATCCTTTTCACGTGCATGGATGCCTACACTGCGGCACGAGTTTGGTGCCGGAACTGACATTTGCACACGAGGGTCGCAGGAGGCAGGAGTGAAGATGGCAAGTTTGAGTTTTGCAAGGCAGGCAGAGCTGCATGGTGCGCGGTGCAGTTTGCAGACCTGGCAGCCGCTGACGCCTGTGCGGACGCCCTGGAAGGTGAGTGTGCATGGCTCAGGCACTGGGCACTTGTGTCAGCATCAGACGCCTCACGCAACACTGAGCCACGCGATTCAGCCTGGGCAATGCACCGAGACTGACTGCCCTGTCGCCTGCGCAGTGTCCTTCAGCCACCTGCGGGTTCACCATCACAGTGCTGGCTGGCACTGGGACAGTACTGTTAGCAGCGGCCTCATAGACAGGTAAACATTCACAGGCTGAACTTGGCGTGTGCTTCCACTGCAGGCGGTGATTTTGCGCCCACGAGAGCCACCACAGATTGCGAAGCCGAAGACTCCGTAGGGAAGTCGACCACGAAAGGCATGAGCGTCATCTGCCAGCTCCTGGCACAAGTCCTGGCTGCTGACACCGCGCGCGCGGCCGTGCTGCGGGACGGCAGCTGGGCTGCTGCGGTGGACAGTATCAAGTGAGCTCACTGTTCAACGAACACTCGGCAGATCCGGCGCCTGACAAGCTGCTGCCCTGCGTCTGGATGGCTGTGACCTGGTCATGTGCGACAGCCACAGCACAGGCTTGTGTGCTCACGTCGGCAGGAGCATCCAGCCGCCGCCGCAGCACGCTGCAGGATGGCCTGCGGAGCGGGATGCGCTGCTCCAGGGTGTGGCAGAGGTGCTGTTCAACTTTGACAGCAGCAGGGACTACACTGCGGCGGCCCCAGATCCGGAGGCCGTGGCCGCGGCGGACCGCGCCATGCAGGAGCTGCTGGTGCGCTGCGCATGTGCGGCCTGTACACCGTGGCCCGCCGGATGTTCAAGCTGCTGATGCTCAGCAGCACGGCTGCAGGCGCCAAAGGCTGTTGACGATGTCGTGCCACAACGTGCAGGCTGAGGAGCAGACAGCTGAGCAGCGTAGGAAGACCGCAGCCAGCAAGCGCGCCCGCAAGAAGGCAGCTAGGCAGCAGGCGGCCGCATCTAGCAGTGACGACCGAGCTGCCAACAGCACAGCACACCTCGCAGCAGCACCCTCCAGCAGAGCAGACGATGAGCAGACGGCAAACAGCAGCAGCAGCAGCATGCAGCCAGTAGAGGCGCTGCGGCTGGCTGCTGCTGGTGCAGTGCCGCAAACAGCAGCAGGTGTGCCACAGGATGTCTGCAGCAGTGGCGACCTGCATTCACCAGCAGCTGCGGCCACTGCAGCAGCACAGTCAGACTGGTGGCGCTGCCCGCTGAGCGGCGAGGTCATGCGGGACCCGGTGCTATTTGGCAGCGAGGGCCACAGCTTTGAGCGGGCAGCCCTGGAGGAGTGGCTGGCGGCCCACCCCGGGATCCACCCGCTCACTATGCAGCGGCTTCCACCGGAGGACGGCTTCCACCGGAGGAAGGCAGCATCCTACCTAATCATGCACTGCGTAATCTGGTCCAGCAGCTGCATATAGACTGACGCACAGAATCACAATGTCATTGCAGGACAACCAGAAAATGAAGCAGCAACGGTTGACAGTCTGCGCTTAGCTAAAACGTTTCGGTTTCATCCGTTTGCCACACTGTACAGGCACATTGCCATTGGTGTCGTGCTTGCACCTTGAAAATCCAGCACAAGTGGCTGGTTGTGTCGGCTGATCAGGACCGCAGGGGATCCTCATTCAGGCGTGCGCAAACAGCTGTGTCCGGTACCGACCGGCGCACTCTTGTTGTCTGTTAGGTAGGCGTCTAGTACCGGTAGTAGGTGAGCATCAGGACTACTGCTGTCAGACTGTAGTGCGGCGCGCGGGGTGCGTGGATGGGGATCTACATGCATACATGAACTGCTGTGCACTGCGTGCGTGAGCTGGACGGCAGAAGGTACAGGCTGCCATCGCGAACTGCCGGCTAGTTACATATCAGATTGGCAATCGGATCCGACATGCACCCGGATCCAGGTCGGAGCTCTCATAATTCAATAATTTGTAGCATCTGTGTCAACGTCATGACGTCTGCGTAACGTCTTTATCGCGTCATGCTCCTTCACGAGATCGCAAGGACAGGGACAGATCGCAAACACAATCGATGCTTGCGCGCGCTTCTAGTTTTGCGATATAAGCAGATATCAAACTTGAGGGGCTCGAGCGAGAGCGGCGTCCGGCCAGCGAAGCGAAGCTGTCCTCCTCTCGCATGCATCCAGCGATGTGATCTGGTGAGCACCGATGCACAGGCCGATATCAACCCCAGCAGCAGCGCATCAACCTCCTTCAGCTCACTGCAGACATGCAACGTGGTCGCAGCCTGCAGTTGTCCTGGCTTGCTGCTTGACAGGCCCAAAGTGTGCGCGAGGGGTCGGTGGCTCAGCTTGTCTAACGGAATCTTGCAGGTCGCAGGCAAACGGTGCGGCGGGGTGGGGCGGTTCACTTCTCATCTTTATCTCTCTGAAATCTCGGTGGCAACATGGGTGCGGTGCATCATTTGCGGTCTACGATGTCCGCAATGGAAGGATCACGCATTGCGCATCGCAAGGATTTTTCCAATGTCAAACCGCGTTTTGCGTCTCCCACCAATCGTTACGCTGTGCCCAACCAATATGAGAACCCTGTGTGACGTGTAGCGGGTGTCGTCGACCTCAACAAGACTGGCTACGTGCCAAAATTGTATCGGTCAGTGCGATTGGTGACGTACCGGGTCAACACCTTGACCGTTGCGGAGCCAGGCTCGCTGATGGCGGTGAGTCAACAGCTTGGACCATTCGTGCTGTCTGTGACTCACCTGCACAAGTGCAAGCTCACACTGAGCCACGATGCTGTCCTGTACCTACGTACAATGCTGGCCAGCATTCACCCACATCCACCGGCCAGTACATCACATCATGCTGTGGTCCCTGCCAGATCCACCTCCTCAGTTCTGGCAGTGCCACTGACTGAAATCTGGGCCAAGCGTCGGCAGCCCTGCACATGACGCCTCTGGCCCTGCTGCTGAGCAGGTGCCGCCCGACACCATCACCGTCCGGATCAAGGACTTGCCGCCGCAGCCCGGGGAGCAAGTCAGCGATGCGCTGTGCAGACTGCGGCGCCTTGGCAGCGTCTTCCTCCAGGCGGTGGACGAGGTCCGCACCCTTGATGCGGGTGAGGTGCCCCTGCCGCTTCACGCGGCACATGCGTGTCTGGTGGCACCATCTCCAATCTCGTCCTGAGATGTGTGTAGCCAACCTGAGCACAGATGCTGGTTGCAACTTGTTGCATCAGGGCCCAAGTAACGTCAGGTTGTATCGCTATCTGCTGCTGCTTGCAGCTGAAGGCGGGCCCCCAGCAGCTGGCACCCGACTGAACGTGTTCATGGTGCCGGAGTTTTCATGAGGTGATGCCATGCATCTGTGTATGATTTGCCACGCATCGCACCTGCTGTTTACCCCTGCCTGCCGGCTTGCATCTCTGCATGTCAGTCCTGCGCACGTGTGTGAGTATCGACAGCATATGTGGGCATCCATCCAGCGCACAGCTGTTAAGATAAGCCTCGTCACGCCCACCTGGCTTCTTGTGCGACTCGCAGGGCCTTTGACAAGAAAGTTGATTACTTTGGATGTTATCGCTGGAATGAGGCGCTCAATATTTTCGAGGTGCTGCGGACGATGTTCACCAACCCCGCGTACTCTGACTGGCTTATCGTGGTCGGTACGTGTTGTCAGTAGCCCGTCTACAGGGTGTGACGCCCTGCCACCAGCTCACTACACAGTCCAACCTTTGAGTCCGTGGGGTGCTGCACAACAAGCTGTGTGCAGGCAACCGCGCTGCAGCATAGGAAGCCCCAAAGTTGACTTGCTGGGAGGGCACATCACGAATCTGCCACTGCAAGTGTCGACATGCCCCTGAAGGGAAGTTCTTTTTACATCTGTTGCAGGGTCGGTCCTGAGCCGCAACACAACTGACACGCTCCCTCTTGACCAGATTCCTCAGAAGAAGTGGTCTCTGCTCCACACATCGGTCGTCATCAAGGTGCGTGAGCGGTCCTGCTTTCCCACACGTGAGCGATCCAGTTGGCAGGTCACGCCAAACAGGATCGGCAGCTTGGTAGTGTTCAGCATCGATATAATGGCAGCATGGTGCGGCTGCAGGGTGGTGTCGGGCAGTGGCCCGTCCCCCTCAACAAGGACCCCAACAAGAACCCCATCCCGTTCACGTACATCCACAAGAAGGTTTTCAGGTCAGATTGCTGGTTTGCGATGAGTCAGAAATGGACAGCCCTGCATGCCGCCCAGCGCTGCGACCCGTGGTCCAGCGCACTTGTGTGGGCCTGTGTTTGCCCTTGGCGTTGGCTGCGTGATACGTTGTCCTCACTTTGTTCACCACCGTCGTCCAAGGCGATCGATCATGCGTGTCTGTGCTGCAGCCACATCGATGGGATGCCCAGCTCTTTCTGGAACGGCGACCCAAACCAAGCAAATGCGCGCATCAACGAGCACTTTCGTGAGGGCATGCAATCATGGGCCGAGTTGAAGCAGAATGTCTTCAGGTATGCGGCGTGCAGGGCCCTACCACCCTGCTGGCACCTCGTGCCAGGTCGCGGGTGTGTGCTTGCCAGTTTTCTCTGCAGCGCGGCATCGCCTTTGAGTGTCATGCCAGTGGGTCAAGGCCTGCTGTGGCGGCCCCCTGCTGCCTGCCGGATGCTGCAACGTGCTGCGCTGCCTTCCGTGCAGGATCGACAACCTGATCTTTGGCCTGGAGATCTGCTTGGACCACTCCGACCGGGTGTTGCGCACCACCCTGGACCAGTGGCTGGTGCGTTACCATTTCTGTTGTTGGCAACACAGCCATCGATGATGAACACATATGTTTGTACGCACCACACATCCTCTGCAGCGTCTGTTTGCTGTGTGCTCTTGCTGCATGTACAGCGTCGGATCCCCTGCATGTTGCATCCGTCTGCCCCTCCGCGGCGGGTGGTCCGCTGCAGAAATCAGCTTGTTGGGAGGGCTGTATGCAGTCACACCCCTGTCGTCACCCTCTGCTCGCTGTGTGACACCAGGAGAAAGACCGCACCCCGAAGCCCGAGATCGACGTGCACCTGCTCCCCTGCTGCGGCATGCCAGTCGTGGCCACATCCGTGTGTGCACGTGTCGGCGGCGTGCTGTTCAGGAACGACGGCGCGCCCAACCCCGTGGACACCCTGTGTCAGGTGATGAGGCAATCTTATATACAACTCCATCCACTTATCAACACTGCACTCCTCATTGCGGGCGGGGCACGCACACAAAGGTTTGTGGCTGTGCCAGCCTGATTTGTAGCCTCCGCCCCATCGAGATTGCTAACCTGGCAGGGTCGTCGTACCCTATAATCGTGGCCGTGTTTCTGATTTGCACATATTTGGCTTGGCCTCGACTTCAGGCGCTGAAGGTGCGGAGCTACACAAGCGAGCCGATCAAGTCAGCCAGAACGGTGGATGTGGCTCTCGAATCAATAGTGGCTGTTGCCGCGCCTGCTCGGGTGAGTCAGCTTGGGATGCGCACCCCGTCTTCGTTGTCAGTCCCTATAACCGATGTTTTCCTACAAACCCCGGGACCCACAGATGATCATCACCGTCGTGCATACGCCCTGATGTCTCCCTAACCCTCTGACATCTTGGTGACAGGCGACCTACCCCCGCGGCGCAGCAGACTTCCAGGACATCCTGGTCTACGAAGAGACGCCGACCCTCTACCGCCCGCCCCAGGGCGCAGGCTTCTCGCTGCTGGAGGTGCTAGGAGGCGTCTTCTCCGCCAGCATCGCGCTGGGGATGCTGGTGCGCGGCGAGGAGGGGCGCTGGGTGCGGGCCGCGGCCGGCGAGGCCAGGAAGCGGCTCATCCGCTGCGGGTGCCTGGTGCGACATTGAGAGCACTGTTCGAAGCCTGCCGCCCGCCCTCTCCCCATCCCTCGTCCCGGAGTTCCCTGCTGTCCATGGGGCCAGCGCGCCCCGCACGGCAGGCCAAGCAGCTGCCTGGGCTGCCGCATGCGTTCCTGTCGTTGTGTCGCGGCTGCTGGCATCTACAGAGCGCTGAGACTGTGCTCGCTACACCCCTTGCTGCCTGACCTGCAAGCCAAATTCACGGCTGAAACTGCTGTACTGCGGCATAATTATACAGCAGCATTATAAGTATTGAGCATCATTTACAAGCAATGACTTGCCTGTTCGTTGGTGTCGAACCTGCTCAGGAGTGTTGCCCTCATCTCAGCTGCTGGGTACCCTTGCCACTCTGTGCAGCAAAAGTGCAGTCTTGAGATCCTGCAGTGCTGCATGACAATGCACCATGCTCCGACGTATAGCATCATAGCATAGCATCATGCAGAGCTCACAGCTTACTGGTCTACAGCATCGAAGTAGTCAGACGTTGAACCTGTGCGCATGTGCTGCGCAGGCGGTGTACCGCGCCCTGCAGCAGCTCGGCCACGAGATCAACGCCTGGATCAAGGCCGTCGACAGCGGCGCGGAGACGTGGCCGGTGGTGAAGGACCTGCCGTGGCCCGCCATCGTCAAGCCCTTCCCCGGGGACACGCCCTACCTGGCGGCGGCCCGGATCGTGCTCCCCGTCGTTCAGGTGCGCCCGCTGCTGGCGGCACATCGTCTGCTGTGATACCAAGAGGTGGCAGCACCCCGTCGCAGGCTCGCTCCTCAAGCACATTGATGTTGTTGACAGGCCTACCAACCAGTCCTTGCCGGATTGGTGTTTTTCAGTTGTTCTGCAACTGCACGCTTTGTTATGCAACCTTCTGCCCATCTCAGGGTCGTGATTGAGACACCTGCCTACGCCTAGACCGGTTTCGGGCTGTCACGTTGAGCTGTGTGTGTCCCCGCTGCTGTCCTGCAGGCCGTCATGCAGAGCCTGGACGGCAGCAAGGAGACGCCCGGCAGCACCGCCTTCAAGCTGGCCGCGGAGGCGGCGGTCACGGCCGCGCAGGCGTTTGTGGACGCGTGGTCCACGGGTTTCGACCTGCACTCGCACGCGGCGCAGCGCCTGGTCGCCCTGCCGGAGTGGCGCGAGCAGCGGCAGCCCGTGGGGGACGGCGACGACTCTGGGCTCTCGCCGGCCATTACAAAGGGGCTGAAGGTGGGTGCTGCATGCATGTGGCACTTTGCAGCGGGCTGCCGCTGAGATGTGCAGCCCTGCGCCGAGATGTTTATGCAGCAGGCTGGATCCAATGTCACATACATTCAAGTCGCTGTGGCCGTGGACACACTACCAACATTACCTGTATGATGCGTGCGCACGCTGGCAAAACACCCGAGTCACCTTGTCAGACGAAAGAGAAAGCTTTGCTCAACTATCTCTGACACTCTGCAAGCAACAGCCCATGTGTACCACTGTGCAGGACCTGAGCAAGGTCCTGGGCGTGCTGGGAGACGCGAAGGAAGCTACTGGCGGAGCCAACACGCTGCTGCAGGACACAGAGCAGGCCTGCGGGCTGGTCAACGACTTCAAGGACCTGGTCCAGGTATCGCAATGTGTGTCAAGCACGGCAGTGCATGTCCAATCAGTTGACAGCTGCCGCTGCAGCGCCAGAACAGAGGCAGGGATGGACCCATGCAGCATTGTGTGCAGTTTGAGAGGGGTTGAAAGGACAGGCAGGCTGTGGTGCGCCAGCAGGTTCAAAGGCAACTGCTTCAACAATTGTGTCGTGCCTACCAACAGGGGAGGGGGGGACGGGCCTTGCATCTGTGTCTAGGTGACGTCATACAATACGCGGTTGAGCATCAGCAGCACCCAGCGCACATCAGCCGACGGCACCGCCGCGCGCTCTGCCGCCGCAGGTCGTCAGCGATGTGGGCGACGCGCTGGCGCACGTCCCCGTCGTGGGCGACGTGGTGGGCCCCTTCAGCGAGGCCCTGGACGCGTCGGAGCTCCTGCCGACGGTGGAGGACTTCAACGGCACGCTGCAGGACTTCAAGGCGGACACGCTGGACGAGGCGCGCGACCTGGTGGCCAAGGCGGACAGCTACATCGGCAAGGCGCAGGAGGCGGTCACCATCCTGGTCAACGAGTGAGCCCCGCGGCTGACGATGCCCTCAGCACTGCTCGCTGCAATTGCGCACCCATTGTTTGGCGTTTCGTCAACTGGTACCATTTGACCAGTGCATGTACTTGCTGTCTGCAGTGTGCCGCGCTACCTCAACACCCTCCAGTGCCTGCAGTACAGCGTCCAGGTACGCACTCCATCGACTTCAAGGTCCTGTGTCGTCAAATATGCTTTTGAATCCTCAACAATGCAGCTGTCAGCCGCTTAGCTGTCTGTAGCTGCAGCTGTGTTTGCAGCATCAGCCCCTTTCCTGATGGTATGCTCCTGTTTGATGTGAAGCTGTCGTGGAGGCGTGTCTGAGTCCCATGGCATGCTGCTGGCTGCAGCTGGGCAGCGCGCTGGCGGCCTGCCTGCCGGCCGATGACCCCGTCATGGGCCCAGCGATCTCGGCCCTCACCCGGGTGGACGGGGACCTCACCGCCCTGACCAACAAAGTCGACGGCGCGTTGCAGCCGATACTGCACGTGTTCCAGCAGGCGAGTCTGCTCAGGCGCAGGCGTGCTGCCTGCCGCATGCGGGCACGGTAATGTAAGCACCGGCATGCGACACTGATGCTATGAGGCATATGAGGCACTTCAAAAACATGCGGCACTCGGTGGTGTGCAGGTGGTGGATGCGCTCAAGGGCGCCTTCGGCGAGGTGCTCGAGTCTTTCAGGTCCCTTGGGTCCGATGTGGAGGAGGGCGTCGGCTTCATCGTGCGCAACATGGGCTTCCTGTCTCCCATCGAGGGCGCGCTGCACACAATCCAGGACGTGCTGTCGCCAATCATGTGGGTGAGTGCTGCCACCAGGAGCCAGCGCAAGCTGCAGCACATCATGAGCACAGTGCTGGCTGTCAGGCAGACCTCACATTGTGCGGCATCCTGGAGATGACATGATGCAGACCTGTGTCACCCAATCATCGATGGTTGTTTCTCAACAGGATGCTGATGCTGATGATGATGGCACCGCCATCAAGCAGAGGACTGCCAACCAGGTGTCACGAGCGCAGGTGTATGAGTGCAGGTGCTGGACGCCGCATCATGCCTGTTCAACTCGCTGTTCAAGGGCCCGGTTGACGACATCATCAACGCCACGGGTGAGGCCCACCGCTTCAAGCTGCACAGCACTGCCTTGTCAGATGGCGATGGCACGTTGCAGCTGACCACATAGAAGGCCTGCATGCGGCAAGGGTTCACATGGATCGCAGAGCACTGGCAAGCTCATTGCCAGACCCTACCAGCGACATTCCTGATAATATTTTTCGTTGTTGTGCGTCACGTGCAGGCATTGGCGACCTGATGAGTGACGTCGTGAACAAGATCGAGAGCGCCATAGGCCTGTCGCAGCTGGACGGCATCAAAGACATGAGCCTGGACCTCATCTCCAAGGGCTGCAACGCCATCCCCTTCCAGGTGCCCCCACGGGTCCACCCTGATTGGGGGCCTGCTTCGTACAGCATTGATGCCGCGCTCCCTGCCGCTTGTGCCCTTGCTGTTGGGGTTTGGGCTTGCCATGCCGCAGACAGGCACCGTGTCACCAGCAAAAATTTGACGTGCCACTGAGGGGCTGAACGTGTTGCAGCGGGTTACGCGCCCTGCTCACGGCGGCTGCGCCCTCCAACTGTGCCCCATTTGCTACAGGGTCATGCCACCCCAGCCGCGCCTCTGACACCTGGTGTATGAGCCCAATGATGCTGCACACACTTTCGACAGCAACACCTCGGAAACCTTTTCTGCTGCGCAGGCGCTGGACGCCGCGCTGCCGCAGCCCGGGGGCGGGGAGGGCGACCTGGCCAGGGCGCGCGATCTCATCAAGAACTTCTCCGTGAAGGAGGTCATCGAGCTGGTATTTGGCGCCCTGCTCCAGGTGAGCGCAGCCGCAAGGCTGCCCGGCTGCCCAGCTGTTGACCTGCTGGCCAGCTGTCCCAGGCTGGCATGCTGACTGCAATTCTATCAGTTTCTGACTTTGTGAACTGCACCCACCTGGACCATTTGTTGACATGGCAAACAAGCATGATGAGCTGGCAAAGCATGATGAGCACACGGGGTTGAAAACCAGCCGCAATGCATGTGATGACGGCGCAGCAACGATTGGTCGCTTTGCCCGCAGCATGGGATCATGCAGACTGCTCGCATGTCACACATAGTACATATGCCTAGCTACTTGCACCTGATTCGGTTGAAACCTTGGTGTTGCAGACGGACGCAGACACACCAGTGGGCCTCCCTGACTGGACCCCGCCTCCTGTGCCATACGGACCTTCGATGTCTCTACACGCTGCGTTCTACGTTCGCCCACGAGCTGCGCCAAGGCGTCAAGCCCGCAGGTGAACTTGCACACCACATCAGGTGCTTGCCTTGATGTGCATGGTGCTATTTGCAATGCTGTGTTGATTCTTTGTGGTCCAGTCCACGTGCATCGCCACAGCTTGTTGCCTGCAGCGGGCGCAGCCGGAATGGCAGTGATCCCTGAGCGGGGCACCGCTGGTGTGCGCAGGGCGGCCCTGGAGCGACGCCTGCTGCCGGGGGCCTGGCGCGCGTCCGCGGACGGGTCGCAGCCCTGGGCCCTTGCCGCCGCGCAGGCTGTGGTGCAGGCGCAGGCGGCGCCCCACGCCGCTGGGCCGCCCGCATCAGACCCCCACGGCTGGTTCGCGACCATCGACGCCCTGCAGTCCAAGGTGACAGCTGTGCTTGTGGGTGCGCCGCCAGGCCAACACTATCCCTTCATCAGGACAGCCTGGTATGTGGTGTGCCACATACAGCCGTGCGACGTTTGGCCTGGTGTTCAGCCTGCAGTCGCCACGTACCTCAGTGAGCTGTCATCAACAGGCTGTCATCAACAGGCGTCTTATCTGCATGTGCAGTCCCAGCCCAGCACTGGTGTCATTGCCATAGATACTGAACCCTCATGATGCCAGGTGGACTCGGCAAGGAGCGTGCTCAGTGCGAGCATCATGGGAGCCCTGAGCGCGGAGCTTGCAAACACGCTGGCCACGTTCCACACGATGCGCGCCTTGGCGCCCGAGTTTGTGGGCTACGCGGGCGACATGGCGTCAGTCTTCCTGGCTGTCGGCGAGGTGCGCGACCTACCACCAGATGCAGCCCAGTGACACGTGTGTTGCTAGCTGTGCTGGGCTTGCTGCACATGGAGAAACTACAGATGTGTTAGCATGCAACGCCTGTGCACTATGTTGGCACGCAGGTCGTCGACTTCCTGTGCAAGTTCCCGGACGTACAGCCCGTGTTTACGCCGCTGCAAACGTTCCTTGCCGACGAGAAGGCCGACTTGGCAGCCATCTCGCCGCTGGGAGATGCCATTGTGGCCGCAGACTCGAAGGTGCGCGGGTGCAGAGTGAACTGCCGTGTGTCTGATCTACTGAAGCCGTGTCCGTTGCAAGGCCGGCCATAGATAGAGCTGGTAACATCATCTGATGCTGGCTGTGGGATGTTGTCATGGGCCTTCGCCCAACATAGCATGCCGTGTACGCAGACATTGCCCAATGGTTGCACTGCATGCGCAGGTGGCGGACGATGTGGCGACGCACGTCGCATTCACGTCGCTGGCGCAGGTGGTGTCCAACTTGCTGGCGCGCCTCAATGGGTTCGATGTGTCACACATCAGGCAGCTGCTCATGGTGAGAGGTGTTGACAGCCCATAGCACAGCTGGTGGGGAGCTCCTCAGCGCATGGATGCTGTGTGCGCTGTCTCTAACGAGATGCCATTCCTGCGCCTGACCCCATCATGCACGCCCAAGTTCAGGCTGGGCAGCAGAACCTGTCGCGCCTCCCACTGGGCAACCCTGCGGAGCCGGCGCTCTACGCTCGGCTGAACCAGCAGACGGCGGCGTTTGCAAACAGCTGCGCCGCGGTGTCTGTCACCATGGACAAGGTGCACCGCTGCTCGCATCACTCTGGGCACTGCACCCTTCCCCAGAGCGCCCGGTTCTGGCGGCGCTCCCTGTACTGCGCTGCTGCCTGTTGCCCTCCACCTTGGAAAAATAACCGGTGTTGCAGCCCTCCCTTTGCCATCCAATCACCCACTCTGTTCATCCATCCTCAGGTGCTGGGCAGCTTGAACGCAGCTGTCGGACAGGGCGGCGCGCTCGCGAGCCTGCTGCAGCAGCACATCGCCGCCATTGAAAGCGTGGAGAAGCTGACGCAGGTGCGAATGTGCTGGTCCTGTATCTGTTCCTCCACATTCTGACCCACAGTGGGTACAGAGCTTATAGGATTTCGCGGCCGCATGAGTGCTTGCAATTCTATGAAGGAACTGATGGCCCCTGCCCTGTGTAGCGCCCATCAATCAGTTGTCTTACCAAGTGTTGGTGGCATTGAAGTTCCAACCGCGCAACCGACCGCGCATCTCCGGCAGCCGCTGTGGCTGCTGCTGACGTCATGCTGGTCACCGGAGGCTGCACAACATCATGCTTCCACGCCCGTCCCGCCGGACGCCTGTGCATCACCGGCCGCCCCAGTGGCGGCAGCCGTCGTGACCGGGCGCGGCTGTGCGCGCAGGTGCTGGCCACCAACCTGCCCAGCCTGCACGCGGCGGCGGCCGCGGCGGTGCACGTGGACGCGGTGGCTCGCCCCCTGGACTGGCTGCTCACCGACATGGGCGCCTTCCCGGTGGCGGACCCGCCCAACCAGGCGGCCGTCGACCTGACATTCGTGAGCGGACGGTGCTGTGTGTTGCCTCCCTAATTGCCAGGCACAAGGCATGCTCTGGTGGCCGTGCGTGTTATGTTGTGATAAAGCGCTTGTCGTGGTACCCCAAGTTTGGCGCCCGGAGGATAGAGTTGGATATGCATGATACTCACACCGCTGGTGCTGTCATGGGGTGCTGCAGCAGTTTGGTGTGTGTAGAAACAATATCGATTTCGTTGGGTTTCTCTACTGAAACTAATGCTAAATGCACCTTCTTCTGCAGGGCCTGCCCCAGCAGGCGCTGGATGTGCTGATCCCGGTGGTGCAGCAGATCGAGGAGGATGTCGCACGCGAGGTGGACTACAAGTACATCCACACCGCCGAGATGAAGGTGCGGGCCAGCCACCCTGGCCTGCCCGCCGCTGGTGCTGCGCTTGGTTGCCGGCAGCAAGTCCTGGTCATGAAAGGCTTGCTGCTGTGCACCTTCCCTCGGCATCAGGGCCGGCGTCCCTCGTACATCTAGCATTTACGTACATGATAGCCCCTGACAATGTTTCATTTCACCATCGTTGCTGCGCATTCTGCAGTAAAGATGCATGCACGGCACCACCTGATGCAGACGTTCTGTGTGACCGGCGCAGAAAGTGCTGACCGATGCCATCACCAGCATCGCCACGGCCGCGCCGGCGCTGACCGCAGCAGCAAATGCGTACCATGATGCTGTCACCAGCTTTGACACGCTGCTGACGCCGCAACAGCAGTACAAGGTGCATGGGTCGACCGACACCCATGCAGTATATTGATGTGGCACTGAGTAGTGTCTTGGTTGCGAAGCTTTGCCCTTAATAATGGCGTGAGCAATGTAACCCTCACTGGGGAGCTTTGCACATTGCCTGGTCGTAGCTGCTTTACGACGTGCCAGCCAATGTCTGAACAGGGGCCTCTGTTCAAACTGCAGCTGGACAACGTGTGGGTGGAACAGCACGGCAAATGGGTGCGAAAGCACTCGACCAAGGGGCAGACGGTGCAGAACCACTTCTTTGGCGGAGACGTGCTTGCTGCTACTGAGCAGCTCGTGAGCGACATCCAGCATGCCCTCAAGGTGTGCTGATGAGGATGGGAGTTGTGTGGTTTCCCGTAGTGTTGCGGCAGCGCGAGTGTTGCTGCATATGCAATGCGCAGCGCACGGGGTGGTGTCATGCTTGCAGCTTGCCTGCACGAGCATACGTCACGTGGGTCCCCCATTAGTGCTGCCCGCTGGGGGTGGTTGATCACAAGATATGATCCACTCACCCCCTATGCCTGCCAAATTGCATGCAGGGGGCGCGTGTGGCGCCGGTGGTGCCGCCGGCCCCCGCGACGCCCAGTGGCCGGCGCCCGCTGCGGCTGGAGGCGCTGCAGGTCGGCGGCCGCCCCCTGGCGGACCCGGCCCCGCCCCCCTTCGTCCCCTCCGCCGCCGACCAGGCCACCGCGCAGAAGCTGTACGACTACGCCGCAGGTGTCCACTGTTGCCCACCCCCCTGTTGACCCGCTCCTGGCTGTGACCAGCGGACATGTCATAGCAGGTGTCTTTCGTATTGGGTGGTGAGTATCCCCGTGCAGGCTGATGTTACTTCACTGCCTGCCGGCTGATACCCGCAGCACATATTTGCCGTGCCGCCACATCACCTGGCAAAGACGTGGCTTGCACTTTCACCTGCGGACCGCCCTGTAATGCAGCCATGTCCGGGCTGGCGAGCGCGCTGGACCTGCTGGACCTGGAGTTGGGCGGCCGCCTCAGCAAGAAGAACGAGCAGCTGCTGCGCACCGCCATCGACGGCCTGGACACCGGGTTCCAGAAGGCCAGCACCGCGCTGCAGATCTGGTACAACGACCTGCTGACCGGCGGGGCGGCGCCCTTCCTGCCGACCGCCGGCTGGTGAGCGGTCTTTTCAGAATCTGCGGTTTAAACCGTGTCTGCCAGCTGAGCCGAGACCCTGGAGAAATGTTGTAACCTCCTGTCTAAACTTTGGAAATGCTTAAACACGTCCGTCAAGTGGATGCTTTTATGCCAAGCAGGCCCGTCATCCCCACGCCGCCGGACGCGTCGGACCCGGCCTTCACCAAGGCCCGCTTCTGGGTGGACGCCTGGAACATCGTGCGCAACGTACTGCAGATCATGCTGAACCACGTGGAGAAGAGCCAGGGCGACAGCGGCGACCCCGCCCACCCCACCAAGCCGTCCACCGACCTGGCCATCATCGCGTTCGACGCGCTCATCACCGCCGGCGACGAGTTCGTCAAGGTGCGAGCGCCGCAGGCAGGCGGACCCCTGCACTGCAGATCCTCATGTTGCCTTGCACACGGCGTTGTTCTACCGTGCTGAGCCATCGGCTACCATAGACACTTTACTTGCCCCATAGCTGGCAAGTGCTTGTCCTGGTTGCGGTGCTGCACCCACGCAGGGTGCTGCACCCAGGGTGTCCAAGCTACATCACTCGGAATAAATATGGATGAGTCACTGCGAGGACACCAAACAGAAGGACAACCCCTGTTGTGTCATGCATCTCAGGCAACAATGAGCTCACCTGCCAAGCAGCAGCAGAGACTGTGCAGATCACTTTAAATCTGATCAAATCAGCATTTCGTTGTGACCATCTGGCTGTGCATGGTGCAGATACTGTCGAAGGAGGCACCGGCGCTGTCCATGCCGCCGCCGCATGGGCTGCCTGAGGGGCAGCTGGGCGACGACACGCCTGGGACGCCCACCCCGGATGACCTGGCGCTGGCCCACAAACTGCACGAGTATTCCCTGGGTGAGTGCGCGGTGATGACAGGCCTTTGGCGTCATGTTGTGCAACATGGACCTTGCACCTGCGCATGACACCTCACCCTGCCTGCTGACAGCATGCCTGCCACCGCTTTGCCTGCCGTGGGCTGTCCAGCTGCTGCTGCTGTGTCATCACACATAGCGCCATTAGCTCGGCCCGAGGGCTGAGTGCTCCCCTTTCCAGCTGTGTCTTTTGAATATTGTTTTGCATGACTTTGTTTGACTACAGATTCTGTGACCACCTGAGTTACTCTCCCGCGCTTGCAGGACTCGAGGTCGTGAGCGGCGGGCTGGAGGTCCTGGAGGGGCTGTGGGGCCGCAAGCTGCCCAAGGACAAGGCGGCGCTGCTGCACGACGCCGTGCTGGCGCTGGACGCGGGCCTGGGCCAGACGCAGGCCTCGCTGCACACCTGGTACACCGACCTGACGACCGGGGCGACCGCCCCGTTCATGCCGCCCCAGCCATGGCCGGACGCCCTCCTGAGCAGCACAGCCATAAACCCGCGCGACTTTGGGGACCCAGGTGAGGCCGGCAGCGCATAACAGCATGTTTCTGACCCTGCTCTGCTGTGATGCCGAGCCCGCCGCCGCACATGAGCTCCACTGCCATGCAACCTGTACCAGCCACCCTGATCTGAGCGCAGCGCGCATCACAAGACTGAACTGTTGATACTTGTGTGGCAGCCAACATGAGCACAGATCATCATCAGCAGTCCGTCGAGAAGCATCTGAGCACGTTCTGAATGTGTTGGGTCATGTTTGCATAGCGGAGTGGGCTGGCGTGTGGAAGCTGGTCAAGAGTGTGCTGGACATCATCCAGGAGTCTATTGCACCGTCCGAAGGGCCGGAAACCCCCAAGACCGAGATCATACAGCTGGCCTTCGATGGTGTGATCGCGGCTGGCGACAAGTTCATCCAGGTGAGTGCAGATGGTCATCAGCTCTTGCATCCCCGCCGGCTTCGATTGGCCCCTGGCAGCCATCGTAAGTCTCAAAATCGCACTTGATGAGCTCAGCTAGTGAAGCTCGATCACGCTGCGGCGCCCGCGCGATTCAGTTGCATCAAACACATCCCTGCTTGCCTCACCCGGGCTCACTACCTGCGCTGCTGCCCGCCGCAGCTCGTGGCCCACTTGGAGGAGGAGCCCCACGGGCACAAGCCGCGGCCCGGGCCCAAGCCGCGGCCCCCGCGGAAGGAGCTGGAGGACGGCCCTGCGCCGCCGACGCCGACGCCCGAGGCTCAGGCGCTGGCCACGAAGCTATATGACTATGCCGCAGGTATGCCCCGGGCTGGGGCCATAGCTGCACGCCTGGCACCCGACGGCTGTGCATGTCAGCCGAGTCACATGCAGCAGCCCCATTGCGTGGCACCGGGTTCACACTTGTCATGGGAAGGGATCGCTTCAGCATATCTCAGGTGTCTCACATATGTGTCTGTTGATACATCTTTACCGCTTGGTGCAGCGATGTCCACCCTCAACGGGGGCCTGGCCATCCTGGACGAGGAGTGGGGCCCCACGCTGAGCCCGGCGCGCCGCCAGCTGCTGGACGACGCGATCACCGCGCTGGACCAGAGCCTGTCGGACACCTCCGACTCGCTGCACCAGTGGTACAACGACCTGCTCAACGGCACCGCGACCTGGCACCTGCCCACCGCGCCCTGGCCCACCATCACCGTCCCGCCCGCCCGCAACTACAACAACCCAGGTGCGCCCCTGATGCTGCTTGGCTCCTTGCTGTGGTAACCCGCCTCACTGGACGCCATCCAAACAAATCAGGCACAGTGCTGCACAGCACTGCACAGGTGCCCTGCGCAGCCAGCTGCTCAGCGGCTTGTGTGCATTGGTGTGATGAGTCTGCCGTCGCAAACATTCGCGCGAGAGGTGCAAGGGTGCCTGTCTGGTTTGGCGCCTGACATGACGTGCACTCCTGTGCGCTGTGCTCGCAGGCATCTGGGTGGACACATGGAAGACACTGCGCGGGGTGCTGTACGTGGTGTACAACCATGTGGCAGCCTCGGAGGGCGCCGCCAGCCCCAACACCAAGCTGCTGATCGTGGCCATTGACGCCGCGATCAAGGCGGGCGACGACTTCATCAATGTGAGTGATGCCATGCTCAACGTATGCACAGTGCACGCAGATGAGTGTCTGAGCACGATGTCGTCGGCACTCTCAAGTGCGACCCCTCCGCTGCATGCAATGCAAGTGCCACCCATTCATCCTGAATCATGCCGAGTGTGGTGCATGATGAGCGCTGTGGCATGTTTGGTGCTGTGACGGCAAGTCTTTCAGTATGAACTGTCCACAACCATGCAACAACACTTTCTGTCACTGACAACCATGCGGTCCGTGCAGATTCTGGATCCGCCCAAGCCGCACGGCGTCCCGAATGGGACACACAAGAAGCCTCGTCAGAAGGCTGCAAACGGTTTGCACCATGAGTGGCCGCAGTACGTCCCCCTCACGCAGTGAGGTATCCATCGCGGCAGGGCCGGCATTTGTTAAAGAGCAGATACAGAACATTAGACTGGCGCGTGATGGGATCGTGATGAGCTCATGTGAGGGTTTTCAGGCCAGCCCTGCAGCTCCACCAGAGCCCAGTGAACATGCAATGTGATTTGATGACTGCGTGACGATGTGCTGGTTTTGAACACTGCGCAACACGATTCAGCAGTTGCAGCCAGCTGCAGGCTGACCGCTTACACTGGCTGTGGGAGAGGTACTGTTGTCTATCTAGTACAGCGGGACTACCTGTACGGGGGCATGTTTGAAACTTTGAATCAAACCTGCAGTTTTGCTGTGCTTGCGTTTCGACCCACCGGCCATAGATGGTCTGCTGCTTGCAAGGCGCTACCTGATGAACACCTGGCTGCGTGATGATTTTACCACGTTGGCAAAACAAAATAGTGGTCTCCAATGACCATTCGAAGCATTTTGACAGCTCCATGAGACTTTAGAACGCGCAAGCAGGACTGATGAATAACCACTTCAGCTGTCGGCTATGAAACACATGGCATACTTAGCACGCTGCACTGCACATTTGAGGCTCCAGCAGATGATGGCGCTGTCGCATCATCAAACCTCATCGATGTCGTCGGCACCCTATCGCAGCAGAAACAACGACGACTGACTTATGTTGCCCATTTGCACACACAACTAAATCCTTGACGGGACCACTACTTCTTGCCAGGTGCCATGGCTGCACCTGCAACCATGTTGCACATACAGGGTGGGTATGGTAACCAGCGTGCTGCTGTAATCTTATGACAGCTAAGCTTGCTCGGTGTGTAGGCCATTGGCCGCCAGCCGCCCCACCAGGGCCTCCCACGTGGCCTCTGCTTGCCACACAGCACCGTGTGCCACATGAACTGGCCTCTGAAGTCGCCCAGCCCGACTTTGCTGCCAGGTGGCTGGCGGCTACCCCCGAGTGCTGCCGTTGCTGCTCGTTGCTGACCCCACACCGCAGGCCACCTGGGAGTGGTGGCACACCTGTGCCACCACTCCCAGGTGGCTCCGCTGTGGAAGCTCCTGCCATGGACACGGTGCT
This sequence comes from Diplosphaera chodatii, assembly GCA_032358165.1. Classification (NCBI taxonomy): domain Eukaryota; kingdom Viridiplantae; phylum Chlorophyta; class Trebouxiophyceae; order Prasiolales; family Stichococcaceae; genus Diplosphaera; species Diplosphaera chodatii. Next base: position 404,859 of record JAALGY010000030.1, read on the forward strand.
GCGGCTGGCAGCTGTTGCCCGACCTGGCCCGCAGGCAGCTTCGTGGGGTGGCAGGGGTGCTATGCCGGTGCGCCTGGGCCGCGGCCCGCCAGCTTGTCCGCCAGTATCTGCAGCATCACCTCCCGCTGCCCGGCCCACTCTGCGGCCAGCGGCGGCGGCGGCTCCAGGTCCCTGCGCTTGGGAATCAGCATGAGCAGCGTCGTGAGAGTCTCTGGCATCACGAACAGTGGCGGATGCAGCGGCAAGCTGTGTGCGCAGCTGAACCCCACCTGACACCCTGCGCCGCCGCATCCCAGCTGCCATCCCGCCGCACAGCCGCACGCGATGGGACGTCGGCATCCAGGACCAGCATCAGGATGAAGCCCGTGGCGCTGACCCCGTCTGCAGTCGTCTGCCAAGACTGGATGTCGTCTGCTGTCTCTGACGCAGTCGCCTGCCACGGCAGCGCCTGCAGTGGCCAGACGGGACTTCAGTAAGGTTGACTGCCATAAGCTGTCAATGGCTGCAATTGCATGCAGGGCTTGGCATCTTTGTTTCAAAACTCACAATTTGCAGATGAAACAGTAAGTGAGCAACAACAAGTCAGATAGGACTGACAGCAGACCGACATCCACCGCACATTCTGCGAGCATTTCGAAAATGCATGTACCTGAAACAGGGGCGCCACAAGGCCCTGCGCGGCAAGGTTGCGGGCCACAGCTGGCGTGATGCCCAGAGTGACACCCCCCATGATGTCGGCTGCGTAGCGCCGCATCATGAGCGGCTTCTCAGGCGCTGGCTGCATGGCGCCGGCTGCCGTTGGAGCCAGCGCCGCCTGCGCTGCAGTCTCCGCATCCGCAAGCCGCAGGGCGCCAAGAGCGCCGCGCACCAGCGCTGCAATGGCGTCCCCTGCCCAGTCCTTGCCCGCATGAGCCGCGATGCGGGCAGGCTGCACGTCGCACAAGCAAACCAGCTCATTTGGTATGCTAGTTGTATTGCTGAACACCATAACTGCCAGCTTGCAGAGGACAGCGAGGGAGGCAGGGACGCATGCCAAGCACACACAGAACAGCAGGACAGCACATGGGTGGCAGGCCATGCAGAGCACAACCCACCGGCGTGGCTCTGACGAGGGCCCAGACAGCATGAAACAGCCCTGGAGCGAGGCAGGTGCGGGGATCTGTTCTCATCACACCGCTTATTAAGTCTCGGACATTCTTGCTCGGCGTCACCTGCACCATGGGACGCAGCAAATGCAGTGCGATGTGGCAGGCTCTTTCTTGTGCAATCGGGGGAGATACAGGTTACGAGCCTCTGTGAAGACAGCAGTGTCGTCTAGGGCATGTTCATGACTGAGCTGGCAAGGGACAAGATGAGCGACCAACCTGTAGTGCGGCTGCCAGGGCACCAACTGCCCCAGACTCGAAGATGCAGTCGTTGGCAGCATCGTTGTGGGAGTTCAGCAGAATCTGCAGCATGCACAGTGGCATCATTGTACACTACCGCAGGGTCTACAAGCGGCAGTGCAGCAGGTGCAACGACATCAGTTGCAATAGAAAGCATACGAGCTCGTAAGCAGACATGCAATGCTACTCACAATCACGTTTGCGCTCAGTTGAAAGGCAGTGACGTCCGTCAGCAGGGCCACCGTCTGCGTGAAGCAGAGTGGGGACTGATTCCACCAGCGGCTGCAGCTGTTGAACACCACGTCAACAGCAGGGCACTGCCAAACGCGCACTGCTGCACATGTGCGCGGACACACATGCTCCACATCGCCAGGGTTCACGGCATTATTCGGTGCCTACAGCAAGACAACTTCCTGGCTCTTATTCAGACGTCGAGAGCGCAGCAACAAAATGCAGCATGCCTGATCGTCAAATAGGAGCAGATCTGCGGGGTTTGGCGGAGGCTCTGCCGGACTCCCTTGAGCAGTCAGCCAGCTGGTGGTCAGCTGCTGCACCACGGCCAGCTGCGACATCAGGGGGCCGATGTCCTCCAACCCAAAGCGTTCTGCGAGGCAACCGGTCGAGACTGGTGTCATGCCCTCAGCCCACAGACATATAAGTGCAGCTGCATGTCAGAAGTGGCATATGAGCCAGGTCAGCCGTGTCTGTGGCTTGCGTGCGGCACGGTGCATACGGCTGTGACGGGCCAGCCATATTCAGGTTCCAAGCACACCTGGCATCATGGCACACCCCAGCAGCGTCAAGCGCAGCAGCGCCCGCGAGTGGTGCGGGGCCGTGAGGTGGGCGATAGCAGCGTCCACAGCGCTTATTATGCCTGCGTGCAGCGCCAGCCACCCTGCAGCGATGCGAGCTGCCTGGCCTGCAGGCCCACACAGCCAGATTGGAGGATGGTAGCCTGTGGTCCACAAGGTTGATGGACGAGCTGTTCACACATCATCATCCACCCATTATCCAGTTGGTGTTGTTACGGTCACACATGTCCATTGCACGAGCACGATGTTCAATGCGTGCGGCGGTGCTTACGGATCTGCGGGGCACAGACAGGCCAAGCATACTGCATGCTATGCTTGTGCTGCTGCTGCCACGGGTCAGCCTACCCATGGGATTCAGCAGGGTCAAGATGGTGTAATATAGCTGCTGTTCACAAAGATTTGCAGCGGAACAGTCAGACGACTGGTGAGGCCAGAGCCCAGATGCGGCAGCACGCTCATCCAGCTGTACGCAGGCGACAACCTGCAGGACATGTCAGCTCTTGTCATTGAGAAACTGCTATGAAATAGCAACTGGTGTAAGCTGCAGGCTGACATGCTTTAATGATTCTGCCCGATGTTGTACATAATGATAACACACAAGATTGCTGCCAGGAGGCTTAGCAGGCCGGTAGCACATGCTATGATAACTGCACCATGTGATAGGCAGACAGCACCTTTTGCATCAGCTGTCCCAGGGTGTCCAGCATCTGCCGCTCGTCAAGCTCGCCGCTCACTGCTCGCGCACGCATGCAGCGCCCCATGCTGCCTGCTGCCGCTTGCAGGCAACAACCAGCATCTCGCAGCTCAAACACCGTCTTGTAATGTGGGCCAGGCTGCTGCAGGGTGTCAGCCAGTCCCTGCTGCTGGACCACCCTGCCAGCGGCTGCTGTCCAGTCGGAGAGCGCACGTTCGATGCCCCGCAGCAGCTCGAGGCAGTGTGTTGCAAACTCCTGGCCAAGTGCAAAATGTGGGTCAGAAAAGGGTCAAAGTGACAGGTCTGCACAAGGCTCACCCGCTCGAATCATGGTCACTGTCAGCACGGTGCAAAGGCAACATGTCAGATTCATGCTGGAAGGTCGCTGTAGCACTGCACAGCTCTTTGATTCCCAGATGACATCACTGGAGGAGCACGTCATGGCAGACAAACCCACCTGTGCCGTCATGTCCGGCGACAACAGAGATGGCTGGCTCTCAAGCGACACGTCCAGCCGCACGCACAGCAGAAAGGCGTGGGTCAGCTGGCCGGCGGCGCAGGCGCGCTGTGCGCAGCCGGACGCCCCCTCGGCCAGCCCTGCAGCAACTCCCGGCAGCAGCTGCGGCGCCAGCGGCGCGCAGGTGTGCTCCACGCGGTCCCGCACCGCCTCAGGCACCCGCAGGCGGTCGCCGCTGCCCGCGGCTTGCATGAGGCCAAGGCAGAGGCAGGCGGCCGCATCCTGGTCCGCTGCAGCAAGCGCTCTGATGCCGCCGTGCGACTCCAGCGCTGTCAGTACCGCAGAGGCGCCGCGGGCCAGGCAGAGCGCCTCGTGGGGTGGCAGAGCACAGTGCTGGCCGCGGCAGCCCAGCCGCTCGGCCAGCTGGATGAGGCTTGTCTGAGCGGCTGCCTTGGTCGTGCCGAACGCTTGCCAGTCTGGCTCCACGCAGATTTGCAGGTTGCCGAAGCGCTCTGTGCAGGCAGCAACACCTGCCAATATCAGCCAAGGCGAGTCAGACAGCATGCCGCTGCAACTCAGGCCAGCGCCAGTTTCTGTCTCAGCCATGGGACCGGCAGAAGAGGCGTACCCTGCAGACTGGCCGCGCATGCATCAGCGTCCTCCAGAGATGGGAAACACACTGCACACCACGCCATATCGCCCTCTTCCTGGGCTTCTGGAACTTCGGCAACTCCTACACAACGTGCTATTTTCAGTCGTTCTCCTCGCAACTGTCAAAGACCTCACGCACATGCCAATGCAGATCCTCTGGGCCCTGTTGCATGGCCTTGCCACAGCTAGATTATCCAACGGTCACCATGCTTGGAGACGACGTCCTTCGCCTCGGCCCATTCAATTGTGTCAAGGTTCCAAATCAGCAGGGAACGTGCCATGTCGTCCTGAGGGCCAAGGCTGATGCTCCTAAGGCCTGTGCACGCCGGCTTGCTGATCGGTCTGTTGAGATGCAGGCACACAGCGAAGTCAACTGTAGTCTGTGAACCTACAAGCTTTGTAGGTGCACGGGTGCAGTTGCCGGTGCCTGCAGAGATGTGGAACTCGCATGCACCAGGCTGCCAGAGCTGCAGCTGGAAAGGTGCTGCCTCCTGTGGCCACCCCTCGCTGCGCACTTCACACACTCCGTCTGTGTGACGAAAGTGGCAGAGTGAATACGACCGCTGGCGGCCTAGCGCTGGTGTCGTGGGTGCAACAATGTGCCTCGACCGAGTCAATCCTTACTTCTCCTTGCCATCATGCTTAAAGTGCAATCGAGTGTACCAGAGCCTCGTGTCGGCAGCCTGCAATTGCAAGCTTGCTGTATCGGCGTTTCCTGCTCCGCTCACGCTGATCCAACCGCCAGTACTTTTGCCGGTGGCTGCAAGCAAGCAGCACACTCTTATTTCGCACCGTTGAGCATGGCCCCACATTGGTGAATCAGCAAGGCAGATTGAGCGAGGTGGACACGATGGCACGTTCGCTGATCGTCTGCGGCCTTCAGAAGAACGGCTGGACACAAGAGAAGGAGATCATGGTCAAACATGGTGAGATGGCAGTTTCTGGTTGTGAAAATGTATATGTTTGCGCAGCTGCACACATGCATGGTTGCGCGCTTGCGCCACCAGGCAATGGAGCAGGGTTCTGTGTGCACTGTCTGAATGATCACCCACGACAGTTTGCAGGTTGCACAAGCTGCTCTGATTGTGGTAACAAGGGGGCCTATGAAATCGACTTTGCTTGGACGGCGGCCTGCTTCCAACTCTGGCAGCTGCTGAAGCCTGTGCGGTCGACCTGCAGAGTGCGCCCTCTCTTATAAAGGGTGTCACAACGTTCGAAACCTATTCTGCATCTGCTGTGTGTTGTGTGATGTGATTGGCGCTCCACTCATCCAGCAACCATGTCACCAGGCTTGTGCTGGCTGCAGAGCACGACGACCGCCTGTGGGTGTGTGTGGACCTGACTGGCAGGCATTCAGCAGCAGCAAAGCAGTCGCGGCAGCACACCTGATTGAGCTGGCTGAGTGGCTGGGCTGCCGCAAGAAGCTGCGTGAGCTGCCAGTCGACAAGGCGGTGTGCCTGGAGCGGGGCGCACCTGCCATACTGGCGGCTGTCGAAGCTGTCGGCGGGCCCGTTGCAATTGCGCTGGCCGATCCAGCCGCGGCCTGCTGCCTGTGCCACGCTCTCATGCAGGACCCTGCAGAGGCGGTGCACCGGCGGGTGGAGGTCGAATTTGCGCTGCTGGCACCCAAGATCCTGGAGGCTGCGGCTGCAGAGGTGCAAGATGATCAGCCTGGCTTCCTGAAGCGCTCCGCCGCTGCCGGACGCCTGGTGAAAATCTTCATGCGGATGTTGGACCTGAGTAAGGGAGGTGACGAGCAGCTCAGGCGGTGGGTGGAGTCAAGGATTGCAGCTCTGTGGCAGGTGGGTCTGCACAGTGACGCAGGTGGCGCATGCGCCCCATGCCAGGCATCAAGTCGTGGTGCACTCCCGCAACACCATTACTATGCTATGTGCGATTGCCCGACGTCGGGCAACAGCGTTCCTGAGGGACACAGCTGTACGACTTTCGAATCAGTTGTGCATTCACCTGCAGGACATGGCATCGCAGTGTTGTCAGCTGTTGCACGCCGTTGTGGACGGACTCTCGCGTTGGTCAGCATTCGTGGGCGGGGCGGCTGAGCGGCAGGAGCAGCTCCGGCGGCAGCACGTACTACGAACCATAGAGATCACCGGCGACTTGATGCACGCCGCCGTGTGCGCCAAGATCACCAACACCTGGCTGCCGCTGGCAGCAAGCAGCCTGCTGATCTGCATCCAGGAGCAGCGACTGAGCAGCGCGGTCAACAAGCGGCAGCTGCTGGGCACCCTGGGGCAGCTGGCTCGTCAGGTGATCTTCGCATGCCTCTGCATGTCATAGCGGCTGTGCAATCCACCACAGTGTGATCCTGCTTGGTTGCAAGCCCTGGGGGCAAGCGTGCCTCATGAGGAGGCGGTGCTGCATTCACTGACATCGGTGGCTGTGGTCGGTGTTACTACTGATCACCAAAAGATGACTAACAATGCTCCCGGATGCCCACTTACCAGGTGGTGACGTGCCTGGCACTGGAGGAGCGTGTCACAGTGGCAGCTTACGGCATGTGGCCTCAGGGCATCTGCCTGGTGGCTCCCACTGCCTTGGGGCATCTGCATCTCACGGCTGTGGCCATGTTGTCGACAATGGGTGGGTAGAGAATCTGCCAGGGCTGAACCCACAACAGCACATCCATGGCGCGGCATGCCCTTGCACACCAAGCAGGCAGGGTGAAGTCTGCTTCTCAGGAGTATCCACTACATGTGTATGCCTACGCAGACACGGCGGCCCGCCCTGCCGCGGGGGCGCCCGCACTGCATGCTGCCATTATGGAGGCTCTGTGCAGCGCCCTGGACCGCCTCGTGGTCCCATGGCACCTTGGGGTGCTGCTGTACCTGTCGCTGACCGCACAGCTCACCACACCAGGTGTGCGCTGCCGTCCTGCTGGACCTTTGTGCACTTGCACTCGTAGCTGCAGCAGCTGGTCATCGTATGATGCATGCAATGGGTCTCCTACATGATGGCGTGCCGCGCGCAATTGACACACCCAAGACTGCATGGCAACCAGCTGCTTGCCTGGCTGCCTTGCAGACAGACCCTCGGAGGCAAAAGTGTCCAACCTGATGACGCAGCTGGTCCGCCTGCAGAAGCTGGCTGCCCTGTGGCTTGAGCTCTCCCCGCAGGAGATCCCAGCCGACAGAATGCCAGAGTATCTGCCTGGCCTCGACGACCTGCCCTTGTACACCGACCAGGTGTGTACCCACCGCACGGCTCAACACCAGCCTGCATGCTATGCAGCTGTAAACCCCACAGCCTGCCCGCTGCGCAGCTGGCCCTGGTGGCTTACTGACACCGTCACATTGACATGCTTTCCACGACGCCCAGAATCGCTTGTTTTATGTTGTGTATACGATTGCTGCGGATCAGCTGGTGTCCTATGTGAATGCTGTGCTGCGTGCAGCTGGCTCTGCTGATCGACATCAACGCCTCCCAACTGGCTACAGCTGTGAACGTGAGCAGCTGATGTCTGTGCAATGAAGGCAAACAATGCAGCTGGCGGGAAAATACCAGCCTAGACTGATGGAAGGCTACACAGTTGCTGGGCATGCTGCAGGGTGTCCTCAACAGCCCCGCCATCAACATCAACTGCATCTTCGAGACGGGGGCAGTCGATGCACTGGCAGCCACACTCCAGGTCATGACCCTGACTTTCTAGGATCATAATTCGGGGACAGTTCACCTGCACATCCTGATGATGGGCTATGGACCATGAATACCGCAGCTGGCTGTCACTGGCGGCTCATGCTGGACACGTGCAGCAAGTGATGACCCAGGTCAACATGCCCCACAGGTGGTGCCGAGCAAGAATGTGAGAGGCCGCTGCAGCAGGCTGGCGCATGAGGACGCCAGCAGCTGCCTTGCTCCAGGGCTGTTCCACGCTGCGGGCGCCCTGCTGAAGACCATGCAGGTGAGACTGGGATAGCATTTGCATTGTGCTGATGCCGTGATGTGTCCCTGCACGGCTGTCCGCGTGGCACACTGTAGGCACGTTGGCATGTGGCCGAATCACGGAATCATGCATGAGCTGCCGGCAAATAGAGGTGGCATGGCAGGCACGATGTGCTTATGCACCTTGCAACCTGCAGTGCGCCAAGGCTGCATTTGCCGAGGGCAGGCCGTGGGCAACAGATGCCATTGCAGCATTTGTCCGCGGTGGCCTGGGCAGCTTCCAGCTTGCCCGCGCAGAGGCTGCAGAGCAGAAGGCCCTGGGCACAGTGGGGCCTGGAGCGGCGCAGCCAGACCCTCGCAAGCAGCACAGCATGCGGCGGTGTGGGGCCAGCATCCTTGCGGGCGTGGCTCAGGACCTGACGCCCCCTGTAGCACGTGCACTGGCTGATCGAGACCTTGTGGACCGTCTCTTGCAGGTGAGCTCGTAAAGAGGTCTTCTGAACGTGACAAGTCTTGTTGCTGCCAGGCTATTTTTGCTAGGCTGATGGGCCCCGTTGACTGTGAGGGATACTTAATGCAAGTGCGCATTGATGCTGCTCAACCTCCATGTGGGGACTGCAGCCGGTGGTCTGCTGGATCGACATTGCTGGTGCCACAGTGTGCTCATATCAGTAAACGTGCCATTCGCAACTCTGCAGGCAATGCCGTGGCGGCCAACTTCGAGGGTGGATGCAGCAGACGCCGCTGCTTGGCAGACCACTGTGCTCGGAACAAAGGCCGTCAGCGAGACGCTTGCAGCGGTGCTGGCTGCGGATGTACCAGTAGGCGCGGATGTGCTGGGCAATGGCAGTTGGGATGCAGCAGTGCGGCGTGTCAGGTAACTCCAGCTAGACAGATTGCCCTCACGTTTTCTCCTATGGCACTGCAACCCTGGTCCTGCTTGCATTTTGGTACATCACAGGCACAGGCAAGAAGTGAAGCTCTCCCGGTGCCCGTGTGTAGGGAGCTGCGGGCGCAACCCTTGATGGCCACAAAGTGGACTGAGCAGCGGGAGGCGCTGCTGCACCAGGTGACGGCTGCGCTGGAGGGGAGCAGCGGAGCCAGCCACACCGCAGCAGGCACCAGCACGTCAGCTGCAGACGCAGCCGCCGCTGCAGCGGAGCGCGCCCCACGGGAGCTTGGGGTATGCTCTGCGCAGCTCATGGTGTACCCTGCCCAATTGACAATTACGGCGACGCATGAGTGGCCAGCCCTGAAGTGCACTGGCGGTCCTTCATCAGGTGCACGTAACAGCTGCAGGAGCCTGGAACTCACAGAGGATGGAACTGACGAGTGGGTTTCTTCATTGACAACAGCATCAGGTGGAGGAGCACCCCAGACACACCCCAAGCCCGCGCAGCAGCAAGAAAGCCGCCCAGCGCGCCCGCAGGAGGGCGCGTGCAGCTGGCGCAGCCCAGGTTCAGCAACCTTCCACTACCGCAGCTAGGCCCGCTGCAGCACCCTCGCGTGCAGAGCAGGCGGCAAGCAGCAGCCACAGCAGCATGTTGACGGCCAACGCTGCACGCCCAGAGGATCGTCAAGTGACGCAGGCGACAGCAAGCACCACACCTGACAGCGCACGCGCTGCAAACCTTCAGCTGCAGCAGCAGATGGCGGCGGCCGCTGCCCACCCTACAGCGGAGTCGGACTGGTGGCGCTGCCCGCTGACCAGCAAAGTCATGCGGGACCCGGTGCTGATTGGCAGCGAGGGCCACAGCTTCGAGCGGGAGGCCCTGGAGCAGTGGCTGGCGGCCAACCCCGGGGTCGACCCCATTAGTCTGCAGCCGCTGCCGCCGCAGAGAGACAGTGCCATCGCCAAGCACGCCCTGCGCAACTTGATCCAGCAGCTGCAGCTTGATTGAGGCCCAATCGGACAACCCGGATGGAGCGAACAGGGTGGATGGAGATGTAGTGCTCAGGGTTGACCGCTGATCTGCAGACTACAGGATGCAGTCCTCGTCGTACAACATGTCATGTCTCCTTCACCATCAGATGGTTGCTGGGATGTACCAGCATGAAGTTTGGTCGGTGTCTGCCAAGGAACTCCTGTATGCTTTGTCTGCATGCTTAACGTAGTGTCTGGCTGCATGTAACAAAGGCACAGTTGGACTTCGGTGCGTCTACCGACGCATGTGTACCGGTTGCACCACTGACGGCGATCACACTAGCTGTATGTGCGACCTCAGCCCAACCGTAGCTGCTGGATCATGTTGCGCAGCGCGTGGTTGGGCAGCACATTGCATGCCCCTGGCGGCAGCGGCTGCCTGCTGAGCGGGTCCACCCCAGGGTGGGCCGCCACCCACTCCTCCGGGGCCGCCCGCTCAAAGCTGTGGCCCTCCTTGCCGTACAGCACCGGGTCGCGCATGACGCTGCCACTCAGCAGGCAACGGGACCATTCTGGCGCATGCGCCGCAGTGCTGGTGGTTGCCGGCTGAGCTGGCGGCTCTCTGACGCCCAAGCTCACAGAGGGCAGTAGCGTTGCTGCCTGTGGCGCTGAGGCATCCGTTCTCTGTCGCATTGCATCCTCTGCTGAATAGCTGCTGCTGCTGCTGCTGGCCTTTGCCGCCTGACACACTGTCGTGTTGGAGCAAGCTGCTGTCATGGCAACAGGTGCGCTGTTGGCATCTTGCTCACCATGAGCGGCTGCAGCTGCCCGCTGTTGCCCCTGCTTCTTGCGGGCGCGCTTGGTGGCTGCCTTGCTGCGCTGGCCCGGTGCCTCAGCTGCCTGCTCCTCTGCCTGCAAGCGTTACCACGCAGTCGAGCATGCGATGCAGACCTGATGCTGTGTTGCGACAGTGGCAGGTGATGTATACAACAGGTTTTTGTTATGTCCGCATATATGGATGTCAGTGTTGCAGGCTTCAACCATATTTACTGGTACTAGCCACGTTCTAGCAGGCTGTTGCAAGGGCGTTGCAAGGGCAGCGGTGACAAAGCACACCAGCAGCTCCTGCATGGCGCGCTCTGCCGCCGCAACAGCATCGGCGTATGCTGAACGGCCTGCGCCGCTGCCGGCCGTGCAGCTGATGCCTTCGCTGCCGTTGCTTCTGCCTCCCAGTGCGGCCGTGACCTTGTGCAGCAGCGCCTCCTGCTGCGCGTGCCAGTTCCCAGCCACACCCGGTGGTGCGTGCAGCTCCCTGTTTCGTGAAGCCAGCGGCACACTTGATGGCGCATACGAATCAATCAGCCTCAGGGCACCCTGGGGAGTATGCGCAGCATTTGGCACTGGACAAGGGGTATGGTGTATCTGGGCAGCCCTTTACACGCTGCACTGCTGCATCCCAGCTGCCATCCTTCAGCACCGTCGAGCGCGCAGATGTGTCGACGGCCAGCACCGCTGCCACCACGTCCGCCACGGCCCTCGTTCCCAGCACCGTGATGTGCCAAGATGCGACGGGGCCTGCCGCCTCGGACCGGGTGGGCCGCCATGGCATCGCCTGCACTGACAGCCCCTGAGGTTGCCGGCCATGGCAGCTGCATGTTCCTATGTACATTGTGCATGAGAAGGTGCTAAAACTGTCGTCTGGCCAGGCGCAAAGCCCGCATGGGGCATGTACACCTCAGTTACAGTTTGTCTATCTTGCCACATCTTGTTAAAGGGCAGCAGCACGTCCGCCAGCATCGCCAGGGCGGTTTGCCGCAGAATGAATGCAGGTCCTGAAAGCCAATCACTTCCAGCGCACCCGCAGCAGGGGGCCCACCAGGCCCTGCTTGGCCAGGGCGCGCGCCACAGACTGTGTCATGCCCCGAGCAACGCCTGCCATGATGTTTGCTCCGGCATGCCGTGCACTATGTGGCTTGACGTTGGGCTGTGCAGCCGGAGGGGTCGTCAGGGGGACTGCCTCCTGCGCAGTCGATTCCATGTGTGCAAGCTGGAGGCTGCCAAGACCGCCGGTCACAAGCGCTGTGACAGACTCCACTGCCCATGGTTTGCTCTGAGCGGCCGCTGCAGCGGCAGCCTGCATGGTGCAGGTGGGCGTGCACATGTCAGGACAAAGGGTAGCAGCACCTGGGGTCCCTTGCTATTGAGCAGTCAAACGCAGCGCATCTACCCTTCAGGAAAGGAAGTGTGAGCAGTCCACGCAGCTCACGCACAAACTGGCTTCAGTAGTGGCAGCGATGCTTGACGGTCCGTCTCACCGGCGTGGCTTTCAGCAGAGCATATGCGGCTGTGAAGAGACCCGGAGCAAGGCAGCTGTTCTCTTCTGCCTGCGTTGGCGCAGTGCTGCATATTTCCCGCACGTTTCTGCTTGGCATAACCTGCAACGTACAACCAGTTGCATCATGCCGCTGTGCCCTGCATGTGTGCTTGATCAGCAGGATGACACGGATGACAGGGACTGGCCACATCCGGGCAAGCATGGTGGGGGTTGGCCGGCAGCACCACCATATGCAAATTCAAGAGGGCATGCATGCAAGAACGGGGCAATGGAAGACCTCTAGTGACGCTGCCATCATGTTGACAGCCCCCGAGGAGAAGATGCTGTCGGCATCGATCTTGCCAGGGTAGGTGCTTGAGCAATCCAGCACGCACTGCAGCAGGCACAGCACGCCTGTACACGAGGGCTTCAGTCGAGCTGCAATTCACTGCGAACAGCTGCAGGGTGCATGGCTGTGCAGAACCACTCACGGTCGCAGCCCCAGCCAGTCCTTGTGCGTTCATGTCCACGAGCAAAGCCAACTGTGCATAGCATAGAAAAAGGCATCAGAACCTTCAAGTATGTCAACTCTATTCTTAAGCAGCCGTGTCATCTGTCATGGGGCCATATGCAACCAACCCCAGGCGTCCTGCACTGCTGCCTATGTATACTCACAAGCAGAAGCATCATCAATGTCAAAGCTGCCACACAGAACAGCGTGTACACTACAGTCTTGGCGCGTAGCCATGAGGACTTGCAGCACTGCAAGCATGCAGCACACCTGATCAGCAAACGAGAGCTGTTCCACTCGATTCAGCGGGCCTTCGCGCAATCTGCTGCAGGGCAGGTCCTGTGGAGGGATGCTGAGCCAAGCGAGAGCCAGCTGCTGCACTCGAGCCAGCTGAGGCATCAGCTTGCTGACATGTTTCTCCCAGCACGGGCTGTCTGCAGGGCAGCCAGGCACCATGCACGTCATCACCCCATACAGTCTCCCATTCTGGCTGCACGGCCACGCAGATGCTGTCCATCATTTGCTAGCCAGAGTGCAGGCAGGTCAGGCACTGCTCACAGAAGTGTGTGGCCAGGTGATGCGAGAGTACACCTCGTAGTGTCACATGTGCAAGCTGCGCAAGGTGGTACAGAAGCGAGGCATGCCGCGGGGCGGCGAGGTGGTTGACGGCATTGCAGAGAGCTGCCGCCAGAGGCGCGTGCAGCGCCGACGCCCTTACAGCAGTGCGAGTAGCTTGGTCTGCACCGCGTCACACAGCAGCAGTCAGATGTCATGCAGACTGAGGACCTACGGTGCAGTTTACCCCTCGGCAACAGTGCACTTGATTCATGCAGTACATCCACAGTTGGGCTGCCTTCCAGTTGCAGGCACACTCGCTACATGCAGCAGTCCTTCGTTGGACCATGATGATGCTGATGTGCATGCGTAGCAGTGCAGGGCTGCAGCCCACCCATGGTCATCACTAGGTTCAAGACGGTGGTGTTGATCTGCCCCACACAAGCGGCGGCTGACGCGCCGGATGAGTCAGCGGGCCACTGCCGCATAGCAACCCCACGCTCGTGCAGGTGCATGCACGTGACCACCTGCAGGGTGAGCACATGCATGACTATAAGCCACCCCAGTGCATCAGTCAACAGATTCGCAGCGCAGGAACCCTTTGTGGGTGTCCGGTTACCTGCCTGCATGCCTACCCACCATGTGCCATGCGGAAGCAGCAACACACAGCACCTTTCCAACGAGCTGCCCAAGGGTGTCTAGCAGCTGCCGCCTGTCGACTGCGCTGCACAGAGGCGGCGCCTGGAGGCACCGCAGCAGGGTGCCTGCCGCTGCTGGCAGCCAGATGCTGGACTCGTGCAGGTCAGAGGATGTGCTGAGCAGCTCAGCCAGCTGCTGGCCTCCTCTGCCGACAAGTGCTGTCCACTCGGAGAGCGCATCAAGGATCGCGGACAGCAGCCTGACGCAGTCTGCTGCCAATATCTGCCCGAAGAGGAACAGAGTGAGTGAGCGAGACCCACTCATCGAACTACCAACCACACCTTGTCAACTTGCAGCTGCATGCGCTAGGCCTTTGCAGAGGCAGCAGGCATCGTTGACAGGCACACAACACCCTGAGGAGAGCAGGGTGCCAGTCTGCCAGGACATAAACTGCTCTGCACAGATTCACAAGCACATCAAGGCCTGCCCACCTGCTCCACTTCTGCTGCCGTCGCAGCTGGCATGTAGCTGGCAAGCCGCATTTGAGGGTCGCAATTGTACATGTGCAGGAGTCTGCACATCAGTCTGGCAGCCGTGCACGAGCGCTGTGGGGAGCCGATCACGCCCTGCCGGAGCTCGGCAGCGGCGTCTGCCAGGATGTCCGGCCCCAGTGCTGCAAAGGCCTGCTCCACACGGCCCCGCACGCCGCTGGGCAGCCAGCAGCGGCGCACATCTGCGACGGCCTGCATGAGGCCGTGGCACAGCCAGACGGCCGCATCACAGTCCACCTGCTTCAGCGCCTGGGCGCCGCCGGCTGTCTCCAAAGCCGCCAGCAATGTGATTGCACCGCGCGCGAGGCACACAGCTTGAGGTTGCGGCAGTGCGTGTGGCTGGCTCCGGCAGCTCAGCCGCTCAGCCAGCGCGATCAGGTCTACAGTGGCAGCTGCCTTGGTTTTGCCGATGAGTTGCCAGACAGGCTCCGAGCACATCATCAGGTGGCGGAAGCGCTCTGCATGCAAGGATGAACAGCAGTGCTGTCTTCTGCAGTCTGTAAAAGCTCCACACGCAAGGGTGTACAGCACAGCGTCCAGGTATTTCAGCAGAGTGGCAGTGTCTCAGCATTTGGTCGGACAAAAAACTGAGGCGCACCCTTCAGAATATGCATACAGGCCACAGCGGCCGCGCCAGATGGAAAGCACACTGCGCACCATGCCCTGCTGCCCTCTTGTACGAGGGCGACTTCACCTATGCAGCCTGGACACCACCGCAAACTCTCTTGCAGTCAGTGCAGGCACATGCAGCATCAACAATGCGTCTTTCCATACGCATGCCACCGGCAGAATAACCCACGCACGGTGACCTTGCTTGGTGATTACATCCTTCTCTTGGCTCCAGTCGTTTGCTCTCAGGCCCCAAATGAGCACAGTGTTTGACATGTCGCTGAGCTCGTAGGTTGGCAGGCTCACTGCGGTGCGTCAATGTCTCACTGCATCTAGAGTCGCTGATTGTGGGTACGTACATGTCTACGGATGCTGACTGGCATGGACTCAGTTGCCATCAAGTGACGAGGTGATAAAGCTACAGCAGAGTCAGTCCCCTCTGCGAAGAAATACACTTTGCATGCATCTGGTCGTTGCATGCCTTCATCATCGTTCAGTACACAGAAGTCAGTGTCAATAGGACGCGAGTGTGCACAGTCGTACATACAGCTTCAATACACGTGCAGCATGGTTTGCTTGCAACAGCTTCTGCATGTGAATTTGTGTGCCTGATGTTGACTCTTGGGGTGTTGCATTTACAGTCCCTCAGGCCCTCGCTGGCTGCTGGAAGCTGCACATGCACGCCACCTGTGGCCGCCCTCAGCATTTTATAGATGACGACAGTGATGCACGGATACAGACCCAACCATACGTAGCTGGTCTCCAGGTGCAACACTGCGGAAATTTGTGCACGCACACTTCACAATCAAATCAACCAACGTGGCTGTCATCAAGCACGCATAACAGAATATCAGCTGTCGACATATCCACCCATGCATGTGTGCTCTGCAAGGGATTAGCGGTACTTACATTTGAAGACGAAACCAGCTGCAGCAAAGGCAATATGCCTCTGAAAGTTTGGCAAATAAATTGAGCTGGACCAGTTGCGCCAAGCACAGACTGTTGACCATTGCTGCTATAACCATCTAGTCATCCTGCAATGACACTGACTGTGTGCATCAATCTATATGCAGCCAGCCATTGCTTCAGGGCCTGCCGCTCGAAGCTGTGGCCCAAGCTGCCAATGTTGCGCCGCACTGAACACCGCAACTTCAGGTCTGAGGTGGTCATGCACACCGCCAGATAAACCGCCAGTGGCGCTGTACATGCAATTGCAGGCTGCGACATAAGACAATTGAAGCGAGTCACCGTGGCTCTCTGGCCGGCATGACACAGTGTCATGTTGCACCAAGCCACGTGTCAATGCTTGGACCTGGTGAGGGTCTTGCAGATCACGTGGTCCCAGGGCTTGGTCCTCGGCTGCAGGAAGCTATACACGCAGAGGCGGCGTGAAAGCATGATTTTTGCAGTGTCACACAGTCATAACATGTACCTCGTTGGGTGTTCGTGAAACGACACCGGGCAGTGCACACACCAGTTCGCAAACGAGCGTACTGCACCTGTTTGTATGGTGGAACCTGTAAGGTAGAAGCCTCGGACCAACAACTACTTGCAGGCAAGCTCACTCGCTTGCTGAGTGGAAGAGCATTCTGTGTGACTGCTGGTCCTGTGGACATCCAGCAACACCTCATGGTTGCATGCAATACGTGTTGTGACAGGCATCTGCCAAAACACCGACGCAGCTCATCAGGCGCCATGGCGCTACGCAATCTCATCGTGTGGGGCCTGGACAGCAGGAACTGGAGCAAGGAAAAGGATGTCATGATCACACATGGTAAGCCTGGATCATATTGGCAGTGAACTGCTTGCATGCATGTATGACGCACCTGGCCAACTGCCAGTGGCCTGAACACCGATGCTGAGGACCTGAGGTGATCAAACCTCACTTTGCAGGTTGCACAGACCAGACCACGCTGCATGACGACGTTGGCATAGCGTGGTGTGAGGTGTCCTTCCCATCCCTGACGGCAGCAGAAGCCTGCGTTGCCAGTCTGCAACGTGCGCCACTCTAGCAACAGCGAAATCTGATGATATGACTGTCGAATGGCAGGCCGGACGTGTTAGCTGCAGTGCGCACAGTGTCCCCAGGTGGCCAGCATCCATCTGCAGTGATCCTGCCCGTGCAGGTCGCTTCAGTCATCTGCAGCTGTGCATCGAGCCAGAGTGGCAGCACTTCGGCGGCGTTGGCAGCAAGGCCGCCTGCGCTGCGAAGCTCATCCAGCTCGCGGAGTGGCTGGGCTGTCGGAAGGAAGCCCGCTTGCTGCCACGGCCCCAGGCAATGTGCTTGGCGAGCGTGGCACATGCGGTGGTCGCCACAGTGGGGCTTGCCGGCGGGGCCCACACGCTTGCGCTGCAGGACTACGATGCGGCCGAGTGCCTGTGCCACAGCCTCCTGCAGTCCGTCAACTACCCGCAGACCTTTGTGCACGACGCCTTTGCGATGTTGGGACCAGATATCATGCGGGTCGCAGCTGCAGACGTGCGCGAGGGCAAGTCGGGCTATGCGCAGCGGGCTCGGGCCGCTGGCGGCCTGGCAAGTGCCTTCCTGGACATGTCCGGCAGCAGCAGGCGGCCGAGCACCGAGGTCAGGAGCCATATGGCGCCAAGGGTGAAGGCTGTGAAGCAGGTGTGCCGGCATACTCCACAGTGCACATCTGCCAGCATTCATGGCCAATGACATCACCTGATATACGGGTATATCAGACGAGCGTCAGATATGTGCATATTGCAGCAGCCGGGCGGTTGCTGATCCTCTCACATGTCAGTTCCTAAATGTGCGCAAACTGTGAAGTACAGGGCATCGCATCGGACTGCCTCGAGCTGCTGCGCGCTCTTGCGGATGCGCTCTCGGCCTGGTCAGCGGCTGTCGCCACAGCGTCTCAGCAGCAGCAGCTGCTGCAGCCGGCCGACATCATGCAGCAGCCTGCCCAGCCGCGCGACAAGCTCATGGAACTGGACGAGTCCTTCAACTGCCTGCTGTGGGCGGTGAGCAGCTTGCTGGATTGCATCAGCAAGCACCAGCTGCGCAGCATTCTCGACGACGGGCAGCTGCTGAGTGCCCTGGGGCAGCTGGTCCTGAAGGTGTGTCCCGCAAGTGCACAGCACCTTTTACTTAGCACCACTTGCCTGAGTACGCCACTGTCTGACGGTCTTCCCCTGCACACCGCATCCCTATGATCTTGTGCACACGAGCAGGGCCGTCTGTGCAAGTCCAAAACACTGGATGCTGCATTGCGATGCTGTCATGTGTTGCTCGGCACCCACTCGGGTGTACGTGTTGTCTGCAGGTGGTATCTGCATGGACGTGCAGCAGCAGGCGGCTCTTGCTGGGCTGTGGCCCCTGGACGACGACTCGTCAGCTGCTGTCACTGTGGGGGAGCTGCAGATGGCCATTATGCACGTGCTGTCAACCATGGGTACGTTCTACACTTGTGCATGCTGCTGTACACACATGGCCTGCAAGTCACATGAATGCAATGCAAGCCTCCGATGGTCACCGCATCTGAGGGCTCCTGTGCAAGCTCCAATGCCACGCCTGCTGTGTGCACTGACAGACACGGCGGCCCGCGCAACCGCGGGGTTGCCGGCACTGCACGCCACCTTCTTGAAAGCTCAGCGCACCGCTCTGGACCACTTTGTCGGCCCGCAGCACATCGGGCTGCTGCTGTACCTGACAACGCTCGTGAGCAACGTCCAGCCAGGTGCACATCGAGTTGGTTGGAATTCGCATACATCAGCGCCATTGCACATGGCTGTGAGACCCACTTCTGCTCAAGTGGCGGAAGGCTGGCAGAAGGTGCAGCATTGCTCACATCGACTTGACTGGATTGCCCTGCAGGTGGCGCCTGGACCAAGGACTATTCAGCCATGCTGCAGCAGCTGGCCCGCACACAGCAGCTGGCAAACGCCTGGGCCAGCAACCTGCCGCCGGACGTGCAGCCTGGGAAGCTGCAGGGGCCATCCCGTGACGCGGCCAAAGGGATGGTGCTCGTCGAACAGCTCCCCTTCGCTGACCAGGTCCAGGATGCACGGAGGTCAACACTGAAGCTTCATCTGGAGCATGTGTACCGCCGTGTCGTGATTTTAGGTCCGCGGGTTTGCCGGGCAAGGTGGCACGACGCTGGGAAAGCACTCGAGCGCGGGCTGTGCTGCGTGCAGTTGGCCCTGCTGATGGACGTCAACGCCTGGTATCTGGCTGCAGCCTTGCATGTAAGTGCCAACATTGGATCAATGATCCTGCAGGTATTCTGCACTTGCAGCAAAACAGCTCATTGTATGTGCTGTAACCAGCTTTCCTGCTGCCAGGTATCCAGAGTGTGTCGTTGTACACTTTGCAGTGCACGCTGGACATCTCCGACAGATACCCCAGCAAGCACAGCACCGACTGCGTCTTTGACTTGGGGGCAGTCGATGCCCTTGCAGCGGCACTGCAGGTCGTTGTAGTACCTGACAAGGGTCACTGTGTTTCAGATGACGCACACGCCGGATGGCTCATGCCTGTGTGCGCCTATGTGCCGTGTCACAGCGCATGTACGGCCAAGTTCTCCTCGTGAGCATGATGCAGATCGATGCTGTGCTGACGTACAAGTGCAGGTACCGCCTTGCAAGAACGTACGAGGGTTGTTCTGCAACCCGATGCAACAGGACACCAGCAGCTGCCTCGCTCTAGGGCTGTTCCCTGCAGCAGAGGAGTTGCCAAGAGCTGCGCAGGTGGGGCTGAGTCTCGTGAACCATGCATTTGGTGCTGCTTTGTGACGGTGTTCGTGTACAGCGCATGCAACACATCAGCTGTCAGTGTGGTCCGTCCGCTGCTGTTGGTGTACTCATGGGCAGGGTCAATGGTGCTATGAAGGGTTGCATGAAGATGTCATCACATCAGAACGCCGTGACGAACTGGAAATGCTCGTGCTGGTGCATTTTGCAGGCCGCCAGTGCTGCGGCTGCCGCGGGCAAGCCCTGGGCAGGGGCCGCCATTGCAGCGCTCGTGCGCGGCGCCCTCGGCAGCTTCCAGCTTGCGCATGCAGAGGCAGCAGCGCAGAGGGCCCTGCCCGCAGCAGCCCCTCGGGCACCGCAGCCGGACTCCAGCAAGCCGCACGCCGCACGCCGCTGGGGCGCGGACACCCTGCAGGGCATCGCTTCGGGCCTGACCCCGCGAGTGGCGCGCGCCCTGGCCAAGCAAGGCCTGGTGGAACCCCTGCTGCAGGTGAGGTCGCGTGTTGGGTGACCCACTGACCAGCCGCACGCTCAGCTGGAGACTGCCTGAGCCAGACTGTGGTCTATGCTGCCACCAACATCCTACTGATGGATTTCGCACTGCCAGATGGACTTCATCAGCCTCTGTGCCCAAACCATATGTGCCAGGGCTTTCAGCAGCATGCATGCCTGCTCTGCTGTTGTGGCCGTGAGGTCAACACAGTGTCACCTGCAGGCACTGCCATGGCGGGCAACCTGGTCCGAAACAGCAGCCGCCGCCGCACCCTGGCAGACCACTGTGCTGGGGACCAGCGCTGCCGTCGAGATTCTGGCAGCAATCCTGCACGCAGATGCATCGGCAGGCGCGGCCGCGCTGCAGGACGGCAGCTGGGATGCGGCAGTGCAGCGTGTCAGGTAAGCTGAAAAAAGCTCCAGATTCAGTGTCTGACAGACCTACTGCTGACCTGCACTCCTGGTGCGCAAACAGTCTTGTGGAGTTGCGTCTCACTGTGCCTCACGTGCCATGTCCAGGGCCCTGCAGCCGCCACGGCTTCTGGCCACCGAGTGGGCTGAGCAGCGGGAGGCGCTCCTAAACAGGCTGTCGGCTGCGGTGCGGGACACTAGCAGAGGCGGCGGCCACACACCGACATGCGGCTCAGCGGGCGCAGATGCTGACGCCATTGCTGCAGCAGAGCGTGCCATGCAGGAGCTGCTGGTGTGCTGTTGCTCAACGCTCATGCAAATATGTCAATACTGTTGAACTCTTGACTGCGCACAACGATTGCATGCAATCAACAGCAGTCATGCCATCCTGAATCCACAGTAACGACACCTGGAATCTGTATCATCTGCAAAGGCAAAACGACTGACATTTTTCAGTGGCAAATTATGCAGACGGGAGAGCAGCCGGTGGACACCCCGAGCCAGCGCAGCAAGGCAGCCGCCAAGCGCGCCCGCAAGAAGAAGGCGGCCAAAGAGCGGGCGGCTCCTGTTGCGCCTGGCGTCTCACCCCAACGATAGGTCCGCTCAGCCTGCCCACAGACCACCTGGCCATCGGCTGCAGCCGTACTTAAATGGCCCATGCTGAGCGGCCAGTGGGTGCTCGAGCAGCAGTGGCGACAGCAGCAAGAGTGTACTGTCATCCCAGCGCTTCGCATGCCGCTCTGCAGTTGTCAGGGAACTGGGCCCATCATCAGTGCAGCTGCAGTGTTTTGGGTTGGCCGCAGTAAACAGACAAATAGGTTGCATTACATGTTCGCTCGATGTATAGGCGTTTGCTTCGACATCAGAAGGTTGCAGGGCCAAAATTCGGTACGAAGGTAGATTTGATTTTGCCGTCCATAGTGTAATGTATCTGCGTAATTCACAGGATGTGCTGGCTGGCGTAACAGGCATATATACACGACTACATACCGAAGTGCAGCGATTCTGTGCACCCATCACACCCATTCTGCCGGACCTCAGCCCAGCTGCAGCTGCTGGATCATGTTGCGCAGGGCATGGTTGGGCAGCACAGCGCCTTCGCCAGCCGGCAGCGGCTGGCTGCTGAGCGGATCCACCCCAGGGTTGGCCGCCAGCCACTCCTCCAGAGCCGCCCGCTCAAAGCTGTGACCCCCGCTGCCAAAGAGCACCGGATCCTGCATGACGCTGCCGCTCAGTGGGCACCGCCACCACTCTGCGTTCGGCATCGCTGCTCCAAATGTTGCTGATGAGTCGTCCAACCCCAGGCTGTGAGCTGCCTGGTTTGCCGCTGCCTCCGCTGCCGCAGCAGTTGCAGCTGGCTGCTCTGCGTCTGCTGTAGGTGTAGTACTGCTGGAGATGGCCGCCTGAGGTTCTGATGAGCTGGCAGGTGCCGCTGCGGCCCCATCTGCTGCAGCGGCTGCAGCGGCCTGCTGCCGTGCTGCTTTCTTGCGGGCGCGCTTAATGGCTGCCTTGCTGGGCTGGCTCGGGCCATCTTCGAACTGCTGTTCCGCCTGTGAAAATCGTCATCATATCTCAGTCGTTGCTGTTTTGGAAGGTGCTCCTGAAAACACATGTCCATGGCAGTGGTGCTGCCATTACAGGTTGGTCTGCAGTGTACTGGTCCGATTGCAGCAAGTCTCCACTTTCATGACGCGCACGACTCACGTACCAGCAGCTCCTGCATGGCGCGCTCTGCTGCAGCGGCGGCCTTGGCAGCGGCAGCGGCATCTGCAGCTATGGTGCCTGCCTCTGCTGTCCTGCCATTGACTCTCGGACTGCCTCCCAGCACCGCAGAGATCGAGATCGAGTTGAGCAAGTCTTGCCGCTGCTGAGCCCACTCTGCAGCCTGTGAAGGCGGTGGCTCGAGCTCCCTGCATCACGTAGCAAGAGGATGAATGTTGCAAGCATGTGACAATCACCGTTTGCAGAACGTACGGCATGTGCGAGGCAATCTGCGAGATGACAGCAGACAAGCCTCAACATCCTGTCATGCTGGATCCACCTGATGCGCTGCACTGCTGTGTCCCAGCTGCCGGCCCGCAACACAGCGGTGCGTGCCGGCGCGTCAGCGGCCAGCGCAGCCACCAAGACGTTTGCAACAGCTAGGCTTCCTTGCACAGTGGTCCACCATGATGCCTCATTGGTTGCCGACTCGGATGAAGTTGCTTGCCATGGCAACGCCTGCAATGACAATGCCCGCGACCCTGAAAGCCCGACGGATGCATGCAGCCGGTATCAGGGTTGGAATCTTGAATGGTGAACACACTGAGTCTTGCCAACTGCCCATGAGATTGATCACCAAGTCATCAGGAACTGTTCCATGCTACGATGGTAATTATGACAGGTCGGTGTTTTCTACGGTCGCAGTTGAAGGATCTCTGAATGGGCGAACCCAGCATCGCGGCCCACCTCCAGCAGGGCCTGCTCCAGACCTCGCTTGGCAAGGGTGCGGGACACAGGCGGAGTCAGGGCCCCAGCGACGCCCGCCAGAATGTCGGCGCCCAGCTGTCGCGCTGCGTGAGGCTTGCGGGGATCCGGCTGCACGGCCCGATCTGGCAGCGCAGCCTGAGATGTGGTGCAGGACGCGGCCTTCTGCGCTGCGGCTTCTGCATGTGCAAGCTTCAGGCAGCCGAGGCCGCCACGCACGAAGGCCGCCATGACATCTCCTCCCCATGGCGTGCCGGCCGCAGCTGCTGCACTGGCAGACTGCAAGGTGCAGATGCCCCTTGGTGTTTCAGTCACGCGATGCTTATAGATCTTCAGCTCGCACAACTGCAGGTCATGGCAGCTTACCACGCAGCTGCCATGTTGCCGGCTGAGTATTTGCACATCGGAAGCAGATGCTGCCCACGCAGGTTGGCAGGCTGACACCGAGGCATGTGCCGCAGGTGCAAGCCTGGGCAGGATTCAACCAACCTGCAATACTTGCAGCAGTGCCCCCGCAGCATCGAAGAGCCCTGGAGCCAGGCAGCTGCTGGTGTCCTTTGGCGACATTCGGGTCTTGTCCCGCACATTCCTGCAAGCCGGGTTCTGCACAGGGGCAGCCACCGGTACATCTGCGGGAGCTGGCAATGCGGCAAGTCTATTTGCATGGCAGCGTGCTGGCAGCATGTCGCACGGCAGCAGCTGCATTCAGTTCGCGAGTGCGAGTGCCAATCGATCGGTTTGAGCAAGGGATGGAGGGGGGACCTGCAGTGCGGCTGCCAGGGCACTGACCGCCCCCGAGTGGATGATGCCGCTGACCATGTTGGCCACGCAGGAAAGGCTGCCACAGCTGGGAGCCATGTCCTGCCAGCATGGAAAGAGACCTTGTCCACTCCTGCAGCCTCAGGTGGCTGGTGTTGAACTGAGGATGGAAAGGCCAGCGTCGGTACTCACCGCAATAGCCGAAGCCAGCTGAGATGCGGTGACGTCCATCAGCAAGGCTGCCTGCACGATGACCAATGCAGGGCTGCTGGACAGGCAAGACGATGGTGGCCCCGCCACCAAGGGAAGTACTTTGGGTTCGGTAGCAAACTTGTCAATACACAGCAGCGTGCACTGCCTGTGTTGATAAGCATGTTCAGAGGGCTGCTGTGCAAGTACCGGTCAAAGGGATGCGGAGATGCAGCACTGCGCACCTGGTCGGTGCACGGAAGACATTCAAAGTTTGTCGTGGGGCACTCGAGCCTCCTGCCCCTTGGCACTTCGTGAGCGGGCATGCTGGACCATGTGATGGCCAGCTGCTGCACACGGGCCAGCTGCGACAGGAGGGCGTGCGAGTGCTTCCAGGCGGGGCAGCCTGCAAAGCAGCCAAACACGTTGCCGCATCGATTGCCAGCTGCATGCCACGAACACCAAGCACTCGTCCGACCGTGCAACAGGCGCCGTGTGCTGGGTGCTGCATACGTGTGCACAGCGCCTCGGCACAGCAGTTGCCTACCCAGCAAGCTGGCATGTGCAAGCATCATGAGGTGGTACAGCAGCGCTGTGTGCTTTGGAGACGCGAGGTGGTCGAGGGCGACACCCAGCGCCCTGCACACCGCCGAATGCAGTGCCCGCTCCCCCTCTGAAACAGGGTCCATCTCATCTGCACGGCATCGCACATGCCAGGTTGGCGAGGTTTCAAGTGAAGGCCCACATGTGGCCAGCTAGCAGTGGCACCGCAGGCAGTGCAGCAACATCAGCCGACCCTGGCGTTTCAGCTATAGGAAATGCAGAACTGGCAACATTCCGTACACGGCGGCATGTGCAAGCGTCTGCATAATGCAGCAGCCTGCCCACCGGATAGAGCCAGCACAGCCCCGGCGGTGACATGCAGCTGCCCCACGCAAGCAGTGGCTGGGTGGCCGGACACCTCGGGGGGCCACAGCCCAGCCGCAGCCCCGCGCTCGACCTGCTGCACGCAGGCGACGACCTGCGGAGTGGGCGAGCCAGGTCAGCGTCAGCTGCGTCAGTGACTGCACCAGTTGTGCACGCCAAGAGTATTACTGTCCTGAGCTCATTGCGCAAGGCAGGTCACACGCCCAACAGCGTATCTGCTGCAATGTGGACTGCGGGCAAGCATCCAGGGTGTGCTTTACAGCAAAGGCACATGTTGCCACTTGACGCTTGACCCCTGACATTTGACAGGTTGACACCTGTCGCAGCAGCTGCCCCAGGGTGGACAGCAGCACCGGGACTTCGACGACTGGGCAGGGCACTCTGGTCTTCATTATGCAGCCAAGCAGGCTGCCCGCGGCGGCCGGCAGCCAGATGCTGGACTCGTGCAGGTCTGCGGCTGTGTCGCGCAGCAGCTGCTAGTTCGTGCTCTTCCTCTGCTGCCGCGGGATGTTCTTCTGCTGCTTCTTCGTCTTCTGCTGCTGCTGCTGCTGCTGCTGCTGCTGGATTGCCCTGCCAACTGCCGCTGACCATTCTGACAGCACATCGGTGATCACACGCAGCAGCTCGACGCAGCTCGATGCCATGTCCTGCAGCCAGCCAGAGATGTGACATGTCTCGTGCTGCACAGCAAAGACACGAATGCAGTGCAAGGATTGCATGATGCTGATACTTCCAGGAACTTGAGCACGTGACCAGGAAGCGAAGCACATGCTTGCCTGCTACCTTCACTACTAGCTATACGAATGAGAGCTGCCTTGGAGACCCACCTGTCGGACAGCGTCCATGCTCTCGGCCAGCTGGCTGCCAGGCTGCACGTTCACCCTGGCGTCGGTTGCAGTAGCCAGCTGGAAGGCGAATGCCAGTCTGCCGGCAGCGACGGTGCGCTGAGGGGCGCCGGGTCTGCCCCTCCGCAGGTCCCCAATCGCATTGG
Organism: Diplosphaera chodatii; assembly: GCA_032358165.1. Lineage (NCBI taxonomy): Eukaryota > Viridiplantae > Chlorophyta > Trebouxiophyceae > Prasiolales > Stichococcaceae > Diplosphaera > Diplosphaera chodatii. The sequence goes on from JAALGY010000030.1 coordinate 430,749, forward strand.
AGACAAGGCTTGGCCCCAGCCCCACGAAGGCCTCCTCCACATGCAGGCGCAGGTCGAAGGAAGACCAGGACCGGCGGCGGTCGCCAGTGGCCTGCAGCATGCTGTAGACCAGGCAGCTGGCTGCGTCCTGGTCCGCCGCTGCGAGCGTATGTGCCCCGCCGACTGTGTCGAGTGCAGTCAGCACTGCACTTGCGCCGCGTGCGAGGCAGATCGCCAGGTGGTGCGGCAGCGCCCGCAGCTCGTCGCGGCAGCCCAGCCACTCTGCCAGCTTGATGAGCTGCCCTGCTGCAGCGTCCTTGCCGCCGCCGCCCAGTGCCGTCCAATCTGGCTCGATGCACACGCGCAGATGGCCAAATTGCCCTGCACATATATCAGCGCAGTTCCATGCTGCTGTCACGTTGCAGTGCTGAAGACGTGAGTCAGCATGGTGAGCCTAGGAGCTTGCTGTGCACGGTGGCATGTGTATAAGTGACAGAAGCGCACGCTGCAAACTGGCTGCGCAGGCTTCAGTGGCTGCCAGGGATGGGAATGAGGCCGCGCACCACGCCACATCGTCTTCGTCACGCACCTCAACATCGTTCATGCAACCTGCGCATCACAGCAGCCTGCCTCACGACCAGCACCACAGCTTGCGGCTCTGCATGCATAGTTGGCCCTGGTTCCTGGCATCTCCGCAGCCACAAACGACGGTCACCATGTTCGGTCGTGACCGCCTTCTCTTGGCTCCAGTCCTTTCCATCCAGGCCCCAAACGATCAGGGACCGTGCCGCATGGTCTACTGCCGAGTGCTGAGCTGGCTCTGTCACGGAATTGAGGCCTTGTTCTTCAGACGGAGCACTGTCGTCTGGCATCTGGCCTGCCATGCTTACATGTGGCACATTCCTCAAGCCAAGCTGTAGGTGAAGTCCCCAACCTCACAAGTTCAGTGCACCATTCGACGATGCGCAAGACCACAGCAGAAGATGTGCTGCTGGCCTTGATGAAAATTTGCCTGCTGACTCTGAATCCAAGTGAGCGTGCAGCTACCGCCAAGCCAACCGCCGACAGACGTGATTGGGGTTCAGCTGATCATCATTGATGGCCACTATGAATAAGCAACGCTGCCAATGACAGATGGACACCTTGTACCATGTCAAGTGCATGTGCCATGGCCCTGTGGGTTCGACATGTTTAAACTCCTCGGTGGCTGCAGGAAGCTGCACAACGCTGAAAGATGGCCTGTCTGGAAGTTGTTCCGCAGTCCACAGCTTAACCTCGCTTGCACGTCACAGTAGTCTTTAATATTGTGATGGTAGCGTGCGGTAGCCCGCTGACCTCGATGCAGGCCGTCGCTGAGGCGAGTTTACCATGTTCATATGATTCCACACCATCCGCCAGTGCAGCTTCCTGAGACCAGATGCAGTTGCCCATGTGTGGCTGCATTAACCTTCGTAGATTACAACATATGATGCAAGCGGCTTCACATTTGCACGTTATGCGGGTCACTGCCAGCTTTAATCATCATGTTGTGAATAGTCTCAGCTGACTTGCACCTCCTTAACAACAGTCAGCTCAGCTGCAGCTGCTGGATCAGGTTGCGCAGGGCGTGGTTGGGCAGCACAGCGCCTTCGCCAGCCGGCAGCGGCTGCCGGCTGAGCGGGTCCACCCCAGAGTGAGCCGCCAGCCACTCCTCCAGGGCCGCCCGCTCAAAGCTGTGACCACCGCTGCCATACAGCACCGGGTCCCGCATGACCTCGCCGCTCAGCGGGCAGCGCCACCACTCTGCTGCCGCTGCTGCCGTGGTGGAAGCTGCTGCCTGGTGAGCAGGCAAGTCTTCGATGCCTGGGTTGTCCTGGACGAGGGCTGCTGCTGACTGCGGTGCTCCATCAGCGGCCGCTGCCAGCACAGCACCTGCTGCAGGCTTGTCCTCGACCAGCTCACTCGCTTCCGCTTGGTTGACGGGTGCTGCTGCTGCGGCGGCAGACGCTCGTTCTGCAACATGTGCATGGTTGCTGCCGGCCACAGCTTGCTGCTTGGCTGCCTTCTTGCGGGCGCGTTTACTCGCGGCCTTGCGAGGCTGGGTGGAGGCTTCACTGGTACTTTCTTCAGCCTGCACAAACAGCTGCACCATCATATGCAATGCCTCCTTGACAAGATCGAAGATGATGACTGGCAAACGCTGCTGGTGCATGTGCCGCTCACAATATGCATCTGCAGGCATCAGCGCCAGTAATTTCTGATTCGACCTGATTCCATCAGAACCGACAGCTGTTGCGGGACAAATTCGGCCGCTGCTATGCGCACCAGCAGCTCCTGCATGGCGCGCTCTGCTGCCGCCACAGCCTCGGCATCTGGAGCGGCTGCAGCGCCACTTGCTATGCGGCGGCTGCCTCGTCTGCTGGCTCTGACCACTGTTGGCACTGGCGGCCACAGACTCATCATTGCCTCAACATCGTCAGCCCACGCTGCAGCCTGCGATGGCGGCGGCTTCACGTCCCTGTGTCAGCTATAGCACGAGTATGCTTGCTGCTGCATGTCTGCACAACTCTCCGATGCCAGACTTGTGACCTCGGACTCGGACCGGGGTAGGAGCACAGCAGCATATAGATTGCATGGCCTGGTTGCCAATAGCTGGAGGTCACCTGATGCGCTCAATGGCCGCAGTCCAGCTGCCATCTAGCAGTGCAGCATGGTTTGCTTGCGCATCAGCGGCCAGGACCACCGACAGGATGTGGCTGACACTCCAGGTGCCATGCATGCTTGTCCGCCACGCCACAATCCTTCTTGCCCCTTCACCTGCCGCTGGAGCATGCCATGGCAGCGCCTGCACGGATGAGAGTTTGATACCAGAACTAGGGTCTGGCTGCAGTCGGAGATTAACAGCAGCCATCTGCGACTGTCCCTGAACAACATGGTGGCATCTGCGTTGGCAGCCTAGCAAAGGCTGGCAGCTTGAGAGCACCGCTGCATGACAGCTGGCAGCAACAGTTTCCAGCTGTGACCTCAGCCCAAGAGCTTGGTGTGCATTAAGTTGGCGGACCAAATACGTAGCCCACCTGCAGAAAAGGGCCGACCAGGTTGTGCTTGGCCAGGGTGCGAATCACGGGCGGGGTGAGGCAGTGCGCGACCTCTGCCAGGATGTTGGCAGCGTCAAGCCGCGTCTCATGCGGCGTGCACAGCTGTGACTGCGCAGCCCCAAGGGCTGCGGTGGAACGGGCCTCCCGCGCCGCAGCCTCTGCATGCGCAAGCCGGTAGCCGCCAAGAGCGCCGCTCACAATTGCAGCAATGTCATCACCTGGCCATGGCCTCCCCGCATCAGCTGCGGCTCTGGCACACTGCGATACAGACAGAATCCTCGTCACAGTATGCTCCGCCTGCTCATGATGATGCTAAAAGATGAGCACACACAGGTAGCTCCTAGTTCGCAACAGAGCTCCGAACCTCGGTAAGCAAAATAGGAGGATAGCTCGAGAATGTCAGGGCTGTAAAGCGCACAGCCGCACCTCTGAGGCTTGCAGCAGCGTGCTCACAGCATCGAACAGCCCGGGCGCAAGGCAGCTCTCCTTCAGGTCGATCACCAGGTCGATGTCCGGGCCGCGCAGGTTTTTGCATGGCTCCACCTGCACAGCTCAAGCCACCTCTGCTGCTTGCCAGTCGTTCAGCGCAGTTGGTATTCGACAGATCAGGGAAGTGCCAGGGTGACTTGTGGCAGTACTAGTGCCTGCATGTGAACAGGTGCAGGGAAAGTCAGCAACCTGCAGCAACCTGCAGTGCTGCAGCAAGGGCGTTGAGCGACCCCGAGGCAAGGATGCCGCCGGTGCTGGGGGCACTCGCGCTCGAGTCGCTGCTGCAGCCGTCGAGCACACCCTGGAGCATGCACACCAGGCAACATCACTGCCGAAGGTGTGACACAGCGTTCTCATACCGGGAGCAAGTGCACTCATGACAGCAGCAAGCCGTGCAAAGACGCGTACATCCACACACCTTCATGACTGTGGTCAAATTTGAGAGGTTGAGGTCCATCAGCAAGACCAACTGTGTGCAGCACAGCCAACAAGTCAAGTCTATCACTGCCTTTGCTTGCCTTGAGTGTCACAGGTACATTGCTGTGGAAGAACAAGATTATTTCAGTGCTGGGTGTGCGGGTGAGTGCGTTTAAACATGCGACACACCTGGTCTGTGGGCTGGAGCTGCTCCACGATCGCGGGCAGGCTCTCCGCCACCTCGCTGCAAGGCAGCTCCTGCGGGGCAGCGCTGACCCACTTCGTGGCCAGCTGCTGGATGCGAGCCAGCTGCGTCAGCAGGGTGCAGACGTCCTTCTCGCTGGGACCATCTACATGGCAACCGAAACAATTTGGTCGACTTGTGATCTGTGTGCTGGTTTCGCTTCGTTATGTGCAGCGCCAGCTGCCATACCAACAAGGAGCCACACTCGAACGCTGGGTTCCGCAGCAGTGCGTTTGAACCAATGCGCTGCCACACGTGCGTACCTGGGCGGGTCCATACTGCAAGGTGCGACAGGTACAGCAGCAGGCTGGCATGCCGCGGGGCAGCCAGTAGGTCGACAGCTTTGCACAGGGTCTTCAACACAGCGGCATGCAGCGCTGGCCACCCCGTACCAGTGCGGGCCGCGCGGTCTGCAAAGTAAAGCAAAAGCAGACGGGCATTAGCTCTGCAACCCTGAGGCTCATGCACACATCGTCCGCGCAGATCAGCTTGTGGTTTGATGATGTGAGAGCTGGACTCACAAGGTGCGAGCGAACTGGGCCTATTGATAATTGGCCGTTCCAAGGCAGGATGCTGCATCTTGTTGCCACATATGGGCTTGCACTGGTGCAGTGCACAGTGCAGCGTGTGGTTGACGGACACACGATTGAAGCGCACCCAGTGTCGGCAGTATGAACGCATGCACATTCGGCGACATGGCCATGACAGCCTGCAGCAGCTGCCCCGTGCACGTGGCAGCTGGCAGGCTGGATTGTGGAGGCCAGAGCCCCGCCGCAACCGCACGGTTGTCCATGTGCATGAAGACAACCACCTGCAAAGCAGGCAAGCTATAGTCTGTGCGTGCCATGTTGCATGCAAATGCCATGCGATGACATTTGCATGCCATCCTTAATGCCACCATGTCACTTCCAAGCGCAGCCTTGCAGTCTGGCATGGGACCCAGCGCATGGCATGCTTGCCTCAGCCGCAGCAAGCATGGTTCTCACATTCTGGACCAGCTCCCCCAGGGTTTCCAACAGCTGCCGCTCGCCAACTGCCTTGTACCATCCTTGCATCTTCATGCACCGCAGCAGGCTCCCTGCTGCCAGCAGCAGCCAGATACTGGACTCGTTTGCCCCGTCAATCAGGAACCGCGCCAGCTGAGGGGGCCGCCGTGTGCTGTTGCTGTGCTGCTCCCGCTTCGTGGCTGTCCTGAACCCAATGCTTGCCGACAGCTTCAGGAGCATCTGCGTGACTGCTTGAAGCAGGTCGAGGGCTGTCGATGACATCATCTGCAAGCAATACATACACATGTCAGCAATGCCGCAGCACGGGCCCAACCGCACGAGATTTGCTGGATGCTCAACAAATGCAGCAACTCACTGAGAGGGCTGATAGCGGGGGCCGGGCCAAAGCAAAGGCTGCACACTCAGCCAGAGGGTTTGCTACGATCTTTGTAGCAAAATATCATGCAGAAAATAACAGAGATTCAGGCCTGACCACCCCACCTCATCAAGCTGGAGGTCGGCGTCCCCGCCCAGCGCCTTGCAGTCGTATCGCTGCAGGAAAGCATGCGTCAGCCGGCCGGCGACGCAGGCGCGCTGCGGGGAGCCGGCGCTGCCCTTGCACAGGTCATCATGTGCAAGCAGCAGAACGCTTGGCGCCAGCAGTTGCACTGCAAATGCATCTTCCACGCGTCCCAGCATGCCGCTGGGCAGCCAGCGGCGGCGGATGTCGCCCACCGCCTGCATGAGGCCGTGGCATAAGCAAATGGCCGCCGCAAAGTCTGCCTGCGCAAACGCATCTGCCCCGCCAGCGGCTCTGACTGCCGCCAGTATGGCAGACGCGCCGCGCGCCAAACACACTGCGTGAGGTTGTGGCAGCTCATGTCGCTGCTTCCGGCATCCCAGCCACTCGGCCAGCCCAATCAGGTCTGCTGCAGCTTTTGCCTCGCTCCCCCCGCCCCAATCATGCCAGTGTGGCTCTGTGCACACCTGCAGCTTTTTAAATTCATCTGCATAGACAGCAGCACGGTCAGAAGTCATGTGCATGCTACAAATGCTGCTGAGCTACCTGCAGTTCACACGCTCTGCTGTGAGTACGAGAATGGCTACCACACATGTTTGATCGTGATCATTGCTTGAGCGGGGGAATTGGACGCACGCCGCAGAGTGTCCTTGCAAAGTTGTGTAGCCAGCGTATCTGGAAAGCACGCTGCACACCACGCTGTATTGCCCTCCTCATGCAGCTGAATAGGGTGCGAGCAGCCTGCGATCAATAGTATCGATTGTAAGTCTGCCTATCCTGCGGAGCTGCAATTACCTCAAGCAGCCAGCGCATGGCATGTGAAGTGGGGTGCTCTATCTTGAAGTACATCCCCACAGACAGCAAACCCCAAGATCACCGTGACTGTTCATGACTTCCTCTTCTTGGCTCCAAGCGTGGACGTCGAGACCCCACACGATGAGACACCGAGCCATGGCGTCGTCTGCGCTGGTTGACTGGCCAGCTCGGCAAACAGGAAGAGTCCGCAATTGCAGGTCGCTTGATTGCTCCTAGGTGCTGACACTTGTTCGAGGCGGCTCAGGCATGATGGAGCGGAACGCCTGTCTGTGTAAGCTGCGATGTGACTACCACTTCTGATGAGGTTTTCACCAGGGGGTGGCATCCTGCTGGTGGCACACCTCGCACCCAGTAATGGCTCAAATGGGACGCTTTTCCGCCGAATAAACCGCCACGATTCACAACTATTGCCTCGATCAGTCCAAGCCAAATGAAGCAAGTCTTGTAGATTCCGACATGTACGTGGTGCCACGTGATACATATAAAGCTCCCTTGCAACATGCATACTGTTGAGCAGCAAACAACAGGAACTGCATTGCCACCTCATCATGTCCGACTGCTGTCCGCATCCAAAGTACTGAGCGTCATGATCCCAGCCGCTGATCAAGTTGGCTGCAGCTGCTGAATCAGGTTGCGCAGGGCATGGTTGGGCAGCATGCTATATGTTCCCTCCGGCAGTGGCTGCCTGATAAGCGGGTGCACCCCAGGGTTGGCTGCCAGCCACTCCTCCGGGGCCGCCCGCTCGAAGCTGTGGCCCTCGCCGCCCCACAGCACCGGGTCCTGCATGACCTCGCCGCTCAGCGGACAGCGCCACCACTCTGGCTCCTTCTTTGCATGGCTGGCGTCCAATGCAATGGCTGGTTGCTGCAGCACCGGGGTCTGATGAGCGCCTGGGCTGTCACCTGGGCTGCCTGCTGAGTAGTGCTGTGCTGGAGCTGCTTCTGGCTCCATATCCGCCGCGCTAGATGCGCCGCCGTGATGGGTGACTGTGGCACGAGCTGGCATGGAAGTTGCTGTAGTGGGCTGAGCGCTTGTGTCGGTGGGCTGCTCACTTGGGGCAGTGGCAGGACTGGCAGCTGAACCTGCTTGGCTGCTTTCTTGCGGGCGCGCTTGGCGGCTGCCTTGCTGCGCTGGTTTGGAGCGCCTGCAGGCTGCTCTTCTGCCTGTTTGCAATGACAGTGAACTGATATCCGTATTCTCTGTGTCGTTATAGTGTAGTATGCACCGTTGGCACTTCTGCCACAAGCTGCCACATGTCTGCCTGTCTGCATGTGCACTCGAAAACAACTCCCTGGCCCACGTACCATGAACGGTGTGAAACCGAGATGGGACACCTCCGCAGGGCGTACCAGCAGCTCCTGCATGGCATGGTCAGCTGCAGCGACGGCGGCAGCATCTGCAGCTGCTGAGCCGCCGCCCGCTGTGCTGCGGCCCCCTCCCCGGCCGCCCTCCAGTACAGCCGTCACCTTGTGCAGCATTGCCTCCCGCCGCTCGGGCCACCCTGGATCCGCGCTTGGCGGCGGCTGCAGGTCCCTTCAGCCAGGTATCGACATTCAGGCCTGCACTTGCCGTGCTATTAATATGTAACCATGCTCGAAGACAAGATGCCAACACACTGTTGTTCAGCAGATCTGAGCACCTGATATGCTGCAGCGCGGCAAGCCAGCTGCCATCCCGCAGCACATCCGCGCAAGCCGGCGCGTCAGCTGCCAGGATTGCTGCCACGATCTTGCAAGTGGCCGCAATGCCAACCTCTGTGGGCAGCCACGCTGCTGTGTCGTCCTCTGACAAAGCTGCTTGCCATGGCAGCGCCTGCAGTCATGGACGCTCATGATCCACACCGTGCCACACCACAGCTATTGGTTAGTCACCGTTTGGACTGGCTGCAAACGCCGCAAGCTTTGACAGCTGCACGCTGTTGGTCCACGACGTTATGTGCGGGAGAAGATTTAGCACATCAGGGCAGTGATGCAGTGACATTGCCCTTGCAGCCGTGAGCCCGCACCTGCAGCAGGGGGCCGACCAAGCCTCGCTTGGCAAGGGCGCGCGTCACCAGGGGTGTCAGTCCTCGAGCGGCACCCCGCAGGATGTTAGCTGCCAGGGCTCGGGTCTCGTGCGGCTTGCGTGAGTCCGGCTGCTCCGCCGCTGTGGCCGTGTGTGACGAAGCCGCCTGCGCTGCAGCCTCTGCATGCGCAAGCCGCAGGCTGCCGAGGCTGCCTTGCACCAGGGACGCGAAGGCATCGCCCGCCCAAGCCTTGCCTGCCCTGGCCGCATCGCTGGCCATCTGCAAACGCACATGAGCATGAGCTTCCGGAATCCGATAGCGGGCGCGGTTGACATTCCAGGAAAAGGATGGCAAGGCCTGCCAGATGTTTAGTGTTGGCGTTGCACATTCGCGCCTTCCAAAGACCTGGCAGCGGACTTGGCCGGACGGCATTGCATATGACGCTGGACATGATGCACAGGGTGCGTGGCATGCAGCCCCACCTGCGTGACTTCCGACAGCAACCTGCTGGCGTCAAACAGACTTGGAGCCAGGCAGCTGCTGGTGTCTTCATCAATCAGGCCGCAGCTCAGACTTCGCAGGTTGGCATATGGCACCACCTGCTGGGTGGGAACGCGTCACATTGCGCTGCTGCCTGTGCACTGCAGTGCTAGGGTGCACTGAACATTTAGACTGCTGTTGGCAACAAGCAGGGGTGGCAGATGCACTTGTAGCAGTGTCAGGTTGCGAATGGTGTGGTCAGGGGCAGGGACCAACCTGCAGTGCCGCTGCAAGGGCACTTACAGCCCCCGAGTCGAAGATGCAGTCTGGGGTGCATGTGCCAGGACCTTCGCCGGGGCTTAGCACGGTCTGTAGCATGTAAAGCAACAACATGTACGGACTGCCAACACCAGGAGGCATTCACACAAGCTGCATCTGTACCACACGATCAGTGGGTGTGCAGCCACTCACATCTACGGTCGAGACCAGCTGAGATGCGCTGAGGTCCATCAGTAGGACCAACTGCATAGCATGGAGCACCAGGCTCATCTTCAGCGGCCCTCAACACACCATCAGCTTACCAGACATCTGACAAGGTGCAGGCACAGCTGTTAAACACATCAATCTGTTTAAATAAAACACGCCACAGATCATGCAGTGTTGGTATATGGGCCGATGCAGAGACGACCCTATCACTATGTGGCCACGGCAGTGGAGTGCGTTTTGCGGCATGCCTGATCAGCAAAGGGAAGCAGCTGTGTGGCGACCAGCGGCGTACAACTTGTCAGTTTGCCACACGGGGGTTCGTCTGCAGGGCTTTGGACCCAGCTGGCCGTCAGCCGCTGCACACGGGCCAGCTGCGATGCCATGATCATCAGGTTTTTCGTCTTGTGCTTCGGAAGACAGACTGCAAGGCAGTCAAAGCACAAATCACTATGGTGTGCTTTTGGTATGCCGCTGCGCGCAAAGCCAGCCATCAACCACACGTGTACAGTGAGTCCTGCGCAATTTGCACAGCAACGACCTTTCTCATCATGCTGGCAACGCACTCTGCATGGTACGCCACGCCAGCACCGACATGAATTGCAGTAGTCCCAGGTGCCTTGGGGCCTTCAGGTTGTCCAAACAGCTGTTCAGAGCCCTCATGACGGCTGCATGTACTGCTGGCATCCTTGCGGCTGCGCCGCCAGCTAAGTCTGTATGACCATACACAACCAGCATCATGATCTGATGCAGCGCAGCGAAAAGGCGTCGGCACAGTGTTTGAGGGGCCAGAGCCATCTCTGGCTCTCTGAGATGGCATGTGCCGATGTGACCATCAGCATCTGCGCACAATCCTCTGCAGCACACTCTGCTTGGCCATGATCACTTGCACAGATGCAACCAGATAGTGCGGCATGCACAAATGTCACAGCCAATGCACGAATACCGATGCAAGCTTCACATGTCGCCAATTTGGGGAACAGATCACCCATTGTCGTTTGCAGGGCGCTGACGGTGCGATGCATCTGCGCTACACAGGCTGCGGCTGGCACGGTGGTCTCCAGGGGCCACAGACCGGCCGCAGCCGCACGCTCCTCCAGCTGCGTGCAGGCGACAACCTGCAGTGCGAGCAGTGTCAGTCACTCTACCATCTTCTTCTCCAGTGCATCACTGGACGCAGGGTGTTAATCAGCAACCACCACCCCGGGGCCCGTGTATGCCTGCTTGGGTGCAGCCCACTGAGTGCAGACCAGAGAACTAGAGGCTTGGCAGCTCATGCCGAAGGACTTGTAGATGTGCAGCAGGGGCTCTCAGGCAGCACCTTTCGGGGCAGCTGCACCAGGGCGTCCAGCAGCTGCTGCTTGTCAGACAAGCTGCTCAGCAGCTTCTGCTTGTGACACCAGATGCAATGCAGCAGGCTGCCTGCTGCCAGCTGCAGCCAGATCCATGCCTCGTGCAGCTCGCAGGCGGTGCCGCGCGGCTGGTTGTGCTGCTGCGTGCAGGGTGTCAGCTGCTGCTGCTGCTGCTGCCGCTGCAGCTGCCGGATAGCCCCTTCAACTGATTCTGACCAGTCTGAGAGCGCCTCCACAGATGCGCTTAGCAGCTCGACGCAGCCTTTAGCAAACGCCTGTTGGAACAAACACGCAGTGCTCATAGACAGCAAGGCTGAGTGCACGGTGCACAGCTTCTTGACTGCACAGCTTTGCAGCAGGGAGCTTCAACCACTGCTGTCCAGCCTGCGTAGGCTAGTTGCAAAAGAAGAGCAAGTGCGAAGAAGCACAACAAGCATGCCATCTACCTGACAACTTAAAGTCCTCGATCATCTGCCATCCAACTGCTCACCTGCTTGTCTCGCTCCGTGATGTCCCGTGTCTCCAGGGCGGCGTGCAGCTGCTGGCCGGCGGCGTAGGCGCGCTGCGGGGCGCCGGGCACGCCGCCGCGCAGCTCCCCGGCCACGCCCCGCAGGTCTGCTACGGGCAGCAGCGACAGGAAGCCCTCCACTCGGCCGCGCATATCGCAGGGCAGCCAGCGGCGGCGCGGGTCGCCGACCGCCTGCATGAGGCCGGCGCACAGGCAGGCGGCCGCCGCCGGGTCCGCCGCGGCGAGCGCCGCGGGGCCGCCGGGCACCTCCGCCGCCAGCATCGCGTCCGCGCCGCGCGCCAGGCACACCGCCTCGATGCGCGGCAGCGCGCGGGGCTCGTCCCGGCACCCCAGCCGCTCCGCCAGCTGGATGAAGTCTGCCATGGCAGTAGCGTCCTCGCTCCAGCCGAAGGCCTCCCAGTCCGGCTCCAGGCACACCCGCAGGTGGCTGAAGCGCCCTGTACGGTCGCAATGCGGAACTACACGCCGTGTATGCTTCCAGCTTGCGGAAGGTCAGATCCAGTGTACGTATGGTAAACGAGGCAGCTTCATGACTCGGTTGTCTGATTGCAAGTTGCAGGCTGAGAGGGTAATCAAGCACACGTCGTATACTGGCTGCGCAGGCATTTGCAGCCGCCTCAGATGTGAACTCTGCTGCGCACCACGCCGCGTTGCCCTCCTCCTGCAGCTGTAGACTGCCCACGCAGCCTGCAAATCAACGCGTGTGGCTCTCCTGACACGTAGGGTAGATGATCAGCCCGTGGCGATAGACATGTGGAAAGTGCATGATCTAACCATACTTTCTCAGGGATGGCCCAGGGAGGGTCACCATGTTTGGTCAGAGCGCCCTGTTCTTCGCTGCAATCGTCCCTGTCGAAGCCCCAGACGAGCAAGGTATGCGGCATATCGCCTGTCAAGGTTGGCTGGCTGGCTCACGCACTTATCTTGTCGAGGCACCGGCTGGAAGACACATGATTCTACCTTGGACTGCCCTGCTTTCGAGAACTGTTCGGATCTGACAACACACAGGGTAATAGATGCTTTACAGCGGCAGCACACTTTTACAGCATCCGCAGGCTGCCGGCGTGAGGTGCTCCGGCTTCTCGAGTCAAGGGGCATAGGGCTGAGACACATAAGGAAGCGGTCCTTCTTGAACCGCCAAATATTCCGCTAGCTTAGGATTATCCTCCTAGAGGCTTCCCCAGGTATGCGGCATGTACTGGACTTCTAGATCGGAAAGCACCACTCAAGCAGAGCTAACAGGATGTGCCATCTGTGCCAAGGTCTTGACCTGTGGCCGGAGCCTTGCTCGATGCTGCAGAAACACACAACACGCTACCTATGCTGGCCGCTTGTGTGCGCCGAAACGTGGCAGTTACAGCAGAACACCACCAGCTCTTGTGGGTCCATGACCTTGATGTGAGCTTCAATTGATTGCTCACACTTCAGCTGAGCCGCAGCTGCTGAATGGTGTATTGTGCTCAGCGCATGGTTGGGCAGCACACTGACTGCCCCTGGCGGCAGCGGCTGCCTGCTGAGCGGGTCCACCCCAGGGTTTGTCACTCAAGTGGAACACCCCTGCACAGCATACCAGCAGCTCCTGCATGGCACGATCTGCTGCAGCGATGGCTTCAGGACCTGCAATTGCTGCGCCGCCGGCTGTTCTGCTGCGGTTGTCTCCGCCACTGCCCTCCGGCGCAGCCGTCACCTTCTGCAGCAGCGCCTACGGACCGCCGCTCGCGCCACTCCGGAGCCACGAGCCTGGCGGCGGCTGCAGGGCCCTGCGTATTCAACAGCTGCAGTCCTTCACTTTGCAGGCACGTGCATCCTGTGCTCTGCTGTTGCCATGATGCACTGAAGGTGGGGTGCCAAAAGCGCAGGATATGCGTCCATGCACAACCTGATGCGCTGCACCGCTGCATGCCAGCTGCCATCCCGCTGCACAGCCTCGCAAGTCGGCGCGTCAGCAGCCAGAACTGCTTTCACGATCATGAAGGTAGCCTGAACCCCAAGCTCTGTAGGCAGCCAAGATGCTGCGTCGTCCTCGGACAGCGCTGCTTGCCATGGAAGCGCCTGCAGGTGTGCAACCGCTCATGATTCACACAAGTGCTACACTAAAGCTGTGCTGCAGGTGCTGAGACCTCCGTCTGCAGACAGCTGCCCAAAGTGCAGCATCCGACATGTGCACGTGCTGATTGTTTGTGTCATCACACGTGGCACCGACAGCTTGTCCTGGCAGCAATGCAGTGGCACTAGGTTTGTCCGGAGCGGAAAGGTGAGCATGCACCTGCAGCAGGGGGCCGACCAGGCCTGCCTCGGCCAGGGTGCGCGTCACCGGTGGAGTCAGTGCTTGGGCGGCGCCCTGCAGGATGGTGGCCGCCCGCGCCCGTGTGTTGTGCGGTTTGCAGGGGTCCGGGGGCGTGGCGCCGGGCGGCGGGGAGGAGGCAGCCGCCTGCGCTGCAGCCTCCGCAGCCGCAAGCCGCACGCTGCCGAGGCTGCCTCGCACCAGGGCTGCGACGGCATCCCCCGCCCACGTCTTGCCCGCAGCAGCCGCAGCGACAGCCGTCTGCAGCTCACACATGAGCATTTGCTCCCTGCATCTGCCATGGCATGTCGTAAAGCATGGCAAGGCCAGCCAGGTTGCCAGTGGTGGCGGTGCGCAGGTATGCACCCTGGAGGGTTGACAGGGTGCCTGGCCATGCAGCACAGCATGGGGATGTCAGGAGGACATCCTGCACAGGCATCACAGGTTGCGGTGTTTGCCCCACCTGCACAGCCTTCTGCAGAACATCGGTGGCTTCGAACAGCCCCGGCGCCAGGCAGCTGCTGGGGTCCTCCGACACCAGGTTGCCGCTCAGGCTTCGCAGGTTGGCGGGTGGCTCCTCCTGCTCGTTTCGACAACATTTCGTTCCGCATTGCCTGTCCCTGGAGGTGTTGCTGAGGACACAGGCCATCGTCAGCAACACGCGGGGTGGCATGTGCACCTGTGGCAGTATCAGGCCATACAGTCAATCTGACTGTCGGTGGGACAGGAAGGAACTGCGTGCCTGTAGTGCCGCTGCCAGGGCGCCGACAGCCCCCAAGGTGAAGAGGCAGTCGGGGTGCATCAGGCCGGGCTTGATGCGTGCGCCAGGACCGCTGCCGTGGCGCAGCACCGTCTGCAGCATGCACAGCAACGGTTTGCAGTCTTCGACACCGGGAGGCTATTTCATGACCTGCATTGCTTGTTCGCTGTACATATGTACAGTGGTGACGTGTTACCGCTCACATTTGCGGTATCTACCAGCTGGGCTGCGTTGAGGTCCAGCAGAACAGCCAACTGCATGGATCACCAGGTTCATCTTTGAGAGCCCTAGTCAGGCAGTCAGCGCGCCAGGACATCAACAGGAATTGTGCACAGCTGACAAATACATCAGCCTGTCTGCAACAGCATGGGGTAAACAGGGCCCGTGCATGGCACAGACACGGTTGCAGGTGTGGCCACAATGAAGTGACAATGCGGCAGACCTGGTCAGCAGACGGAAGCATCTGCACTGTGGTGAGCGGCGGGTCTGGTGCCAACCCGCCGATCGGCAGCTCCTCTGCCGGGGTGTGGACCCAGCTGGCCGTCAGCTGCTGCACACGGACCAGCTGCGAGGTCATGACCTTGAGGTTCTTCGTCTTGTCCCTGTCCGGCGTATCTGCAAGGCAATCAGACAGCACGCAGCCTTTGCCATGCTCCTCTGCCGACACGCCATGCCATGCCGGCTGCCGAACACAGTTAACTATATACGATCGCATTACACAAACAAGACTCTCTTGACGGATAGGCCACACCGGTGCAGCGATGCACCTAGCATGGTGAACCACGCCGTCGTCATCATGAACAGCAGCAGCCCGAGGTGCCGCGGGGTCCTGAGGTGGTCCAAGCAGCCGTCCAAGGCCGCTATGACTGCAGCATGCACTGCTGGCATGCCTTCAGCTGCGCGGCCAGCTGCATCTGCACAGCCGCACACAAGCAGCCGCAGAATCAGTCGCAGTGTATCATATTGACGGTGAGGCTGATCATACACATGTCAGAGACAGACCGCATGTGCCTGGGCGGCCATCAGCCATTTGCACACACCATCCTGCAGCAGACTGTGCGTGGCCCTGGGCACATGCGGCTTTGTGACCGCAGCTGGTGGCATGTGAGACCGTTGCATGAGCGGCAAGCCCGTGAGCCGCACGTGTTGCTGAGTGCTGCAACGGCCCACCCGTTGTCTTCTGCACCGTCGCGACGGCGCGGTGCATCTGCGCCACACAGGCCGCAGCCGGCACGGTAGTTTCCAGGGGCCACAGCCCAGCCGCAGCCGCACGCTCCTCCAGCTGCGCACACGTGACCACCTGCAGCGCAAGCGGGTTCCATCACACTCGACTCGGCTGTGCCAGGTTGCGCACCACCGGCTGGACCCAGGAGCTTGCCAAGTGAATGTCATCCCGCAAGTGCCTGCTTGCATGCGCAACGTGTGATGACAGGCATAGCGAGCGGCGGCGCCACAAGCAGAGCGACATGACTGTGCAGCAGGGGTGCCAGCACCTGTCGAGCCAGCTGCCCCAGGGCGTCCAGCAGCTGCCGCTTGTCGTGCAGGCTGCACAGCAGCTTGTGGCACCACATGTTGTGCAGCAGGCTGGCTGCTGCCAGCAGCAGCCAGAGGCGTGTCTCCTGCAGCTCGCACACTGTGCTGCGCCGCTGAACATGCTGCTGCGTGCCGGGTGTCAGCTGCTGCTGCTGCTGCTGCTGGATTGCCCGCTCAACTGCTGCTGGCCAGTCTGACAGCTTATCCACAGTTGCACGCAGCACCTCGACGCAATCTTCAGCCAACCCCTGTTGACGCACTCATGCATTGACTCAGCGGTGGTCATACTCGATCTGCGGTACACACTACCTCAATTGATAAGCTTCGCAGTGGCAAGCAGCGGCAGAATGGTACTGAGGGCATGGTCATACAGATCTGCAGAGGGAGGTCAAACAACTGCTGACCAGCATGGACTGCCACACGAGCGAGCACCCTAAACCAGTAAAGGCAGTCCTGAAGCTCACCTGGCCCATCGAGCTCATCTTGGACGCCAGCATGGGCTGCAGCCAGGGGTCGCGCCACATCTCGAGCAGGGCGTGCAGCAGCTGGCTGGCGGCGTAGGCGTGCTGCGGGGCGCCGGGCAGGCCCCTGCGCACATCCGCGGCCACCGCCCGCAGGTCGTCCGGCGCCAGCACCGCAAAGGCGCACTCCACGCGGTTGCGGGTGTCGCCGGGCAGCCAGCGGCGGCGCACGTCGCTGGCCGCCTCCACGAGGCCGTCGCGCAGGGCTGCGGCCGCCGCCGGGTCCGCCGCTGCGAGCGCGGCCGCCTTGCCAGCGTTCTCGACTGCTGCGAGTATTGCATCCGCCCCGCGCGCCAGGCACACCGCCTCGACGTGCGGCAGCGCGCGGGGTTGGCCCCGGCACCCCAGCCGCTCGGCCAGCTGGACCAGGTCCGCCACGGCGGTCGCCTCATTGCTGCCGAACGCCTGCCAGTCTGGCTCCAGGCACACCCGCAGGTGGCCAAGGCTCCCTGCGTATGACACACACATCACAAGGCTGCACTCGATCTGAGCACGTTGCCGAGGAGCTGCATTGCAAGATGTGCAGGTGCATCGTGATGCAGCAGCGTCTAAGTGGTCGTGGTTGGTGGGTGCAGGACTGAACGAAACTCACCCTTCAGACTGGCTGCGCAGGCGTTTGCGGCCGCCTCAGATGGGAAGTTTGCTGCGCACCACGCCGCATTGCCCTCCTCCCGCAGCTGTATGCTGCCTATGCAGCCTGCAGATGCGTGTGGCTCGCCTCACAAACAGAAGGACAGCATGCTGCAATAATGCGGAAAAGGTGCATGTTTGGACCCATGCAGATTCTGGCCAGAATCACCATGGTTGATTATGACATCCATCTCTTGGGTCCAATCCTTCACGTCCAGGCCCCAGACGAGCAGTGAACGCGCCATGTCGCCTGCCAAGCGTGACTGCTGGCTGGCTACTTCCCGACGACTGTGTCGAGGCAGTGCTTCGTTGATGTTGCGTGGCCGAACCCTGGACTCTGCTCGCTTGAGGTTCTCTACAGCACAGATGGAACAGCGCTTGCACTGGCAGCACCACAACCCTGACTGCACAATTTCAGGCTCCACGCGCAAAATGGTCCGATTTGAGTGTCAAGGGGCGATGCAAGAGGAAGATCAACAGCCCGATTCTGTCAAGGAGCATGCGAATGTTGACACTACCTGACATCCTGATGATTGAGACCGCGTGCTTGACCCGCTGAATTATCCGCCAGCAACAGAAACCACACGCAGAAGCGGCCAGTGTACACTACAAGATGTTGCACATTATTGCATCGAAGCTGATTTGTTATACAAGCCGACCGCAGTATAGCAACAGAGCAACAGCACGTAGCAATGTGTCTTCTCGTTATGAGCCTCACGTCATTCTTCAGCCACGCGCTGGCTGAGCTTCAGCTGTATGATGTTACGCAGGGCATGGTTGGGCAGCACGTCGCTTGTCCCTGGTGGCAGCGGCTGCCGGCTGAACGGGTGGACCCCTGGGTGGGCCGCCACCCACTCCTCTCGCACCTCCCGCTCAAAGCTGTGGCCCCCGCCGCCATATGGCACCGGGTCCCGCATGTGTCAACCTTAACATTGCATGATGCTACGCCCAACAGGGATCTGAGGGGCAGTAGGCTTCGTTGCTCTCGAGACGCTGCCTTGCGCTGGTTGTATTGGACCTGCCAAGGGACATGTGCCGAGAATGACAGCAGCTACATGCGCTCGCCAGCCCGCTGCCGCTTCAACTATCTGAGGCAGCGCACACCCAGGCCTTGTCGCAAACCTACCCGACCGTAAACGCTGCGGGTCTCCTTACAACAAACCTCCAAATGCACACGAGGACGCCAGGGACGGCATCAGACCGTCACAATTGGGGAGAGCGGATTGGGCTGCGTGACTGGGAAGCACGAGATGCTGAAGGCTTGATCGGCATCGATAGGGGCGCAGGTGCACGTGCCTGCCATTTACCGAGTTGTAGCTGGCCAAAGTGCCGAACAATCTGCAAATGCGGAAGTATCGTCTGCGCTGACTATCAAGATGGTTGTGCTGGCCACTGAGAGTGTCTGCACGCGGTGCTGCCACCGCAGGCAACAGCAGCAACAGGTCGCCACCGGATCGCCATTCTTCAGGCGGAGGCTGCCGAGCCGCAGGCAGCAGGTTTGGGGCCAGAAACAGCTTCTTGAGGGTTTTGTGGACTACCCAGCAGCTCGCAGGGATCAGGACCGCAAGATACAGGTGCAGGTTGCATGGCCTGACCCTGCGCGCCATTGTCTATGTGCTGGCCGTGATCTATGTCGAATGTGCTGTTTCACCGCCCACGCGTGCTGTGAAAACGCAATGTATGGCTTGCGCTGCAGTGCATGGCAGCAGCTGGGCGTGACGCACCAGGCGACGACAAGATCCGTGTGCTGTTCATCTGCTTGGGTGCGATCCTTCTGCAGACGGTGGAAGCGCTCGACCTGCAAATGTGCGAGAACGCAGTGCTGACTGCATGCACACCCGAAACAGGACCCGCGCCAGGCACAGACATGATCAGCGCATGCTGCGCTCATTCTGCAAGCTCCTGCAGCGGACGGCCTTTGCCAGCACAGGCAACATCTGCCGCTCGCCGTCGGCGGAGGCGGTGTTCCGGGCGGTGGTGGAGCGGGAGGGTTTATCGGATCGCTTCGAGATCGACTCCTGCGGCACCGGCGGCGGCAACCCGGAGTGGTACTTCACGGAGGACCCGCGGCGCGGCTGGAGCTATCATGAGGGCGACCAAGCAGGTGCGCCCCTCATGCGGAGCCACCTTGCTAGCTGGAGTGTGGCTGGCCGGCGGCAGCAGCAGCTGTTGGGAGGCGAGCATCGCGCGGCGCTGCTGCTGGCTGTCGGGTGTGTGAGAGGCTTGCATGCTGACCGTTGGGGGCCAAGCGCCGGCGGGCTAGTGCACCTTGGGCAGCTCCCATGTGATGTGCCTGATCAGAGCAATATACGTCTTGTCATCAACTTGGACTGTCACCAGGCTCAATGCACGCTCTCGGGGGAAGTGCAGTCGCCTGATGTAGGCCCAAGTGCTGTTGCAGACCCGCGCATGCGGCAGGCAGCAGAGAAGCGGCAGGTGTTCCTGACGTCCCGGTCGCGGCCGCTGACGCCGCAGGACCTGTCCAGCTTCGACTACCTGATCGGCATGGACGCCAAGAATGTGGCAGACATTCAGGTAGATCCGAATCGAAAGTGGTTGGGGCTCAGATCCACTGGATTCAAATCAGTTGCTGGCTGCTGCAAGCCCTGCAGTGTTTGGAGACTGTTGGAGGCAGGTGGCATATGCTGTCGAGGGCGGATCAGCACTGGTTCGGCGCTTGCTGTGCAGGTGGCAGCTGATCACTGGGCAGCAAAGCACGAGGTGCCAGCCGACTACAGGGACAAGGTGAGTTTTACTGCAGGGCATAGTGACATGCTGCCGATCCCGCCTTCTTTTTGCCCGTTTACATGGTTGGTTGGGCCGTCGTGCAGCACAAGCTGGACCTGGGGTCGACGAGATGTGTTGTCACCTGTTTCAGATCAAGAAGATGACCAGCTACCTGCGGGCGGACAAGTACAAGCGGTACGACGAGGTGCCAGACCCATACTTTGCTGCGCCCGGCGATCAGAGCGGCTTTGACCTGGTGAGACGCTGCCATGCAAGCGCACTGGCTGCTCTGCGCTTTGTAATCTCTTCCAGCAGGATTACCCTTGCATCGAGGCTTGCAAAGGGTTTCCCAGCACAGCTGCTTACATGCTCCAGGGTGGGCATTGGATTTGACCGTTTGTCATCCTGGCGTCGCAGGTGCTGGACCTGCTGGACGATGCCTGCGAGGGCTTCCTGGAGGCGCTGAACCTGAAGGCGCGGTGTTGACGTCGCACCAGAGGGGCAGGTGTCTCTTGCAATCCGATATGTCAGACCAGAGATGTGCTGCTTGCTGTCAGTTGGATCTCATACAATGGTTTCTGCCTTGATACGAGCTTTGCAGATGAGTTGTTGCTGTCTGCTGGGCTCTGACGCTGGGTCATCTGCAAAGTTTGTAGCCTGATATCGGAGGGCCAAATTGATACACAGCTCAAACACATTGACGGCTTGAACCGTCCCACTGTCTGATATGCAGCATTGCATCAGGATCTGCTGTATGATGTGGAGCTGCGCGCGCCATGAGGCGCTGCACCTGACCACTAGCAATAACATGAGAACACGGTACATCGGACTTCAAGGTTCCAATAACTTGCTGTGTGTTCAGGTTTTTCAGTGCAGTAGTTCCTTCAGTATTTGACTATCCCTTCAGATATTGACTATCGCACACTGCGCTGTCAGAGGGTGGTGAACATGGCCACCGCCGCTGCAGCCCGCGCTGTTTGCTGCGCCACTGAGTTGGCGTACTGCCGCGCTGACATGTCGTCGCTGATGGGCGCCAGCGGCTGCTTCTCGTACTGCGCCCGTCGCTCCGCTGTGGGAACCCGCCCCGGCATCGCCAATAGAGTGTCCCGGAACTGCCACTTGGAGAACAGCTCTGGTGACTGGCCGCAGTGGATGTGCACCAGCTCGCTGATGGGTGTGTCCAGGAAGCTCCATGTATCGATGCCCGGGCTGACGTGCGACTGCTGGATGTCGGGCAGCAGGTGGTTGATGGCCAGCTCTGCTGCGTACATGCTGATCACATGCTTCCACCACTCTGGCCACTTGCCGTCTGCCGACCAGCCCTCTGTGCCGGCGTGCTCAGCCAGCCCCGGCAGCGTCATGTTCCACTCGTTGTCCCACATCTTCCTGCCCACCTCCAGGCTAAGGCGCGCAAAGTCCAGCGCCAGCCGCGGCGGCGCGAGCCATGTGGAGCAGATGTTGGTGACGCCTCGGTGCTTGAGGCCGTACTTGGCGGCCACCTGCGGCAGCCGCTGCTGGTTGAAGGGGTCCCAGTAGCCCGCCTCCCCGAACATGGCGTCGTGCGGCGGTCGCCACGTCAGCAGCTGTGGCGTGAGGAACACGTCCTCGTCTGTGCGCAGGATGCTGTCATACCTGGGGGCGATCGCCACCATCTCCCGCTGCAGCAGGAACTGGATGCTGTTCATGTACGGGTAGCCCTGCCACCGCGCGTTGGCGGCCGCATCTTGCGCCGTGAACCAGCAGTTGGACACCTCGTCATGTGGGAACAGCTGCCCCCCCTCGCCCGGGCCCCGCATGGGGCGGCACTCGGGCGGCAGCTCCTGGCAGGACGCGCCATCGCAGAACACCAGCAGGTCCAGCACCACGCGCCGCGCCTCGGGCCGCGAGCGCAGCATCTGCCACGACGGCAGCAGCATCGACAGCAGCTGCAGCACATGCTCTGGCTTGGCGGACACCGCAACGGCGATGCCTATTTGCTTCAGGCCCGTTTCGTGGCTGAGCTGGAGCCTCCTGCTGTCAGCGGCTGCCGCATCTGATGCTGTTCCTGGCGCTGTTGTGCCGGCTGCCGCATGACTCCTCGCATCCAGATGCGCCGGCGAACCGCCAGCAGCGGCCGCCTTGCCAAGCAGATACCCTGCATACAACGTGCAGACAACGGCCGCAATCGATGCCACCCACTGTGACCTGATGTGCTGCGAATGAGCGCGCCGTTTGTCCGAGAAGTCAGCCATCACCCCAGCTGCTCACTTGGCCTCGCATGCTCATCAGCCGTGGCCCTCATTGCACGAGCTGTGCAGCGTTAAACCAGCTGTGATAGGCCGTCCTGCACCGGCGTGGACGCTCTTTAGCATGTCAGCTGCATAAAAAGTCGGATCCGACAGCGATTCCGCAGGCCCGCAGTACATTGTGGGGCCCTGTACTGCCTGGCCTTCTTGCGGGTTGCTTATGTCATCGCGGCCTTGCCGCACAGGGCTGCTGTCGGTGGAAACATCGATGGACATCGACGACTCGACCAGGAGCTGGCAGCCGGGGGGTTTTTATTGTCCACATGCACGTCAGGATAGCGTCTGCATGTTCAGTAGACATGCATGGCATGACACATTCGTTCGCGGCGCGTCACCATCGTGGTCGCTCACAGGATTCTACCTGGTCCCCTCGCTGTGTTGCTCGAGATCATGGGGTTTCAGCCAGCTGCAAACGACATCATCGTGCAGATCAGTGTTGTGCAACGCCAGCGCCGCCGCCTGATGTGCGGTGGTCGCCTGCCAGCCGTGCTTGCAGACATCAGCACTAATCCAGCTCGACCTAGGACACGGTCACAGTTGAAAGTGGTTGTGCTGCTGTACTGTTGATTGCTGGCCGCACTGCTCCTTTGACTGATCCAACAGGTCGATGGTCAACCCCCTTGTGGTACTACCCTGCGGCTGGTACAAATATGCTGCTGTTGTCCTGCAACGGGTCACTTCCAAATTGCCATGATCGTGAGGTGCAGTGCTGAAAGCTGCCGAAGGTTGTGAAGAGACATTGACGGCCATTGGCGGCCGCGCGCCAACACCTGAAGTGCGTTACACCGGTGAGACCGTGGCTGACTCTTTGCTTACTTGCTTTGGCCCTAGTGCCCTCTCTGGGGGTGCAGCGCCTGTTGTGTGGCCGGGCGCGCCCGACAGCACATCCATCATACAGTCATCCCACGGAGCTTGATTGCGGACTGCTGCGTGCGTCGCGCGCTGGCCACTTCGTGTCGGCTTGACAAAGTTCGCACGCACAGCACAGCCAGCAGTGTTGATCGAGTTCGGGTGGCTGCCGCAGGAGCGGGATCGACGTCAGAGACGCGGTCGGACGGTATGAAGGCTGTGCTTCTTGTTACGTGGTTGTGCGCGAGCTTGGCGCTGGTTGGCGGCGCGGCGGCCAGCAATGCCTCTGGTGCGTCGACCGCTGGTGATTTGTCTGTGAGAGCGCAATGGCCTTCGCTTCGTCTTCCCATATCCTCGCAAGACATCTGTATACAGACCGCGACTGTGTTCAATGATCTTTTTCAAGGGGCCGCGCGGCAATCACGTCGGCTGTTGAGCGCCGATGATGGCGACTACTACTACTGCCCGCCTGGCACGCAACCGGGACCCAACGGAAAGCGGGAGCGCTGCCCTCCAGGTGCGTTGCCGCTTTGCACCCCTTCTACATCATTTGAACGTGCGGCCTGCTGCCTGCGACGTCACCCCAGGGGTGTGTTTTGGCGCACTCATGGAGCATGCCAGCTGGCAGCCTCAAGAACTTTTGGCTTGACATGCGACTGTCTGAAGCAGGTACTGCCAAGGCTTGGATCGGAAAGCTCCCCTGTGTTGCTTGCACCGGCGTGACCTACTTCGGCGAGCTGTACTCCAGCCAGCCCGGAGCCATCTTCTGCCGGTACGCGCCGCCGTGCACTACTTGCGCCTCAGCCCTGCCAAAACTGCTGACTTGTGCAAAATCACGTCAAACCCCGCCCGCATTACTCAGCCTGCGTGGCAAGCCCGTGTGGCTGATGCAGCAATCCAACCTGTGGCTGCACTGCACGCAGCATCTGCCCGCCCGGCAAGGTCGTCAATGCCGCCAGGACCTCCTGCAGTGCGTTGTGCACTGCTGTCGAACTGCACATCATGGTCATGCTCAGAGACTTTGGTCATCTGGTCTCTTGCATGCTGCGGGCACGCCGTGGGGCGCAGCACGACATTGTGGATTCTGGCATTGTCCTAGCACACACGCCATGTCGGTGCGCTGCGCATTGCGTACAAACTCCGTGGTCATCAGTAGTGTTCACAGACAGCCCATCGCCTTTCCAGGTCCGCCATCCTCGCCGCCGCCGGCTCCCCCGCCGGCACCCCCTCCGGCCCCGCCTCCCAGCCCCCCGCCCATGCCGCCACCCTCACCACCGCCTGCCGGTGAGCCGTGCCTGCCATCACACCGTCCTGCTGCTGGCCGCTCGCAGCATGTGTGCAGCTGTCAATGAAGGGGCACTTGCTGTAGCGAGCTTGCGCCGGTGTCATGCATCGTCCACATCTCGCTCATCACGTCTGCATGTATGCATCAAGGTCACCTACAGCATCGTATCAGCTTGCACATGGTGCATGCAGCAACGCCAGCTCCGGTCTCAACGCCTGTTCCGATACCGACGGGCGTCCCTCAGGGGACAGGCGCCCCCCAGGGGACGCGCGCCCCCCTCGGCACCCAGGGCAGGAAGCGACGCGCTCGCCGTGAGTTGCCACCCGCCGTCAGCTGATGATCACTCATCAGACTGCTGGATGCTGTGCGCATCGATGCTCTGATGCAGCTGTGTCGCCTGTGTGTGTGTTATCCCCCTGGGACTGTGCACCGCAACTGGGACCGCCCCTCACCGCAGGTCATCATCACTGAGAACTACCAAGGTGTCACAGCTTTGCTGTGGACTGAGGTGGGGCTCAGTGGCCGCTGTCGCCACACAGCACAGCGAGAGCCTCACGGGACTGCATGCAATCAGACTGGCCACGAAGTTCTTGGTCTCATCCGCGCCAATCAGCTGGCAGCGCTTCTCGGAGTCGTATGCCGCCCCGTCTGGCCACTCTAGCACGTGAAGTGGGGGACATGCACATGTGTCAGCGGGTCAGCAGCAGTGAGCCCGCTCCACCCAAGTGAAGACCATGGCGCAGTCAGCAGCACATACAGCTGGGGAAGGATGTGTTATTGTTGTGAAGACGCTTGTGTAACATGTTGAAAACACTTGCTGCTAAGTTTTGTGGCATACACCAGGTACAGACTCCAACCCAACGAACACCTAAGCACAGTGTGCAGGGTGTACACCATGCTGTAAATGGTGCTGCGCCGTGCACTGTACAATTTTGTGCCTCTCTGCCCCTTGGCCAGAACCCTCTGCGCTCATGTCAACATCGCCGCCGCTGCTGCTTTAACATCCTGTGCCGCTTTATCATGGACGTTGTCACTGCAGCCCACTGGCTACTTCGTGCCGCTCTTACGACTCTTTTTGCCCTTCTGCTGGCGCCCTGACAGGCCTGAAGCAGTCGCTGCCGCAGCCTCCTCGGCCTGCAAACAGCGGAGTCCATCGCGACTCAGCGACTCTTCAGAGGCAGCCACGACTTCCTGCACAAATCACAACCCTGTACAATATGACAACGACAACCCTGTATGTAAAGCTGACGGTAACATGCATGCGCACGTGGCCGCACACCTGCAGCAGGGCGGCGGCCACAGCCTCCGCTGCTGCCTCGGCTTCCCGCCGCTCAGCCGCGCCGCCCTCGCCAGAGGCACCGCAGGCACCCTGCAGCGTGCCCGACACCGCTGCCACACCCCGCAGCAGCTCGGCCGAAAAGCCGCCGCGCGGCGCCTTCCGCACAGCCGCCGCTTGCTCGCCCCACCTGCACACCAGCATGAGCGGGAGGCTCAGCGGGCACAGCACGACCACAGCACCCCTTGTGTCGGCGCCCTGCTCTGCCATTAAATGCTCATCACTGCACATGCTTCCACATTTGGGTTGGGGCACCTTGAGCCTGCACTCTGAACCCAGACGAGGCTGTGGGACAACACTCCGCACACACGGCATCGCCTCAACGTGTGTCGGACTGTCACGGACCTGCTGATGGCGTGCAGCTCGCCAGCCGTGGGTGGCGCGTCCGGGGTGAGGAGCAAGGGCAGCGCCTTTGCCACGTTGTGTATCAGCAGCGCCAGCTCAGCGGCAGCCGCAGGCCCCTGATGCATGCAGTGGAAACCCGAGTCCATCCACTTCCCTGCCAAATGTGTGCAGCTCGACCATGCAAAGACGCCTCCGTTGTTTGTTGGGCCATACTGCGTGGCTCGCCAGTGACTTTGTTGCGCCAGTGCCACAAGGCACTGTTGCCACGCCTGGCAGCAACCAATCAGGCACCCCATGCATGCTGCACATGCTGCACCTGGTGAGTGCCCTTCAGCGGCAGCGACACCACCAGCGGCATCAGCATGGCCGACACCACCAGCTCCCGCCGGGGCGCCATGGCGTCCCGGCCGGCAGCGGTCGCCGCCAGGTCGACCAGAACGGCGGATGCAGCCAGCGCCAGCCGTGCAGCCCTCAGGCATACACCCCTGCGCACGCAACGGCCAGAAGCAGTTCAACTAGGAGCCGCCATGCAAAGCTACGGGTCCTGAAATTGCACGAGGGCCACTATGACGAGACGAGACGCTGCAGCCACGCCAATGCTGCTAACGCGTGAATTCGTGTGCCGACTCACGTGCTCTCGGTGCTCCTGGAGTGCCTGCCAGCGTCCGGGGAGCTCTGCTGCGCCTCGTCCAACACGCGCACCGCCCAGTTCGCCACAGCCGCCGCGCTGAGCACGGCAGCGCCCAGCAGCGCAGCCGACACCGGCTGCACCGGAGCTGTGCACGCCCGCTGAGCGGTCCGCCCGTCTGCCGCGGCCTGCGTGCCGCTGCCGCCATCAGCCGCAGCGTCACCAGCAGCTGCCGGCGCGCCTGCAGCCGCGGCGGTGCTGCTCGCCGCTGCCGTGCCCGCGGCATCGGCCTGGGCGTCTGCCACGAGCCCCGCCAGCGCGACCATCGCGTCGGCGGCCGCCCACGCCCCGTCGGGGGGCTCGGGGCCCCACTGGCAGTCGACCTGCAGGCGCGTCACCAGACAGTGCGTAACACGGCATGGGCCCAGCAGCTCATGTCGTCAATGTGTCCCGCACACATGCATCAGCTGGATGCGATGTGGCTCTTGCCCATGGCGACAGTGCTCTGCCAGGGACCTCACGTGCAAGGTGGGTTCTGCCGTCAGCGGCGCAGCGTACCTGCAACTGGGCCAGGGCGCTGATGGCGGGCATGACGGCAGCGAGCCGGGCGCCGAGCACCCATGGCTGCGGGGGCACACTGCTGCTGCTGCTGCTGCTGCTGCTTCCTGCTGCCACCGCGCGCCGCCGGCTGCCGAGCGCGGCGCCGATGGCCATCAGCATGCCGGCCGACATGCCGTGAGCCGCGGCGTCGGCCACGCTGAGCACCTGCAATGGCGACGCACGGCTGGTGAACCGATGTCCCCAGTCCCTTGTGCTGTGACTGCAACCCAGCTGTCCAGCGCAGGGACGCGGCTGCTATGCCATGCGATGTCCCCAGCCGACTCAGGCTCTGCTGTCTGTCTGAGCACCTGGTCGCTGAGCAGCTCGCCGCGGACGGCGCCGCTGTCGAAGTGCGACTTCTCGAAACGTACCGCCGGCGGCTGCGCCAGCAGGATGGGGTGCCTGCGCTGTACGCCCACCGCCCACCTGTGCGGGGGGATGATGCGTGACACACTGTGTGTAGGTAGGGAGCATGGTGATGCAGTGAATCGAGTAGTGTGTGCAGCAGGGCTGTCAGCAGCTGATGGGGTTGAGTGCATCAGACTCGGATGCCCAGGCGGGCTTAGACACAGGCCCAGGGTGAGCTGCAGCCTTGGGTCCTGCCTCAGCAGGGCAGGCAACCGATGCCATCGTAGGAGGCCGGACAACTGATCCCCCTGTGCTGAGTTGGTCACACAAAGCACTGCGCAGCGACTGCCGTGAAGCTTAACCATGCACTGAGCATCTCACGCGCACCGCAGCAGCTCGGCCAGCAGAGTGGATCGCTCCAGGGTGGGCATGAGGCCGCGGCTGAGCGCCCCCAGCGCCTGTGCGGTCACAACCACCTGCGCATATAGTGTATAGGCAGTCAAACTGGTCACCTTCATCCAAATGTGCTGAGCAGCCTCCTATGCAGCCAAGCCTGCGGTCTAGTCGAACCTTCGCATGTCTCGGCAGGCCTGAACATATTCTGCTCCACTGGGCGATCCTGTGCAGGCAGTGCAATGGTGGCCGTCTTACATGCGGGATTGCAGAGCGCAGCCGCTGCTGCAAACCGGGCAAATCCGCCGCTGTCCGTCCCAGCTGCAGGGCTGCCACCATCTGCTGCAGCTGCTCTGCCACGCTGCCGCCCCGGCTGGCTGCGTCTGCTGCTTCCCCGGCAACAGCGCGGTCGAGGGCAGCTGTTGCGGCGGCAACGACGGCTGCTTCCAGCTGCGACGCCTGAGTCCGCGTCAGTCCGCCCGCTACTGCCGTCAACAGGCTGACACGGTCTGACAGCTCGCTCAGGAAGTCCTCCGCCTGCAGCAGCAGTTTACAGGCTCGGCTCGAGGGGGATGCATATGCAGCAGAGGGTCCAGCACATGTGGTAGGACAGAACAAGAACCTGACAAAGAATTTCACAGCAAAGCCGTACATGCGCCAGGCAGCGGCACATCGTGTTGCCAGGGGACATGACGCGCATCACCATCACAAGCGGAAGCACAGCAAGCAGGTCGCTGAAGGCGTCGGCTGCAGGACGGGCGGCGCTGCTGGGAAGCTGCTCCGCAGCCCTGCATGCCCGGTGTGCAGCTCCCAGCGCGCGCACAGCCGCATCCAGCGCAAGCTTCGCCAGCTCAGCCGCGTCTCGCACCTGCAGCGTCCAGCAACATCGGCTGATCTCCTGTCAGCGGATGTCGGGGGCCATGGTCAGCTCGCACCCGGTGTGTGAGATCGTCACACAGACCATGGCAGAACATGCCTGTTCATGATGCGTGACCAGAATTATAATCAGGCCTCAGCAGGTGCCTCGGGAGGGTTCGGGCACATAAGGACGCAGCATCTCCTCCCCGCCAGAGCCGCTTGCACACACCTGGACGGGCACTTGCACGTGCAGCTGCAGCTCCAGCAGCTGGCGGGCTGCGGCGGCGGCGCGTGCGGCCAGGCAAGCCGCTTCCACGGCCAGCGGCTGTGGCGGCGGCAGCCGCTGCCTTAGCTGCACATGTTGGGCGTGCTTGCGTGCCTCCCTGCTGAGGGTGAGGTACTCCGCCGCTCCACTGCACAGCCTGTGGCGGATGCACCCAGCAGGTCTGCTCAGTGTTTCGACCCCCTGGCTAATCGACATGCTGCGTACCGAAGTCAGCGGGCGTCCGACGACCCTCTTGGCGATGCGGTCGTGCCCAAGCCAACCCGATGCAACGGCCGCCCGCACACTCACACGCTTGGCAGTACGTTTGCGCCTACCTGGCTGCTGCGCGCTGTGCTTGGAGGTATGTTGCACTCGGCAGCCGAAGACGCGTCGTCTTGGCATCGACGGTGCGCACCCAGCGTGCGACTACCACAGTATACGGGAAACATGCCCCCTGGACCACACCAACCTCCTTCTGCGGATGGCAGCATGCGGATGCGTCACCGCATATCAGTGTGGACCGGAACACATGCAGCGCATAATGTCTGCCAGCACAAAGCAGTGTGTCCTTCAGTTGAAATGAACAGATGGTCGGGTCCCAGAGTGGCACTTGCTCCTGCAGTACGCCAGCAGAGCAGCATGTATGTACCTGATCACCCGACTCATACCGCATCAGCGCCACCACCAGCGGCACGGCATCATCAGCGCTGAGCGTCTCGGGATCAACCTCCCGCAGAGTGGCAGCTATTGAAAACGCACTGTTCTTGTGGAGCAGGTTCGCCTGCGAGTCAGGGATGCGCGATGCACAGAGTGCTTCACAGGACATGGACGAGCCAATGACCGCATGCATATGCACTGCGGATGCTCGTGCAACACGAGCGCATTGCAGGCAGCACCGAAGCTGCCAATCATATCACGTGTGCGGCTTGCATGCGCGGAAAAGCAGCCATGGTGTGCATGCCGCTCTGCACCCACCGGCTGGTCGTGTGCCGGTGACATTGCAGCAGCAAGCAGCCGCAGCAGCTGCAGCCGGTCTGCAGGCTGAGTCCTCAACAGGTCTGACGCCAGCTTCCTCACCCGAACACGCCTGGCTGCATCCGGCTGCGTGACTCACGTTCCCGAATGCCCTGAAAAGGCATTGGCAACGAGGTGGTCACATTGTGTTTCAGCGGGTCCGTCCGCCCATCATGGCCTGCAGTGCAGCAGGTCATGTCGAGTTGCACCCGTGACTCACTGATAATGGGCCGAAAAGCTATGTAGCTCATCCGTCGACGGATCTTCCAGCAGCATTAAGGGTTCTTCTGACTCTGTATCTGTTGCCGCACCATGCGACACTGCCGTCACTGGCATTGCTGCCTAAAGCGTAGGTGCTTACGCTGACATCTGTCAGTAGCTCAAGCGCAGCTAAGTTCCTCACTGCTGCGTTTGCTCAACAACCAGCAACAGCGGTGTGCGCATGCACCATAGTAGCAGCCCAGCCCATCATCACACCCACGGCCCCTTCACATCCCGTCGGACGAGAACAGACCTGGCTGCCAGATGTGACAGTAGGACTCGCCACGAAGTTGATTGCATTTGCGATCACTGCTATGACATCTGGTGGCTCCCAACGGGATCAACACCAAACATGTTTGCTGAACCAAGGCATCAGAGGCGCAGATCGCAAGGTGATCTCAGCACAATTAACTTCGACATTGCATCCGTGTCACATGATCACATTGGGATGAGTGAGACGCTGACACTGCATCGCATGCATGCATGCATGCACATGACTTGATGACCTGTACTGACGTAAGCGTTGCCCACAGATCAACAGCACCTGTATGACAATCCCTTCTTACCCTCTTACCGGCATGCAACATGAACCACTTTCCAGCTGCTGCATCTGCTGCACCGTGAGCAACTGCCTGACACCAAACACGAATCGAAATTCCTGCTCATCAGCACACACTCAAGCCTCCTGCAGCTGCGAACGCGGACATCCTGCTGAGATTTGACCACTGTGCAACAAACCACTCAAAACCCAGGCTGCTGGAACACTTACACCAGACGCTTTCCTCAGCAAAAGAGTCTGCTGCCTTCGTGCTCATTGATACACAGACCTACATACATCTGCGGATTCCGTCCGCTTGCACAGAAAAGCACACTGATAGACCACCTGCTGGCGGTTCGTCTCAACTTATCAATGGCCCTTAGTCCTCACACTGCTGACGTCAACCCTTCTTGGCCTTGCCCTTGCGCTTTGACCGGCTTGGAGAGGCAGCTGCCACCTTGGCCTCCTCCTCCTGCAGCAAACAAGGTTGAATTTGATTTTAGGGCATCCCACGTGACGTGTCACATGACCGACAGATGTGGTAAATCACCCAGAGGGGCGTCCGAATACAAGTCTGGTTGTCAGGACAGCCTGCACGTTTACACACCTGCACCAAGGCGGCGAAGGCAGCATTTGCCGCTGCCTCAGCCTCCTGCTGCGCCGCCACCGCCGTGCCGCCGCTGCCAGAGCTCCCGCAGGCGCCCCGCAAGGCGTCCGACACAGCGGACACGGCCCGCAGCAGCTCAGCCGACAGGCTGCCCCGGGGCTGCTTCTGCGCCTTTGCTGCCTCCTCGTGCCACCTGCACAGCAGCATGCCCACAGAGTCACGCTGAGGAAGGAGGTGCACCAGCCCCGCATACTGGACACCCAGCCTGTGCTCGTTGCCTCGATGCGCCCACGCTACCACGACCACCTCAGCACAACTTTGTTACGTGTTCACATGGTAGAGAGCCTGCGCACCGTAGCACAGCATCGGCATTCCCATCAGGAGGCACCAGAAACTCTGGCAGCATTGCTGCCACATTGCGCATCAGCGCTGCCAGCTCAGCAGCGGCCGCCGACCCCTGGTGTACCACACGACAGTGTCAGCACGCCAGACTCCCTGCCTCTATGCATGTGAGGTCTCATCATGCAGTGAACTGTGTGATGTGCCGACTGCCCAGTCTGCAGGCATAAACATATATGTACTGTGAGCTTGCTGGGCAACATGGCTTGCGACCATGCAGTACCTGGTGCATGCCCTTGACTGTCAACCCCCACACCAGCGGTGTCAGCACATTCGGCACCACATTATCCCGGCGATTCAGCAAGGCAGTGCCGCCGGCCGTGGTTGCTGCAATGTCTGCCATTGTGCCGGCCGCAGCAGCCGCCAGGCGCGCGGCTCGCAGCTCTGCCTCCCTGCAGGAAGCCACACTGCACATCAGACTTGCCACCAACATGGGTTGACACCCTAAACCCGAAATAGGCGGCCCACCTCCGCATGCACCAATCGTGGCAGCAATGCACACCCGCTGCGGTGCTCGCTGTGTATGCAGGTAAGCAGGCGAAGTTCTCACAGTTTTTCCCGGCGGTCAGTGCCCTTGCCGTCGGCGGGCATGCTGTGCTGCACGGCTGCTACCAGGCGGTTTGCCCAATGGGCAGTCATGAGCGCGCCATCAGCAGCATGGCGCAGCAGGTCAGGCGACACCAGCTGCGTTGCTGCTGTATCAATCTGCCGATCGAGATGGGCATCGGTGCTGCATGCTGCCTCAGTAGCAGATAAGTGGGTGTTGTCGCCTGCTGCCGAGCGGCCAGCGGCTGCCGTGCCAGGACTCACATCCGAGCCTGCAGCCGCCGGTGTCTGCTTTGCGCCTGCGGTTGCTGCTGCATTGCGCGCTGCTGCCGTGCCAGCAGCATCGGCCAGGGCGTCTGCCACAAACCCAGCCAATGTGACCAGGGCATCGGCGGCTGCCCAGGCGCCATCAGGTGGCCAGATGCCCCAGACGCCCTTGAACTGGGAGCATGTTGTGCGAAGATTGCGAGCAACAGCAGGAGCAGTATGTAAACAGGAATTCAAAGTACCAGAGGCTGCACAAAAAAAGCACGTGAAGAAGCAATGTGTGTATGCCTGCATGTGATCAGGGGTGACGTGCACACCAGAGCATTGACGAGGACATCTAGGGCCGGCCCAGCAGCAGCAAGCTGTGCATCCACCGTCCACGGCTGCAGGGTGGCCTCGCCGCTGCTGCTGCCTGCTGCCGCCACGGCGTGCTGCCGGCTGCTGAGTGCTGCGCCGATGGCCATCAAAAGTCCAGCTGCTATGCCGTGAGCAGCGGCATCCGCCACACTCAGCACCTGAACAGGCGCGCATGGCGGATGTGCATGCATCGGGCTACTGTGCTTGACACGCAGCAGGAGCGTGCTCTGCCTTGCGTGTTGACGGAAGGCATCCGGGCTGTCTTTCTGCACCAGGTACCTGATCCCAGAGCAACTCCCCGCGGGTGCCGTGGCCGTCTGGGTGCCGCTCCCTGAACACCATGGCCGGCTGCTGCTGCAGCAGCATCTGCTGGTGGAGCTGTGCGTACACCGCCCACCTGTGCAATGACATGCACCGTGGGGATGGCAGCGTGCAGTCTACGATAAACCCTTGTTCTGCATTTCGGGCGTTCTTGCCAATGTACACATGCATGCTGGGATGTTGACGTCATGGCTGTTTGGCAGCAGGTCTTTGCATGGTCAGGATGCTGAAGTGCAGGTGCATGGAGACTTGTAGTGACATGAAGGCAAGGACTGATGATGTGTGGCATGCTAGATAGGGTCATCCAGCCAAAGCAGGAAGGTGTGCTCTGCAGGCAAGCAGACTAGGATCAAGTGCATACCGCAGCAGAAAGGCAAGCAGACGGGAACGCTCCGGCGTCGGCGGAATGCCGCGGCTGAGCGCAGCCAACGTCTCCGCTGTTGCGACCACCTATAGCAGGCAACACACCAACTGCATGTGTTTATGCAGTTCATCACATACCTGTACACCTATAAAACAAACGTCTGACGCCAGGTTGTGGATGACGGTCATGGTGCATAACAGGGCCAATAGGGCGTGCAAACACCTCTGTCAGTGGCAGCTCATCATGGGGTGCCAATCGGGACAGGACCCACTCGTGGGAGTGCGGCGGCGAGCATCATGTACTGCTGCTGCAGCGCGTTTGGGCCATCCGAACCCAGGTGTCCTGCTGCCTCCGCTTGGCCCAAAGCGGCGGCTGCGGCGTCCATGACATTTGCTTCCAGCTGCAGGGCGTGCCTCCGTGGCAGTCCCCCTGGCACCTCGGTCAGCAGGCTGGCGCTCTCCGACAGCACCGTGTACGCTGTCCCCGC
The DNA here is from genome assembly GCA_032358165.1 of Diplosphaera chodatii. NCBI lineage: Eukaryota > Viridiplantae > Chlorophyta > Trebouxiophyceae > Prasiolales > Stichococcaceae > Diplosphaera > Diplosphaera chodatii. The sequence goes on from JAALGY010000030.1 coordinate 464,934, forward strand.
CTGCAGCCGCAGTTGACAGGCGTGGGTGGAGAGGATGCAGCTGAGGCTGTCGAGCATCATGGGCCAACCTGTGACTGGTACTGCAGCTGGCGTCTTGGGAGCCGTCATAGGTGAACAGGTGGCAGCAGCCCTGCGATGACCGTCAGGAACGACGACACGCGCCTGCTGCGCAACTTCGATGACAGCGAACAGGCTGCTGAATGCAGCTGCTGCAGGGCGGGCGGCGCCGGGGGGGAACCGCTTCGCCGCCTTCCGGGCGTGGCGCAGTGCATGCAGCGCAAATCCGGTGGCCTGCAGCGCCGTGTTCGCGCGCGTGGCTGCGGCCCCGGCGCTCAGCACCTGCGGTCAGTGGCCTCCGCACCATCATGTCATCCTGCACGTCAGGTGCCCGCACGATCACCCACTCCCGCATGGCTGCCACCTGAGTGGCACCATGGATTATCTGGCCCCCATCAGGCCCATCAGTGCGCCCCTCAAGACGCGCAGACGCTGGTCGTCACAACACGGGTGGGCAGACCTGCCACCAAAACACCAGAACAAAGTGCAACACACCTGCTCAGGGTCTGGGCCGCCTGGTTGCGCCCGCAGCAGCCGGCGGGCCGTGGCGGCCGTCTGCGCGGCCAGGCACGCCGCGTCAAACGCCACCGCCTCCGCCGGCGGCATCCGCTGCACCGGCTCGACGCCGGCCTGCTTCCTGCGCTCCTCCCTGCTGCGGGCGAGGTGCGCGGCCGCCATTCCGCACAGCCTGGGCGGGGTCACACCACAGGCTGTCAACCCCGAGGGCTGCATCATAGTCCAGTGTCTCACTTCGGAAATGAGCAAGGCGGCCGTCCAGCTGCTCCTGCTCCCTTCTGTTCCTGCACGCCCCACCACTGCGGGGGCTCTGAGCCAGACGGGCTGGAGTGCAGGCAGGCTGGTGCCGCACCTGGCCACCGCACGCAGCGCTCGCAGGTGGTTGGGCCTGGGCGGGCGCCCGGACTGCAGCGTCTGGGCGTGCGCAGAGCGCGTCCACTGCAGGGTGGCCGCCACGTGCGGGTAGCATGCGCCCAGGATCACGCCGATCTCCTCCTGCAGAGAGGGGGCGGATGCACAGCGAGTTGCGCAGGCTGCCTGCAGCCGATGCGCCGATTCAGTGCACAACAGGCCGACTGCAGCTGCAGTGAGTTCTGATGCATCTGTACTTTTGGGAACAGTTGAGACGCGCTGCTGGAATTGTGTGCCAAGCTCGCCAGCATGCCTCTGACCTTATCAGCGATGGCCCACTCATACTGCATCAGCGCCACCACTAGCGGCACCGCATCGGCGGCGCCCAGCGCCTCGGGATCCACTGCCCGCATGGCGGCGGCGACAGCAGACGCGGTGTCTTGTTGCAGCAGGCCCGCCTGCAGTCGGGGGATGCACATCGCACAGTTGGGGTCGAAAAGCTGCCATCTCACCAACCGTATCACCGCGCATCAACATGAGCATGACCGCAGAAACACGGGCGATTGCGGATGCATGTGCACACAGACACATCGACACAGCAAACAGCCACACTGCAGCTGTTTGCTGTCGTGCGAGCGCCATGCATGCACAGGCAGCGGCAGCTTGACATGCTTGCCGAGCTGCCCACCGGCTGATCGTGCGCGGGCGGCAGTGCCTTGGACAGCTGCCGCAGCAGCTCCAGCCTGTCTGCGGATTGCTTGGCATCTGTCTTCAGCAAGCGCACGGCCATTTGGCGTGTCTGCAAGCGCTTCGCCTTCAGCACGTTGCGCGCGTGCTCCAGCCTGCAAGGGCACAGGCACCCATGCTCAGGATGGGCAGCCCCTGTGGCGATGCGCTGTTCGTTGAGCAGCAGCAACGGACTTGCGGCCGACGATCAGCAACTCACTTTAGAGTATCTATAATTTTCTCAATACTTTCTGGTGACATGTCGTCGTCGAAAACAAGCACTGTTGAATCCTCCTCATCTGCCGCCGCTGCAAGCCGCGACATGGTCACTCTGCACACACCAACCGAAACGCTCCTTGCAGGTAACACTGCTAGAAATTGAACCACTGCTCGATTCAAGGACCCGCTCAGTCTCAGAAACAGGAGCATGGCACATTGCACACATTGACCAAAGTGCATGCAAGGACAACCATGCATGTCAACCGTAATTGCAGCTGGCTACCTCGGCAAGCTGCTCTACTCTGCATCGGCACTGTACGATAGAGTTTCAACGCAGGTATCCAACTGTCCGGGTGGGTGCAATGCCTGTGAATCTTGCAGCCAGTCTGGATTGCCACTGTTGTGCACGGTCGGATTTGTCCATATCCAACGAGGCGTCACAATGGCTGCAACGTCGCAGAGCTGTGACTTATCGAGCATGTATCGAGAGTCTAGAAATGGTGAGAAGGGACGTTTTGGAGCCTGCAGATACCTACTGATAGTGGGTTGCTGTGCTGGCAGGTGAGCTGGCAACACTGTGCGAACCCTGACGGCCTGATCACCACCGCGTGTACTGTTAGACAGGCACCCTCCTGAACCTTGACTGGGTCCTTTCATTCTGGAGGTTCCGTTGCGCATATGTCCATTCGTCTATGTAGTGTGTCTGCTGCCATCACATACAGCGGGTCCTGGTGCTTGCCGCAGTCACACGCACGATACATCAATAAAGTGTCAGTCATTGCAAGCTGCGGTGCAGCAGCACGCGCGGCGGCCGGCCCAGCGCCTGGCCCGCTGACTCCGTCTCGCGGCGCTCGACGGCAAAGCCACACCGCCGGGTGTACAGCGCCAGCGCCGCTGCGTTGCGCGTCCTGACGTGCACATACAGATGCTCCGCGCCCGCCGCGCCTGCCAGCTGCGTCGCTTCATGGATGAGCTGCACTGCCACGCCCTGCATGGCTTGCACATGTGCAGTAGGTTCATGTGTATCGTATGCCAAGGGCCTCTCTCATTGGCTGGCCATGCTACACAAAATCAGTTGGCGAGTGTCTACGAAATGTAGGATGACGGAATATGGAGACATGATGCACAAGCTGGTGCATATGCGGCTATGGCTGAAAGCGCACTGTCGCTCAGAGCCTGTCTGGCGTCAGAGAGCACCGCACCTGCCGCCGCGCACTGTGTGCAACGCAGACGTTGGACAGGTACGCTCGCCGCCTGGCGGCATCGTCTGCCGGCTGCGTCCCCATCAGCTCCTCTGATGGCAGCCGAGCCCCTGCAGAGCGGTCAGGAGCCGCCTCAGATGTGCATGGAACAATGCGTCGCGCCGACCCGACAGCGAAGAAGGAGAACCGTTGGCAGGGAGCATGGGAGGTGGCCCAGCGGGTGCCTGCTCGCCTACGTTGATGTCGAGGGTGCCGATGACCAGCTGCGGCGGCGCCCCGCCCTCGGCAGCGGGCAGCTGGCAGCTGGCGTCCAGGTCAGCAACAACTGCATCAGCAAGCTCGCTGCCAGGCACATTGTCGATGACCGCCACCAGGCATGTCACGCGAACCCCCTGCATCGCATGCAGGCACAGCAGTCCTTCCGCTGCGTGTGCAGTGTGCTGAGCTTGAACGGACGCTCGACAGAGATGCTCGCGATGGGTGGCAGACATGCTGCAGAGCAGCTGGCACCTGATGCACTGCACCTGCCAGTCGTGCGCTGTCCCTGCGATCTTCTGCTCAAGCGCCTCCCACTCGGCGTTCGTCTTCATGCGGCGATGCGACTGCAGCAGTGCAATGTACATCATCCTGACATCAACCAACACAATGCGGAGGATGACATCGCACCAGGTCACAGATGCAAAATCCTGCGACTGGTTGTGCTGCTGGCCGTCAGCAGTGCGCTGTGCATGGCAAATTTGCCTACCCTGGCTGAGAACTCCGAGCGATCTAGAGGGTATGTGTAAAAGGACGCGGCTCGCAGGTGCGCCGCCGCTCGCAGCTCTGCGCTGCTGCCTGCCTTCCGGATGCTCACGTTCGTTATGCTCGCGGTGTATTTCTGGGCATCCTCTCCGCCATCCCCTGCTGCATGACGCGGCCTGTGCACCGGCCGTCTGATGCTGCAGCATCGCGCTGCACGGCGGCGGGCCTGCTGCGGATGTGGCTGACATGTGTTGGTGTTCTGCGCAGCTGAAACGAGTGGTACGGGCAAGCCAGGCGTTCTTGTGACGTGCGAGTTCAGGCCCCAGTGGTGGTGTTTGTGCAGATTTTGCATCAAAGAGCCATGCACTGAATTCGGATCCCAGATTCATGCACTGAATTGCGAAGCCGTTTGACTGCTTTGCAAAGTACAAGGTGAATGTCAGAGACCGCTTGTAGCCAAAGGACGGGCGTTACGGGGTGTGTGATGTGTCGTGCAGGTGACTTGTGACGCGTGCATGTGGTGTTGGGCAGTGTGCCCATCTGCGGTACAAGTGCTCTCTTGCAGTCACAACTCGCACCCGTGCTACACCGACAGAAATTCAAGACGTCATTCGTGGTCAAGCGGGCTGCCTACAGGCCCTTGTCTGCTGGTCGCATGCAGCACCCCATTCTCGCTGCCGCCCCCTGCTGCCCGCCCCACCCCTGGACCCCTCTGCCCCGCCGCTGCCGCTGACCCTGGACTGTCCCCTCCTGCCGCCACGATGGCCACCAGCTCCTCGGGCGCCGCGCCGCGTATCGGCGCACCGCCGGCGGTGCTGCCCTTGTACGCCGCCGTGTGCAGCGAGTACAGCAGGTACAGCACGGTCGTCGCCGCCATGAAGTACGCGATGTTGATGTAGCCCGATGTCCCGGCGCTCTGCAGGTTCACAGGCCGATCTGTTGCTGATGAAACACAGCAACCTCGCCTCTGAAAGGTACCAACGACACCTGCATCATGGAGTCAGCACTACATGCCCTGGTACAAACGGTGTGCTTGGTGTGCATCTGACGAGAATCCTGACTGCAGCCTGCATCAACAATGCTGCACAGTTGAGCCACACGACGACTGTGGTAGCTCACGATGTCTCAAAGCACTTGCGATGCTCACGTTCAATGACGCCATCAGGAACACGTTGAAGAAGGCTGTTGCTGACGGGAGCCACGGCCCGCCCATCAGGGCAAAGTCCTGCACCACGAGACGAGGACCCTGGTTGACTTCATATGACTTCAGTATTCAAGCATGCCAGGCACGAGCACGGCCCAGGCGCTCACATGGAGCGCAGAACCACGTGCAACATCAAACAATTGGGGACTCCTTTGAAAATACCACCTCACCTCTGGTATGTACCGGATGCGCACTCCGGCGTGCAGCGCTGCTGTCATCACCACGATGGGCACCCCGAAGGCGACCAGCCCCACCCAGCTGTCGCTGGCCTGGTACCACACCGCGAAGCCTGCCGACAACCAGAGAGACACGACCTCAGGATGCTGCCATGACTGGCGACCAAATGGGATCGCCGGTTGCCAACCTGGCTGGTGAACGATGTCTTCGTACTGAAGACATTGCTGTCAGCTGTGCAGGCGTGCATGCCACATGGCCAGGCCAGTCTCTCGTGCTGCTGGTGCCTGCTCACCAATGGAGCACACGGTGTGCGCCGCCATGAAAGCAAGCGGGACAGCTGGCGAGTTCTCCCCCCGTACATAGTACCGCCGCAGCATGCACCCTGCAGTTTGGCACGCCCGATCTGAGACCCTAGATCTGATGCACCTTCGGCTGACAGGCAGAACACATGATGCCTGAGTGTCCGCATGCAGCATTCAACAGCCAGTTGGAGCAGCTGCGATGGTGTCACCGTGGGCAGTGAGCCAAAAGGTCATGAGCGCCAGGCAGCTGGTCATGACGAACAGCTCCTCGAAGCCCGTCACCAGCGCCACACCCGCTGCAAGATACCATGCAAGTTCCTCTACCAGCACCATGTGCTGTTGTACAATAGCAAACTGTACACACGCAACGCAGGATGAGATGATACAGGAGCGTGAAAGACATGCTGCAACGCAGCCGGGGCACATATTGTCCTGGACCGCGCACAGCATTCAGACATGTTAAGGTGTTCAGCATTTGATCACACCCCACCTGTCGCAAGGCCCATGACGGTGGCCGCGATGGCGGGCGTCCCCAGCCGCGGGCTGATGCGTGCGAGCACCGGCGGCAGCATGTGGTCCCGCGCCACCACGCACAGGATGCGCGCCTGGCCGTACAGCGCCACGTAGCAGCTGGACACCATGCCCAGCAGCGCGCCTGCGCCACGGCACCAATGTTGCAGATGCTGCGCAATGCCGAGGTGAATTTTGAAGGTGACGGTCGGCATGTGCGCTCGGGTGCAGCTGCAGCCATGCTCAGCAGGATGCCACAGGGCCATCACGTGCGCGTGGTCAGGCCATGGAGCAGAGGCAGCCAAGGAGATCCACTGCTGGCAGTATATGAGGATTTACGCTGCTGCTTGGGTGAGCTTGCAACCCACTAGGTCCTGACATTGCACTGCCCCCTGACAACGCTCCGCTGTTTTCACATACCTGCCGACACCAGGTATCTGGCCCAGCCCATGCCGACATCCGCAAAGGCCAGTGCGAAGGCGCCGTCTGTATCAGAAATGGTGGTGTACGGCACCATCAGCACCAGAACCTGCGCACACGGTTTCAGCACGTGTCACCCTGCTGCAGCTATCGCTGCATTGCATTGGTAGCATTGGCAGCAGGTGCACGATCCATTGGTGGACTCTGGTTAGTGAGAATGGAAAGCAGGCCGCACCAGCGCGGTGGCCACATACAGCAGGGTGGTCACCACCAGGCTGCCGACAATGCCGACTGGTAGGTCCCGCTTGGGGTTTTTGCACTGCGCGGGAGGGAGCCAGCCTGTCAATTGCAACTACGGGCAGGACTGAGGTGTGTATGAGCATATTCAAATGGGAGTCGCCTTGTTTGTATCCAATACAGTTTGCCAGCATACGCTGCTCAGGCACTGCATACGTCAGGAGGGCATGGTGCCTTGCACTGCCTAAGACCAGTGTCTCCGCATCTAGGTCTCACCTCCTCTGCGCTGGTGGCGACAGCGTCGAAGCCCGTGTAGGTGAAGTACACGTACGCTGCGCCTGAGAACACGCCGCGCGCTCCAAAGGGCGCGAAGGGCTCCAGGTTGGACGGCTTGGCCTTGACGGCGCCGGCGGCGATGATGAACAGCAGCACCGCCACATGCACCACCGTGACAACTGCAGGATGTGCATGTACTGTCTGGATCCAGAGGTGATGCGTGGTTCAGGCAAAATCACCTATGACTGCGCTTTATTATAGCTGCAAAGACAGCACTTGGCACTGCACTGCACTGCATGGGAGCTGCTGCAGCCAGTGCGAGTCCTGTCCACCAGCTGTTGCGGAGACTGCCAAGTGCCCGGCTCACCGATGTTGAACAGGCTGCCCTCCTTGGCGCCGTACACCACCAGCAGCGACAGCAGCACCACCAGCCCGGCCGCCACAAAGTCCACGGTCCAGCCGCCCTCGCGGAACACCAGGCCCGACAGGTCGCTGCGGGTGCGCACAGGGGCGAGATGAGCTGTGTAGAATGGGGTGTCCTTGTTCTGCCTGTGCTTGCAGCCATGCAGCAGCGGGTCGATCCTGCGTTGTAGTATACTGACTGCAGGCAGATGTATTACACTGGGGGGTGCTGGCCCACCTGTTGAAGAGCTGGGCCCAGTACTGCGTGGAGCTGCGCGCAACAGCTGCTGCTGACACGCAGTACCCAAACAGGAGGTTCGCCACCTCGATCCTGCAAGATCGCAGCCCAATGGCATCAGCAGAAAGCCTTCGAGCAGACAGACTCCAGCATGTGGCAGAAGCACTGCAGACAGCATGCTTGCAGCAATGAGGGCAGAGCCCACAGCTGCAGCGCCTACCAGCCAATGAACTCGCCATACGTCAAGGATACAAAGCCATAGCCGCCGCCAGCAATGGGGAAGTCCACGGCATACTCAGCGTAGCACAGGGCGCTGGCCACCGCTGACATGCTGGACACCGCATATGACGCCACTACTGCTGGCCTGCAGTGCAAGCTCGTGGCGATGTCAGCTTGACACACATGGTGCAGCACCACAGGGTGCACCACCAGCACATCACCCTCAGGGGAGAATATTATGATGGTACACAGGAGTCGCTCACCCGGCCAGGCGCGCTGCCACGTATGGTGTGCTGGTGAACACGCCTGATCCCAATATGACACCTGCGCCGCACTGCCTGGCCATCACATGTGTTGCGGGGCCTAGCATGCTGAGGCTATCAATGAACTCTGCAGCTCGCAGCTCGCTGCGCATGCCGAAGCGCACCGATGCCGATGCAGATGAGGTCGAACCAGTTGAGCCTGCGCTGCATGTCGCCGCCGCCACTCTCCTGGTTCTTCTCCTGCAGTCGAGAAGGCTGCTGTCTCAGCGGTGCATGACACCGTAGCCTCCCGTGACTGCCGGGCAATTAACTGGGCTCCGCATTGGAGATTTGCAAGCCGATCCTCTACCTCCAGCGCATCTGCCAGCGTTCGAGTGTGGAAGGCGCGCTCCCGCAGCAGCTGCGGCGTGCGGCGGAGGCTGGCCCACCAGGCAGCCGGGTTGATGCCCAGTAGCGAGTCCCACCGCTGCTCACGCCGTGCGGCGCCAACGTCTGAGCCGGCGTGGGCGCTGCTGCCGGCAACATGCCCCTGAACGTCGTCTGCGGGGCCCGCCTCCATCTCCAAGCCTGTCAGGAAGCTCTTCCGTCAAATGTTGAGGCCTCTGAAAAGCGACGCCTTTGCCAGCGTGTGGCTGCGCAGTGTGCAACGCGGCACGATCACTGCCCACTGTGGGATGGAGATGCGTCTCACCTCTCATGGCATCATGTGGACCTCGTGGGCTGTGGTTTAGGATGCTGAGCAGGTGCAAGCTGCATTCAGCGGCGGGCGTCACATGAGCCTCCTTTCACTAGCAGCTCGATGACGGCTTGCAACCAGCCCCTCTTGTTGCTGTTGCTGTTAGCACGGTATCTACTGTGCTGAAACGTGGAATCGCAACTCAAGGAGCCTCCTGATCACACTCTTGGGGGATGCGACCGTGAGTTGAAAGCTTGCGGCCGTGGTTGCGATCTGCGATCGCAGATTTACAACAGATGCACTGGCTGAGATGTGCAAATCAGCTTTGTGTCTCCGCTCCAAACTTCAAGCCCTCCTCCACAGCCGTGCAGCGCGCACGTGTGGGGCGACCGTCTGGGCATGCTGCCAGCGCATGCACCGTCAGCAGCGCAGGTGCAGGACAGCTGCGAATGCCGCTCAACATGTTTCCGGGCTGCTTCGCACGCACCTTGCGGTCGGCAAACCCCTTCTGATGACCTGCAACAAAGCACCATCTCTAATTTGGGTTTGTGTGCTGGGCTACGGCGCTTTCGCTCTGCACCACACACTGCACATGCCCGTCTGACTCGGATAAGACTGCTCCGCAGGCAGCTCACCATGTTCAGGGAGTTCTGGCCGCCGGCCATGGGCCCCCAGCACAGCGGGCAGGCGCCGCAGCAGCCGCAGGAGACGGGTGCGGGCCTTGAGACACCGCATCGCAGGCAGAAGCGGTCCCCGCTGGCAGTGATCAGCGGGTCGGTGCGTTTTCTGGGCCGCGGCGTCGGCGCCACTGCCAGCGGCGTGTCATCTGTGGTGCAGACGCCGGTGCGGGCTGCGAGGGGTCTCAGGCACAGGGACATAGCGCCCCCCACACTGCCTCAGCCCGAGCCAGAGCCCGAACCCGCAAAGAAGCGCACCGCCTGGGACGGGTGAGGCATGTACCTGCTCTGCATGAGCAGCTGTACGTGGTCGTCCTCAACGACCGCGGTGCTCAGTTGCCTGTCATCCAGGTGGGTTGACCGCAGGCTGCGGAGATGCTCCGCAGATGCTGTGCAGTAGCAACCGTGCTCACACCCTGGATCGCGCCCGCAGGCTGCTGGAGAACCGGGACCGGTTGGTGGAGAACGTGAAGGGCGGGCTGGACAGCGCCAAGGAGCTGCTGCCGCTGCTGGGCGGCGAGGCGACCTCGCAGCAGCTGCTCAAGCGCTGCTTCCCCGCCCGCCTGCAGCGCGCCGGCGGCAGCGGTGCGCCAACTCGCCTGCCAAAATCCTGGTTGTCATGATGCAGGAAAAGAGTTAAAGAAGATCGGGTTTTGGCGCGCAGTCACATTCGAACTACCGGCCGTCAGAAGTTCAGCTGCCTCCTCCAGGACAGCACAGCTGTGAGGAACCCGCAAGCTCAGGTCATCACCAGCGCCCTATGCATGCCGGTTGTGATGGTGACGCACTCACTTGCAGGCACGGCAGCCTTCACGGGCTCGACACACGACCTGGCGGCATCTGGCACGCGCCTGTTCGGCCTGTCGGTGGGCCCCGCCAAGCTGCAGGTCAAGATCTACGAGTTCGCACTGTACCTGGACGCAAAGCAGGTGTGTGCCACTGCCACCTCCACATAGGAGGATCACAGGCATCTAGGTGGCCAGCTGGTCGTAACAAATCAGTGCGGCCAGTCATGTGTACAGAGACACACACTGGTGGGTGCATCCATCAAGGGAGATGGCGAACAGATAGTGTACAACAATGCGTCGCAGGTCAAGGGCTCGCAGCTCAGCAAGCAGCACAGCACTGCCGTGCTCCCACAGCCGCAGCCGCAGTCCCCACCGCAGGAGTCCCAAGCCCAGGCGCAGCAGCAGATGAGCGCCCCGCTCCCGGACTCAAAGCAGCTGGACGCTTTTGCGGGCTCGCTGCGCAGCGCACGAGACATCGACATGTCCCTCGTGGTAGGCCGTCAGCACGGTGTTTGGCATGCATGGTATGCCGGCTGGCCGAAATGCTCAAGTCAATCCACCCTGTGCTGGGCTGTGGAACGCCAACTTACGCAGGAGGTTGCTACGATGACCAGCGCGAGCTGAATGCTCACATTCGATGCTCGTGTGGTGAATGACGTGACGCACCGCACTCAACAGGTGCGGGCGAGCCGTGGGCTGCCGCTGCGGCTGATGGCGGCGGAGTACGAGCGCATCCTGCGCCGGCGGCTCAGGATTGTGGGCGGCTCCCCTGACGACCCCGCGCTCGGCCAGCTGCTGGCCGTCTTCAGGTGAGCATTCAAGTCCGCTGATCTGACGACGTGCTCTGATGCACGTGCATCTCTCTGGTTGTGTCAGCTTTAGTGGCGTGAGTGAGAGCCGCAGCCTGGCAGGCCATGGTAGCGCATGATGCTTATGTGTGCGCCATCATGGCGCGCCTGCTGCAAGTGCCTCACCACCTCTGGCGCCTGACCCTGAACTCTGTCGGTGCAGGGAGGATCGCCTCCCAGCAGGCATGGTGCGCAATGGCAATGTGCAGAAGGACTCGGTGCTGACATTCACCCGTGCGAGCAATGGCCGTGTCACTGCTGCCGCTGATGGCGTCGAGCTTGCCACAGGTACTGCGATGCTTGCAGTGAACATCTACTTTGATGCAGCGTCATTTCGTGCAACTGCGCTTGCTTCCCGCAATTGCTGTGAGATTGCGATCGCCATGTGCACATCAATCACTAAGACTCGGGTGTCAACAGCATACATGTGATGCTCCTTGCTGACATGTCATGTCACCCTGGCTATGCAGTGAACAGCCCAGCATTCGCGGCAGCGGTCTTCGACCTCTACATCGGCGACCAGCCAGTTAGCGGCGAGGCGCGGCTCACAGCGCTGTCGGCTGCGCAGCGCATGATGGCCTCAGGTGTCAGCATGCATTCTGTTCCTGCTACACCTTTGAAATCTCACTTTCAGCATGCTCTGCACGGACAAGTAACGGTCTGCGAGCACTGACTGGTCCAGCAGGTTGTGCATGCAAGAGGCTGACCTTGAGTGCTGGCTGCAGGGCCTGATGGCTATTCGCCGGCAGCCGGACAGCCTGGCGTGTGCCAGGGTGTGGGCAGTGGCGGCGATGACAGCGCTTGCAAGCGGCAATGGCCCTGGGAAAAACCCTGGCACGCCGCCTTCAGCCCCGCAGCGGCATGACGACCTACGAGCATCCAGCAGAATATGCTTTCATGCAGACCCATCGGCTCTGATGGCTCAGACCAACGAAGACAATCATGACTCAGCTGGGCCGCTGCTGCATCTAGACAGCTATGCTGACAGCTGGCAGACGCAGCTGCATTCAACCGAGCGGAGTATATCGGCTCTTGCGACATGACAACAATGACAAACGCAGCCTACAAGCATGTCAGGCTTGGGTGGCATGATTTGACGTTTGACGTACACGTACGGTATTGACGGGTTGGTACTATGCCGCATCGCTCATCTTTGTTGCACACTGTGCGGGTTCTGATGAATGAGCGTGCTTGCGGGGACGGAGTAGTCAGGCATGTGACTAAAATGTAAAGTAGTCGGGGTTGAGCACTGCCGTTTCGACGTAACACAGCCCTCTGGCCTCACTTCTGCATGAATGTGAGCTGGCTTGCCTTGCAGCCAACGGTGTCGCCACTGCCGCAGGAGGCACCTCAAGTCCCATATGCCTACAGGGTGTCCCTTCCGGCTCCCTTAACGACAGGCTGGTTTCGTCTGACCCAGCATGCCTCTTGCCACATTGCGCATTGTCACAATATGCTCTATCACTGTTCATTCATACAGCTTATGCTGATGCGCTCCGAGGCTGATCTATCGGCCGCAGGTCAGTATCGCCAAAAAGCTTCAGATCGGTCATGACATGAGGCACAGATACCCGTCACTGTTTGCAATCTCGCAGCGTATGATGCAACAATCCGGCCATGACCTTTGCAACTGATCAGCATGCCAAAGACCCGGCGTGGGACGCGACAGAATCCCACACAAGAGTGCGTTCACTTCCCAGGACATGGCGTGTGCGGTCACGCTCTAGCTGTGTCGCAAGCGTTGCCACTATGACTGTTCAACGTTCACTCACATGCTAAGTGACCCATGAGATCAATGTAGGCACCAGACTTACCTGCAATGGCTGCCGCATGCGACCATCGCTTCAGTGGCCAGTTTGGCTCTACTATGCGGTCAGTCTTTGGAGCTGCCAGCAGAGTGGCAGAAGATCGTGGACCTGGCTACTGGATTGCTGCTGAGCGGGACGCTGCTGGCACTTGGGTTCTATTGCCATCAGCGCCTGGAGGCCTGGTGGATACAGCGCATCCTGGCTCGCACTCCTCCCTGGGAGATCATCTTGATGGAAGAGCGCACAGCCCTGGGCACGAGTGGAGCTCCTCGGTGCGACCCAATATCTTTGCGGATCCAGAATCGCAAGCTAGTCGATAGCGCACGCCGTGCATTGACATGTGCACCTGCCACGGAGAGCAGTGATAAAGTCGGCGTGTTGCATGCAGGACAACCATTCAGCTGCTGTCACAGCTTGCGGCTCGCGTGGACGCTGCAGAGGAGGCGCCTGCCATTGCAGCGGCCTTCGTCGCTGTTGCAAAGGTGAGCTCGGACCACTGTACTGGGTTGTGTCGCCATTGCGAGCATGCATGTCCAGTTGGCGACACGCTCCCAATACATACTCAGGTCCTCCAATGTAGCTGAATAGCAAGGTACTCACGCTGCTGACCCGCAGTGCATCGCCTGTGACTGTGTCAACGGTCCTCACTCGACACCATGGTGTCGAAGGGCGCTTACATGTGTTACAGGTCCAGCTGCTGCATGTGCAGGTGCTGCATGCTTTTCCGGACGACACAGTGCTGGCCGAATTGCGGCGGCACCGCCGGGCGCTGTGCCGAGCCGTTGGGCGGCCCCACCTGGCAGACGCAACCGGCAGCATGGACCCCAGCGCGCTGCCGCTGGTGGCCGTGGCCCTGCTCATGGCGGGGCAGGTCGCCAGCCAGACGGCAGCCGCGCAGCTGGACGTGCTTCAGGTGTCACTGATGCAGTACTATGGTGGCAGGCTGTCAGTTGCATGGTGTCCTGGACACGCATTCCCTACCTTCCACCGCCCAGACGAGTCTCGGACCGGCCATACCTGTGCATGGAAATGCTCTGCGTCAGCATCAAGGCCACCGGGATTGCACCTGAATCAGGTCATCATACCGCACACCCCCCTGGTGTGTGGCTGGGCGCTGCCGGCCGCGCCGGTGCCCGCTGGCAACACCTTTGACGCCGCGGCAGCTGCGGCGCTCCGGCGACGGCAGATGCAGCTGCTCGGCAGCACGCAACTGTTGCAGTGAGCGGCCGATGAACACCTTCCGTTCTGCTGTCGCTGCCTCTGACGCCTGCGGATCCCGGTGTGCCGTTGCCCGTCCGATGTCATATTACTTCAAAACGCAGAATATTTCGGCTGCAGGCATGCGACAAATGCTGCAGCGCCGCCCTTCGTCATGCCGGAGGACCTGCGACATGCAGCGCCGCCATGCGGACAGCTGCTGGAAGTCGCGCTGGAAGCAGTGGCGGCCCACAGCCGGGCGGCCCTACAGTACTCAGCTGCAGCCAGCGCAGCCGACAGCATCCAGAGCCGCGAGCTGGCCCTCGACATGCAGGAGTGGGCCATGCAGGTGAGCAGAATTATCTTGGCAGCTCAGTCTGCCTGAGAGAACGGAGTGCAACAGGCTGCTCACTTCTCGTTCAGGCATGGCACGGTGGCAGCAATGCAACAGCGCAGCGCATGTAGACGTCTTCCTGGGTCATCAATCCCACGTCTGCCGAATCCCGGACCGTCCTTACGGTATCCCAACACCATGCAGGCGACCGCAACTGCTCTGCAGTGCGCGCAGCAGCTGCAGCGGCACCAGGGCAGCCCGCCGCTCCCGCCCCGGGCGGCGCGCCACGCGGCGGAGGCCCTGCAGCACCTGGCCGCAGCAGTGCAGCCGGGCGCCAAGCAGCAGCGGGGCCTGGCGCCCAAGTTTGCCGCCCTGGCGCACAACGCCTGCTGGGCTGTGGACGCTATGGCGGCCGCACCGCCTCACCAGGTGCAGCCCTGGTAGACGTCGTGCTCGTCCAGGGAGAACGTGTGGGTACAGACGTGTAGTAGAGTAGCATTTGCATGCAGTGACAGCTCGGCCAGCTGCCGCTCTCCGGCCGTGCAGCGGCACTGCCCTGTCATCTGCCGTCACATGGCATGCTTGCAAGCTGCGACTGATTCATGCCGCTGGTGTGCCTCATAACCTTTTCACCACAGGTCGCGGCCTGCATCGATGCTCTGGCCGACGTCCTGGCAAAACGGCTGCCTGCGAGCTCCGCGACCAAGGCAATGCGCCTCGCGTACCTCGCAGTGCTGGCCGCGCCGTGGGCGGCCGCATGTCGCCAGCTCCCGCCCCGCACCAGGTGCCTTCAGATGTGTCACGATGGCACTTTGCAGGCCTACATTGCTGCCGGCATGCAAAGCTCCTCCGGAGCGGCAGCAGCAGTCAGCAGGGCGTCCTTCGTACGCAGGTGGAACGAGCGGCTGAGGCTTGCGAGGGCGCTGCTGCGTGCAGCCCGCGAGGCTGCGAGCGGGTCGAGCGCTCGCGGGACATCGCCAGTGCGCCTGACCGCCAGCAGCAGGTGCTCTTGACTCATCCTCAGCTGCCGTTCAGTTGAGCGGGATCCTCCTCAATCTATAGCAGTCACCCTGTGGTATTCACTTGATATGTGTTGTGCATGCGCTGCCAGGCAGCAGACGGTGCAGCAGCAGGCAGCGATGCTGGTAGACTCGGCGGCCTCAGCAATGGACGCTGTGGTGCTGGAGATGGCGGCGCTGCCTCCCAGACTTGCCAGCCACATCGATGGCGCATGCAACGGCAGCAGCAGCAGCAGCAGCAGCAGCAGCACAGCGAACGCATCAGGCGTTGCCAGCAGGGACAGCCCCGGCGGGCCGCCGCTGCCCCCGCTGCCCGAGCGGCTGGCAGCCGCCGGGTACCTGGGCGACCTCACCTGGGCGCTGGAGCACGCCGCTGGCAGCCCTGCAGCAGCCAGCAGCAACGAGGCAGCCAGCCCTGGAGCGCACGGGTCGTTGCACGGGCTGTGGGCGGCGCACAACGCCCTGGCGGCAATCGCCGGCTGGGTTGAGGGCGCCGTCCAGTATGCCAAGTTTCGTGACGAGCCTGGCGTGCTGCCGTCGGCCCAGCTGGCGAGCGCCGTGGCACGCGCTGCGGTGGCCATGGTCGGCACGGCGCAGCGGCTGCTGGCCTCGGCTGCGGGCGTCGGGGCAGGCGGCACAAGTGACAGCAGTCACTCCAGTCCAGCGTCTGGCAGCAGGCACAACCCGACGAGGTTGCCGGCGGACAGCGCTGTCTGCCGCATGGCTTTCACAGGTGCGGAGATAGCACTGACTGCCGTGTGACGACCACCTCTGCGAAGCCTCCTGTCTTGCCAGGCGGTAGCCAGGTGCACCTGCACGGACCATGCTGGCAGCAGGTGAATGTGATAGGCAGCGCACCGGTGAAAGGGAGCGCTCCCCCGAATGCAGGTGCCAGCATCCTGGCTGGCTTCCTGGCCACGAGCAGCCTGCAGCTGGTGGCAGCACACCATGGCGGGACCCTTGCAATCGCGCAAGCGCTCGACATTGGCGTCCAGGTGACAGCCTCCTTTTCAAAGCACCATAACGGGGTTGTCTGGTGCGCATGGTGCACTCAGCATGTAGATGGTGCCATCATCTGGCTTCCTCTGTCTGATGCTGCGATGGATGTGCCCGGTGCCTGACCCAGAGCAGGAAAGTGGACAGGGTCGACCCGTCTTCTGTGTGTCCCACAGTCAGACGCCCCGCCGGCAGAGGTGCAGCTGCTGGCCGGCGAGCTGCTGCCGGCGCTGGCGGCGCTGCTGCCGATGGACGACAGGGGCCGGGCCGCACTGGCGGCAGGTGGCGCTCAGCCCTGGGAAACGCTCTCCAGGTCTGCCCACGTTTGCAATTGCCACGCATGCAGTCGTGAACACGCAGCACTTGCATACCTGCTAGTTGGTGTGCCTGCAAGTTTGCCAACTGTACAGCCAGACACATAGGGCACAAGTAGTCATGGCATGTCCTCAGCTGCAGCGCCATTTACAACGAGATGTAAACACATCTGCCACGCTGCAGATCGCTGGCAAAGCGGCTGCCCAGCTGGGCCGACTTGCCGCCATTACTGGTGGCCGTCAGCGATGCCCTCAGCGGCAGCCCGCCGCTCGCTGCTCGTGCTGCTGCAGCCGAGGCTGCGGCGGCCTCATTACTGGAGGAGGTATTGCACATGTGCTTTCCATCACACAGTGCCAGCTGCCGCATGAGCAAGGGGGCCGTCGGTTGTGTGCATGGGCACCGCCACTGGTGACAGGTCGAACCTTTTTCACCGTGTGCAACTAAGACGAGATGGTGACCCTATGGGCCCTCGGCGCAGGAGGAAGCACAGGCATCAGGGGCAGCGCTTGCGACTGCAAAAGCCGTTGCAGCGCTGCGCCGACGCAGCACCAGCGCAGCAACCGAAGCACCCCCAGGCCCGGGCACGCACGCAGCTGCCGCTGAGATGGGCAGGGCAGCCCCGGGCGCTGTGCCTGAGGTGAAGGACAGCCAGCACTCAGCGCAGCAGGATGCAGCTGCGGGACACACCCCTGCAACATCAGACAAACAGCTTCCAGAGGAAGACAGCTCGGCCGCAGCTGAGGCCGAAGTGGCAGCCGCATGTGCAGGCGACCAAAGCATCAGGACCGGGCATGAGACTGCTGGTGAGGCTGCAGAAGATGATGCCGCCCAGGGGTCCCCAACACATCAGAGCACTCCCAGTGATGGTGCAGCGCCAGCAGCGCAGCAGCAGCAGCAGCAGCAGGAACCAGAGCAGGCTGTGGCCGCAGCCACGGGCAGCCCTGCTGTTGATCACACAGCAGACATTGAGGGCAAGCCTGCAGAAGGTGCCCTCAGCAAAGCATAGCAGGCCGAGTCTTAGAGTCGGCTAGCCTGCAGCGGCTGCTGTATGTCCAGTCCACATCATAGCAGCAGTCAGCACTCGGCAGGAGCTCAGCGCTCGGCAGGGGCTCAGCGTGTGTCTGTACAGTAAGGCGTCGAGTGATGCCCGTCGTCTGAAGGTTTTCTTGGTGCATTGCATGCAGTTTCAGATGCCAACATGGGCCATAAGTTTCTGTTTTCGGGCGAGCAACCAAGAGCGGATAGTCTCGTATAGTGTACTGTACCATAGGCAGAACAGTCAGCGAATGCCACCGGCTGGCACATCCTGCACTGCATCACCGTTTCCTTATTGAGCATCTGATGTACAACCGTGGTGCATGCAGCCAGCATCCTGAAACAACGACAGCACCAGCAAATGCTCACTTGACACACCCATTAATACCTGCTCCAATTCGATGGCAATTATGGCCGTCACCAATGTGCACTGAGCCCAGCTAAGCCGTTCTAAGCAAGATGTTTGGTGACACTGTCAAGTCACATCAGAATGTCGTGCAGCTCTCGCATGACAAGGTTGACATCAGATATGATACTCACCGCTTACACAATTATAATGTTGTTACAGCTGCTTTGTGCCCTGAGCACCATCATCTGGAGACTGCATGTTGTCACTGCCTGCTGTGCACAGCCGCACGCATTGTATGCTGCCTACCTAAGGCTTTGCCCACCAGCTGCGCAATGTGCCCGCAGCCCTCAGCTGACCACAGCAGCGGCAGGAACTGCGGCTATCAGCTTGCCGGGACTTGCCAATGCCACTGTCAGTCACTGCCGAATCGGCAGCAGCGGCGGCGCATTCTTGTCACTGCCGCCAGCTGTCTGCAGCAGCGCGCCATGCTGGATGGTGACGAAGTCTGATGCCGGCAGACCCGCCGTTTCCCGAGCAGCTGCCAGATCGATCGGCGGCGCATCGTTTGCCTCATCCCCCAGAGGGTACGTCCCAAAGTGGATGCCAATGCTGCGCTTGGACCGGACCTCCTGCAGGTCAACAGGTCTCTGAGCACATCTGGTGTTGTCGGGATACCAGATGCAAGCATCTAGTCAGTGTGGACAGTGAGGCATAGATACGTTCCTGCTTGCAGCATTCTGCAGCACCTGGTGGATCTTGACGGCTTCCTCTGGGTTGCAGTGCTGCGGGCGCAGGAACCAGCGGGGCTCGTATGCGCCGATCGGGATGGCCGCCAGGTCGAAGGGCCCCAGCCGCTGTCCAATCTCAGGGAACACAGGGCAGTACCTAATGCAAATACATCATGACAGTCACCATCGACGGTTCGTTGCCAGGCGTTGGGAATGCTTGCTGTGTACATGTTCAGAAGGTCACTGAATGTATTGCTCCCTTGCATCGCTACCGCTGGCAGGAAACTGGCTGCAGCACCATGTGGCACGGCAGAATCCACATGCATGCTTAGAAGCAGCTGACGGCAGGGCTGCCCAAATTGGTGATCTGCACAAAACGGTGAGCTGCTGGTCCTGGCGACTCCAGCAAAGCAAGACAGCGGCCAGGCAGCCCCCACCCGGTGTCGCCGGCAAACCAGAAGTTGTGGCGGGGCCCCCGCACCGCCCAGCCGCCCCACAGGCTGGTCTTCCGCGCCCAGGGCACCCGCATGCTCCAGTGCTGCATGAGTGCAAGCAGACCATTGGGGACGCGATACTGCCGCACTTGCAGCACAGCAATAGGTGTCGACTTGTGCAGCTGTGTCCGCGATACCAGCGGGCTGAGATCTGAGGGCCCATTTTGACGCTGGCTCTGGCAGCAGCAAATGTATCAGAAGAGGACATGAAACGTTAACAGCAACTGCCAGGAGCCAGCAGATGACTGGGCTGCAGCAGCAGTGCAGCGGCAGGCAGGAGGCATACCTGTGCCGGTGTGAAGGTGATGTCAACCTTGGTGCCCGGATGCCGGGCACTCTCCCACCAATCCAGCTCCACAACTGTCTTCACACCCGCGGAGGTGAACCAGCTTTTCAAGCCCAGGGGCACGTACCTGTGACAGTTTGTTGAGCTTGCATCTGAGACAGGCTCCAGCCACAGGAGATCGGCTCGTGGCGTGCAACTGCTGGTCAAAATCTGGCATTTTTAGGACAGCCCCTGGCCACAAGGTGACAATGCAGCCACTTACCATGTCAGGTTTGCACCAAAACGCTTGTTGAGCCGTGCCACAGTGCCGGAGTCCAAATGATCGTAGTGCGAATGACGGTGGACAGGAAAGTAAAGCATGTCAGACTAATCTGTGAACATGTCCTGTCGTGCATTCTGACCCATTTCGCCTGGGTGCTCAGGCATCATGTGCTTACGCAGCCACTTTCATACCTGATGACCACAAAGTCCAGCTGCGGCAGCTGCGGATGGTCGGTGTCCAGTGGGTTGGGCGTGATCCGCTTTGGCCCAAACCACTGCAAGCCACATGCACATGTACAGCAGTTGGCATTTGCATGGGCACTCTGGCCTGACAGTTTGCACCGCAGCACTGTCCTGGACTGCAATTCTGTAAGATAGAAGCAACAGGGTACAAGCGTGTGGACAGCAGCCTCAGCAGCATTTTGGAGAATGTAGTACCACGCACAGTCTGCAGGTGGGCTGGAAAGCTTCAGTCACCTGGACCCCGCTGACGCGCTCCGACAGCGCGGGGTCTGTGAGGAAGGTCACGCTGTCCATCTGCACGAGGCAGCAGGCGTGGCCCGCCCACACTGCCTGAACCGCATCATCTGCAGGCGAAAGCTCACATAGTGACAACTGTGTGCGTAACATAGAGTATACCAGGTGGACACCCCTTGGAATTCTCTTGCTTTGATCAGTGCCTAATGCGCTGTTGCATGAAACCTGATACACCCACCTCCCACTTTCTGCTCGGCACATGCATGCGCACAACAGCGATTGTGCACCACAAACACCACACCATTGACCACCTGGCGGCGCCGCAAGCGCGGCCCAGTCGACCTCGTTGACGGGGAAGGCTGCGGCGTAGTCGGCTGGCGTCGGGTGGTGGTTGCCCTGCAGCCAGCCCCGCGGCGGCGAGTTGTTCTTCTGTCGATAGCGTACCCATCTGAGTATCTCCATCGGTCCCCGGTCCTGCAAAGTTCCACACACCGGCACACTTGCATCTGTGCGCGTTGTGAGTCCCGAATGGCTCAAAGGACGACACGCCATGATCTCCTCGGCAGACATCTCAGGTGGAAGGTTGCAGAAGGAAGCGACTGCACATAAGTACGATGCACAGGACTGCAGCATATGCAGCAGGGCGCAGGAGGGTGTCCCACCTCCCATGTCGGCCAGGGGTTGTCAAAGCTGCCGTCCTTCATATGGTGCGCAGGGGTGCCGGCTGCTGGCCCCTGCGAGGCCGTGGCCGTCACATGCGCCGCCTGATCGACCAGCTCGCCGGCCGCAGTGGCCGCGGCCATTGGTCGGTAGCCTGCGGCATCACATCATGACGCCATGATGCCCGCCTGTACCCCAGTTCGATGCCATGCAGGGCGGCCGTTGGGGCACGCTCAGCTGCTGTGGATGGTGCAAGCATAGCCTGGGCGCCATGGATCGCGCTTGCACAGTGATCAAGTTCGCCTGTACCATTCAAACTATGACCTGCGGTAGCGCGCCACTCGGGGCACAGGGCATCAACATGCGATCAAGCGGGATTTTGTCAGGCGTGCGCCGGTTTCATTGTTTCGATCGTCCCCAGCGCGTACCCCTTGGCCAGTGTTGCAGTTATACAGACGACTTGAGCCTCACCGAGTGGTAGCAGCGACGAGATGCGCCGAGCGGCGCGCCAAAGCGCAATCTTGCGGGCTGCAAGCTGCTGGCCCACTTATTGGCCGTCTTAGCTGATACTAACCGTGGTTTGCGAGCTCCTTGTGCCGGGTCACAGCCGTGCACATGACGTTTGATGTTGCCAAGATGGCGTAACCGTGACGTGTGAAACCTAGAATGAAGAGAGGAAGCAGGAAGGTGGACGCTGCTCTCGTTGCCCAAGTCTCAGCACAGGTCGATTCCAGGCCGCTGCCAGCCTCACATACGTACAGGCAACGCTCCTGTCTGCTGTCAGACGGTGAAACCTGTTCTGTGCGCAGTGCTGCACACGCCTCGTTTGACAGCCCGCTATAGTGTCGAAGAGCTTGGACATCAAGTCTTAGGCCTGGTGTAAAGCGTCTTACGTGGGCCAACGGTCCCAGCGCCGCGGCTGCATTAGACTCAGCAGCAGGTATGTAACCTGATCTGCTGGAGGGAACAGGCTGAAGTCTTGGCGACAGGTTGCTAGAACTTCAACCTGATGGTGTACGTAACAAGTGTTGAGGCTGGAGCTCTTGCACTTGCAAGTTCACTGATCGCCCTGAGGGAAAGCTGAGCACAGTCCGCATTCGCAGAGTGCAAGCGTTGCACGTGTTTGCAGCTCAAGTTTGCAACCGAGGTACTGCCCACGACGGACCTCGAAAACTTCTGCCCTTTCTTGCTGTTGCTCGACTTTGAACCAGCTGGCGACTTTCGCTCGCGATCACATGTTCATCCCACTAAGTATGCATGGGCAAGCACTCGGTCAAGCGGTGCCTCGAGGCCATGTCGTACAACAGGCCAACCTGATGTGTCCTTGTGTGGCCACTAGGCTGATGGGCGATGTATCTTTCATAAGCACAGATGGAAGCAGGCCAGCCAGGCCATGAACATGCGGATTTTTGGGCAGGCGTTGGCGAACTGTTGGTTGTGAAAGGTGAATTAGGTGTCATTATCCGCAGGGAGGTGTGCTCAGGCGCAATGGCGAAGTTCATCCCCCGCAATGACTGCCTGCCGTGCATCATGCGCTTCTTCCTGTTCGTGGAGCTGGTCATCGGCGCGCTCTTCATCATCTTTGCGCTGATTTTGCAGACGCCGCCAAAGTCGGCGGTGCCCATGTGAGTCCAGACACTTTTGAGGTGCACCATGCCGCCCGTGCACGGGCTGGCGATCAATCTGCGAATGCCCTGCTGCACCTCGCTGCACGCTGGCATCCACACCTGTGGTGACGTGAGAGACTTGAACACTTGTGGCATGGTGGCGTCACATATTTCCTTTGGCATGGTGCCGCTGCGATGTGAGTGCGTCCATCACCAATGTGCATGCAGCGGCCTGCTGGTGCTGGGCGCCCTGACGCTGATCAACACCTTCTTCGGCTGCATCGGCTCCTGCTACAAGCGCTCGCTGCTCACCCTGTACCTCATCTTCGGCACCATCCTGACCATCGCACAGGCATGTGTACTGCTCTTCATCAACTGTACTTCAGTAGCAGTCATGGCCGCTTCGTCAGACCGCAGATAGCATGCGTAATGTTATTATACAGACGTTGAGATACCAAGCTGTGTGATGTGCAGGCGGTGCTCGTGTTCTACATCTTTGGCAAGGAGACCAAGGTTGCCACCAACATTGCCAGCTATGGCAAGTCCTCGCAGGTCGACATCGGCAGCGTGTGAGTCCCTCCTCAACCCCACAGCATGTTGCCGTCGTGATAAGAGCATAAATTGGCAGCAGATGCTGTAGACAGTCGATTGCATCACTGCAGCAAAGGTGGAGCTGAACACCACAGCCCGAAACACTTTTCACTCTGCCTGTCCTCTCGCAGGTCGTCCGTGCGGCACGACCTGAACTACATTAAGTGGATCCTGCTGGTGTTTGTGATCATGGAGATCGTGTCGCTGCTCGTCGCCTTCATCATGCGCTGCTGCGTGGACCCCGACGGCCACTACGGCGACTTTGCCGATGAGGAGGTGCGGACCCCCGCACCATCAATGTATGCAAATGCATGCACCAGCATGCAGCATTGCATGTCATGCGGTCAAGCTGTAGCAGGACAAGGTCTTGTATCATGCTTCTGCGGCTTTTGAGAGAGTTTGACTGATGTCTTGTGCGTGCCCCTGTGCACAGAGACGCTACAACACGCAGATGAACACGATGCCAGCGTCAGACGAGGGCAGATATGGCAGGTGTGCACATGTGCCACCAGTTCATAGCTTCAGCTTTAGGGTGTGAGTCATGCAGTTTCACATTAGACACAAAGCGTTTAGCAGGTCTCATGCAGTGCCTTGCACTTGTGCTCAACTTGGCTGACTGTGCTATGATCTCGTTCCCTTGCAGCCAAACGTCCTCCATCGCCAACAAATATGTGAGTGTGCATGAGTAGCGCACGGTGCACTGCAAAGCCCTGCTACTGCTGTTCGTAGACACCCTGGCAGCTCGCGCCTCACTTCTGGTGGCCTCGTGACACAGGGCATGTACAAGAAGTAAGAGCGGCCTAATAGGCACCGGCGTGCTGTGGACACACGGTACACCTCGTTTCCAGCGTCCCTTTGCAGTCCCCTGCAGTCCACCGCAGCCGTTCTGTTTGCTCGATGCACTGCCTGACTGATGCGCGCTGCTTTCATGCCAAGCTGTCATGTTTGGTGTACGGTATCGATGCTTTGCAGACTGCTCTGTTTGGTGTGCAGGCCGTCAATGAAGAGGCTCAATGCACGCTTCAACGCGAAGTTCGGCCACCTGATAAGCAGTGGTGGGGGTAGCACGGGGCAGCGGCGCTGGCTCGAGATGTTTCGCTGGCGCCAGGTCGATTCAGGGACCTGATGCTTGCCACACCGTACGTTGTCAGCATGCCGGAGCAGCACAGCCACTGACATGTCCATTGCACATTCTTCCAGGCCGTCCTTAGGCAGCTTGCATCAGGATAGATGCATTGATGACTCTGGTCCTGCGGCGTTGTTTTGCCTCTGGGTAGATGTTGTGACCACCTCCGTAGTGTAAGAATACGTTGACCGCTTGACCCTCCTGCTCCGCTAAGCTCAGTCCATGCATCAACATCGACTGCTGCATGCCCCATCTGTCAAGCCCTTGGTTCCCAAAATATCTCACCCCGCTCTCTGCCTTCTACAACGTTGTTACACCCACCATGAGGCCCCACATCAGCAGGACGCCAGCAGCTAGCCCCGCTGCGAGCGCTGGCACGGGCTCGAATAAACAGTAGAGACAGCCGCCTCAGTACACGCCCTTCTTGGCAAGCCGCCACAGGGTGGACTCCAGGCCGCTGGCCTGCGACCGGGCCGCCGCGGCCTTGGCGGCCGCCTGCGCCCGCAGCGCCAGCGCCTCGCGCGACGGCAGCTCCCGCAGGTCCGCCGTCAGCCGGTCGCCCGCCTTCTGGCTGCCGCGCACCTGTAGATGGCATTCAAGAGCTGTAATGAGCACGTCTGGAGCAGTTGGAAAACAGAGCCTTCTTGCCCGCTCAGCTTGACGGATCGTAATCATGGACCAACAGCCAACAGGACTGACCTGTCGTTGCAGCGCTGCGATCTGCTTGGCTGTGGCCGTCAGCTTCCGCAGCCCTGTGTCGTACTGCTCCTCAGCTGCTGCCAGCCGCTGCAGGTAAAATGTGACCAGGGTTTGATGTTGGCACTCAGCCATGTGCCGAAGGCATGATCCGCTCTCTGCAGCATTGACCTCGAGCAGCGACTCAACGGCTGCTTGCTGAATGCTCATGTTCATCAGTGTACCTGGGCAAGCTTCTCGCCTTCGGCTGCCGCGCCCTCCAGTGAGTCTGACAGCGCAGCATACCGCCCCTCTGCTGACCGGTACAACGACTGCAAATGCAGCAGCGCAGTTCAGGGGATGCGAAAGGATGATGTGTGATGAGCAGTGACATGCCTGACGTGGACACAGGTTGCAATCATTCACATACATGTCAGCAGTTTGCCGGACGCAGGATCAGACTGGCGCACCTCTTCGCTGCGGAACCGGCCAAGGGTCTGGCGCCACAGAAAGCGGCGGGTGGCTGCAGCAGCACATGACATCTCGTCATTCCAGCAGAATAGTCTCTGTAGCAAAGACTGGCTCAAATGGTGCGAACCGTCATGATGCTGTGGGATTAGAGTTGCCATGCGGATGCCTCACGTGGGAGTGTCAACACAAGAGCGACGGTCAGAGCTGGCCACGTGATCTCCTGGTGCTCCTCTGCGATGTGGACCCCCTCTGCAAGAGTGAGCCCAGTGCCGTCAGCCGAATGCTGGGGATGTTCACGCCGAGATGCCTGGCGCACAGGCAGGCAGGCCCTAGAGATGGCAGCCATGCATGCTCACCTTTGATCTTGTCAAAGACCCGCTCCCTGCTGTGCTGGAAGTGCGCCACCCCCGTGTCCCAGTAGGACTGCGCAGCAAGCGTCGCAGCTGTGTCTCGTGGACTGAGGAAGATCAAGTACGCAGATGCAGTCATGCGAGAGCGAGCCAAAGTACAGCGCACTGCTCACCTGCCCGACCTCCATGGCCTGCTCTGCGTTATCGCGCACGATCGCAACCGACTGCTTGGCTGCATGCGTGGCGCTCGCAAGGCCGTCGTCCAGGAACTCTGCTGCCGAGTCCGCAGCGCTCTGCAGCTGCCTGGTGGTGTTGTCGCGTGTGTCCTTGATCGAGTCCATGGCAGCCCTTGATATTTGGACTGCTGCCCGTTTGACCTACTTGGTCCTGGCGTGACGCCCGTCAAGTCCGCTGTCGACTGCACCAGATGACAGGGACCTGCAGCAGGACACAGGTGCCCCGACCACTGATGCTGCGACCCAGCAAGCGGGCAATGCCAGAACTATCAAGGAGTGTAGCAGATGGCAAAGCACAGGACTGCAAGGTGTCGCACACCCGTCTAAGTCACAACGCCAAACCTCAGCAGTTGCTGACAAGATCAAGGGCTGAACGCGTCAGTTGAACTGTTCAGGATTGAAAGCGACCAGGCTGCGGGTGCAAGCGTGTTGATCTTGGTGTCAGATCGCCGATATGATGTCAGGCGTGTCAGGTGTCACCACAAATGTTGCGAGCTCAATGGCGGAGGACCGTGTACCCCAGTCTGACAGAGGTTTCCGCCTGAACCCTTCGGTTTACGAGAACACAGACCGCCGTTGGTCCGCCGTGCACTGCCCTGCATTCGAGGTTGCGAGGTTGTGCTGAGCGGCCGCAGCATCATGTAGTCCCAGCAAACATGGCCGTCGATGCTGATGCAGCGCGCCGACGTGTGCTCGCCTGCTTCGGCGATCCGGTGGTCGACATCATGGTGCGCTGCAGCCATGCCTTCATGCGCGGCATCGGCGCCGAAGAGGGTGGCTCCCAGCTGGTTGGCCCAGCCGAGATGGCGCAGCTGAGGTCAGATGCGCTGAAGCACTCTGACAGTCAGCAGCCCGACGTCAGGTACATTCTATGTTGCTGATATGTTGGCACATTTGCTTGGTATGCGCCGCGCATGCAGATACTGATCACCCCTAACCACAACGCCAAACGCTCTAGCTTTCACACATCCATCATGTTCGACTCAAACATCTCAAAAGCTGTGGATCTGGATGAGCCGCGTGCTGCAGGAATGGCGGCAGCGCAGCAAATGTCGCACGGTGCCTGGCACGGCTGGGAGCCGGCGGCGGAGCGCCGGTGCGTTTCATAGGCATGGTCGGAGACGACGACGCGGCACAGGACTACGAGAGGCAGCTCGTCACCCATGGTGTCGAACCCCTGCTGCTGCGGCCGCCCACGCCTGAGCAGACAGCCATCTGCCTGTGTCTGGTGAGCGTGTGTTGACGACGCTGGTTCGACACCAACTATTGGGGTTCACCCAAATCATCGTTTCCTCAGTGGCGAGCTTCATATGCCAAGCACCTGCCATGGTAGACCGTGATGCTGGACATGTGAAACGACAACGTCGGTACCTGCGGTGGCAGGTGACACCCGATGGTCAGCGCACCATGCGCACATGCCTGGGTGCCGCAGCAGAGCTGCAGGAGCTCGCGCAGCTCCCCGATGGCTGGGAGTCTGATGTGCGGTGGCTGCACTGCGAGGGCTACTGCCTGCACCGGCCCGGCATCGCCATAGCAGCCATGCGAGCTGCTCGAGCTGCCGGCGCACAGGTTAGGTCACAGCTCTCGACCAACTGTATACACAAGCTGCATGTACAAGCTCAGTATGCGCTTGTATCTAGGTTTTCTGGAACCCTTTGTTGCAGCATGCCGAACATGGTGACAGCGGGCTACGCATCACTGCATACAGGTGTCCCTGGACCTGGCCAGCTTCGAGGTGGTCCAGTGGTGCTGGGACGCCCTGCAGCAGGTGGGTCTGCAGATGGCCCTCGCCGTAATGCTGTCTGGTCGTCCAGTAGGGATGGAGGCCGCTGCCTCCACTGCCTTATGGTGTCCCCACTGGATTGTCTGTGGTTTCATGTATGAGCAGTGTGGTTGCCTGTGCAGGTGCTAGCAGAGGGGTTGCTGCACACCGTGTTTGCCAATGAGGAGGAGGCAGCGGCAGTACTGAAAGCAGCAGCAGCACAGGCAGCTCCAGACGGCAGCAGCACAGCAGCAGATAGCATGCCAGAACAAGCAGCAGCAGCAGCAACAGACAGGTCTGGCAGCGGCGGTGGCAGCGGCAACGCCCCATCCGAGCGGAGTGGCGAGGTCCAGCACAATGGCCACTGCCATGCAGCCGGCAATAGCAGCGCGGATGCAGACACCAGTGCATCAACACAGCATGAGGAGGTGTACGACGAGGCAGCTGCCGCAGCACAGCATTGGCTGCTACAGCACTGCCAAGTTGCGGTGATCAGCCTTGGCCCACGCGGGTGCATTGCCCAAGATCGGCATGGCGCCACTGCATCATGCGTCGCCGACAGGTGCATTGTGCATGTTGACGTTCCTACTACTGCAGGCATACGTGGACAGCACTCCCACTGGTGGCATGATGATAGTAAGACATGCTGGACCTTGCTGATCGGTCTTTGGCAGGAACACCGACAAGTGCTGTCACTACATTTTGCAGGGTGAATGTTCAGGACTCAGTGGGGGCGGGCGACAGCTTCTCGGCCGGCTGGCTGGCCGGCTGGCTGGCCGGGGCGCCCCTTGCAGCGTGCGCGGCCGCCGGCTGCGCTGCGGGCACCGCGGCGGTGCGGGCGGTGGGCGGCGTCCCCGACGACGGGGCGCAGGCAGCGCTGCGGAAGCGCATCGCGGCGCTGCTGCCATGACGGCGTGGACCGGCACTGGGCACAACGAACCAATTTTCCAGGTGTGAACGGCCCAGGCAGCAGAGGTTGCAATGCCGTAGGGCGTCTACATGATGGTCAGTGCACCCCTGCTATCGAGCTTGACACATGTTGAGGCGGCCAGCTGGTCCGGACGCGTGCTGCCTATTGCAGCGGGAGCTGTTGGCCTCAGAACGACACCGAGAGCGGTGCAGACAATTGCGGTTTGAAAGCTCTGGAGTACTGGAAAAGGGTTCAGTGCAGCGACAATTGCGTTCCTACTGTACACTCACAATGCTGCAACCACTGAAAGATCCTGCTAAACCACCCTACAACTACGCAGCATAGCACGAGGGCACCGCAGAGCACTGGAGCGCCCAGACACGCGATAGAACGCCTAGGCTGCTACCAGCTGCACAGGGTACCCCGAGCACCCCAACGCCTTGTCTGCTATATGTGTGCATGATATTGGGGGCACACGTTTTGCCCCGTGCCTGCTTCTCCCCCAGGGCTGCCCTACTCCTCGTCATCCGTGTTCATGATGTCTCCCCACCGCACGCCATACCTGCAGCGCAGCACGCATCACCACTGGGCCCCTGCTAATTGCACAAGCTCATGACTGACTAGGCCAGTCTGCAGAACAGTCACCCGCACAACCGGCCCAGCCATGCATCTCTGGTCGGCTTTCTGATGATGAAACATCGTTCATGAAGAGGTCAGCAATTCGCACTTGGCGGCCAGGTAGTGGGCGCCCACGGGCCCACGGCTGCCGTAGGGGTACAGCTCCGGGGCCAGGCCCGACTCCTCGATCTCGTCCAGCACAGGCGTGAACAGCTTCCATGCCGCCTGTGCAGCATGCCGGTGCGCGTGGTCAGCGATGTGGCCAGCCAGCGGCAGCGCAAGCCCCCTTGTCACCGCCTCCTCTAAGCCTCATCAGCGTCCGACACGTCCCATGTGGATAGCGCCAAGAGCAGGCGGAGCAAATCCCGTGGGAACAAGTACCAAATACGCCATCTGCTGGGCAGAGAAGGGTATACGCACCTCCAGCTCGTCGTTGCGGATGAAGAGGCGCTTGTCGCCGTTGATGACGTCCAGGATGAGGCGCTCGTAGGCGTCGGGCAGCTGCGTGCGGTAGCGGTCGGAGTAGGACAGGTCCAGCTTGGTGGTGTCCAGCCGCAGCCCCAGCCCGGGCACCTTGTTGTTGATCTTCAGGTAGATGCTCTCGTTGGGCTGGATGCGGATGACCTGCGGGGTTCGGCGCGGGTGAGTGGCCACCCAGCGCAGGCTGATCGACCAGCGTCCGAGTACAAGCATCATGAATGGCCCTCACGGGGAGAGAGTGATCGACTTCCATCATAGAGCAGTCGTTTGCTGCTCTGTGCTGACGCGTGACATTCTCTGCCCAGTGAGGGCTGCCATTGCATCGTGCAATGACTGTGCGGTCTCCGCCGCTCTTCCGATAGGCGTGCAGGGTGCAGGCAGCCAAGAGCAACACCCAGTAGCCCTCACCAGCTCGTTGGTGGTGGAGTCCAGGTCGCCCATGATCTTGCCGCGGTACAGGTTGCCGGGCACGTGGCGGAACTGCACCCGGATCTCCGCGCGCTTGCTGTGCAGCGCCTTGCCCGCCTGCAGGGTGCGCGCATCGTCTGCTCATATCTAAAGCATGGGTTGCAAGCGGTCGGATCAGCAGTGTACCTGCAGAGCTGCAGCTCAAACACCAGCAGGCTCCAAGGTTGACTGAGCCAATGCGTCGCAGCAGACTGAGCAAAGCCACGCTTGATGCGTCAGTCCTGGTGTGGCGAGATGTACAACGGTGTACCTTGAGCAGGAAGGGCACGCCGTCCCAGCGCGCGTTGTTGATGAACATCGCGATGGCGCTGAACGTCGGGCACAGGCTGCACAGCAGCACCAGCAGCATGAAACAAGCCTCGACTCTCAACCCAGTGGCGGGAGGGCTCAAAGGACGACCAGACCACAGCTACAAAATTGGCTCCTCATGACAGGCCACTCGCCCTCAAACGCGATCCCACCTGCCCTTCGGCACGGTCTTGTCCTCTAAGTAGCCCGGCAGCCGCCTGTTGCCGGCCTGCCGCCCCCGATACTGCCCCACCACCACATCCTCCAGGCTGACCTGCAGGCGCCCACGGTGATGCGGGTCACCTCTGCGACCAAGGGTTTCACGGGAGAGTGCCTTCCCAAAACATCAACACCCGGGTCGGTCCTCTGCAGCGCTGAAGTACGCCTGCAAGGAGTGGTGCGCAGGACAAGGGGCTGCCGGCAATGCATGGACATGGCTGTTGCGCCGACCCAGAGTTGGGCGGCAGGAGAGCGGCAATCAGCAGCTCTGGGGGCGCGCCTGCTTCATGCTGCGCAGCACCTTCACCTTCTCGTCCCGGATGTCCTCTGCATCCAGGCTCACCTGCAGGCGGGTGCGTCCTGTCACAAGCTTGCCCAGCTGTGGCTTGCGGCAGCCTGGTGCGACAGAGCCAGCTTTGCAGGAGGCAGATCCGAGCTGGAGAGGACAGGGCCGCAGGATGTCATGTGACACACAGACTCTGGCGCACCGGTGGCTCCATGGCAAAGAGCGCCAGGATCTGCAGCAGGTGGTTTTGGATGACGTCGCGGATGATGCCGTACTGGTCGAAGTACCCGCCGCGCCCCTCTGTGCCGAAGTTCTCGCTGAAGATGACCTGCGGCAGCAGACACATGTTGCCAAATGTTGCTGGAAAATCAACACGCATATTTGGGCGGCAAAGTATTGGAGATGTCAGTGGCAGCTGGCATGCCCACCTGTACATTGCGGATGTATTTCCGGTTCCACAGCGGCTCAAACAGGAGGTTGGCAAACCGAAGCACCTGCAGACAGCAACCAGACGTCAGGAGGGACAAGGAGGCTGTCGGCAATTGAGCCATCATGCCCATGCAGCATGCAGAGCGTTGAGCAAAGGCGCACCGTCAGGTTCTCAATGAGCTCCTTGCCCAGGTAGTGGTCGATGCGGTAGATCTGCTCCTCGGACAGGTGCTGGTACAGGTCCCGCGACAGCTGCTGGAAGGACTCGGAGTCGCGGCCGAAGGGCTTCTCCACAATCACCCGCGTCCAGCCGGACCTGGACAACACACCGAGGTGTTACACACGCGCCGACATCTGCACGCGCGTCCAACTGCTGCAGCAGACTGCCGGGCACATACTACATGAAGGACGGCATGGGCTGCTGCAAGCACCAAGGCAAAGAAACCAGCACCCGGCAACAGCCGGCTGCGTGCTCAAGCGCCATCTGGTGCCAGCAACAACTGGTAAGCCGATAATTGAGGTCGTATGTGCTACGCAGTCACAGCCCTTGCTCACTTGGAGGACGCGGCCGCAGCAGCGTTGCCGGCTACCGCGGTGAAGATGGTGGGCGGGATGGACAGGTAGAAGATGCGGTCCGCCTTCTTGCGCCGGCTCTCCAGCTCCTCCAGCCGCGTGTTTAGCCTCTCGAAGTCCGCCTGCTGGTCGTACTGCCCCTGCAATTCGCAGCAGCATGCGCCAGTGGTATGGTGCGCCTCACAGCTCAAGGTGGCCTGATCTGCATCAACTGCAGCTCTCGATGCGTGCCCAGCTGGTGAAAACGGTGGACTAGGCCATCAGCTGGCAGGTCTGCATGACGCTGCACTGACGCGGAGCTGGCATCGAGCGGACCGTTGGGCTGCCCGCGACAAGACAGCAGCACTGGCGGCGAAAGGCACATGAGCATGACTGAGTACGCACCGCGACGTAGGTGCAGCGGTCCAGGTACTCCTCCATCTCGCGGCCGCAGTCCTCGCCCGACGTCACGCGGCACGTCAGGTTCTCGGAGATCAGGTCTCGGAACTCCTCGTCGCTCATCTTGCTGCGCGAGTAGCCCACGATGCTGAAGTACTGCGGGTGGCAAAGAGGAATGCACTGTGTCGGCGGTGGACGCACCAGTCAGTTGTCCAGCTGAGAAGACTGTGCTGACGACCCTGCCATCTCAGCAGTGCATGTGCTATCTGGCAATGCAGCCGCAAGATTGCGGCAATCGTGCAGCAAGGCAAGCTTAGGCACATCCTCACCTCGGGCAGCATGCCCTCATGGTACAGCGCAAACAGCGCGGGGAAGATTTTCTTGCGCGCCAGGTCGCCAGAGGCGCCGACGACCACCACCGTCAGCGCGCTCTTGTTCCAGTCCTCCGCCTCCAGTCCATACGCCTGAGCACAGTGCATAGTGTCGATCGCTGCTGAGCCACGCTAACAACCGCGCCTGCCACACTGTTACGCAAGTGCGGCGACACTATACTGTCATGGTGTGAGGGTGCGGTGCGGACGTTTGTGTGCTGGGTGCCCAATGTCATTCCAAGTGGCGACCTGTGCGTACCGCAAGGTCGCCGAGGTCTGCAGCGTCGGTTGACGCCAGCAGGGTTTGGACCCCTGGCGGCGTGCCATTGGTGTTACCCTCTGAATGAAAACGAACGGCAATCCATCAGCAGCTGATGACCCACACAGACATATGATCAAGCATATTGCAGGCGATACTACCCACCATGCGTTGGGCACCATCATGCTGCCTTGCAGCACAGCGCTACCTGATCGATCGACCTGCACGTCGGTGGGCGCCACCGACTGCACTGGCTGCAGCCCGGCTGCATGCCGTGCTAGGTGCTGGGATGGGCCATGTGCAGCTAACCTATGCCGCATGAAGTCACAGCTGTTGAGGCTGGGCAACCCCCTTCAACGGCCGAGTGATAGCTATGCAAGCCCTGCAAGTGATCCTTCGCAAGCAGCATTGCTGTATGGTTGGGCCGGTGCGCACGCCAATGCACATGCATGCCGCACCAGAGCTGCAGTCTATGACCACATCATGCATGCAGCGCGCTTGCCGACGACATATTGGACAGTGCTGTTCTGTTCTGTCAGCATTTGCATCGCTGGCCCCACCTCCATCGGCAGCCAGCCACCCCTCGGAGGGAGGCCACTTCTGGCCGACAGTGGGCTCCGGATTGCGATCTTGCGTTGCATGCATGTGCTGCAGAAGGCTGTAGCACAGCTTGCCGCAGCTGTGCGGCCATCTGCGGCGGCCGCAGCTGCGACCCTTGCAACCCTACTGTCAAATGTGATCGAGCTCAAGAGTCACGCTACAGTCTTGTTTGATCTGGTGAGCAGCCAGCTCAAGGCGTTGTGCTCGATTGTATGCTCAAACTGCTATGCAAGCTGCAGTCTTGCTAAAGCACGCCTCCGCCTTGCTGCGAGAAGACACTTGATGACTTGAAAGAGCCAAAAGATCTTGAGGCACAATGGGCACAAAGGGACGCATTTCGATCGACAAGTTGCTTATATCTACCACGCTGCAGGGGCATGCCTAATGCCGACCAACACATGCATTGGCACATTAGCGCTTGCTCCCAGTGCCACTGCATTACATCAGATGTGCTTCACAGGTCCGTTGGGGTAGATGACGAGCTCGTGCATCGAAGGCCACTCGTGTCTCTCACTACACATCATTGGACGACGAGCTCGTGCATCGAAGGCCACTCGTGTCTCTCACTACACATCATTGGACGGTCGATTGCCTGATACGCCTGCCAGGTGCTGCCGATAGCATGGCTAACTGAGTCCGTCTGATCCCACTGCCCATAGATGTCATTCAGCTGCACATGACCATGGAAGATGCGCCTGGCTTGTGCATCAGCACATGCACATGCCCGCCTGAGGCACGGCACAGGGCTGTCACGGTGCCTGATGTATGCATGGAAGGCGAGTTGAGACGGCATTCAATTCGTTTACGCTGACAAAGCTGATATTCAGGTGACTGAAGGGAACAGTTTTTCACATCCGGTCGCGATGGCGGGCAAAGCGGTGGACGAGGCAGCGCTGGATGTGGTGCGCTCGCACATGCAGGACATCCGCGTGCCGTCACACTACGACAAAGTGAGTAAGCAAGACCGACATGCCGGAGTATACGATGTTGCACACTTGTGATGCGGCAGGAGTCGTCACAGGATGCTCTGCCAAGCTGGCAGATAAAGGTGCTGGCGCATACAGCGAGCAACAGGCACACCCGACCAGCACTGCATGCGTGCTGGCACAGGTGTACAAGGAGGAGTGCGCATTCAGCTTTGCGACGCCGCTGGCGCCCGGCGGCCTGTTCCTCAACATGAAGACATGGCAGTCATACTCCGAGCAGTTCCTTGAGCTGGACCGCAGTCGGACCGGCAATGCCCTGTATCTGTGGGAGAAGTGGCACAAGGTCTGCTCTTTCATACAGTACCATTGGTGTATAGTCTGCTCAAGGTGCAACACAGTTGATCAGTGCATGAGTGCCATGAGGACCTTTCACCTTGCCCTGTGGCTTTCTGTAGGTGCCGCTCACTGAGGACGAAAAGAAGGCCGCCGAGCAGTCGACGGAGACAACTGCAGGCACAGCTGCCTACCAGGTGGCCGCCTACCAGCGTGTCTATTGCAGGCACCTTGACCGTACGGTGGCCCTGCATGCAGCTCAGTGATATGAAAACCCCCTGCCGCCCGCAGCTCGGCGGCCCCAAGGACCACAAGATTGAGAAGGAGGCGGCGCTGGTGGTGATGCCAGAGGGGCTGCGCATCCCGCTGCCCTGCACGCAGCTGCCGGAGCTGGTGCTGAACGCCATCAACACCATCACCGTGAGTGTTGTGACCTCCGTGTGCGCATGTTGGCGGCCGCCTTTGAACCACCTGACGCTCTACTGATAGCTAGGTCCCCGGCATCACTTGACGTGCGGTGGGTGCGTCGCCATTGGAGTCCTGCTGGTGGCAACTCTGCGTCTGCAAGATGTCTCCTGCGCCGCTGCAGGCGCACGACAGCGCGTCGAAGCAGGAGGAGGAGACGGCGTGGGAGGCGGAGCGCCACGAGAGCAAGTACGCGCGCACCCTGGAGCAGCTGCCCGCCACCAAGAAGGTGCGTGTGCCACGTTCCAACCGCAGACCAAGTGGACTGGACGCTCCTGCTACTCGCGTTGGTGTACGGATCTGCTTCGAACTTGCAGCAGGCAGCGGCAGGGGCTGCCGCTGTGTCCCTCAGTTGTTTGTGTACAATCGCCAAGGTGCAGTCCTTCAGCATGTTTCAAAAGTGTCATTCGAAGCAAAGTTGTCGCGCTTGCAGGTGCCATCAGACCCCAAGGCCTGGAAGTGCGAGGAGTCGGGCGCCACCGACAACCTGTGGCTCAACCTGTCGACAGGGCACATCGGGTCTGGCCGGCAGGTGAGCTTTGCAGAGCGTTTCCCACCTCCTCATTGCATCGACACAAAGCAAGCCGGAGCTATATGCTGCACTCTCTGCACTCAACGCCCGCGTGCCACACAGCTCACGCAGGCTTGTGTACCAGCAGCACATCAAAGTAGTCCTGTGCTGCTGCAGCAATGGGGCGGCGCAGGCGGCAACGGCGCAGCCATGCGTCATTTCGAGGCCACTGGCAGCAAGTACCCGCTCGTGGTGAGTTTTTGGCATACATCCACATGCTGTGCAGGATTCACATCTGTGTGCACCTGCCAACCTGAGTTTACAGCAACGAGTG
Source organism: Diplosphaera chodatii (assembly GCA_032358165.1). Classification (NCBI taxonomy): domain Eukaryota; kingdom Viridiplantae; phylum Chlorophyta; class Trebouxiophyceae; order Prasiolales; family Stichococcaceae; genus Diplosphaera; species Diplosphaera chodatii. Next base: position 501,208 of record JAALGY010000030.1, read on the forward strand.
CAGACCACAGTGTCGTGGGTTTGTTCAACTGCCATAGCTGGGAAATGGTACAATTGGGCTGGTTTGGCTGAGCGGGCTCCTTATGCGCTTTTTGTCAGGTGAAGCTGGGCACCATCACGCCCCACGGTGCGGACGTGTACTCGTACGCACCGGACGAGGACGACATGGTGACCGACCCGCTGCTGTCGCAGCACCTGGAGCACTGGGGCATCAACATGATGCGGGTCAGTGTGACTGTCGCTGCAAAACAATGCGGCCCTTTTCCTCTCTCGCATATGTATCCTTCATCACCTTTTGGACGGATCTGCACACAATTTCTGAATGGGCTCATCGGTGAGCAGCTGACATGCAGCAGACATACTTCATCCTTGCGTGCATTCTGCTGCAGATGGAGAAGACCGAGAAGACGATGGCAGAGCTGGAGATCGACCAGAATGTGAAGTTCGAGTGGGACTCCATCACGGAGGCGGGCGCCGCTCTGAAGCCCCTGTCCGGCCCAGGGTAGGCACCTGCCTGCGCTTTGATGAGCAGCGTTCAGCACCACTCTTGCAGGGTGTGTAGGTTGCAACTGCTGCATGCTGCCACGGCTGAACCTGCCCTCTCGCGACCCTTCTCGTTTGCAGGGCATCATGCATCCGGCTGTGTGCATTCTGCAGGTATGTGGGCCTGACCAACCTGGGCAACAGCTGCTACATGAACAGCGTGCTGCAGCTGCTGTGGTCGCTGCCTCCGCTGGCGCAGCGCTACATGGCGCCGGCCGCCGAGGTCTTCAAGTCGGCGCCCGCCGAGCCGGCTGCCGACTTTGCCACCCAGGCATCCACCGGTCATCAGCACACCATGCTGTATTGTGACGCCCGGCTACTCCTGCCATGTACTGAGCCTGCCTCTTTGCCAAGTACGTTCACAGGCATGCTGACATATGCAACAGAGGGTGATGTCAGGTCTGCATGTTGCAGATGGCGAAGGTTGGTGTGGCATTGGTGGAAGGCCGAACGGGTGATGCTCCAGCAGGCCCTGCAGCAGATGCCGCAGAGTCTGCCACTGCCAATGGGCCGATCGACCCTGCCGGCGCAGCGGCAGGCGCGGCTCCAGCTGCCGCCGCTGCACCGGGAGGCGGGAGCAGCGGCACTGTTGCAGTCAAGCCGCAGGCCTTCAAGGTCCTGGTCGGCAGGGGGCACCCCGAGTTCTCCTCCAACAGGCAGCAGGTGCGGTCAGCGTTTGGATATCATGATGGGAGACATGGGATGATGCTGTACTATAATCAGCTATCCCAGTCGTATTTCTTGTGCCCATATTGGGGGTGCATGGCACATCTGATATTCCCGACGCAGCAGGCTGTGGTCGCAAACACATGGCATATGCCAGCCGGTGGCGTGCAATGCTGATAACATGTGCTTGCCGCTCTTTGTCCACAGGACGCGGCAGAGTACTTCCAGCACCTGCTGGGGCTGATGGAGCGTGCGGAGCGCACGGCCGGCAGCCGCCTGGGCGACATCGGGTCGGCGAGCGCCACGCCGGACGCCTTCCGCTACGGCGTGGAGACCCGCATCCAGGTGCGGGCCCGCCTTGCCAGCCATCACATTCTGCAGCGGGATCAGGCACATGCGGCCGGTGATCTCTTGCTCTCCTACCTCCCCCTACCGACGTCGTGTCAATGGCCAGTGAACATTCGACGTCAGGATTTGCACACCCTCGTGTGGGTTGTGTTGTGCGCAAAACGACTGGCGGTAACAAAGCATGTTCGCCTTGGCAGGACGAGGGCGGCGGCGCGGTCGCCTACCGGGCGGCCACCGACAATGTGTGGGCGCTGGAGGTGCCGCTGGAGGCGGCCACCAACCAGGCGGAGCTGCACGACTACCAGGTGCGCAGCGAGGCCCCCCGAGGAGCCGCTGACAGGGGGGTTGCTGCTGCCAGCACCCGGCAGTTGCTGTTCCCGCGGCCAGAGGTTGCTGCATCCTGGCTCCAGCTTAACGTGCAGCAAGACCTCAGCATTGTCAACAAGCTTTGGGTCCTTGGCACGGCTGGTGCGTGTCATTTGATGCTGTCTTTATGCCGTCGCAGGAGCGGGAGGCCAAGCGGCAGAAGCTCAAAGAGGAGGGCGCGTCAGCCTTCATCGGCGCCAGCCCCAGCGGCACCTCCTCCCGCGACGAGCCCGAGGAGCCCGTCCGCCCCAGGGTGAGCAAACCGCCGTCACTGGAACCCTGTCCAGTCCAGTCACTAGAATCCTGTCCTGTGCCCTGTCCTGCTGAATGTTGACACCCTCTACGCCACATCAGGTGCCGTTCGCTGCGTGCCTGGAGCGCTGGGCGGGCGGCTCCACCCTGGAGGACTACCACAGCGCGGCCCTGGGGCGGAAGACGGTCGCGCACTCGGCGCCGCGCTTCTCCGCCTTCCCGCCCTACCTCATGGTCCAGCTGAAGAAGTGCGTGCGTCCGCCAGAGCCGCATGTGCCTCGCGGTGCCGGCATGGACTCAAGTACCCTGAACATCGACAACGCTGCACAGCACCCACACCAACCGCTTGGCTGTGACGCCTGGTGGCCGATCCGCCGGGAAGTCCTCACCTCCTAACAAGGATTTTGGTTAGAAAGCGTACAGAACTGACAGGAGTGCCTGTCGGCTGCGGCAGGTACTATGTGGCATCGGACTGGACGCCCCGGAAGCTGAACGTGGAGGTGCAGATGCCGGATACGCTGGACCTAGAGTCCCTGCGCTCGCGGGGCCCGCAGCCCGGCGAGCAGCTGCAGCCCGAGGGCCCCACAGGTGGGAGTGCAAGGGAACAAACTCAAGAGACCTCAAACATGCTGTCGACCCAAGACATCTGCTGCAGCTAAAGAGCCATCGTAAGATAGAGACTGGCCGCTACCCCACTCTGCCTGATGTAGGCGAATTAGCCCTGGCCGCGTCAAATTACTGGCTTCAGGATGTCAACAACATATCTCATGCGCTGCAGACAGCACCAGCGGGGCGGCTGGCAGCGCAGCGCCAGGCGGCGGCCCTGCAGCAGCGCCGGCGGCCGTCGAGCCGGACCCGGTCATCGTGGCGCAGCTCATGAGCATGGGCTTTGGCGAGAATGGCAGCAAGCGTGCAGCGGTTGCCACACAGGTCGCTTTGCAACTAAGGACAATGCCCGCATGCCTGCAACAAGCACTGTTACCACCACCAAGCACATAACTGCTGCATGGCATGCCCAAGATTGAGTGGGACAAAGATGGGATGCACACCTTGCAGGAATTGTGTCGTCAACCGCCTTTGCTCGTGCGCAGAATGCTGGGGTGGAGACCAGCATGGAGTGGGTGTTCGCCCACATGGAGGACGCGGACTTCAACGACCCGCTGCCCAACCCTGAAGCAGCTGCAGCGGCGGCAGCTGAGGGCGGCGGCAACGGCGGCGGCGGCGGCAGCAGCAAGGCCGACCCAGAAGCCGTCGGACAGCTGTCAGCCATGGGCTTCACAGACGTCCAGGCGTCTGCGGCACTGCAGGTGGTTGCCACATTAGCCTGATCCCAGGCCGTGGGTAGCCGCTATGATCACACATGCTGTTGTCACATATCAAGCCCATGTGCTATCGGCCTGATGTCGTTGGGCACGTGACCTGCTCACAACATATGCTGCAACTGTGTTGTCGGCTCTGGGGTTGCCAGGATGACTGGCTTTGCCATAGATGTAATGATGCGTGCTAAATGCAGGCATGCGATGGGTCGCTGGAGCGAGCGGCGGACTGGCTCTTCAGCCACGCAGACAACCTGGATGCAGCCGTCGCCGAGGCGCAGTCTGCAGCAGCCACAGGCAGCGCACCCGCAGCAGGTAAGCTCTCTTCTGCTTCTCTGTGTGGTCTTGAAAGGAGTCGTATGACATACCAGCAAACCGACAGAGGCGCGGGCAGTTGACCGTCTTGAGGCATGAAGACGTACCACTGTGAAGTTTGTGGAGCTCTTTGCTTCGGCTCTGCAGGCGGGGCAGCGGGCGGCTCGGCACCCAAGCTGCTGGACGGCCCGGGCCGGTACAGCCTGCTGGGCTTCGTGAGCCACATGGGCGCCAGCACGGCGGCGGGGCACTATGTGGCGCACATCCGCAAGGGCGGCCGCTGGGTCATCTACAACGACGAGAAGGTACTCGTGCCTGTTGTGTGGTTCATGCACAGTCATTGAGGTTGCGGCCGAGGGTCTCGCTTGTACCGTGTCTGGCTGCTTTAAAGATGCAGAGGTGGCCTACTGACTGATGAATCGATTGGTATTGAATAGTACCCACATGTCCACCAACTGCAACTGTAGGTGGCTGAGAGTGCGCATCCGCCTCGCGACTTGGGCTACATGTATCTCTACAAAAGGGATGATGTTTTCTGAGTGATCTTACTGCATCGGTGCAGCTATGCCCGCTGCTGTCAGCAGCAGCATGTGTAGCGCTACTCTGTACATCGGAACTATCAGTAGCATGGTATGATCTCCTGTGACTATAGCATCACCGTACATGCATCACACAGGAATCAGCCGGACAGCATGCAGGAAGCCGTAAGAGCTTTGAGGACAAACATGCTCACGGCTATCAACATGCTCTGCACGGTCAAGCTGGAGTTTCCCTATCACCGCTCCAACCAAGACAATCACATTTGACTGACAAGTGACCATCCAGCCACTGCACAGATATTGTACATGATGATCCTTGCACCAGCACTTTGGTGAAGTATGCAGCTACCGCCGCAGCGTCTCAGCGAACACAGCCTGACACGCCAAAACTTCTGTACACGACATGCAGCTGTAGGGCTCCACCAAATCATGCTACCTCAGGCGGCTGTGTCAAATCGCCCTTCAGCGCTCTCTCAACGATGAGGTTGTCACCCTCCAAAAAGTCCTCTTTCAACATCCACACCTGCGCCAAGCACCCTTGTATGCTCAGTTCACACACCAGGTGACCATATGCAGAAGGTGCAGGGACACGCCTACTTGTCAAGGGATGATGACCACAACCAACCCAGATGGACGTCAGCACAACGGACCGTACTGTTCACACACGACCGCAGAGCTGCGTCAGATCACACTGCCTCGGGCGGCTGCGGGAACACACCCTGCCGCGCCTCCGCAATGATGTGGTTTGCTTGCTGCCCAAAGTCCCTGTTCGCCAGCCACTCCTGCACGCGCAACACTTCAAGAACTGTTTCCATAGCTTGCCAAGCCACCACAGCATCACCGACGAACTCAGGCACGAAAGGGTTGCTGCCATATAGACAACCGCACTGCAGCAGGATCGGGGAATCCACCCGGCAGAGAAGGCACCCAGAATGCGCTTGCCACTGGAGGCATCAGGCCACACCATGAATCCAAGCTGCTCAAGTCGGGCTCCGCAGCTACAACAGCGCCAGGCGCGCACCATGTACTTAGCGTCCACAGCGGTGACCTGTGCAAGTGCAAAGCCCTTGTGCTTGCCAAAGGCGAAGGCCGCCTGGCCGTCCAGCCACTGGAACCGGCGCTCGGGGTCCAGGTACTTGACCTGAGGAAAGTTTCCAGACTAGAGTGGGCCCGAGCATATGAATGCTTCATTGCAGTCATACTGATGGATATACTAGGCGGAGCGAAGCTGCCGACTCTTCAGTGCAGCCAGGCCCTGCTGTAGCTCACGGCGTGGCAATGACCACTGAACATGAACTGCCCAGGGTGAGCTCAGCAGCGGGGTTGCCACGTGCAACAGCGGTGCTAGCTCTGGAGCCTGAAGCACCTTGGGAGGCGCGCTGCACAGCTCTTGCAGCGCCGGCACAGTGTTGGCCAATGCTGGGTAATACCGCAACTGGCCCAACAGCACCTGCGAGTGGGAACAGACTGTGGAACCGGCTGCATTGTGGAGCACCTATCAACGCATGAGCCTCGCAATGGTTACCGATCTCGTCCACATCGCCTATCCGCACGTAAGCACTGAAAAATTCACCTGCAGCGTCGCAGTGGCATCCGCGAGGGCTGTGTGCGCATCCCGCATGTCAGCACCTGCACGGGCGCACACTCTCGTTCCAACAGACTGCACACCCGTGGGACCACATGACCATGCGGGACAGTAGGATTGTTTAGGGACATGTGCTGTGCTTGATGAGAGCGGCTGCACAGGCGACATCCTGCACGGATTGGCTAATTGGCAAACGCACCGCAGAAGTGGCGGTGGGCGGACGCCAGCTTGAAGTTGTGGCTGCGCTTCCACACCACATAGGCATCGATCACCCGCGCCCCAGCTGGCGGAAACTGCATACAAGCACGGTCCCCAGATTGCGTCAGGCTGTAGAGGCTCACCCTTTCCAGCGCGTAGTGGCAATACTGAGGGTCTCGGCAATGCCAAACCCTGGTCCCTGCCCAGGTGGGGTTCTGGGCCTGACACTGCGCGACCTGCTCCATGCATCGACTGGTAGCACTGCCTGATGCACTACGCGAGCCAGGTGTGGCAATCACCTGAAACTGACAATGGTGCTCGGCGCTGTTTGCTGCGCCGCCGCTGCTCCTGGCGGCCGCCGCCCTTGCGAACTCCGCGGCCAGCAGCGGCACATCGAAGCGCAGCGCATTGTAGCCCAGGATGTCGGCGCCCTCGAAGTGACGGTGGATCTCCGCAGCCACCTCCGCAAAGCACGGCTTGCCTGCAGCAGCACACAGCACTGAGCATTCCTGCGCGTCTCCTGTGCATCACACCCACAAGCTGAGCAGTAGAACAACTCTCTGCCTCCTGAGGCCGCCTCAATGCAGGCTGCAACAACATGTGTGAGCAGGTCCTGCTATTGTCTGGCATGTGCCCACCTTTGACGTGGGCATCGGTGATGCGATGGGTGGCAGCCGCAGCTGGTGGCATGGGCACTCCAGGGTTCAGCAGGTGGCGCAGCGTGCAGGTCGCTCCATCGGGCTCTACGCGCACCTGGCAGTGCCATCAGGTTAGTGTTCAAGGTACCAAGTGTGCTCACCCTGAGTTCTTGTTCATATGCACACCTCTCATCCTCAGTTGCTCGACTATACATCCAGGTCACACGTTCCATTTTCTCGTACACATACATCAAGTCTTCTGCCATCGGCATCTTGAAAAATTTGCCAGTTTGGCTTGCTCCATGATACCATCGTACCGCGGCAAACTCGACTATGCGGTCCCGCTTGGTGTCCAGGCCTGTGGTCTCCAGGTCGAACGCCACCAGGGGCCGTACCAGCTTCAAACGACCTGCACGTATAGTCACCTTTGCGTTGATGCAAGTGGTTGTTGCGGACATAGCGTGTCGCAAGATGATCAGGACATCAGGTATGGCATGCCGCCCTGGCCCCCGCAGTCTGCCCACTCAGGTCTGTGTAGTGTGCAGACGCCCGGCTGGAGGCTGCAGCTGGTGCGGCGGTGCGGCGAACAGCTTCGCGATGTGGCTGCGTTGCAACAGCCGTGGGTCTGTTCGCCTGCACAGGGGTGCTTGTTGCGCTGTCATCGCACTCATGTGCAGCCTGATGCAGTACTGCCGTGGCCGTGCTGCATCTGCTGTCGGCTGTGCCAGAGTTCCGAGCTGTGCCGTCGAGTTTTGCTGCTGCTGCAGAGTTGCCGACGGGGAGCAATGGCTGCTCATTACTGCAGCAGAGCAACAATCATGGTCAGATACACACCCCATTCACATGCAGGCACAGCACTCGAGAACTTGCACAGGCGATGTTGACCTGGGCACTGATCACCGCTTGCATGAATCTGTAGAAATCTGTCTTGAGATTGTTAGCGGGTCAAGATGTATGCATGCAGCGCGGTATGCAGCCAGCATCTCCTGCGCCCTTGCCCGCACAGCAAGATGAGCCTTTGTACCAGGCCTCGCACATGCCACTCTTGAGAGCACTCTCTGGGTCTCCTGACATGCTGCGTGCAACGGCTTGCGAAGATCGTCAATGCGACGCTGCACGAGGTCCAGATCGAAGTCAGCTTCCTCGATGCAATGTTGATGCACAGGGAGGGTGCTGCAGTGATACCGCATGGTCACGCTTGTGATAGTGACTGATGCACACTAAGCGAATGGATTGTGCTGTGTGAAGGCTGTGGAATGGCCTCGGAGATGGCCCATGCTGCGCCGTGCTGTCCAAGAGTGCTTTGAGATTCCCGGGAGATTCCCGGGCTGCATCTCCACATGGCAGGACATGGGTGGTGTGGCTGGTGGTTGCCCGCTTCAACGGCAGCTATTTCATGCCCATGGTGGACCCGCAATATCGGCAATGGGGCGTCTTGCTTTACTGCAAGCTGCTGCCTCAATACGACAAACTGGGTGTCTAGCTATTAGTAACATAGCGGTACAGGGTGTCTCATTGATAACAGGCCAGGTGCAGATCTCCATACGACAGCTCTCCCTCACATTAACATTCACCGTCAGACAGGTTCTATATCTTAACCTCACGATCGAGCACGGCACCATGCAATGCTCTCTTGAATCACTCCTTTCAACATTCAACATAAGAGTTGAAACCTGAGCTACCATAGCTAGGTTGACACCACACTTTGCTAGAGTTATCTATTGCCAGAGCCGCCCGTGCACCGCCGCACTGACCATGGTGCACAGCTCGACTGACAGCACAACATCGATGTCGTCCATCAAACCCTAACCAACTCAAGGCGTTGGTGAAATGAAGAAACCAAAGCGACGCTGCCGTTCGGAAACCTGTGATGTTCTCAACCACCCGTCATGCGGCATTGTCCTGAGAGGAGACGAAGATGATAGTTCCGCATATGTAAGAGGACCCAGAGTTGACTGGTACAGTTGCTCGAGCACAGCGTGCCAGGAGTGGCAACGCTGCTGCCGGATCTCACGTTCCATGTTTGGGCTGAGAGTAGTTTGAAACTATTGACTGGCTCCAGTTCCGGCTGCTGGCGGGAGGGGTGGCTCCTGCAGCTGCGCCGGCTCCTGCTGGCCCACGAACGGGTTGTCGGCTGCGCTGTGTGGCATCCCATCCACTCCGCCACTGCCCGCCGTGCCGCTGCCCGCCGTGCCGCTGCTGTCGTCCGCAGGCAGCGGCTGCTGCGGCGGCTTCGACGGCACCGCGCCAGCCGCGACCGACCGCAGAGACGCGCTCGCCACTGAGCTGAAGGACCGGGAGCTGGCTGTGACGAGGCCGGGCGTCGCGGCCTGCAGCCGCTCCACAATCTCCGCCGCATCTGGCCGCTGCGACACCTGCACTTGCCGTCGAATGCAGATCAGCGAGCGCCCGACATGCCACGAGCCTAACTGCGCCCCCTCATCAAGGTGTTCCATGCAATAGCACCATACGCTTGAGCACGCTTCAGAGCAGGCGCGGATGCTGGGCACCCACATCTATGTTGATGCAGTCCTCCAGCAGCTGCTGGATCTCGGGCGGCGCCTCATCATCGCGCACTTCCCGCAGGTGCCCCCGCACCGGCGGCTGCTTGGTGATGATCTCCCACAGCACGACGCCAAAGCTGCAGCAGCGGTTGACAAGAGCTTTGCTGGAGCAGCAAAAGGCAACTTGTGGCACACTGGAGGTGTGGCCAGTTCGATTACACTCTGGAGCTGTGCATGGCTCGGTGACATGGACCACGGGCAGCAACCGTGCTGCTGCAGAGCTGGCCACACCTATATGAGTCCACCTTCGGGCTGCACTTCCCACCCATGAGCAGCTCCGGCGCCGCATAGCTGCAGCCCCCAGAACCGTACAACTCAACCACCACACGACGCATCTGGGACACAGATGTGACAGTGTCACCGGCATTACCTACACAGGCATTGCACAGGCAGGGGCTCCCCTCACCTGAAAGTGCCAGTCGCGCTGCCTGCTGAGAAGTAGTCGGCCGTGATTGCCAGACCCACGTCCGCGATCTTGGCGACGCCCTCTCGTGTCAGCAGCACGTTGCTGGTTTTGATGTCCCTGCACGAGGACGGAATGCGTGTGCGGGATCTCAGAGGAGGGTTCTTGGTATTCTTCTGTCGTTCGTGATCAATTTGCAAAACGATGGTGCACCAATGGCAGATGCAGGTTTAGATGCAGTGCAGCTTTCCCCATGCAGCTTGCTGCACCTGTGGATGACGCCTGAGGAGTGCAGGAAGTGCAGGCCCCTGGCAACATCTAAGGCCACCTGCGCACACCCACAAGCATGTCTCAAAACCTGACGAGGTTGCAGTCCTGAGTTTTCCAATCTCGTAATGATCTCCAAACGGCTCCCCTCAGCGTTAGCCATGCCAAAGAATGGTACCTGTGCCCCGCGCTTCTCCCATGCGTACTCCTCCTGGTTCTGCCACAACGCCTTCCTCAAATCACCGCCCTCCATGAGCTCCATGACCTGCGGCAGGGCACCAGATGGTGGTTGCTGCACCGCAACATATGAAGCAGCCACCCCTGATGCGCAGTCGAATGAGAGCTGCCGGCATACCGTCAGCCCCAGACATGTCGACTGTGTCAGGGGAGGGGAGCGAGGCCTGTCATGCTGTGCAGCATGCGATGGTGGTGACTGTGCTCGGCAACAGCCGTCCACGCCAGCAAAGAGAGGCTGTGTGGACCCCGCGCACCAGCATGGGTGCGGACTCGTCCAGGCAGAAGCCGTAAAACTGCACCACGTTGCGGTTGAAGCTCACGCGCTTCAGGATGCTGATCTCCTTCTTCTGCGGCAGGGCCACGGGCGGCTTTGTCAGGACCATCCACATAGGGTGACCGCGTAATGCGATGCGCTCTGCTGCTGACAGCTGGCCGTGCATCAGGGGCAAGGCTTATGTCTCACCAGCGCAGACAGCAGCATTTCGTCCGCAAAGCAGGTCAGCTGCTTGATCGCCACATCGTGGTGGCCCCGCCAGAGGCCTCTGTACACCTGCGCACATGGTCCAGCCAACCCCCTGATCTCATTGCTGTGCAAGAACGGCTCACTGGTCTCATGCACAACCTGTGCCAGATCAGCAGCAGCTGGACGCAGCAGGCACCGCTCACCCTGCCGAAGTTCCCGGCGCCGAGCACCCAGGCCCGGCCGTCGGGGTGGTGGCAGATTTCCACGTCTGCCGGCGAGATGGCGATGGACCCCGCTGATGACGGCGTGTCGCTGGCGCTGCGCACGGACGGCTGGTAGCCGCCGCTGCTGCCAGTCTTGGCAGTCTTCGACAAACTGCAGCATGAGCAGCCGCATGAGGTCACCGTTGCTTGATGACATGCGGGCACCGCTGCATGTTGTTTTCGTGCAGCAACAGGATGCAGCATCCTCGAGCGGCCTGCAACAGCACTGCTCAGCGGGCTGCCACCACTACACACGGCTCAGCATGCTGACAGCAGAGTGCTGACCTGCTAGTGCTGCCGTTGCTGCCGTCCGGCCTGTGCCGGTGCACAGGCTTAGGCGGCATGACACCGAGCTTGCTGTCTGCCTCCCGCTGCCGACGCTTCCGCAGCCGCAGGAACATGAAAGCCGCCAGCGCCGCCAGCAGGGCGACTGCTGCGAGAGACCCGACCACGATGCCGGCGATGGCCCCGCCGCTGAGGCCCCCGCCGCTGCTTCCTGCTGCCTGGCCATTCACGACGGTCGAGCCCGATGCTGTGGCAGGCTCCGTGCTGATAACCGCGAAGGGCTGCCCCTGGAGCCGCGTGTACACCGTGGCGTTCCTGAAACTGACGGCCATGGCGTATCCCGCTGCAGCTGTGAACGCCCTGATGCCGGGCGCAATCGTGCGCCACATCTGCGTCGCTGTCTGGTTTTTGCTGGGGATGAGCTCCGTCCATACATCGATCGAGAACCTGTCCGCAGGCGTCTGCAGCAGCCGGCGTGTCCCGTTCCTAGCATTTTCGGCAGCTCGCCAGTTTGACACATTGCTGAGGGCGATCGGCACATTCGCCACCCTGGATGACGTCATAATAGCATCCAGGAGCAAGGCCTGCTTGTCAAAGGTGAACGGCAGCAGGTTCCGCCCTGACACCTGGATATGATTCAGGATGTCGGTCGTGTCAGCTGTTGTAGCATTCAATGGCAGCGTGGAGTTGCTGAGTTGCCGCAGCTTGCGGGTCCACAACAGGAAGATCCGCACGTCGTAGCCCAACCCGGCATACAGCTGCTCGGATTGCGACGTGACCACGAATAGGCTGTCCGCTGTGAAGAAGGATGCGGGGCCCTCCACGTTTGTCGCGTAGCTGCGCAGCGCAAACTCCACACAGGTGTAGTTCTCCAGACCTGGCGTCTCGGAGGGGTGCGCCGTGAAATTCACAAAGCGGACCGCGGCGCCGACCGGCCCAAACGTCTGGTTCTGCACAATGTAGCCCGCCTTGTCGACGCCCAGGCGGTCCGAAATCAGCTTGGGGCCGCAGTACAGCTCCACGCCATCGTTGATCAGCTGGAATGCGGGAGGCAGCGGGTAGTTCTTGATGGTCAGGGCGGACTGCCCGGTCGTGACGCCGTCTGCGGAGGCGTTCTGCGCCGCCGCCGGCGCCGCGAGTGCTGCGGCAGCAAGGGCGAGCAGCACGGCGGCCGCTCGTCTGCCGCTTGGCTCCCACGGTGCGAACATGGCCGCTGCTGTCAGCGCAGCAGGGGCGTACAACGCAGAACCGGCCGCGCAACCCTCGCTAGCTCAGGCCTGTCTGCAAAGCACAGTGCCAAGGTCAGCACCAGCCGTGGCCGTGGCGCTCAAGCTGCGTGCCAAGGGCAGTGCTGCAGCGGATAGCACACCCTGATCGTGGCCTACCCAGCCTGAGCTCGGCACCTAGTCACGGATCGGGACTGCATGCATGCAGGTGGTGAGGCCCCTCTTGAGGCCTATCTTGCATCATCTCAAAGCCACACGGCCCACGGCGGCGGCGCCGTGCTGAGCATCGCGCCACGAGAGGCAGTCTACCTACCACAAGGTCTGATCATTGCTAGGTGGCTGCACGGATCTTGAATGTAGTGCCAGGCTGCCAGCCAGGACGAACCGCGGCCCGCCTGTCGACCAGGCCCAGCAACAGCACTGCACGCAGCTTTGCGCTTCTTCTCAGTTGCCAGACATGCTCAGCCGCTACTGCAAAAGCTCAGCTCACCTAGACCGCACCACGTCAGGGTCCCAGTGGAAGAACTGGGGCAGGAGAACCGGCGGTCGGCGCGCAGCCGGGAAGGCACTCGCTGGCCAACCAGAAGCGCCGGCAGGCCATCGCCGGAGGTACCGCAAGTCCTTCACGAGGTGCGGAGTTCAACTGCGTCAACAAGATTTCATCCGCGCAAGTTCCAGCCTTTTGCCCGTACCAAGGGGAGTGAAAGCTTTCACCCCTTGGCCCGTACTTTCTGCTGGTACGCTGCAGGGTGGGCAGTCCGCAAGCCGCCCGTGGGCGGATATATTCAAATTACATACTTGAACCCACCAGCCACCACGAGCGGCAGCTTCCACATATCCACAAGCAGCAGATGGTCAGATGCTGAGATGCACAGTACGGAACTTGGCATCGCAGCGGCCATTGGACTCACCCCCAAAATATACAATAAACGGCCTGGCTACAAACAATGTTTATGATTGATGTGACGACAACCGTGGGTTCAGCCAGTGTGCCATTGCCACACCAGCTGGACAAACAGTGCGCCAACGTCAGCGCATGCCTTGACTGACCCTACCACGTTGATATTCCGCACTCGGTGCTGTCAGTTCGTACATTGACTCCCGTGCCAACGGCCGAGGGAGGCACCAAACTGAAAGTCACCATGCCAATCAGGGAGTGATTGGAGTTCCAATCATCCCGCCATGCGGCAATGTCTGAACGGTGTCTACCGTGCTCCTCAAACTTTGTTCGCTGCACACAACACAACGAAGGGGGTTGCATTGTCAGATCGCAGCATGGCGGCTGTCGGGCACACCCCGCACGATCATGAAGAGAACCATCGCTACAGAGGACCAGTGCTGCCGTTCTGTGTGCTTTAATGCTGCGCTGGTCTCATCCATCAGCTAGCTCCAGTCTGAGCTGCTGGCGGCAGGTCTGGATCTTGCTGTGGCAGGTCGTCCTGTGCTGCAAAGAAGTGTTGGACTGCGCTGATCGAAGGCTGATGGACCTCGCTGCTGCCTGCCGCTTTGCTGCTGACGTCGTCAGCACCAAGCGGCTGCAACAACGGCTTGAGTGGCACGGCGCCAGCAGCAACTGATGCGGACGTCCCGGCGCCGAGTGAACGGGAGCTGGCCGCGGCAAGCCCGGGCGTCGAGGCCTGCAGCCTCTCCACGATCTCTGCTGCATCTGGCCGCTGCGAAACCTGAGGATGCAATGGGAACCTTGTGAGCGAGCAAGTCAGGAGCTCCCACGGCGTTGCTTCAGTATTGCCCTCACTCACGGGTGAAGAGCGTACTGGAGGCAGCAACAGATCAGCTGGCGCATATACGTCAGAGGCCTGAGTACTCACATCTACGTTGATGCAGTCCTCCAGCAGCTGCTGGATCTCGGGCGGCGCCTCGTCATCGCGCACCTCCCGCATGTGGCCCCGCACCGGCGGCTGCTTGGTGATGATCTCCCACAATACCACTCCAAAGCTGCAGCGGCAGCAGACAGCAGTATAGCGCTCGCGCTCGAGCACTCGATGGCCTTTGCCATATGCTGGGGGGCAGTAAGCAGTACGAGCATGCGCTATGCCGGGATTTGTCACACGCAGCAGGGACGTCATCGACTTGCTGATGAAGCGCACCTGTAAGAGTCCACCTTCGGGCTGCACTTGCCACCCAGAAGGAGCTCCGGCGCTGCATAGCTGCGCGATTGAGGGAAGCGTGCGGCAGCTCAGCAAGCAAGCGGTGTTGACTAGGCACAGCGACAGTCTGCCGGCAGATGATGCCTGCGCATCCCAGCCTGACATCACATCATAGTTCGTGTGCCAAGCTGAGGCTGCGACCATGAGGGTCCTTACCTGAAGGTGCCGGTCGCGCTGCCTGCCGAGAAGTAGTCGGCTGTGATCGCCAGGCCCACATCCGCAATCTTGGCGGTGCCATCACGTGTCAACAGCACATTGCTGGTTTTGATGTCCCTGCATGGGTACCATATAGCGACACGACAATGAGCCATTCGTCTCAGCTAGGAGAACAAGGCACTATGTGCAGACAGTAGCGGTGCTGTGAAAGCAGGGTGTCGTGCAGCGCAAGATGTGTGGTACACCACACCTGTGAATGACGCCGGATGAGTGCAGGAAGTGCAGGCCCCTTGCAACATCTAGCGCCACCTGCAGATGACCACAATGCTCAACGCTGCTGCAGGCTGGGAAGGTGGTGTGCTGAGTGTGCTCATGAAACGGCTTCGCGGCTGATGTTGCAGTCTGTAACCAATGGCACCTGCGCCCCACGGTGCTCCCATGCGTATTCCTCCTGGTTCTGCCACAGCGCCTTCCTGAGGTCACCGCCCTCCATGAGCTCCATAACCTGCGGAAGGCAGCACACAAGCGCCATCGGGCTGCACGTGATGCGGATGATTGGGGGCAGGACAGCCCAGCTCCGCTGCAGCAGGCACATGTTGGCAGCGGGCACTCCTGGAAGACAGGGAAAAAGGGCGAGGTATCTGACAGCTGGGCTAGCTGAGCATGAGATACCAGATTGCAGCATTGCTAACCTACCACACTGTTGTCCACTGGACAAATGCACTGTGCACACTGTCCGCACCAGCATGGGTGCCGACTTCTCCAGGCAGAAGCCGTAGAACTGCACCACGTTGCGGTTGAAGCTCACACGCTTCAGGATGTTGATCTCCTTGCGCTGCAGCAGGGGCACAGCAAGCCTCGTATCACAGTCGCTGCAATGATGCGACACATGCTCATCGCCCCAGCTGGTACCAGAACTTGAAGGGGTCAGGATATGGCGTTGCAGCCCCACCAGGGCGGACAATAGCATATCGTCTGCGACACAAGTGAGTTGCTTGATTGCCACATCGTGGTGGCCACGCCAGAGGCCTCTATACACCTACGCACCAAAGGCACACCTCACGTTTTAGAGATGATTAGGGATAACGTGCCCCAAGACAGATGCCATGTGCTGCGGCACACAACAGTTGACTTCGCAAAGCTCACCTTCCCAAAGTTTCCAGCGCCGAGGACCCAGGCACGGCCGTCGGGGTGTACGCAGATCTCCACATCTTCCGGTGCAATGGCGATGGACCCCGCTGACGATGAGATGTCGCTGGCGCTGCAGAAGTGGGTACAAAAGTGCATGAGCATACATTATGCAGTCAGTAGGTGGGGCGTCCTGACTGATCAGAGGTCGCTGGTCTGCCTGTATAACCTGCGCTGCCAATTACAGAGGCGAATGACCTATCAAGGTGGCAGCACAGCACCTGGGGCGCAGCTTTCTTACAGTCATGGTCCTGACCTGCTGGCGCTGCCATTGCTGCCGTCCGGCCTTTGCCGGCGCAGAGGCTTCGAAGTGATGCCTTTGAGCTTGCTGTCCACCACCTCCTGCTGCCGACGCCTCCGCAGCCGTAGATAGCCAAACGTCGCCAACGCCACCATCATGACTATGGCAGCAATGGAACCAGCCACGATGCCGGCTACAGCCCCGCCGCTGAGGCCCCCGCTGCTGCTGCTTCCTGCAGCTTGCCCCTGTACGATGATTGAGCCTGGCGCGGTGGCCGGCTCTGTGCTTATGGCAGCCAGCGGCTGCCCCTTGAGCCGGGTGTAAACCGTGGCATTCCGCAGCTTGACGGCCATGGGAAAACCCGCTGCCGCCGTGAACGCCCTGATGCCCGGTGCAATCTGAGGCCACATCTGCCATGGCAACGACACCCCATCATCACACCTACCACATACGCAAGGCTTGGAAGTAACGCTTTGCTGCTGTCGAACATCAACCTTTGCAGGCCACTATGTGCCAACCTGTGTTGCCGTCAGGTTTCTGTTTGGGATGAGCTCAGTCCAGACCACGACTGAGAACTGGTCCATGGACGCTTGCAGGAGGCGGCGTGTTCCATTTCTGACAGCTGCGGCGGCTCGCCAGTCGGTGATATTGGTAAGGCCAATGGGCACGTTGGCCACCCTGCGGCAGCCATGGCAATGCTAATAAGTGACAAAAGCTGACGAGGGCAAGTACGTTGCCGAACTGCAAGAATGCTATATGCCAACAGCTGTGGGTGCTCGAGGATGTACCAGACCTGGATGACGTCATGATTGCATCAAGGAGCAGCACTTGCTTGTCGAAGGTGAACGGCAGCAACCCTGGTCCGGACACCTGCGCAGTGCGGTGCATCTGTCAGACCCCTGGGACACCTGCTGAAGGTGTCACATTCCTGTGCAGCATGAGACGTCTTGATCAGAGGCCATTCATACAACCTGACCTGCAGGCGGCTATAGAAGTCAGTGGTGTCGGCTGTTGTAGCGTTGGCAGCAAGCGTCGAATTGCCGAAGGGGTTCGGCACTCTCCCCGTCCACAGCAGGAAGGACCGCAGGTTGAATCCCAACTGCAGGCACCAGTTTCACGTGCCCCAGTGAGTGGCCAACAACAAGTCGCACATCTGAAGTGACTGCTTATTCAACTGCTGAGTTGCAGCAGCATGTTTTGGTCTGATTGTCTTGTCTGATGTCCGTTACCTGAGCGTAGGACCTCTCAATCTGTGACTGGACGACAAACAGGCTGTCTGCCGTGAAGAAGGATGCGGGGCCCACTGCATTTGTCGCGTAGGCCCGCATCGCAAATTCCACACAGGTGTACTTCTGGAGACCTGCAGAACAGGGGTGCGGTGTTGGACAGCGCTCACTTCCTTCGATGTGGCTGCTGAAAGGCGCGGTCAAGCTTGAGCACCGTATCGTGATCTGGCACAGCATCGCCACTCAGCAGGGTCGTGCACTCACTTGGTGTCACGGCGGGGTGCGCCGTGTAGTTCTCAAAGCGGAGGGCAGCGCCAACAGCCGCAAACGTCTGGTTCTGCGCCAACAGGCCCGCCTCACCACCGATGGCGGCGCGGGCGGAGATGGCGTCGGGGCCGCAGAGCATTTCCACCCCAAAGCCGTGAAGCCTGGCATGATGGGGCTCAGCAAATGACCGAGGGGCGTCCGTGGATGGCAGCCAAGCAGTCAAGAGCACAAAACATCAGCTTACTTCCATGCCGGAGGCAGGGGGTAGTTCTTGATGGTGAGGCCGGCTTGACCGGTGGTGATGCCGCCAGCGGTGGCGTTCTGCGCTGCCACAGGGGCTGCCAGCGTGGCGGCTGCGAGGGTGAGCAGCATGACGGCTGCAGGCTGGCCCCTGTGCTTGCCTGACTCGCCCATGGCTGTCGGTGCCGCTGTGCTGGGGGTCCTCAACGTGGTGTCACCCGCCAGGTGCGCCCTGGCCCGGCCCTGCTCATGGTGAAAGAAAAGGCTGGCTTGAGTGGCCAGTACGGTTGTGATGCCCATGTTGCACCCGCATCTGCTGCAGCGTCTAGCAGGCCGTGTGCTTGCCCGCGTGCAGCTGTGGATCAGCGATGGCGTTGGATGCACCACCGTTAGATCTGGGCGTCTGTTGCCTCATTCTGCTGCAGGTCAAGCCCGACTCCATACAAGACCGCACGGCGACCGATGATGCGATCTTGGGGCAGACGCCAGTCTGCTGCCTGGGTTTGCTCGAGGATCGAGGTGATCGATGGCACGTGGCTACAGAGACGCAGGGCCTACCGCAACAAGAGCGAGGGAGCTGCGGTGGGCTTTGGGCGTTCAATGGCATCTGATCGTGATCGTACCGGTCACTGCAGCAGCGCTGGCCGCCAGGAGCGCCGGCGACGCGGTTCGAGGCACCCACGTCAGGGCCCAGATGCTCTAATTGGGGCATACGCAACCCTGCTGCGCTGTTGTGCATGTGGAGCTTGGCCCACTAGCTCTCGACGTTGCCGCAGGCCCATGAACCGTGACTGTGCGCAAGCATGGGGCCAGTGCAATTGCATGACAACACTTCTGCCCAACGAGAGTCTAGGCTCACGCGCCTGTGCCCGTACACTGCGCTGGCATTTTGCAACTGCCCAAGGGGTATAAAGGTATGGCAACTCTGGACCTGCCTGCCCAAGGAGAATGGCTATTCCCTCAACCTCTTGAATGTACAACACACACCTGAGGCAAGGTCAGCGGTAGTCAGGAGCTGCCAGCAAACTCGAGGAGCGCCTGGCAAACATCAAGTCAGGGTTGTGGTGTGGTGGCACGCTGCACAGTGCCCAGAAAGGGTGCAACGCACATTGCACACATGCACTTGCCACTTTGAGGTAGGGCAGCTCAGCACTTTCCTCATGCGTCACTAACAATGATGACGCCCGTGCTTGCCTGGACCAGTTTGCTGCGCAGTGCATGCTGATCATGATTATCACTAAGACATGGCGCAATCTTAGCTGACCATGCTGTTCTGGGCTGGCAGCCTGGCACATACATGCCACCCCTCACCAGCAAGGAAAATCTGTAGTGACTGCCCAACCGCTTGATTGGCGGAGAAAAGAAATCACCTCGAAATGACCTGCCGATCGGGGTGTCACGAAGTCTCTGACCACGCACCCGTCATATGGAGTTGTCTGCATCCAACTTCAGGTGTGCCGCCTCACACTTTCACAAGAAGTGCAACCTTGTGACCTCCATCACGGCTGCCCTCAACTACGTACACTCTTCGTTGACTGTAAGCGAACAGCGCTGCTGCAGGAATAAATGATGATGCTGTCTGACCACGAGGGTCGGGTGCTGGTGCAAATGGTCTGGACATCATCTGGACCCGGTGCCACTTGCTGGTGGCAGCGGCTGCTCATGTACCTGCGGCTGCTGTGCGTCGTCCTGTGCTGCAAAGAAGTTCTGGACCGCGCTGATCGCTGGCTGATGCGCGTCGCCGCTGTCAGTCGCGCCGCTGCTGCCATCTGCACCAAGCGGCTGCAGCAGCGGCTTGAACGGTACGGCGCCAGCCGCGACCGACGCAGACGTCATGGAGCCGAGTGACCGGGAGCTGGCTGCCGCGAGCCCGGGCGTCGACGCCACCAGGCGGTCCACAATCTCTGCTGCATCTGGCCGCTGCGACACATCTGTGTTTATGCAGTCCTCCAGCAGCCGCTGGATCTCAGGGGGCGCCTCATCATCCCGCACCTCCCGCAGGTGGCCCCGTATCGGCGGCTGCTTGGTGATGATCTCCCACAGCACCACGCCAAAGCTGTACGAGTCCACCTTCGGGCTGCACTTGCCACCCATGAGGAGCTCTGGTGCGGCATAGCTGAAGGTGCCGGTCGCGCTGCCTGCTGAGAAGTAGTCGGCTGTGATCGCCAGGCCCACATCAGCAATCTTGGCAGTGCCCTCATGCGACAGCAGCACGTTGCTGGTTTTGATGTCCCTGTGGATGACGCCTGAGCAGTGCAGGAAGTGCAGACCCCGCGCAACATCTAACGCCACCTTTGCTCCCCGGTTCTTCCAGGCGTACTCCTCTTGGTTCTGCCACAGCGCCTTTCTGAGGTCACCACCCTCCATGAGCTCCATGACCAGCATGGGTGCTGACTTCTCCAGGCAGAAGCCGTAGAACTGCACCACGTTCCGGTTGAAGCTCACGCGCTTCATGATGTTGATCTCCTTGCGCAGTGCAGCCAGCAGCATGTCGTCTGCGAAGCAGGTCAGCTGCTTGATTGCCACATCATGGTGCCCCCGCCACAGGCCCTTGTACACCTTCCCAAAGTTTCCGGCGCCGAGCACCCAGGCACGGCCGTCAGGATGGACGCAGATCTCCACATCGGCTGGTGAGATGGCGACCGATCCGGCTGACGACAGGGAATCGGCAATGCTGCTGGTGCTGCCGCTGCTGCCATTTGGCCCGTGCCAGTGCCCAGCCTTCGGCGAAGCGGCCCCAAGCTTGCTTGCTGCTGCCTCCTGCTGCCGGCGCGTCCGCAGGCGCAGGACCCCGAATGCCGCCAGCGCCGCCAGCATGCACAGTGCAGCAACGGCTCCCACCACGATGCCGGCAATGGCCCCGCTGCTGAGGCTCCCGCCGCTGCTGCTGTCTGCGGCCTGGCGCTGCACAGTGGTCGACCCTGCGGCCGTGGCTGGCTCTGTCGTGATGGCCGCCAGCGGCTGCCCCCTGAGCCGCGTGTAGACTGTGGCGTTCCGGAGCGTGACAGCCATGGGGAACCCTGCTGCTGTGGTGAACGCCCGGATGCCTGACGCAATCTGGGGCCACATCTGCGTTGCTGTCAGGTTTCTGCTTGGGACGAGCTCTGTCCACATGTCAACCGGGAACCTGTTCGCAGGCGCCTGCAACAGTCGGCGTGTGCCATTCCTGACATTCGCGGCAGCTCGCCAGTCTGACACATTGGCGAGGCCAATGGGCACATTGGCCACCCTGGATGAAGTCAAGGTGGCATCGATGAGCAAAGCCTGCTTGTCGAAGGTGAACGGCAGCAGATTGGGACCAGCGACCTGAATGCGGCTGAGCATGTCCGTTGTGTCAACCGTTGTAGCATTGACTACTGTCTGCGATGCGTTCAAGAAGTTGTTGAAGGGCAGCTTGCGCGTCCACAATGTGAAGATGCGAACATCAAAGCCCAGCTGGGCATAAAACTTCTCGGACTGTGAGGTGACCAGGAACAGGGCGTCTGCGGAGGAGAATGATGCGGCAGGTCCCTCCGGGTTGTTCGCGTAGCTCCGCACCACATACTCTATGCAGGTGTAGTTCTCCAGACCTGGCGTCACGGAGGGGTGCGCCGTGAAGTTCACAAAGCGCAGCGCAGCGCCCACCGGCCCGAATGTCTGAGTCTGCACCGTGTAGCCTGCCTTTTCGAGGGCCAAGCGCTCTGAGATCACCTTTGCGCCGCAGTAGAGCATCATCCCATCGCCATGAAGCTTGAAGGACGGATCTAGAGGATAGGCTGCGAGAGACAGAGCGGACTGTCCAGTCGTGACGCCGCCAGCTGTGGTGTTCTGTGCTGCTGCCGGCGCTGCGCACGCGGCGGCGGCAAGGTACAGCGCCAAGACGGCGGCTCGTCTGCCATTGCGTCCGTGCTGCGCCTCCATGCCCTCCTCTGTCAGGGTGGCAGGGGCGTACAGGGTGGTGCTGTCCTCACGACCCTCCAAGCCTCCAGGCCTGTCGTCCTACCTAGACTTTGGCGTGTCTTCGCGCTCACGCAAGCTGCTTCTCCGCTCAGGCCGCTGACGTCCCGTCAGGGTCCCAGTCGACCGGTTGGGGCAGGCACAAAGGCAGCCTACGTGCGGCAAGCAAGGCTGTTGCCGCTGTCAGCTGTGCAGCAGAGGGTCTTTGAGGCCATCAGCGCAGGGATTGACCTGTACTACACCAACGGCAAGCACAGCCACGTCGGACCGCGTCGCTGATGTTCTGCCTCGGACGTCGGCTCTCGTCCGAGATCTCTGCCCGTGCTACATGCTGGTACAACACAGGGCGGTGGCAGCAAACGGCTGCCCTTGAGCACGGGGTTGGGTGCCGAGCACAGCCAGCTTGCAATTGGCTGCTGCAACCCTGCAATGCCGCTGAATCCGACACAATCAGTGCATGCATGCAGCTCTCGACCATCAACGCCTCTGCACTGATCTCGACGGGTGCTGCCCTGTTGTCCAGCCGTAGTGCGCTGACTCCCTGCATTGCTGCGGCGCAGTGTATGCAAAACATGTAGGTCAAACCTGGTGCCAACACAAGTCTAGATACAAGCGGCACAACTCCGGTCATCCGTGCTTGCGATGGCGTCGCCAGAGAATGCCGAGGAACAGGCGATGGAGTTGGAGGCGCTTGAGGCGATCCTTGCGGATGATCTGCAGGGTGCGCTGTGGTTGCAGGTCGTGCTGTTCGATGTTTGCTGCACACCAGATCTCATTACTGCTGCTGAGAGCCCAGATAACCAGCCCCTCCTGGTTGGCGGCGGATTTGGGCGGTAGCGCGCCTGACACCTTCACATGGCATGACGCAGAGTTCGATGGCACACGGCCAGAAGGCTGGGACGCAGACGCAGTCATCCGCACAGTGGCCATACGCCCAGCGGAGGACGCTGCTGCGCCATCAGGAGAGCTGGCATGTGAGGGAGCAGCTCTGAGTCAGCGCCGGCGCTGCACTGCATGGTCACCTGGCCTCATGCACCAGCCTGCCTGCAATTCTGTGATCCGGTTCACGACACGCGCCTCCGTATGCAGTGCTGGCCGAGCTGCTGTGGGCGCACACGCCCAACTACCCTGACGAGCCGCCGCTCGTCAAAGCACGCAGGTGCAGCACCATGCTGGGGCATTGCCGCGTGCAGTCCTGACTATCCTTGTGGCCGACTCCAGTTGTGCAGTCACACGGCATCACAGCTCGCCACACTGATGCCAGGGACAGCAGAGCGTGCACATGAACGGGTGGAGGCATCAAGCTGCATGTGTGCTAAATGGCCTGGGCTTGATCATGTCTGCAGCGAGAGGGGCCTCAGCGATGCGGACGTCGCGCAGCTGCAGGCGGCAGTGGACGCTGCAGTGGAGGAGAACCTGGGCATGGCAATGATCTACGGGTTGGTGACAGCAGCGCAGGAGTGGCTCACAGACAAGGTGCGACCCACCGCTTGAACAGGCTGCCCCGGCCCCTTGCTTTCCAATTCATTTTCGCTGGCATCGTCAGCCCCGTCCTCTGGCAGCACCTGAAGGAGCTAGCATGTGATAGGTGACAACCTCGCTGCCCCTGAAGGGGTTCACATGCGACCGTCAACACCTTGCAGGCAGCGCAGATGGCGGAGCCGGCGCCACTGGACCCGGCAGCCGTCAGGAAGGCGGCGGAGGAGGCGGAGGAGCGGCGGCTGGCGGAGATCCGCAGCCATGGCACCCCCGTCACCCCGGCCACCTTCGCGCCCTGGAAGGAGCGCTTCTACGCGGAGCTCAAGGCGGCGCGGGCCAGGTGCTCGGAGCGTGTTCGTGGTGCAACGAGCTCGCCACATGAGCAAATGCGTAGGAGTCCGGAGGTCCATGCCCCCAGCAGCTTGAGTCGGTGGATGGTGCCCGCCTTGCTGTTGTTGGAGCCTGTGCCGTCTCCATTCTGCAGAGCCAACTAGAAAGGTAGTCTTCCTGGTGCAGGGCGCAGCAGGCAGGGGAGAACGGCAAGCTCACCGGCAAGCAGTACTTCCTGCAGATGGACGGGCGGATACGGGAGGAGGCGCGGGCTGCTCAACATTGCAGCATTGTGTTGGTCACACATAATTCATGTCTCGTGATGCCACCACAGAGCAGGCTCTGACAGACTTCTTGGCTTTCGGCTGTTCAGGGTGAGGACCAGGAGGCAGTGGATGTCAACGACGAGGACATCGACTTCAGCGACGAGGGTGTGTGCCCCAGCAGCGTGCACAGATAGCATTTTTGATGCACTTCGCATCAGGCGTTGCAGACGCACACAGTGGGGTCACCCCTGAGCAATCATCTGACGTCTGTGCATCGTGTGCAGACGACGAGGACGATGAAGATGTGCTTGACGAGCTCGAGGCAGAGCTGGCAGCCCAGGGCTGACATTAGGACCAGGATGTTGGTGCAGCTTGAATGAGCTGAGATCAATAACCATGGTGTAACAGGGCCCATCATCATTGACGCAACATCAAACCAACGAGAGGTACAGCTGCACAAAAGCAACGGCTGGAAAGCAGGATGATCGCCCTCCCTCGAGGCTACTGCGTGTTCCATAGCAGCTTATCATGGAATGGCAATGGTGCAGATCCTTCGTGACCTAGCAACATGCACGCATCAAAACAACCAACCCCCTAGCTGTTTTTGCTGGTTGCTGCCCACTGCTCAGCTGCCGTGTGGTGACTGGCATCTGCTCCCTCGCATGCTGCTGTACGTCCCTGCCAGGCACGCCACCGTCAGCTAGTAGAGCAGCCAGTGCACACCCTGCCAGCCCCGTCCACATCACTGGTTGAACATGACTTGGAAGCTACCCGGACGCTCGACGAAGTGCAGACCCTGCTCCTGCAGGTACTGCTTGACCATGGGCCGGATGCGCGCCTCGCCATTCTCCGAGTGCAGCCCCTTCCCTGTGATGATCTTCACCATTGCTGCACAGACGATGGAGACACCGAGTCAGTGTCCGAGGCAAAGCAAGCTTGAGGAGAGCAGCAAGCTGTGTTGCAGCCAGCTGTCAGCCCGTCAACAGCTGATGCCTTGCACATTGCTAGCTTGCACAGATTGCTTGATCATCGCTGAGGCTTGTACTGATGAGTCTTGACAATACTCACGCTTGTGCCTGTACTTGATGTAGGGCCCCAGCAGGTCGACCAGCATGTCGAATGCCTCGGCCACCTTCTGGCCGTGCAGATCGATCCTCTCCGTTGGCATGTTGAGATCCAGGTTCCTGCAGAGAGCAGCAGACGTACCGATTAAGCTTGCGGCGCCACCTGGTGCAAGTGCAGAGGTGATGTGGGTGTGCTGTGAGGACAGTGGGTGTCTCCGATGGCAACCTAGGCATATGCAGTGCACGCAGGACGCTGCCAGACGATGTGCTGCGCATACGCAGGCCAGAGCCTGGCCAAGGCCACCCTGCCGTTGGGCCGTGTGGCAACCTTGCAACCCCATTCCAGCCCTGAACCCGGCTCACTTGGCGCGGAACATGGCGCGCGAGGCCTCCTCCTGCTTCTGGTGCGCCAGCTCCTTGAGAGCATCCGCCCGCCCCAGCAGCTCCCTGGCCTCTGCGGCACGCCCCTTGCGGTACGCCGTCGCGGCGGCGTCCATCGTCTGCCGCCGCTGCTCCCACACCGCCTCCTCGGGGCCCCGCAGCTCCTGTTCAGCGAGGCATGACAGCAGTTCAGGATGCGCCACAGATGGCCAGATCACTGCAGGTCCCTGTTGGAGTTAAGCTGGCTGGATGGACACTGTTCAGAAGAAGGGCTGCAAACATTCAGGAAGTGGCGGCTATGGATGCAGACGCCGCTGAGCATTCGCATGAGACGCACAGCCACTGCAGCTGTCGGCAGCTGTCGGTGTGTGATCACACACCTTCCACAGCCGGTCCTGGGCAGACTGGCCATCGTAGTACGGGGTGTGATGTGCGGCCTGTGGGCGGGGCGGCGGTGGCGGCGGCGGTGGCTGTACATGCCTTGTCAGCATGTACGGGGACGCAGGCTGGCGGCCAATGACAGTGCCTGCGTGCAGAAGCTGACAGTCACAACACGATCTATGCACTGGAACTCAGGATCCCGGCAAGCTCAAGGAAAGCAGTAGACGACCAGTATCAATTCGAGAACATGTACGATAACCAGAAAACAGCACTTGCAGTGCACGGACGCACTGAGTGGGGAAGGTGTGCGCGGCGGCTGCAGCACGATGTCGCCGCCCGCCTCCAGGGCGGCAATGGCTGCCAGGTCCTCTGGCGACGCTGCAGGGGACGGCTTCGCCTCCTTCTGTGACACATCCTGCAGAAGCAGGGCCTTGTGTATCAGTTGATGTGGAGTGAGCGAGTGCTGTTGCCTTCGACAGTGCAGCAAGGCTTTGTAGTGACATGTCAGCCCCGCGCTCATGTGGGTATTGCAGACGAGACCAAATCAAGGTCAGGGTCAGCACACCAGGACACCTCCATTCAGACCGAGACGCCAACAAGGGGCCACACGTTGGCAGCAAGAGCACCTGCAGGCCCATCGCCATTGCAAAGTCGGCCGCCTGCTGGTCCGCCTCTGCCTGCTCGATCGCCCGCTGCTCCTCCGCCGCCACGCGCTTTGCAACCTCGAAGTCCGCCTGCTTGGCCTTGGCCTTGGCCTGCACAGCAGCTCACATGAGGTTGCTGCCGGACAGTGTTTTACAGCATGCATGCACCCTCGTGCAGATACATCCAGCAGCCTTAGTTGGCAGCAGGGCGCGGTGACCCCACCTTGCAAGCTGATGGATGCAAAGACCTGGGTAGGATTACCTCTACACCGCAGTGGGATGTCTCACCTCGGAGACGTGCAGGTCCAGGACGGCCACGGCGGCGCTCAGATTGCCAGCCTGCGCGGCGAGCGCTGCGCTGCACTCCTCGGCCGGCAGCTCCGGGAACTCCAGCACCAGGCGCGCCAGCTTCTGGCCGTCGTCCATGTCGACCTGCGCATGTGGGGGTTAGAGTCTCTGAGTGTGACCGTTGGGCGTGATGGGCATGCACCAGGTATCCTGCAGCAGCAGCAGCAGCAGCAGCAGCATAGGACGAGCAGCAACTGCACAATATGAACCCCAACGCGCAGCCCAATGGCAGGTTCCGCACCCTGGCGGGCGCGGCGCTGAGCTCCTGCGCCTCCTGCATCGCCTGCGCCATGGCGTGCGCCTGCTCCTCGTCCTTCAGCTCCAGCAGCTTGGCAGTGGCGGCGTTGGCGTCGCCGTCGCACCCCGCCAGGATGTCGCTGACCAGGGGGTTGCCGGGAAAGCAGGTGGTCAGGAACGCAAGCGCGTCCTCCCTGCACCCACAGGCAAGAGATCTGTCAGCAAGCTGCCCGGCAGTGGGCAAGCACAGCAGGTGAAGCAGAATGTCAACTCCAGAGCAAAAAATTTGGAGCACCATGACAATCTACATAGAAACATAGCATGTGAAAAATATGCAACATGAAGCAGCAGGTGGAAAACTGCTCACGCATTGTCCCACGCGCCGCTGCTTGACAGCGAGGAGGTCTCAGACTTGTCAAGCGATGGCTCCCGGGAAGCCCCATCGCAGGACGTGCCGTTCTGGCTGCGGCTGCGGGCGCGGCCGCGTGCGGCTTGCAGGGTGTCGCAGCCGCGCTTGCCGCCGCTGCTGCCGCTGAGGCTGTACATTGACTCAGCGGCGGATGGCGCGCGGCGCTTGCCGTGCGGGCCGCACGCCTCTGGCCATGGGTCACCAGTTGACCCAAAGCCATTGCCGGTGACGACACCATCAGCAGCAATCAGTTCGTTGGGGCTGACAGCACCCACAACTGGATCAACAGGTGCGACGGGCTGCAGAGCAAGCTGCTGCAGCGCAGGCTCACAAACAGCACCATCACTGTGTCCACACACAGGCGCAGACACCCTGCACAGGGCTTGGTTGCCATCCCACGAGCTGACCCCAATGCCCTTCTGGTGATCATCCAGCCCACATGTGTTCGTGTCGTGTACTTGATTCTGTTGCTGTCCATTGTCCTGGACATGTGACGCTTCCCCTCCGATGATATCCAGCAGCATCTGCTCCATTGACACATCATCGCTGTCTTCTGCATCAGCAGCGCTGAGCCCTGAGCCCAGCCGCGGCGACGCTGCAGCTGAGTTCACTGCGGCTGGGTTGTATGGCCACAGCTGGGGTGACCCCTGCACTGCAGGTGCATAATTGCCAGCTGTGTGGGGCATGGGCCCGGTGGTTTCCGAGTCGCTGCAGCTGTCGTCGCTGCCGCTGTTGACCATCTGCAGCAACTCCTCCAGCGGGGTGTCGTCTGCTGATGTGTCAGCAGGCGGCAGCTGCGGCGGAGGCGATTGCGAGACCGGCATGCCGCCCTGCCACGCTGGCCACCACGCATGCTGGCCGCACACCAGCTGCTTCGGCTTTGTGAGTCTCGGGGACAGCAGCGGCAGCGGCGGCTGACTGGGCACTCGCCGCTGCAGCGGCACAGGCGACGGAGGCCTTGGGGACGGCTTGAAATTGAGATGGCTGCTGCCATTGCCGCTCTGCGCCACAGTGTCCAGCGAGGCTGTGAAAGGCCGTGCATCCTCGGTGGGCAGCAGCGCGCCCATAAGCTGGGATGGGTGGATGTCAATCTTGTGGCTGGCGCCCTCGCCAGAGTCGCTCGTCATCTCCAGCAACACGTCGACCGCCCTCTCCGAGCCAACCTGATCCAGCACGCTCTCAACAGTCCCGCGGCCGAGCTGCGGGAAGCAGTCCTGCAGCTCCTGCACCCGGCTAATGGCCATGCTCATGCCTGTGAACCGTCGCTGACTTCTGCTGCGCAGGCTGTGTCAGCTAGTCGGTGCTTGCGCTCTATGAGGCTGCGGAGCTCATTCTGTATGAGGATGGTATTCCATTTGAACCGCTTACGCGCAGCGCCACATGGTGGCTCGGTTGCCACGCCCTCGACAACATCATGGCAAGTCAGGTGACAATGTGTGCTGGCACCTGCAAGCTGTTGTCTGCTGCCAGGTGGTTGTTAGTCCGAAGGCGTACCAAGGCGTCCTCGTCGGCGGATCGCAGATTCTAGTGACGAGATTCCCTCCTGACAAGAACCTGTCCCAAGGTGGTGCTACTAGCGCTCTGCATGTCGGCACCAGTCCTGCCCAATAATACTGATCACTTGTTCCGGTGCCGCTTGCCACCACCGCCGCGGCCACTGTGGCGCCCGCCGCCACCACCTCGCCCCGCGCCCCCGCCGCTGCCGCCACCCCCTGCAGCCACTTCACATGTTCACTCGTTCCAGCATACTCTCCTGTTGCCAACGGCCGCATGCTCTCCTGCTGCTGTCTGATCCTGCCCAGCTCACTAGGGTATAGGCAAAGGCACACGGCAGCAGCCCCCACCTGCGGGGGCGCCCTTTCGGGCGGCAAAGGCCGGCATGTTAGCCAGGGCCGCGGCCTCGCGCCCCTCGGCGCGGCCCCCGCGGTCCGGCACCGCCCCGATCAGCACGCTCTTGACGCTGGCGCGCGCGCAGCCGCCCGTGCCGCTGGTCACCTTTGCGCCCATCGCCGCCAGGTCCGCTGCAAGGTGGCGTTACATGGTACCAGGTTGCAGTCGTGAAGTTGGTGGCCGTGGAATGTCAGCTGGCTTGCCAGTATCCACACTCGGCTATCACTCGCAGTCAGACTGGGCATGTGGGTCAACATCGACAAAGTGCTGCTAGCATCGTCTCCTGAACTCTGTCAAGGCGACCCACCCTGTCGGAAGGTGAAGATGCTGTTCACGGAGATGCTTGGCTCGGCGGCCATTGCCGCCTCGCCTCGCGCCGCCGCCTCTGCAGCCTGCTGCTCGGTGCCCTGCTCCTTGAGGCGCTTCGACCAAAGAAACGACTGCAGCGTCACCTACATCATGGAGATAAATATTTGGATAAGTAAATTTACCAGTGAATACAATCAGGGACAGCTGGCAGGGCAGCGCCGATGAAGATGAGCAGTAGCAGGGATGCAGCGCACATGCACACACACCCCACCTTGACTCGCTCTGTCAACATGTGCCGCCGCAGCATGTGCTCTGCTCGCAACCCGGCATCAATCTCGCTGAGCTGCTGCAGCTGCACGATGGCACACAGGGCCACGTCAGGTAAGGCAGCACATGCAAGTTACGCACTGCCACATAGGCAGATGCCATTCTTGGCATTGCAGGCACACCTGGGACTCTGTCAAGGACTCGCGTGAAAGCAGCGGCTGCTGATAGCTGTCGGGCAGCTGCGCCAGCAGAGCATCTGCCTTGGCACATATGTCGGCGACTATGTCATCCCCGCTGCGGCCGTCAGTCGGCACCTGCAGCGCCTCCGCCAAGGCGTGCAGCTGCGCCGACACCGCCGCCGCCTCACCTGCTCAGCAGACTGCGCTGCTTGATGGGCTGCATAGTGAAGAAGGCTTCGCAGCTGAACATCATACAGTGTGGCAAGGGCCCTGCAGGTGTTTTGAAACCTGTGTGTTACAACATGCATCTCGTCCAGTCGTGCGTCTTCATTGCCATATACATAGATGAAAGGAGCATTCCCAGGAGCTGTGCAGCAGGAGGGCCGAAACCCGCACCATCTATGTCCATCTCCTGCTCCGCCTGCGCAGCGGCGCCATCGGCCGCGAGCGCTGCGAGCTCCGCGGTGGGCGGCTGCTTCCTCTTGGCTGCAGCTGCCAGCATGCGCGCTGCCTGCAGGTAGCCCACCAGCTCCTCCACCACCTGCAATGCTCAATAACACGAGGCCCATTGAGATGCGGGTCGGAGCATAGTGTTCTCCGAGGTCACGTGCTATGCTATGCAAGAGATCCTGCCATGATCTACACGATCAGCCCTGCAGCTGGGGGCAGCAGCACAGGGTGGCACCTCTATGCGCTGGGTGGCCGTGCTGCTGGGGTCGACTGCGCGCGCCAGCTGCAGCAGCGCGGTGTCCAGGCGGCCGTCTTTGGCGGCGTCATCGCCGCCAGCCGCACGCTGCACGGCGGAGACTGCGCCCTGCGCAGCGACAGCAATGAACGAATGAACAATGCACAATCCGTCCCATGCGTGTGCATGGTGGGCTTGGAGAGCTGAAAGTGATTGTTGCCTCCGCTGTGCTGGTGCAATGCCGACGGCTCCCACCTCCAGCGTCTCCTTGCTGTCGGGCGGCGGCGCAGCAGCTGACACGGCCAGCACAGCCGCCGCCAGCTGCGTGCACGCGGCGCGGAATGGCGCCCGCGCCTCCTCTCCCAGCAGGTCCGCCTCCGCCAGGTCCTGCTTGAAGCTGCGCACAGCAGGAAGCCAACTGTGTGATGGCAACCAGTAGCAGCACTGGCAGCTGTATCAGCGAGAAAGTCGACAGCGGAGCCATGAGCTGCATGTACATGCTTCAGGCAGCTGCTGGCCTCGGTGCAGCCGCAGCGGCATGCGCACCCGCTGTCATCCAGACGATCCAGGACCTCGGCAGCGTAGGCCTCTGTGTATGTGTTGCCATGGTGTGATGCGGCCATTGTGCTTTGGGATCTCCAATGAATGCACACTGCAATGACGGTTGAGGTGTGCGACACACAGCCTGATCAATGCAGGCCAATGGGCCTGATCTCCAGGTGGAGTGCAGCAGATGGTCTTTGCCAACTATCCTGTGATAGGTTCGCTCGCAGAAAGCGTTGAAACGTCACTGTGACAATCATGATCACTGCTGAGCAGCTGGGGGGTGCCAGCTTGGTAGTCACCTTCCGGAAAACATGCACTGCTGTCTTGCCAGCGTAGCGATCACTTCCAGATCTCACCCTCCTGCGCAGCGCTGCATCTGATCCGCAATCGCATGCTGTGATCAGCGATGCAGGCGGGCTTGCACGCGGTGCACTCCCACAGCACTCCTTCATTTGCTCACCCCAAGGGTGCCTGCCATTGGCCCGTAGATCTGAGCATCCGCCAACGCTGCCGCATCGTAGCACCCCGGAGAGGCTTGTGTATACAACGGCGACCTTCAGCCAGCTTAGAAGGGCAGTCTTCACACCACCAGCGCCCTCAGATTGCCAGGAGCGCCATTCACAGGCTGCCAGCAGATGCCAGCTCGCTAGACCAGCTCGTCACGTGCTTCAACGGCCCGGAACTGCCGGATCTTGGCAGCAGCGGCGGCCGCAACAAGCCGCTGCCAACGCAGAAGGATGCGATCGTGGAGGGTCCCGGCGAGGGGTTTGGCACCGCCGTTGCAGAGCGGGACGATGATGACAGCCCCCTCAAGGGCTCTAGAGACCTGGACTACCTCGCGGTGAGCAGCGTGTCAACTGCGACATGAAGCAGTGAACGTTTGGAAAATGGCTGGCGTGCGTCAGCAAGATCCATGCCGCAAGAACTCACATTTGCAACAGACTCCAGATCCGCACCGTCTGGAGTTCACGTCGATACGTGCACCATATGCAGGAGCTCATCGCCATGCAGCAGAACGGGCCAAAGGAGATCGGCTTCTTTGGCACGCGCAACATGGGGTGGATGCACCAGCAGCTCATCGAGGTTCTCAGCTACGCCATGGTGCTGACGGTGAGGGGTTTACGCTCTTGGGGTTGTTGAACAAGTATGGCATGATGCACGATGCATGATGACTTTCACTGATCAGCTCGTCAGCCCGACGCTGAGATCGATGACACTCAAGTGGGCAAGCTCTGAAGCGCTCGCTCACTGTTGCCTCCATGTGGACACGGGTCAGCCGATGCAGGTGCCACGGCAGTGCATCAGCAGCCGCGAGGGTTGACAACCAACACATGCCGGCTGCGCAGGGCAACCACATATACACATCGGGAGCCACAGGCACCAATGCGGCAGTCATCCGGGGGGCGCTGCGGGCGGAGAAGCCCGACCTGCTGACGGTGGTGCTGCCCCAGTCGCTGAGCATGCAGCCACCGGAGAGCCAGGAGCTTCTTGCAGAGGTGGCCACACTCCCCCGCACCTGCCTCAGTGCTGCGACGGTTTGTGTGGTCCAGCTTCATGTGAGAATGCATCACAGTGGCCGCTCATATGAGGAACCTTACACGGTGCATGTTGTTATGAAGGTGAAGAATGTCGTCTCGAAGCCAGAGGCGGACCACCTGACGCTCTTGGAGGCCAGCAGGTCTGTCCCGCTTGGCCACCAGCCTGAACTGCATAGTCAACCTGCAGTGCACCAGTGCCATGCACCTTTGCTGTTCTCTGACTGCCCTCTGAGATGTGCATGCAATTGGCGCGCTGCAGGATCTGCAATCAGGACATCGTGTCAAGGGTGAAGCAGGTCATCTGCTTTGCGTTCCATGACAGCCGGCTACTGCTAGAGACGTGTCGAGAGGCTTCTGAGCAGCGGAGGGTGGTAGCGCTTTTCTACTTGGACTGAGGAGGCGTCGCAGGCGGGTCGGCAGTCATGGCAAACAGGCTTTGCGCAGCCCTTGAAATCGATGCTCAGGCTTGCAGGGCATGAGTGACAGGCCTGTAGGCAGGACAGGCAGCATTCGGCCAATATGTGCTGCAAGCGTCAGCGGATATTGAACTGCCGACTGACCATTTTGCACCACGAGTAGGTACTGCAGCAGATGCTGCTCTGCGCACCGTTTTAAGGGGGAATGAATGAGTGCACTCTTGCAAACCACAATGTCAACCAAGCAACTAAAAAGACGACCATACCCGCCACGACCAACTTGTTCTTCAGCTACACTGCCCCCGGTCACGCTGACTCTTATTTGATGGCGCACGCTACGCTATCGCATGACTCGCCGGGGTGCTGCCTTGTCGCCCTGCAAGCGCTGCGCGATCCAGTCGAGGCCTTCCCGCAGCCCCTCGCCTGTGGTGGCGCATGTGGCCTGCATGTGCCAGTCCACCTGCGGCACAGGAATGCAGATGTCAACAGCAAGGCGCTCCAACCTGAGGTGCATTGGGTACTTTTTCATACACCAGAGATGCAAGCCATCGGGAGCATCAGGGCGCACTCACGATGGTAGTGCACAGGCAGGTGCTCCTGCATGGCGTTGCCGCCAGCGCACCTTGACGTCTGTGAGCGCGAGCGCCGTGGTGAGCTCGCTGGCGGTCATCGCGTCGCGCAGGTCCTTCTTGTTGGCCAGCACCAGGATGGGCACCTCCGCCAGGTGCTCGTGGCCTGCCATGCACAGTGCACATCGACTGACCACTTTCCATCAACGGGACTGGTGGCAAGCTGGCAATTGGATGGTGATGTGCACATCTGAAGGGCGTGCTATCGAGTCTCTACAACTGCACGGGAGATTGCAGCAGTTACCTAGGAGACTCGTGAGCTCCTTCCTGGCGATACCCACACGGCCACGGTCTGTGCTGTCCACCACCTGCACGCCAGCCGCACATCCACCATCAGGCACGCGATGTTGTCCGCTCGTGTGCGTCCGAATGTGTCTGCCAGCGCTTACTTTCGAGGACAACAACCACATCCTCACCAGGATGATGCAGTCTGTCTGCTGGTAGTACGTGGCCCATGAGGGCCGCAGATTCGCCTGCCCTCCCAGGTCCCAAACCTGCCAACCGCACATGGTGGCATCAGGGCAGCCCTGACAGTGCTGACCCAAGATGCGCAGCTGATAGCGGTCGTCACTGCCTCCTCCAATGTGCAAAGCATGCGTGGGTTCAGCCCTGCCGCAAGCTTGATGCGCGGTGTTTCAGCTTGCAGAAGTGCACGGCGCATGCCATGGCTCACCTCGAAGGTCAGCTTCCCGTGCTTGACCTGCTCGACGTTGCTGCCGACCGTGGGGTGCGTGATGATGTTCTGCCCCAGGTGCAGCTGGTACAGCACCGTCGTCTTCCCGGCGTTGTCCAGCCCTGCAGTGCCGCGCGAACAGCGCCTGTCAGACGCGCACAGGCAGAGGACTCTGACATGCACGCCTCCCTCCCCCACTGCAAATACGGAGCAGCAGCAGCATGCCGTAGGCCTAACGTCAGCGTAATTCACACAGCATGGTGCAAGCAGGGAGTTGCTGCTGCACGCACCAACCATCACAATTTTCAGCTCCTTGCTGGCAAACAGCGCAGTCCATAGCGAGCTGAAGATTTGTCCCATGCGCTGATGCTTATGCCACCAGGGTGTTTCGGGAGGTTTACTTCTTGCTGGCAGGGTCCTGAAGGCTGAAGGACATTACTCGCATCTCACTTGAATCAGCTGGGGTCCTGCATGCATTGGCGTACGAGGCGTGCTATACACACTGGATTCCTCGTAGGTGAGCACCTTCGTCAACGTTTGCGCAAACACAAGATGGCGCAAGCGTGCAATATTGATACACCAATTGCATTAGGAGATGCTCCTCAGCTGCCCTGCATCGATGTGTTGCTGCATTTACCGGCGGATTGTGTCAAGATGCAACCCCATTCATTGCACGTTGCAACATATGATACACAACGAAGCTGCCTTGTGACTGAATACATGCTTGTGAGTCAAATAGCTGCGGCGTTTGTGCCCACCATGGCATCCACAGCCTGAGGCGCCTCACCCACATCTACCGTTCACATCTCAGGCCAAGCATCACCCTAGATCAGCAATGGTGTGCTGTAGGCTTTTGATTTGCTTGTCATGGTGCAACACTGTGCAGCCAGATATTGGAGGACGTGCTGGGACTTTGCGACACCACACAGGCTGCCGCGGCGCTCAGCGGCGGTCGCGGTCGCGGCTGCGGTCATCCCACCGATCCTGCCGATTCTGCTTGTCCCTGTCCTGCAGGCACACACGCAGCACAGCTGTACGATCATCAACCATCAACTCAAGATCAACTGCTGCACTCGTGTCACACGTGGGTGCTCTTGTCCCGCCAACATGCATATGCATATGCATATGCGATCCAGTGTCTCAGTGGTGTGAGGGTGACATGCCCATGTCATTGCTCATTGATGCTGCTGGCACCTGGTCAGCGCGCCACTGCGCAAAGCGGCTGCCGCTGCCCGACTGCAGCTGCTGCTGCAGCTGCTTGGAATGCTGCGTGGGGTCCTGCAGCAAGAAACCCTACAGCTGCTCAGCACTCCAAATGCCACACAGCAGTGGAGTTTGCAGATGACTGGTGGAAAACTGAACCTGGCGTCACGCACCAACCATATGTGCTAGACGCCAGACCAAAAGCATGGTGTGGCATGCAGCACCTTGGGGATGGGGTTGCCACGGGAGTCCGTTACGGGGTTGCCCTGGCTGTCCAGCAGCGGCTCAATGTCCTGCAAGGGTATGGATGACAGGATGCTGTCTTGAGCCCGTGGGTGCAAGCATGTCAGAGTTTGTACACAGCATGTCTGGCCCTGACCCTGCACTGATTTCAGACCTGCGGTGGTGCACAATTGCGAGGCAGAACTTGCATTGTTCGCAGCTGAGGTACGATGCACATTCTGCGGGTGCTGCTCACCACGATGTCGACTTCGTCGGGCAGCACGGGCACGGGGACGGCCACGATGGCGTCGACGGCGCCCTGCAGGTCGTCGCTCAGCGCGTGGTGGTGGTAGTGGTGGATGCGGCTGCAGGTCACCAGATCAGCAGTCTCAGCATGCACCCGCTGGGAGCAGGTGGGTGTTGGCGGTGCACCCTGATGGAGCACACTCATTCGAGCTGAGGGTGCAGTGAACAGGAGGCGTATGCTGTGCCATTGCATAGCCAGGTGTGGCGTACTGGCTGCGGAAGCCGCGCTCCACAGCAGTGCCCAGGATGATGGCACCTGATGCAGGCAAAGGTGGCAACACTGAGAGCTGGGGAACTCACTGGTCACTCATGGCACGCTCCAGCGCAGCTCCAAGAGCCACCGCTCCTGGACGCAGCGACCATGTGCACCGTTTGACAACATGTCTGAGTCCATGCCACCCGTAGGCACCGGCTTCCTACACAACCCCGACGCAGGAACATGGAAGACAGGAGGCAGTGGTTACCACTGAAGACGAACAGGCCCTGGCCCACGCGGCCGGCAAAGCCCTGGTAGATGCCATTGCCCGCCATGCTGCAGGCCGGTGGTAGATACTCGCCTTCGGTGGTCCCTCAACTGTCCTTGGGCAGCAGCAAGTGACGAAACGGCTGATGTGCCACACAAGCATGATCATGGAGCTGTTCTTGACATGCCAGGAAAGCTCCTGCCAATGGCAGGGGTATGCCGCTGCGCACACAGGCTGCAGCTTCTTAGCATGCAGCAACAAAGCGAGCAGCTGTGGGCACAATATCCAGGGCAGAGGTGCAGGTCAGTGAACGTCAGGCAGCAGGTTCATCGGCCTTTGGGCCTGCTGTGTCGTGGTCCTGGATGATGACGTGCAGCAGCCTGCCCTGGCGTGCCTGGCTGGCAGTCACAATATGTATGCACGGCAGTGGAATAATGTTTGGGGTGTGGATCTCGGGAGCCTGTGCTGGTGAGGGATCAGCAGGTGCCCTGCTGTCCTTCGGTATTGTGGCGGTATGTTCGGCGGAGATACCGGTAGTGCAATTGATTGCCCCAGGCAGGCCAAGTAGCATAGTGGCAGTGGCAGGAGGACGAAGCAGCGGGTCACCGGACATCTCGAAGTCCCTTCCAGCAAAACCATCAACAGACCAGATGTTTGGTATGAAAGCAAACAGATAGCGTGCGGAAACTGCATGGCAAAGTTCCCCCCAGAAGCCCTAAATGCTGCCCCATGTTGCTGAAGACCGGCCAACAAGCTGAGACAGGCGGGCGAGAGCATCTACCATGTCTTTGTGCCGATGCCGGTTGAATGCACTGCACCCATCCCGACCAGCCGCTGCGGGACTCAGGCAGCGGTGGGCTCTGCGTGCGGCAGCACCAGCGGCGCCGAGCCAACCACAAAGTCTGCCGGGTTGATCGCCACCGATTTGGTCGTGTTGTCCGTCTTGTAGATGCCCACCTGCAGGCGAGCAATCCAATGAGTGTCTGGCATGCAGACGTCCTGTACCATATATTTCTCAGAGGCCACAGAGCATGACCGTCCTGCAATAATGGTATGCGAGGTGTCAGATGCGCACTAGGCGGTCTGCCAGCTCGAACATGTTGTTCCGCAGGCTGATGATGATGAACTGGGCGTCGCGGGTGCGCTCCTTGATGTAGTGCGCCACAATCGACACGTTCTTGAAGTCTGCACCGCACATGTCACGCCAGGGCATCAGCGCTCTGGCGAGAATATCAGCAGAGCAAGGTGCCCGGTGGCAACACTGTAGGCTGCTGCTCAGTCATACTGAGCACCATGACTGACCATTGCGCCATCAGGAGTCTGGGACCGGGATCTTCAGAGAGCAGGGTGCACAAGGGTGCATAAGCAAGAAGTCAATCGAGTACGGGTCTCACCCAGCGCGGCGTCGATCTCGTCCATGACGTACAGCGGGGTGGGGCGGAAGTGGTGCAGCGCGAACACCAGCGACAGCGAGGACAGCGTCTTCTCGCCGCCCGACAGGTTGGCGATGTTCTTCCAGCTCTTCTTGGGCGGCCGCACGCTGAAGATGATGCCCTGCAGTGGTAGGTTGCTTTGGTCAAGGTATGACCAGCTCATTCAGAGACCAAAGTGCAGTCTGCCTGCCGCTTCCTCGTCAGGCGTGCCCTGGTTGGACCCAGAGCATTTGACAAGGATCCCCCAGACTGCCTCCGGCCTTGATAATGCTGTGCATGAGACGCAGCCTTGTAGTTCAGCAATCCAGCAGCAGGCCAGGCACATCGCCTCCGCAGACCATCCCCGCAATGACTTGCCATCCAGCAGGCAAATCACAGGGACAGGAGGTGGGGCCGCCCGCACCTCGGAGAAGGGGTCCAGGGAGTCGACCAGCTCCAGCTCGGCGTCGCCGCCCAGCGTGATCATCTGGTACATCTCCTTGAGCTTCAAGCTGATGGTGTTGAAGCCCGACATGAAGCGCTCCAGCCGCTCCTTCCGCATCGCCTCGTGGCCCCGCCGCACCTGTTTATTGGCAGTTGCAGATTGCAGAGTACAGTGGGTTGCAGGGAGAGCATCCGGTCAGACTCACCACCTGCAAGATGCCTGCCTGCAGCTGTGTCCTCAACGAAAGCTGCCCATGCCCCCGGCATGCTGCCAGCACTCGGCTCGGCTTGGAAGAATGCTGAGCCTCCTTGCCAATGACCTATCTGAAGCCGCATGCTGCACAAGGAGCGGGGGGCGCACCTCATCGCGCTCAGCGGTCGCCTTCTCCAGGTCCGCCAGCCGGGCGGCGTGCTCCACCACCGCCTCCTTGTGCTTCGAGATCGCGGTCTGGTCCGGCGCGGCCTGCGCGAGTGCAGCCAGGCAGGTTCAGATGTGGTGCCCAATAGTTGTGCCATTCATCAGAGCCCTGGTCCAGCCAGTCTTCGTCAGCTGTGGCCATCTCCGCTTCGACTGGCCGCAGCGGTGCATGGCAACGCTGATGTGTATGCTGAGCAGCAGCGATGCAGCGGCAACAAGGCAACATTGGCTTCGCTCAATTCACGGCCGATCATCACCTGGTCCAGCTCGTTGCTGAGGCGCAGGATGCGCGACGCCAGTGCATCCACATCCACCGCGTCCAGCTCCTCCTCGCTCATGTCTACAAAGGGGCTCGCCGCTGCATTGCAAATGAGGTGGCGTGTCAGCGCCAACTCCGGCATTGCATGGCACAGGCCGGTCTCCTGTGCACCTCAGCACTTTGCTCATGTCTCCAAGGTTTGGTGCCTTATGTGGCACGCAACGCTCGTGCAGGGGTGCAGTCAGATCCATGCAAATTTTGGCACCCGTGATCGACTGAAACTTGCATAGGCGTGGTAGCACGAGGTGCTCACTATCAGCCTCCATCTCGGCCTCGAACTTCTGGCGGCGCTTGGCCATGACGCTGTGGTTGTCCTTGATCTTGCGCGCCTCGGCGTTGCGGCTGGCCAGCTGCATCTGCATCCGCTCCGTGTGGTCCGCCCACGTCTTGTGGATGATGCGCAGCTGCGGGTGCAAACTCAGGGGCGTCAGCACGTGCGGCCAGCCCTGGAGCATGCTTCGCCTGTGGCAGGGCGGCATGCCCTTGCAGCGGCAGCCAGGGCCTCATCTGACGGGCAACGAGTCATGTGCAAGCGGCGGGACCGCCGTGTAGCAGCGCCGGACCGTGTGCTGCTACAGGAAGGTGTCACGCACCTTGGACTCCAGGTCGTCGAGCTCAGCCACAGCGGCGTCGCGAGCCTTCTTGCACGCCATGAGCTCCTCTGTGACTGCCTGTGATAGATGAAAGGCTCTCGTCAGTGATGATAACGTGTTCGAGTCAGTTGATGTGGACTCAGTTGGACTTGAGGGTGCCCAGTGCCAGCCACAGTCGTGCAACAGGCTCTCAGCCTGCTGTTGCAGCAATGGATGACACGCTGCCACAGGCACACACACTGCCTGGGCAGACTGAGACTGGTTTCTCACCTGCATGGCCTCCTGGTGCTCGAAAGACGCCGCCTTGGCCTCCTGGTGGCGGTCCAGGGCCTCCTCCTCCCGCTGCTCCAGGGCCTCCAGCTCGGCGGTCACCTTGTCCACATCGCGCCGCAGCTTGGCCGCCGACTTGTGCGCGGCGGCGACCGTCACGCCCTTGCGGGTGGCCTCCTCCTCTGCCGAGGCAATGTCCTGCAGCCAGCCGGCACGTAGATCAGCCTCAAGCTCAGCTGTGGCAGGCACCGATCTGTCAGCACTCCCACACAGGCGTGGGCATGCCGGGACACCCCTCAAAGCAACCGTGCAGGTCATTCCCTACCTGCTGCAGCGAGTCGACCAGCGCGCGCTGCTGCTGGAGCTGCTCGCCGCCGACGGCCTCCAGCGCCGCAGCAACCGCCTCCGCCTCGGCGTTCAGCCCCGCCATGTCGCGCTGCAGCTTGGCGATGGCCTTGTCCTCCGCCGCGACGGCCGCCTCAAGCGCCGCCAGCTGCGCCTTGTCCTCCTTCGACACCTGCACATGTCATGTCGACCGGCATCAGCATGTGTTCAGTGTGCCCCTTCGTGTGCTTCACAACCCGGCAGCGACTCGCAGGCTGGCTTGTTCGCACGGGACTTGTGCCTGGAAGCATGTTGTCAGGACCCGGCCTCCGACCCTGCCCGACACCGATGTGGACAGATCAGCAGGCGCACCTTGGCCTCCGCTTTCAGCGCGGGCAGGCGCCGCGCCAGGTCGGCGGCCGTGGCCTGGTGCGCCTCGGCGGCCATGGCCACCTTGCGCGCGGCC
The DNA here is from genome assembly GCA_032358165.1 of Diplosphaera chodatii. Taxonomy (NCBI): domain Eukaryota; kingdom Viridiplantae; phylum Chlorophyta; class Trebouxiophyceae; order Prasiolales; family Stichococcaceae; genus Diplosphaera; species Diplosphaera chodatii. The sequence continues at coordinate 542,215 of JAALGY010000030.1, forward strand.
GTCTCCAGCTGGGCGGCCTTCCTGCCGGCCTCCCGCACCACCTTGGCCGCCTGCGCGACCTCCGCCTGCGCCTCTGCCAGGTCCTGCAAGGCAACAAGAAGGGGTTGTTTGCCCAACCTGTGGTGCTGATGGTGCTGATTGACAATCCGGATGAAGGTACTGTCAGCAGCGTCTTTACAGATATCCTGGAGAATGTCGTCCTGGAGAATGATTACATCCCCAGTAGCAGCACATGGACCCATTGGCTTCAGCGGCTTCGCTGCGCCAGGCAGGCACCTTCTGCAGCTGCTGCAGGTCGCGCTCCAGGACGACGACGTCCTTGCCGTCGTCCGACGCCGCGGCCGCCGGCGCGCCGGAGCCCACCCGCATCTTGCCCCGCCGCGGCTTGCCGCCGCCGCCCGTCATGGTGCCCGACTCGCTGATCAGCTCGCCCTGGAGCAGTTGCAAAACATTCAGTGTGTTTCGAAGGGATCGACAATCTGGTGTCATGCGGCACACGGCAAATGCAGCTCGCTGGCAAGGCACAGCATGTCCTGCAGACACAGCAACAGGGTATGTTGTAAAGCGTAACTGGCATTCGGTGGGACATGCCCAGCACTGCTGACCTTCAGCGTGACGACCTTGCGTAGCTGGGAGCCGGGCGCGTAGGCAATCTCGGCGGCGTGGTCCATGTTGCGGGCGACCACCGTGTTGCCGAGCGCGTTGTAGAACGCCGGCCGCAGCTCCTCCTTGGTGTCCACCAGGTCGAACAGCCGCGGCGCATCTGCTGGGCAACATGGACTACTACCTAAGCTGGTTGCAACCAGTCATCACCCTTGCTGTATTGTGTTGACAATCACACCTGCACAGCCACCAGTGCGGATGGCAGCGACATGTATGCTCTAGTGACGGCACATATAGCTCAGCGACAGCAGCACCCACCCCGAGGCGTGGTGATGGCGCCCATCTTGCTGCCCCACCGCTCCTGCTGCTGCTTCAGGACGACGAAGGTTGCGACGCCCAGGCCCTTCTGCCGGATATAGTTCACGCATGCCTGCAACATCGTGGGCACAGGCATTTTAGCCAGCAGTGACGCACATTGAAAGCTGCAGGATATACGGCAGAGTCCATCACTACGACCGTAGCCCCAGCTGCCTCTCGACAGACTGACCTGCGCTGTGGGCATGCTGTCCACCACGATGTGGTCCAGCATGCCGCTGCAGGAGGAGACCGCGATGTCGTACTTCGCATCGATGCTGCCCAGGTCACCTGTTGCACAGCACACCAGACACTGAGCAGCAGCGACTGTCACAGGCATAAAGACATGCGGCAGGGCACAAGCTGATCAGTGTGCACAGCCAGGTGGGGGATGCTGGATGAGGCTGCACGCAGTGCACGTGACTCGACCACGAACTCCACGTTGACTAGCTCACCAAGACGGCCCCAAATCCTGCCCTCCAGCATACCGGTCCTGGCAGCGTGCGTCAGCGCCTGCATGATGTGCGACTGCGCCGCTGCGGAGCTGTCAGCCTGCGCGACACAGATCATCTTCAGCATCCTGCGCCACAGTGTGTGCGATCTGCCTGCAGCTTCTAGAGACAGAGGCCCACCAGGTGTCAGGGCCAGACCGAGATGACATGCAAAGGCTGTGGCAGGGCCTGAGTTCCTGCATCTGCTTTAGCCCAAACAGCCTGCATGGTCGAGCACCTGCTTGCGCTGCGCCAGCTGCCCCTGTGTGTCCCGCAGCTCGCCCTGCAGCTGCTGCACCCGCGCCTTGGCATCTGTCTCCCGCTGCTGCGCCGACTCAGCGGCAGCCCTGTAGCCAATCACCTCATAAGCGCGAGCTCGGCGAGACAGGCGATGGACCTTGCAGGTGGGAAAAAGGGATGCATTGCATCACACAGCGCCCACAGACAAAGGCCGCTGAAGTGGGGGCCTATGCAGTAGCATGGCTGGTGCGTGATGCAGTCGGGTCACGCACTGGGACTCGGCCTGCTGCGCGCCCAGTGACTTTGCCTCAGCCATGCACGCGTCGGCTGCCTCTGCCGCCTCAGCAGCGCCTGCTTCAGCATCCTGCATGACAAGCAGTATGCCTTCTGTTGCAAGCCCACGCCCGGCATCGTGATGTCGAACTGATGTCCACAGTGCCGTGCATGTTGCTGAAAGTGCGTTGTCCACAGGCTTGGGCGTGCAGACACTGCCCCAGCTGCCAGTCACCTCAAAGGCCTTGAGTGATGCTGCATGCTTCTGAGACAGCATGTCGCGCTCGGCGGCCGGCTCGCTCTGGCGCGCCTTGGCCTCGGCCACGGCCCGCTGGTGCGGCTGCAGCTTCTGGCTGATGTCCTGGTTATTGGAAGACATGATCGTGGTCGTTGTGTGCAGGATTGACACACTACCGTGCACGGACCATTGCAGTGAATGTTGGTACAAAGGGGCCGGACGACCAATAGCGGCGGCAGCAGGAGGCACAACGCGTAGGGTTCAGCACCCACCTGCTGCTTCCGGGTCAGCGCCTCGCGCTCGGGGCGTGCCGCCTCAGCGAGGCGCTCGACCTCAGCCTCCGCGCCCGCCAGCTCCTCTGTCAGCTGCGCCGCCCGTGCCTGGTGGGCCTCAATCTCGCTCGGCAGCCGCTCTGTATCCTCCTCGCATTTCTGTGCCACGCACACGCTGAGGTCTGAGGGTTTAGGGTTTAGGCTTTGGCGCATGCATTGGACAGTCGCACCCCACCATCAAGCGCCTCGGCGTAGTTTGCCTTCAGCCACTGTAAAAATGCTCTTCTCTGCAGCAGAGAGCCTGTAGACACACAGGCTATGCTGCACCCGGCCATGACGGTTGCAACTTCACACCCACATCGGTGCCTGGGCAACGCTGGGCCACACCTGCAGCGCGGCGGCGTCCTTGTCCCGCTTGGTGCGCAGCTTCTTGGCCTTGGCCCTGGCGGCCTTGGACTCCTCGGTGCGCCGGGCGTCCGCACGCTCAAAGTCGTTGAACCGCCTGGTGGCGCCGTCCAGCGTGCGCTGCGCCTTGGCCACCTCCGCCTCCGCACCTTTGGCGCTGCAGCAGTCGGCTCGAGGTGAGAGAGAGACCTGGCGGTGTTGACTGCTGCATGCTGTAGGTGGAGTGCAGCTTCCCAGGCAGGCTTCATTGCAAGGATTGGTACAGTCGATGTGCTGCAGAGCGCCATGGCGCACATGAGGTCATCCTCAATGGCTGACTGGTGTCACCTGTCCTTCAGAGCAGTCTGGTCAGCCTCGAACTCCTTGAGCTTATTGGCCTCATGGTCGATGGCCGCTTGCACCTCCTCGATGTGGCCATTGAGCTTGGCCACCGACTTCTGCAGACAAACAAGAGGCAAAACGAAGTCAGACGCAAACCGCAGGTGGCAGCACAAGTCGAGGCCTGTGTGCGAGGTTCCGAACAGCATGCTTCTGGTCGCTGATGTGCTGCGGTGTTGACGGGCAAGCCGTCATTTCTGCCATGATTCCCTAAAGCTGAAGATCCACCGCACTGCACCTCGCCGACGCGGATGTACAGCTGCAGCTTGGTGTCCTCGGCGCTGTTCAGCTCCGCGCGCTTGGCGTTGTACGCCTGCGTGATTGCCGCGGGCCCCGCCGTCGCCGCCACCTTCTTGTCAGCCGCCTTGGCGCGGTTCATCGTCGACTGCCGCACCTCTGTCAGCTCCTCCATCCTGCGCGGGCATGAGCATCACGGACGGTCATCCACGGCGTGCAGTCCGCACACTGTATACCGCATTGCCAGCAGCAGCAGCCCCATCGATCTGACACAAGGCCTGTGAGCGCTGCCAGACAGGGTGTGGTGATGCGACATTGTTGCACTGACGCACGTTTTGGCCAGCGTCTCGAGGCGCTCCTCATACTCGTGCGTGCCAATGATCTCGGACAGGTAGCTCAGCAGCTGCTGCGGATCCATCAGGCTGATCTGCTCCACCTCGCCCTGCAGCACGAGCGGACGGCAGCCGTTGAAAGCCTGAGTCCCAAGCACTGCTTCGCTTGTTGCAGCAACGGCCGATATGGTTCTGAAGCGAGCTGGCAGGTTGACTCGCTTTTGATACAGTCGCCACAGTAAGCACAAAGTCGGCCAGCATAGCAGCTTGAAGCAGATCCTCCTTGCGGAGATCCGACCTGCAGGATGAGGAAGCGGTTGTGGTTGAGGTCGATGCCCTCCTGCTTGAGGCGCGCCACCACCTCGTTGGCCTTCTGCTTGCGGCCGTCGATGAGATAGTCGGATGTGCTGTTGCGGTATGCCACACGGCCGACAACAAAGTCTGATCCCGGGACCTTGTCCACTGTGCCATCATCCTGCGGGTCGCACAAGGCCATTGCTGTGATTTGAGCACAGCGGCCCCCGGTGATGAGGCGAAGTGTGTGCGCAGGTGGACTCCTTCCATAGGGCGGCATGCGTAACACAGAGCCCGCAGCTGCAACATGAACAATGCAGCCCATCTGCGCCATGTAGCTGGTAACCAAGCCCACCCGCTCAGTGATTCGCGCAAAGTGCACCGAGACCGAGGCACTGTTCAGGTCCCTGTGGTTCGTGGAGTTGTGAATCAGCTCCGACACCTTGCTCAGGCGCATCTGCAGAAGAGTCAAGCAGTGTCAGACACCTTACTCATCAAGTCGAGTGTACACACAAGCTATGCAACGCTGCGGTGTGCCAGGCCGCCGTCACCCTACCTTGGACGCTTTGAAGGCCATCACGAACAGCAGGGCGTCAATGACATTCGACTTGCCACTGCCATTTGGGCCCACCACGGATGTGAAGTTCTGCACCAACAGAGACAGTCTGCTGGCTTGAAGCACCACCCTGACGACATGAAGCGCTTACGCTGTGCCTGCAGAACTGGCCAGGACGCCAGTGAAGCACAGTGCGCTGGTTTGCCAGGCCTCACTGGAAGCCATCGGAGGCAGGTGTGCACCTTGTGAAAGGGCCCAACAGTCATCGTGCCGGCGTAGGACTTGAAGTTGTGCATGACCAGCTTCTCGATCACCAGGCGCCCCTTTAGGCTGGGCTGTCCATTCTCATCTGTCTCCATGGGCTCCGCCATCCTGACTCTGGTGTAACAGAACAGGTGAGCGGCTGCAGCCGCAGTGTCACGCGTCACGCAGCTGCACGCATGGTCCTCGAACACGAACGCTCAATTGACGGACTTCTTGCTGTTGTCACCGCAATCGCCACTCGTGCGAGGGGAGCTGCTGCATAGCGGTTTGAACAACTTCCCGCAAAACCCTAATGCCTTTGCATGCTGCACCTGAGCTGCTGAGCACCTCTGCAGACGTGCAGAGCAGCCACCTGCACAAGGGCAGTGCTCGTAGGTGAGAGGTGACACTGCCCTTGAGGCGATGAAGGTTTCTTTGCTTGGCCTGAGGGTGTGCGAAATGTCCTGTGTCTCTACTCGCTGCAGCCCGCGCGCTCGACCTGGGCTATTCAGCATGATACCATATCACGATTGACGTGGGGAGCGCACTTGCTGCGCATGGTGGATGCACCATCGACTTTGGCTTGTCCTTGCAAACGCTTCAATCTTCTTTCAACACGTGATATACTGTCCAGAACACCACACAGACTGCCGTCACAGATGATCAGACTGTGTCAAAACTGTCCGCTGCTTGTGCCATGAGCGCAGCTGCCTCCGCTGCCGCGCCGCCGCAGCTGTCACCCTCGCACTTGGCGGTGCCGTTCACAATATACAGTTTGCGGTTGGCAATCGCCACGGTTGACAGGATCCGCTTGCGACCGCGCGTGCTGTCCAGCTCGTACTCGTAGTCATACACCGTCACGCCGCTGATTGCCCCCTTGCGAGCAGCCTGCCGGACCAGCTGCACATCCTTCGTGCTCTCCTGTGCACGCCCAGCCGGATGTATGTCACTAATTTGGTTGCGCTGGCGGGCAAAGACTGCCAGGTGGCCGTCGTTGCACTGAGCAGCCCCCGCACAAACAACCTGCATTCTGTGCGACACAGCTGGCCCTGTCACTGCAGCACAGGCTCCTCAGTGCTGTGACACCAGCCGCACCTTGGCACGCTCGGCCTGCAATAGGCGTCCAGCAATTGTGTCCAGGTCTCCAAAGGCGTCAAGGCTGTCCACTCGCACGGGGCTGACCGTCACGCCGAGCGTGCTGGACTTGCGTGCTGGGTCCACGAACAGTACGTCTGCACCTGCTTTGCCTGTCAAGGAGGTACCAGCACGTCAGCACCACACATTTCAACTGTTTGATGTCGGAGCCATGAGCGCAGGCTGCTGTGAAAGCTGAGGACTGCATGCCAAGAGGCTTTCATACTTGTCTGCTCCCAGCTAGCCGGCCGGTCTATCCTGTAGCCCTCCTTTGGGTTGGAGAACTGCTCCAGATCGGCTGCACATGAGACGGCTGTGTTAGCATTTCATGGACAATATCAGGGCATCATACATCACATTTTGCACATCACAACATGCACATACGCTCGTGGCACCTGCGTGTGCGACAGATGGCGCCCACATGGGTAGCACGACCGTTGCTATCCCTGCCGCTAACGAGTGCAGCACAGCGCGACGCAAACATTGTTGCTCCTCATCGCTGCTGCATGTGAATGGCTGGTGTGTGCATGACGAGACAAGCACCTCTCGGTCTAGATTGGGTCTCGCTGGTCGTTGCTTCGTGAAGCATCTGCCTTGCCGAAGTCTGATCGGTGTCCAGATGTGCGCTGCGGAAAACTGACCTGCAACGCTGTGCGATGCCATGCCACAGCGGCGCAGTCTGCACAGATGATCTCCCAAGCCCTGCAGCTGATACCGCTAGAGGTTTCGAGCGCTGGCAATGTCTGAGCTGACGCTCTGTGCGCTCTGTGGCAACATGCTGCGTTCAATGTCAGCATGTGGTCAGCTCATCGACCCTTGGCCGTCCCGCACGTGTCGTGCGCGCAAAACGACCCCATCGGCAGGTCAATCTGTCACACGTGTGCGGTGGTTCTGCCAGCAGGGTGTAGGTGGAGTATGCTGCAGATGCATGCGATATCTGCACACGAAGGCATCCAGCCACGCGTGCTGCAGCCGTGGCTGTCAAGGTGCACGAGTGGTCCCGCATTTCGACAGCGCGCACCAGCCCGCGCGCCCAGGATTGCTCCTGCAGGTGATACGTTGCACCAACAGCGGAAATGTCGCAGCGAAAGCAGCTGGCTGTGGCCCGTGACTGGCAGCCATCTGCGAGTCATCATTGATCGCCCCTGCCAGCCAAGCACACGTGTGTGCAGCAGCTATCGGCTTATGAACTATCAGACAATCAGAGTGAACCTGCTCTCACGGGCGACTACAGTGCCCTCCTTTGACACTTCGAGGGTTGCAGAGCGTGTGCAAACGCAACATACCTGATGACAAGTCTCTCATGCGCAGTCACAAAATTCAATCTTCATATCCACACATGCTAGGCTCTTCCAGCTGACGATCCATGTTGCAGGCAACATTATGGTCTCAGGCGTCACGTTTGCACCGGCGCAGCTGCTGTTCCGCCAGCTGTTCGATGCAGAGTCATGCACCTACACCTACATCCTGGCGGATGCGGCGAGCAGGGAAGCGGTGATGATTGACCCGGTTCTGGAACAGGTAGAAATTCGAACTGGCCTATTCAGGTGTAAGCTGATGCACATTCCCAGTTGCGCTTTACAGGCAACATCATTCCCCTGTACCAGACCCGCCAGTCAACGGGCATGCAGGTGGATAGGGACCTTGGACTGCTCAAGGAGCTGGAGCTGGAGCTGCTGTACGCCATCAACACGCACTGTCACGCAGACCACATCACCGGCACCGGCAACATCAAGGTAAGCCCCGCGCCCCATCCCCAGCAACCGCAGCTACAGCGGCGTGGCCACAAGAGCACATGGGTTGCAGCATCCCAGCAAGTGATTGGGGCAGAGGTGTTCGGTGGCATGCACCGAGGGGGTTGATGGTCGCCTGCAGAAGCGGTTGCCGAAGGTGAGGTCGGGCATCTCCAGGGCCAGCGGCGCCAAGGCAGACATTCTGTATGAGCCGGGCGACACCATCGCATTTGGCTCCCAGACGCTGCAGGTGCTGCCCACGCCAGGTGAGCGGCACAGTTGTCTGCGTTGGCACGAAAATCTGCACGCCTGGCCTATTGGGCCTGTTCGATACACCTGCAATCTCGATGTCGTGTGCGCAGATGCGGGGAGCAACCCAATCAGCTCCTGTGCTGCGCTGCAGGCCACACAAACGGGTGCGTGTCCTACTACAGCAGCGCTGACGGCGGCCGCGTCTTCACGGGCGACACCCTTCTCATCCGGGGCTGTGGGCGCACTGACTTCCAGGTGCCTTTGACAGTGTCTCAATCGCGTGTGGACAGATCTGAGTGGCCCCAATGCAGCTGGCTGACCGTACAGCTTGGGGCGGCCTGCATGTATAATGGCGTCGCTGATCCATCAAGAGCAGGTGGCCAGGTCAACAACTGCACTTTGACACTGAGCGTATGCACACACAGGAGGGGTCTGCAGAGCGGCTGTATGACAGCGTGCACAGCCAGCTATTCAGCCTGCCAGACAGCACTGCGGTGTACCCTGCCCACGACTACAAAGGTCAGCTTGCACCACGGCTTGCCTGTGAGCTCACCAGCCAACTCAAGCTGCCAACATCTGTTGGTCAATATGCGGCGAGCTAGCAGATGAGGGTTTAGTAATTGTGGCAACATGACATGACGCCCTGCAGGACGGACAAGCAGCACGGTGGGCGAGGAGAGGCGGCATAACCTGCGGCTGACGAAGCCGAAGGACGACTTCGTCGACATCATGGCCAACCTGGGGCTGCCATACCCCAAGAGAATTGGTGCGGCTTGGGCTGATGTTCAAGCTCGACTGCTGCCACAGTTACTTGGTGCATTGTGCAGGACGCGAGGCGAGAAGAGCAGAGCAGAGCGGAGCAGAGCAGGAAGCCACTTCAAAGCGTGGTCATGTTGCTCTTGCAGATGAAGCGGTGCCTGCCAACATGGTGTGCGGCATTCAGACCACCTGAAGGGCCCTTTGTGCCATATAACTATAGCTAGTCACTGCACGTCCTTGGTCTGGTGTGTGTTGGCTAGGACAGCACAGTTGCAGCACACGCTTCTTCTCTAGTACTGCATTCGACCCCATCATGTGCAGGCAGCACGAGTGGGCTCGCATCAGTTACTTGTGGTGTATATGGGGTGTCCTCGAAGTATCGACTAGAGGAGGCAGTGCTCCTGTCGGTCTCGCTTTGGCGTGTTACGCGCGGCACGCCAGGCATTTTGACATTGACGCTGGTGTTGGGTTTCGGTATGCTTATATGTACTTACAGTCAATCTAAGAGCCTCTTGTCAGCGCGGCTGCCCTATCCGTGGCAATGTCACGGGTGCTCTGACCTCAACTGCGCACAGACCATCAACAACACGGCAAGGTTATGATGTGCTGCGCTGCACCTCACTATTCAATCACTATTCAATCAGATAGCGTCTGGCAGTTCACAACTCGCATGCAAGTGAGCAGGCAGCAGTTCGCAGTCATGCTGGTCCAGTAATGCCGCTCACTGCTGCTCACGGTGTACGCCTGATGCAACAGGCGTACCAGCGAGAGCACCAGGAGGCCTTGTGTAAAGCCTGCTGCAATGGCCTCATGTGGCGCTAGACAGCCGCTGAAAAACTTCTGCAGCCGTTGGCCGTTCTGCCGCGTCCGTCGCGGTGCAGTCCTCGAAGAGGGCAGCTACTGACGCGGGACACCGGCCGCAGCTGGAAAGGTCGCTAAGCTGCCCGCGGATCGGCGAAGTTTTCATTATCAGCTCCCACAAAACCACGCCGAATGAAAAGATGTCCACCTGCAATTGAAGGAGCGCCAGGTTTGCGGCCCTCTGTGCACTCTGCTGTGCCGAGTGCAGGGCTGTGTATATAGGATATGCTGACGCCCCTGTTATCCTGCAATGGGCTGTGCAGAACTTGCCGGGCATGAAGCAGTGGTAGCAGACACATGCGCACCTTCTCTGTGCAACTGTGGCCGAGCAACATCTCCGGCGCCGCATAGCTGCACCAAATAGGGTGAGTAAGGCTGAGTCCTTGCCTCAGAGCACTTCAGATATAACAGGTGCTAAGCATCAACATATTGGCAGAGCATCAGCCACATTGTTACACACCTGAAGGTCCCTATCGTGTTGGCTGCACTGAAGTATGCAGTCGCCACCTTGGCAAGACCCACATCTGCAATCTTCGCACGCCCCTCCGCTGTCAGCAGCACGTTGCTGGACTTGATGTCCCTGCAAGCAAGATGGCACGAACTTCGTCGCTCACAAGCGGGCGAGTGAGTAATACCTTAGGCCTGATGCGGAACTTTCACTGGTCGTGATGTGCTACACTGCATGTCCACCATGGGGCAGGGCAGGGTGCCTAAACTGGTGACGCAGAGCAGATATAGCACCTGTGAACGACGCCGGCGCTGTGCAGGAAGTGCAGCCCCCGTGCAATGTCTATCGCAACCTCGCGGCCGCGGCAATCCCATCGAAACTCGTCGTCATCATCCGCTGCTAGAGCATGCCTCAGGTCGCCACCCTGCAGTATCGAGCAGCAGGTTATGTATTTTAACTCTCGACAAGTGCATCATGCCGTCTCCCCTTCTTGCAGTTTTATGCCATCGTGCACAGGGGGTGGGCTCTCTGCCTGGTGGTTCGCCGCCGCTGCCTTGCCGAACCGCAGCTGGTCCAGTGTTTGTCCCACCTGGACAACTCTCAATGAGACGCACAGATGGCAGTCCTCAATCAAAAACTCACTGCCAGGTACTCCATGACGAGCATGGCGGGCATGGCTGCGGCCGCGGCGCTGCTGCCGTCCGGCAGCACCGCGCCGTAAAACTGCACGACGTTGGCGTCCGCTGAGACCCGCTGCAGGATGGTCACTTCCCGCCGCAGCTCCTGCATCATGACCTGCGGATGCAAAAGGGGAAGACTCTAGACAGCTGCATATCTGCACACCTGATGTCAACCTCTAGCAGCATGTAGAGTGTTCAGCGGGCCTGAGTGCCTATGCGTGTGCCGAAACCCACATGGCAGCGTGTGCACAGTTGGCGTGAGACCATGGCAATGCACTCACCTCGTCGCAGCCGTGGGTCAGCACCTTGACGGCCACCTCCTGCACATTGTTGCGCAGCGCCTTGTAGACGCGCCCAAATGCACCTGCAGACGGGTGCAGGCTTCAGTGCATAGCAGCATGGGTCCGTTTACAGTCCATGCCTGTAGCTTTGGTCCATGCTGCCACCCTGGTGCCATGCAAGCAGCATGCAGCTCGTTGCTCACACGATCTCTAAATCATAAGGATGATATGCGACGAAAAAATGAGTTGTTCCAAGAAAGGTGCATACCTTCACCAAGCGCAAAGTAGCTGCCATCAGGGCGCTTGCACAGCGCGATCTCTGAGGCTGGTATCAGCACCACCTCGCGCGCCCCCGGCCCCCCTGCAGCGGAGCGCGCCGAGTCCCGCAGCCGCTGCTTCCGCGCCTCGCCGTCGTCCATCCTAGCGGAGTCGGCCAGCTGCTTCATCTGGTGCAGGTCGCGCTGTTGCCCTGTGGCGCGGACCAGTCACATCAGCCACATGTCGCACGGTTGCGCTGACCGTTAGCTGATTGACTCTGCAGGCATGGCAACCGCTCGTGCTGGTGTCTGAAGAGTGTGCAGATTAGGTCCACCAGGCACTGGGTCATGTGCATCAGCATCAATGCACCCCTGCGGCATCTCCTTCCCGTTATTGCAGACCAAGGTTGCTGGGTTTGGAGCACACAGAGAGCTGCTATACCTCACCTGACTCGTCGCCACTGAGGCCATCCCGCCCGACGGCTGTGCCGCCGTACACATCACGCAGCGGCTCGCCGCGGCTGCTGCCATTCGTCAACTCCACAGAGGCGTGCGGCTTCGCGCCGTTGCTGAGGCCCGCGGCCGTGACGCTGCTGTCCGTCGACGGGGACAGCTTGGCGGCGGCCACGGCCTCCCGTCGCCGCCTGCGCTTGCGCCAGAGCAGCACCCCGGCGATGGCCGCAGCCAGCAGCAGGAGACCACCGATGACACCACCCACCACGCCGCCGATCAACGCTGCATTGCTGTCACCACTGCCACCGCAGAGATAAACGGATGTCAGGCATGTTCAGCTCGAGCAGCAGTTGCAGCAGCAACCAGGAGCCGCTAGACGTAGTGAGGCGGCAGCGCAACCATCTGCACACCTTGGGGCCGGCGCTGGCATGATTGCTGCAGCTGCATCTGCCAGACACGACTCGCGCGGCGGATCACATGTGATGGAGATCCGCTGGCCCGTGGGACCCTCCTGCAGTTGGCACACATGCTGCGCTTCAGAGTACTCACTGCTGCCGTTGTACTTCCAGCCATGTCTTGTGCTCAGGGGAATTGCCGTTACAGACGCAACGCTCTCACCAATTCGACAGTTGAATTGCGATAGATTGCCTCCAGGGACAGGCCCAGCGTGGCACTAACGTTGGACAGCCCAGGCTTCAGGATCTGGGCAAACAGCGCCGTCATCGTCTGATTCGTGGGCGGCGTGATGATGTAATCCACGTCAACATGGATGACATCGCTTGCCAGAAGCCTGCAGGCGCAAGCCATCACCCATCACCCCGTCAGTCAAGAGCGATGCCTGCAACTTATGCCCTGCCAGTGTATCAGAAGGTCGCTGATTCCAGCAGCAGCTGCACGAGTGAACCATAGCGGGCAGACCTCACACATCGGCCTACCTGCGGGCTGGGCTGTCAGTTCCTGCCCGCGAGGACGTGATGTTCAGGCACACCAGTGGCGCATTGACCCGCTGGTACGCGCGCGTCAGCGCAGCCAGCAGCAGCGTCTGCTTGTCGTTTGTGAACGGCACCAACTTGCTGCCGGTGACCTGCACAGTTGTAGCCGAGGCCCAGCCTTCAGCATGTTCAGCCAAGCGCGCAGGCTGACAGCAAGCACACAGCTGCTCAGCAAGTGCTCATAGGCGGTAAGTCATATTACGATACACTGTGGAGGGGGCACCGCCGGTAAGGGCTGGTTGGAAAGGGAAAACACCTGCAGGGTGGTTCGCACTGCCTGGAAGTTGGGCGGCTGGCCGCCCGGCGGGAACACGCCCTCTGTGGATGTGTAGTCCACCCATAGCAGCTGCAAGCCAACGTTCAGTCCCGCCTGCATGTGCAACGGGCGTAGCGATCACCGCAGCGCTCAGATTATGGGGTGTGGTACTGAGCTGGGGGAGACAAGGCCAGGACATCAACACAGCCAGAGTGGCATGCGGAATAGTGCAGACGGCTTCTGTTAGAGACGCACGTTCTTCAATTGGGTTGTGAGCAGCCTCAGCAGCACATTGGCACTGGATACCGTGAGCAGATTCGATAGATCTGCCGTCAGGTCTATGACCGTAAAGAAAAACGCTGCATCCACGGTGTCAAATCCCTCAAGCCCTGCGCAAGCGCCACACACCGGTCACTTTTCGTGAGTTTCACGTCGCCGACAGCAGGTGGCGTGCGACATGATGAATTAGGGTGCAAGCTGCGACAAGTCGTCCGCTGCACACCTGGCGTCACAGCAGCAACAGCATCCGTCTTGTTGAGCCGAACCAGGTTCAGGGTGAACGATTGCAGGATCGGCCGGGACACCACGGTGGCGGTCGCAATCAGTTCGTCGGCCTTGCTGGCAAGGTTTGCGCCATAAAAGCGAAACTCGCCATTCAGGATGAACCTGCAATGTGCGGCAGTGGGACTGGGAGGCAAGCGAACAGGCAGGATTGGCGTCAGCACGAGGACGGCGACGCGATCCGTGGGTGCGAGGATGCAGGCAACTAGGTTGACTCACTGTTCAGCGGCTGTGCTGTTGCTCCTCGTGCCATTGGCAGGCGCAGCGCCAGCTTGCGCAACTACGCCAGCGCAGCTGTGCAGCAGCAACGCCGCCGCAAGGCCAACAGCGTATCGCCTGACATTCCCGCTTGGATGAGCTCTGATGTGTAAGCTACTCATCTGTGCACCATGTGATTCTCTGAGCCTTGATGGCCCTCCCCCGAGCGACACGCGTTGCCAAGTGCCGCTGAAGAGATCCTACGTACGGAGCGGCTCTCGCAAACCTAGAGCAAGCTGAGGCTCTCAACATGCAGCATGATGGTTTGCAGGCAGTGCGTCTGCGGCTGCTCGTTGAAGATGCAGTGTGAGTTGTTGTGCCAACGAGTGACGCTTTTCCAACGGCTGCCGAGCTTACTTCCGACGCAGAGAACGGGCTGCGACTACAGTACGCAAATATCTTTCGCAACAGCACTGCCTTGCATCGCACTCTGTGCCGTGTTGCATCTCGCCACGGCGAGGAAAGTACAACGCACTGCGCGGAGCAGAAGGGGGCGGAAACAAGTGAGCGAGATGGTTGCGGGGGATGACCGCTTCCTGCTTCCGCCGGGGGCTGACCATCATAGTGCGGCAGCCGTAGCATCTTCACACTCAGCTTCTGCGTTGCCGGTCAACACCACTACTTGTAAAGCATCACAAGTATATCAGCAGCCATGGCACCGAATCAGATGGAGCAGAGCTTCATCATGGTAAGTCAATCAGGACGGCTGAGCAAGTGTGCAATGAGCATGTCATGTAAGCTGGCTTTAGCCCATAGAGCATCTGACTCTGACGTCAGTGATACATATATGTGCGTGGTGCATGGGTCCGAAGGTCGTGAGACCAAAAATCAGGCTCCCAGCAGCACGTCAGTTGACGAGGACTGCCTGATCCGTGTAGATCAAGCCTGATGGCGTGCAGCGGGGCATCATCGGCGAGGTGATCAAGCGCTTCGAGCAGAAGGGTTTCCGCCTGGTGGCCCTTAAGATGACGCAGGTCACGGTGAGCCTGCGGCTTCGTGTGTCGCGATGTGAATGGCAGAAGGTCCTTCATTTGGCAGCCGCAGGGGCGACGTCACACATGCTCGTTCCTGTTCCGTGGGAGAAGGGGGGGCAGCAGTCAGCCGTGCGACGGCAGCAGCCTGATCACGAGGTCAATATTATGGCGGCGCATCAGTCTTTCAAAATCACCTTATGTTGTGTAGACCGAGCATGCCAAGGAGCACTACAGCGACCTGAGCACCAAGCCGTTCTTTGGCGGCCTGGTCGACTTCATCTGCTCCTCCCCCGTGGTCGCCATGGTCTGGCAGGGTGGGTGTCACATGCTGCACATGCACTCTGACGTAGCAAGCGGTCACACATCCCTGCACCCAGCACACATCAGCTGCTTCGGTGTGCACCCGTCCTCTCGAAGAAGTGTGCGTTCTGAATCCACGTGATCACATACCGGACGGGCTTATGATGTTCCGGGCTGTGCATGCGTCCAGGATCCGGCGTGGTGGCGACCGGCAGGAAGATGCTGGGCGAGACCAACCCCGCCAACTCAGCGCCCGGCACAATCCGTGGCGACTTCTGCGTTGACATCGGCAGGCAAGCGCATATATGCTGCTGCGCATCAGATGCTGCACGCCGATGATGCTCTTGGTTGCTTGGTCACAGCCCCTATGTCCTCGTGTGACATGAGGAAGCAGTGCAGACTGTTCACCCTCGCATATCATGGCATGCCTTACTGCCCAGACATTGCTGGACCGCAGGAACATCATCCACGGCTCCGACGCGGTGGAGAGTGCACAGAAGGAGATTGCGCTCTGGTTCCCCGAGGGCGTCAACAAGTGGCAGCCGGCAACTGCAGGCTGGGTGTACGAGAACCCGCAGGCATGAACAGCCGCCAGTGCCAGCGGGCAAGCCAGCGTCCCATGCAGCAGGCTCTGACACCCGCTGGCGCGAGTGCAGCCCGTTTGCAGCAGCCAGGCACCCGCAGCCATAGAATAGGTTAGACTAGATGAAGCTTCCAGGGACCACTGCAGTTTACTGATGCACCGCTGTTGTACTGTCTGGCAAGGGCTGTTCTAGACAACTCTGTAGCAGTCAGACCACTTGCATCAGCTTAAGTATTGCCATGTGACACCCCAGAACCCGATGCTTTCTGGTATGCTCCAACACCGTGTGGGCTGCGTCAGTCCCGCCGCACCCGCTTGGCATCGTGCTGCAGGTACTCGCGCTGGTAGGCGCGGTCTGTGACCTCACTGCCAGGCGGCCCGGGAGGCTCCTCAGCACCACGTGCCCTCGGCGCCCGTCCCATCGCCGCCTCCCTGCTCAGGCGCAAACAGCGATCTCATGCGTCCGCCATTCAGGCACACAGCAGTCCAGTACCCACCGCTCAAACCGTGTCCTGGCGTCTCACCAACAAAGCTGATTGCAAATTGCACCTCACATGCATCGAAACCCTTTGTGAGCGAGGTGAGGCGTATGGTACCTCAAGTACAGCAGAGCACCTGGCATCTCTGGATGTCCGAGCCCTGTCGCGCTCCTCGCGCTCCCGCCGCGCCGCCGCCAGCGCGGGGTTGTCCCGCTCCTGCAGCAGCTGCGAGACGTAGCGGTCCCAGGCCCGTTCCCTGCAAACAGACCTTGCCATTAAAACCATGATGCGCTAGCGTCAGCTCCACCCGAACACACAGCAGGCCTCTGTCTCCATGAAAGGTGCAGCCTACACTCTCCTCACCGCCCTACACAAAGCCTGCGCTGCCTTTGCCAGAGCAGCAGCTCTTGCCGACGTCTGGTGCATGACAGAGACCAGCACACTGGGTGTCGACAGCAGCAGACTGTCCACCTGTCGCTGCGGGGCAGGGCGCCGAAGCGGCGGTCGTCCTGCAGCAGCGCCTCCGCGGCGCGCCAGCCCTGGAGCGCCGGGGGCAGCGGGGCGCTGCGCTCGGCGGGCACCAGCGGCGCCAGCTTCTCGGCCAGCAGCTTCTTGAACTCCGCCGCCGCCGCGTCGCCCAGGTGCACGCAGTGCTCCCGGAACATCTGCTCCGCCTCGCTGCGCCCCAGCGCCGCGTTGCTGGCCCGCCCCTGCACGCCGACTCACAATGCCCGGCAGTCAGCAGGGTCCCGCTGCATGCGCCACCGGGCACTTGCAGGCTGCGTCGGCGGGGTAAAACGACCTCACGGCAGCTGCACTGGCATCCAGGTGGGACCGTCTCAGGGGTCAGGGCTCGCCTGCGGGTCCTTCTGCAGGCGGGGCCACCACTCGCTCCACCGCGGCTCTGCACCCCGCACCATCTCCTGCACAGATGAACACCAGCAAGTGTTGCACAAGGTGCCCCAACGATGCTTCGCATGCTGCAAGTCGCCACACTTGGTCACCGACAAGCTGGTGCCCACGAAACCTCTGCAAGGTCATTTACGACATCGCTCTACAACCGTGCTGCAGCAAGTGATCAGGTACGAGAGTTGCATGACCATTCGTACACAATGTCGTACCTGCCCCTGTCTTACCTACGTTGACCTGGCGACCTGTCACAAGTGCGGATACTGCCTGCAATAAGTGCAAGCCACTGCCTGAACTGCCTCCTCACGAGCTCCAGGGCCTGTCACCACCTGCAGCAGGGTGCGGAAATTGGCGACGGCATCGGCGTGCGCCGCCTTGTCCCGCCGCCGGGCGGCCGCGTCCCCCGCCTCCTTGAGCCGCCGTGCAGCTTCCGCCTCCCGCTTCTCCTTCTCTCGCTTCCTCTCCCGCTCCTTCCGCTCCGCCACCTGCGCCGCCAATATTAGAATTTCAGGCTGCCTGTGCACGGGCTGATGGGGTCGTTCACCGACAAGACTGCAGGGGCTGCTGACGCAAACCGTCTCCAGTTGCCATTCAAGGCTGCAGACCTTGCTGCGATCGCTGCCATGGCGAATATCGTTTGAATAGGTTACACACCTCGAGCTCGGCCACGTAGGCTTTGAAAACCCGGTCGCGGTCGGCTCGCTGCAGCGCCTTGTAGCGCGGGTCCCTGGCCATCGCGTCACGCTGCTTGCTCCACCGCGAGCTGCTCGTCACGCCCTTCTCCTCCAGCAGCGCCCTGAATGAGAACGGTGAGGGTAGTGAACTTAGCTGCTCTGCTTGAAGTCAGCCATGCAAGGTCCCAGGGTGTAGGGCGCTGTACAACGTGATGGTGGCAACCACATCATGATGTTACCCTCCACCGAGGTGCTGCCCCATCATGTTCTCGGACATTTGCATCACGGTAGCACACAGCAGCGTCCACTCAGTCACCTGAATGCGGCCTCGGCTTCAGCCTTAGCCTCAGGCTTGCTGTCAGCAGGCTTGCCGGCAGGCGCCTCAGCCGCGTCTGCTTTGGTCTCGCCCTCTTCTGCATCCGCTGCCGCTGCTGGCTCTGCGCCTCCGTTCGCTGCTGCTTGGGGGCCTGGCGCCGCCGCTGCACTGACTGGAGCAGCAGCCTCCTTCGCGGCTGGCGCCCTGGCAGCAGCGGAGCGACAGTACTCGTCGAACAGCACCTTGCGCTCCTTCATGTTGGGGACCGCCAGATAGCGCGGGTCGCTGAGGAGCTTGGGCAGCTCACGCTCCCACCGCGAGAAGGGCGTCACCTGCGCATCATTATAGTTGTTCACGATACATTCCAGGCTTGGGTTGGCTTTGCCAGAGGTCCACCTGGCATATTTTATTTTGTTGTAGCACACCTGATATCATGACGTTCAGTTCAACGTAAGGTGGACACTGCTGGGTGCTGTCATGTTGCATGAAGCCTTCGGATGGGCTGGCTTTATGCGCTACGCTGGGGCATGTATGCTGGCATTGCTGCTGCAGGTTGCCCTGTTGACCAAACCGGCAGGCGCCAGGGCCGGTCTCACCTGCCGGGCAGGCAGGTGGGGCACGCACCCCCTCACGCCGCAGCAGCTCGAAGAAGGCCTCCCGCCGCTCGGCGGCGCTGGGAGGCGCCTTCGGCAGCGGCGCCAGCCTCGGCGGCGGCAGCCCCTGCGCCCCCGCTGCTGCTTCCTGCCCCGCGGCTCCGTTGCTGCGCGGCTGCGCATGATCCGCTGTGTGACCGGATGCCACTGCAGGTGCCGCGGCCATGGCGGCACCTGCTGGGACTGCGGCGGAAGCCGCCGGCAAGGCTGCTGAGTGAGGCGGCGGGATGAGCGCTGGTGCCTGGGCAGCTGGCAGCGCCGGCCCGGCGATGTCATCCATGGAGAAGGAGATGTCATCCAGCTCCTCCTCATCTGCAATCCGAACACAGAGCCACACACTCGATGGTCTGCAGCCCCGGACTGCGATCTCGACACCTGCTGGCGGGCTGCAGTCTCAGTGCACCACCCTGGCATACATTTGGACGTCATCCACCGTCGCCCATTGCTGGACTGTCACCTCGAAGATCTGCGCGCAGGTTGGCGGCCACCATCTTGTTGGCCTTCAGCATGCGCACGATGGCCGCCTTCTCGGGAGTGAGCTTCAGCGCGTCCGCCTTGCCCGCCACAGCCTCTGGCGCTGTCCACGTCGTCTCCTGCAGCATGTTGACGTTTGGCTCTCAGTCTGCAGCAACCCCTGTCTGATGAGAAAGGCAGAAGCGGGGGATTGAGCTCATCAACGTGTCACCTTCAGCACGAGCAAACATGCGTGGTCCGTATGCCGATGCAGGCCCTCGCCTGCGTCGCGGAGTTGTGGTAGTACGTCTTGCCGTCGCTGCACAGCACCTCGGACCAGGCGGTCCCCTTCACGGCGGTGGTGCTGACGGGCACGGGGGCGCCGCCGGCGCCGGCCGGCGCGCCGCCAGTGAAGCCCTCGGGCGCGTCCCACGACGAGGCGCCCGTGACGGTGTTGTAGTAGTACACCTGCGGAACCAGCGGCACCTTGAGCAGCAGCCACCTGTCGCCGCTGCACCCTACGCCTCCCTCACCAGCACCACCCAAAGGAGTGACCACCTACGATCGTTGCCACACTATAGGGCTGATCTACCTGACTGCAATAAGTGAGCCGGTGTGTTTGTGTAGTTGCACATCACCCACACGGGGGAGGCTACCCAGACCAGTGTGTACACACCTGGCCCTGCTCGCTGTGGTGGATGCTCCAGGCGCCCTTGGCACGCTCTGCTTTGGCAGCGGCAGCTGCTGCGGCGGACTGCTCCTGCGCCTCGTGCTGCACCGCGGCCCGCAGTCTGGCCTGCTCTGCCTGCAGGTACGCTGCTGCAAGCCCTGCGCAGGGAGGAGATGTCTACTTGCATCCGGCATTTTGGGATGGTGTGTGCATGTGCTGCCGGGGGAGACGAGATGCCAGCAGTCCTGAAGCTGGTGCGCGTAGTGCACAAATATGAAAAGCCACACCCGAAGGCTGCAATGACAAACCTTGGAAGGGTGCTGGCTGGCTGGGCGGGGGCTGCTGCGGCTGGGAGGCGCCCGGCTGCTGGGGCGCTGGTCCCGGGGGCTGCTGCTGGCTAGCATGCATGGGCCGCGGCGGCTGGCCGGGCGGCGGCGGGTGGCCCAGGGGGCCATGCTGACCGAAGGGCGGCGGCGGGAACCCCGGCGGCCGCATGCCCATCGGCGGCATGGGGAGGCCGCGCGGCGGGCCGCCGAAGCCCGGCAGCAGCGGCCCCGACTGCCCCGGCATGTGCATGGGCCGCGGCGGTATGGGCGGCCGCATGCCCGGCGGCGGCGGGAAGCCGCCCAGCGGCGCGCCGGGGAACCCGGGGGGCGGCGCCCCTGCACGATGCACATGTATGATGCACATGTTGCTACCCATCATACCCAAGAAAGGACCTCAGTGTAGGAACCGCGGGGGAGTGTCACCATGTGATCAGGCCGTGCCCCACCATCTGCTCCAGACTCCAGTCATGGAGGAACTGAGTTGCAAAGTTGGGAGCAATGTCCACCTGCTGGTGGGAAGCCAGGGCGCATGGGAGGCGGTGGGAAAGGGCGCTGGCCCGGCGGGAACATCCCTGGCGGACCGCCCTGCTGCTGCGGCGGCCGTGCCTGCTGGAAGCTGGGCGGTCCACGTGGGCGAGCGGCATCCGCTTGACCTGGTTGTGAAGGCCGTGCTCTGCACGGCACAGTACTGGCATCGGTCATTGTGTTCGCATACTTGTCGCTGGAACCGTGGTTCATCCGTCGCACTGTCTGCACGCAAGCTCCTCACCCTGCGGGCCCCGAGAAGCCCAGACCCTGCTTCTGTGCAAATGCGCCACTGCCTTTAGCGCGCTGCTCATCATAGAAAGCTGCCTGCTGCTGCTTGTTCATGCTGAGCTGGGAACAAGGTGGCGCAGCAAGGCGCTAGTGCGCATGCACAGCTGCTTGCAAAATCATCCCTTGTATCAATTGATATATATGATCTCACAGTTCTCCGCTGCGCTGGAGCATCACCGCCTGATGGATCCAAATGCTGCACAGAGTTTTGCCACGTGAACAAGCCGGCTGACGTCAGTCTTCAGTCATTCAAAGCACAAGGACAGCCCTGTCCAGCGATGCGAGGTGAGGCCACCGTGATGGAAGTGCAGGGAGCTGCAAACTGCTTCTAAGCCTGCGCACTGGGTGACGCCGCAGAAGCTGCCCAACGGCTGTTTGCTGCTATGCAGACCTCCCTGACATGCAAGTGCAGAAAAGATCACGGTCGGATGGTGGACTTGTTTTTGCCAGGGGCCCATGGCAAGATTAGGTGCTAGTGTGCTGTTAGTAGCAAGGCTAGTCTGCAAGCTTCTATCACGCTGGTCGGACCAGATCGGCCTCTGTGTGCTTGCTCGGCGCGAAGCGTCGGTTCGTACAGTCTCTGCCAGGCTCAGCGGCAGCCATGGCGCGTGTCGAGGAGGAGGTCGACACTGTGGAGGTGAGCGGGATGGCCGCCGCCTGGTGCACGGCGTTTGCAGGCGCTTGGTGCCGTCAGCGGCGTACCCATATGGCAGAGTGCATGTGTAGTGTGGATCCTATGCATGCCGCGGCGAGGCGGCCATCAGACAGACCATCAGAACTGCCATTGTAGCCTTCACTGGCTCTGGTCGGGCAAATGGCTGCAGATGCTGTGATCACACGTCCCATGCTGGTGAACACAGCCTGGAGGCAGAGAAACAAGCGTGCCATTTGCAGCCGTGCATGGCGGCACGGTGTCTGAGCAGCAACATCCTGAACTTGGAGAGCGGTTGCGCCTGGCCTCCAAGGTCATGGCAGGAGCAACAGGCATGGCAGCAGGCCCCGCAGCCGTGTTGCAGCGCTCGGTCTGCACAGCCGTGAGGATTCGGCATCGTGAGGATGCCATTCTCCTACGGGGACACTATCCGGCTGGCAGACACATGACGCCTACTGGGTCTTGCATTGCACAGGAGGTGGAGGAGGAAGAAGATGACTCCGACATCAGCGATGATGATGAGGGACAGGACCTGCAAGAAGCAGGCGCGCTTCGCTGTGCTGTTGTGCACGATGTCCCTGATAACAAGCGGCATGCATCAGGGCACATGCAGTGGTCTTGAGCAGCGCAGCAGCTGAACTTCATGTGCACGCCACTCGCAGAGGACGGCTCCATCCGGGGGAAGCAGAGCCGCAGCGAGAAGAAGTCGCGGAAGGCGATGCAGAAGCTGGGCATGAAGCCTGTGCCCGGCGTCTCCCGCGTCACCATCAAAAAGTCAAAGAACGTGCGCGACAGCGGAGCCACATCGCCTCTGTTCCACCGCCGCCCTTGCACCAGTCTCGCTCCTGCTGTATAGACTCCACAGCATGAGCTAACGTTGTGTTTCGTATCCTCACAGATCCTGTTCGTCATCGCCAAGCCGGACGTGTTCAAGAGCCCGGCGAGCGACACGTACATCGTGTTCGGCGAGGCGAAGATCGAGGACCTGTCAGCGCAGGCGCAGTCCGCCGCGGCGGAGCAGTTCAAGCAGCCCCCCATGCCGCAGCCCGCCGCCAGGGTGCGCCCTGCCACATATTCAGTAAAATGTCGATGCACCGCAGCATCACAACATCAACAAGACACTTGACAGCAGACTGCACCACCACTGGATTGCACAGAGCTTGCACGTACAACTGCATCGGCCTGACCAGGGGTTCGACAGCACATCGACTATGATGTGTTGCGCCCATGAAATGCAAGCAGCTCCTGGCAGGTTTTGGAAGCAACTGTTTTGGATGCACAATGCCTGATCGACACGCAGGCGGCTGCGGCGCCAGCAGCCATGGAGGAGGAGGATGAGGGCGAGGTGGACGAGACGGGCGTGGAGCCCAAGGATGTGGAGCTGGTCATGACACAAGTGCGCTTCCTGCTTCCTCGACTCCCGAACCATGTGCTGCCTGCCTCCGCTGTGTCTGCTGGCCCGCGCCTGCGCCCATGCGAGCAGGCGCATGCTGTGTGCATTGCATTGCTGGAAATGCGTGCTGCGCTCCCCAGTTCAGAGTAGCCTGCAGGCAGTGCTTGTCCGCAGGAGTCGTCCTGACCACTGCCTGCGTGCTCACACAAGCGGGTGTGTCCAAGCCCAAGGCTATCCGAGCGCTCAAGTCGGCTGACGGCGACATTGTCTCGGCTATCATGGAGCTCACCATGTGATATGTGCAGCAGACTTTGCAGCATGATACCTGTGTGACAGCAGCATGATGGCATCCGTAGCAACCTCATTGGTATTTGAGGACGGCTCCGTGCTGCGCTTCGCTTCCTCCGTGTGTTCATCTGCATGGCGATGCTTAGGAGGGCAGTCACGTTGAGCAGTCCCTGGCCACACTTCATGCAGTCCTGCTGCGTTGCCGTGTAAATGCTGCTGCTGTTCAATTTCATGTCCTGTGTTAGCAAATACACTCGCACATGTTGAGCTCCACTCTATCATCCCGCATGCAGCAATGTGCATCTGTGCATCTAACACATGCACCACAAAATCCCACAAGTGCTCAGGCGACCGGCACGACGAGTTACAGATGTGGAGTGCAGAGTTCCTACAGCCTTCAGCATCGGAGAAAGCTAATGGTGAATCAATCGAATGTTGCACTGCTCAGCATAGGCGGCTATTCCCTGCATGCTGCTGACGCTAGGACGAAAGGTATGTGTACCCTGCCAAGTCTGCTCTGTACGACTGCATCAGCTGCTCGCCGTCCTGTACTCCCAGGCTCCCGCCAGCTACTCCTCGCTCGACTGCACCGCTGACTGCAGTCACCATCTGTGACGCCTGTGAGCAAGCGACAACATGGTTAGTATTGGTGAAGGAAGTCCACACCTTGCCGACTATACGTTGTTGTGCGCTTGTGCATACCATGTGACAAGCATGCAGGTTGTACATTGCTGATTGCAGGGATGATCCCTTGCCTCATGCTGAGCGCGGGAGAGCACACACTGCACGCTCTCGCCGGCCACAAAATGGTCCACCACGAAGTTGCTGCCAGACAGCTGCTCAAGTGCTGCTGCCGCCTTGCCGTCCCTAGCTGAGCCGCCGTTGACTGCCCCATTGCAGCCTGCGATGCTCATCGTAGCAGAGTCACTGCATGATTGCAAGGTTGGTGCCACGAAAGCTACATACAACGCTGAATATCATGCATCATGCACCATTGTAGGCCCTGTCGCACCATTGGAGCCCGTATGATCTGTTGCCAGTCGGATCTCGGCCACATGCGGAGCGCCCAGCATGTTGTGGCTGCTGCCCATGACCTCCTGATATACACCTGCACGTACATCAGCAATAAGATTCTCGATTCTCTTGCAGCAGTGTGAACGCCTTGCTGTGCAGAGTCTGCGCTGACATAAGTATGCCGGCTACAACTTCGCATCTGTGCTTATGTTCGATAGCACCACCTGTCAGAAACATGGCGAGGGGGTATGGCTCAGTGGTGCGCAGCTCATGCAGCGGCAGGATGGGGTCGAAGTCCACAGCATCGCGTGTGGAGATGAAGTGGTTCAGCACGCCATCACTGTCGCATGTGATGTCTGCCTGCATGCGGTTGAGGAGGCTCTTGTGAGATATAGCCCCCGTCAGGATGTGCAAGTTGGCACACGTATTGCCGTCGTTGCAACACCAGGGTCAAGTGCAAGCAGCCAGAGATGCGTGATGCTGAGGTTACCAGTGTGGCCGCCACTCTGGCTTCCTCATCAAGTCGAGAGACTGGGCAGATGGGGAACACCTGCCCGATGGCCCAACTGTCGATCGCTGAGCGGAAAACTGCAGGCAGACGGACATGCTCAGCAAGTCCATGACAGACGCCGGCCTCTACAGGCAGCACCACAGGTCCTGGAACCCTGCTGATGTCATGCGGCTCGGGGAAGCAGTGCTGGCACCTGAGAAGTTCACGGTGTATGTGGCGCTTAGCGGCAGTCCACAGGGCCGAAGTGCCTCCGGTAGCACTATGCCCGCGCTGGCGGCCACATCATGGATCTGTTCAGAGAGCAACAAACATCGATTTGAGTTCCAGCGGCAGATGCACATATCGTCGCTGTCTGTCACAGATGGGGTGTCTGGCTGCACAGGGGTCTCACAGTACATGTGGGGGGATGGGCAGGGCGTGTTCAGGTCGTCGGTCTTGCAGCGGCGGGTCGGCTGGCACCTTGCCGCAGGTGGCCTCGAACAGGAGGTCCACCTCAGCGCGCTCCCCCAGGCTCAGGATGCCCAGCTTGAATGCCCGCAGCGCCTCGTCCCTGCGCAGACCAGCATATTGGGAGTGTTAATAAGAACTTACTTATAAGAGAGTCGTGTAAGAGACATCTCTCATCAATTGCCAATCTATCGCCTCTTGTGAACATTTCAAGTAGCAGAGATTAGAGGCGCACTTGAAGTAGACTGCGTCATTGTACGCCTCACACAATGCGCCCGTCTCTGGAATGACGTTGTCCAGCACCTCCTGCGCAAAGTGTCGACTTGTACTCACTCACCACCCATTTGCTCGGAAAGCGCGGTCATCTGAGGCTGTAGTGCTGCGCAAAGCTGCATCCAAGCGTGATCATATCGTGCTCGGCCTCATGATGACGTGACAGTACATCATGGTACCTGGAAGGTGGCCAGCAGGAAGCGGCCCTTGCCCCCTGCAGCCGCGGCCTTGAGGCGCGTGACGCCGGCTGCCATGCGCTCGCTGCCGCCCTCCATGCTGGACCGCTCCGGCCGGACAGTCGCCAGGGACGGCCTGCAGGATAGGCGATTACATGGATGAAGCCGCCAGTGTGGGTTTACCTCTTCCTCCCCCAGATGTTGGTTGGTGCACTGCATGTTCAGCAGGCCATTGCATGCGCAGTTGCTCCTGCTGAAGTGCCTCTGCTCTGCTTGGAGTGCACCAGACTTTACAAATACATGCAAAAAGTCGTTTACAATAACTAGAAACCAAAAAATAGTATAAAAGAAAAATTAATAAGAGTTTGATCCTGGCTCAGAATGAATGAGTTAATTTGTTATTAACCCATCAATTAACTTGATTAAATCTGCTGCTCTGTGTCTCTGCGCCGACCTGCTGAGGACGTCGAACACCATGACGGCGTGGTGGGATGCCAGCGCGCGGCCGCTCTCGCTGATGATGCACGGAGCTGCAATGCCCTTCTCCATGCACACATCCTGCACCGCACGCAAGCTTCTGTACTCATGCTGCCAAGTGCGTAGGGCCTCACATGCTATAGGCACCTGTACAGTGGCATGTACTCGCTGTCGGAACTGTCCCGCAGGTGGAGTCACCTGCAGCGCTGCCACGATGTCGTTGGCGTAGCTCTGCATGCTGTAGTTCAGGCTGGCTGTGCTGTCTGTCCCACTGCCCTCGTAGTCCACGGCCAACCCACCTACCATACAGAGGATCATCAGCTGACACAACCTATACATTTGGGGCAGATATGTTGTAAGATCAGTACCATTGCTTGCACTTGTTGGCGTGGGACGAGCCATGAATCATCCATATGTGCAGCCAGTGCAGAGCAACTTACCGCCGACGTCGAGCGTGCCCATTGCGGCCCCCAGCGCCACCAGCTCTGCATACAGGTAGCTTGCCTCCCGCATCGCCTCCTTGATGATGCGGATGTTGGAGATCTGCGTGTGCTCACACGCTCGTGTCAGATCGAAATTCATATACGTTCTTGGTGGTCACAACTGGTGGCACGCCGATGCTCTGACTGTGCATAGCACCCATCCAATAAGCAGGATGGTTTGTCTGGCTCTGTACAGCACACATCCAATAAACAGGATGGCGTGACAAGCTGGCAGTGCACAGCCCAGCACAGTGCTGTCAGCTCCCACCTGTATACGAGGCTGTGGACAGACAGGTGATGATGATATGCCGCCACTCACCTGGGAGCCGACATGGAAGTGCAGCAGCTGCAGGCAGTCCAGCATGCCAGCAACCGTGAGCTCCTCTACCACCTCCACAATCTCGGGGCACCGCAGCCCGAACTTGGCCAGGTCACCAGATGTAGCGCCCCAATGCCCACTGCAGTGAGAGATACCAGCATAAACTGTGGACGATCGGCTCCCAGTGCTGCTTCGTCACCGTGAACTCGCTTGTGTATGTCTCATGCGGAACCGAAATTCATCAGCCGATCTGGTTATCGTTGGCCTCACACGCATGCAGGCAGGAGCACCTGGCATCCTGCGTCAGCTGCATGTTTGTCGCTCAATGCATCCTTATCACTGCAGCAGAAGGCGCCGCTGCGCACTTGTGGTGGGTGGCCAGGCGGCTGCGCACGCCCAGGGCGGGCCGCACCCGCAGCCGGGCAGCCGCCTCCAACGCCAGCGGCAGCTCCTCGATCTGCTCCAGCACTATGACCGTGTTGATGCCCAGCTGCCGCGCCCGCAGCGCCTGAGGGCAATGGAACCGCATACTTGATGCCACGCGTCGTGGTCAAGCCTAGGGGACACTGATGGTGGCATGCATGTTTGCAACTGCAGCGCCTTCAGGCAAAGGTGCAAAGGCGTTATCGGATTGCGCGATCGCAGGGACCCTTATGTCGCCATCTGCAGGACACACCAGGTCCATGTATGCGGCGTCCTTATAGCCATTGCAGATCAGCAGCGACCCAGGGCGGTCCGACAGCAGCGCCACTGCCATCACCAGCTCCTGCAGGCACTGTGACTACGATGTGCAGCGCCCTTGCATTCTGAACAAGAGGAAGCTCAAGTGACAGCTGCCAGTGCCAAGACACACACACGCAGAGGGTATCAGCCCGGTATCATACACGCACCGCCTTAGAGCCAGCCTCCAGGCCCACTCTGCTGTCGCGCCCTGCTTCCAGCATGTTGACGATCAGTCGCCGATCGTGGTTGCACTTGACAGGGAACACGCCTCGGAAGGCGCCTATGTACTCGTACCGCCTGATGGCGGTAGAGAAGCAGCCCTGAAGCAATGCCAACACAATGTGATGTGGGAGCTGGCCGCAGGCACAGGAAGGGTGCGCCAACAGGGGCAGGGATGCAGTGTCTACCCACAGACAGCTCCCCGGAACACACAGTATTGCAATGTACCTGCAGCTTGCGCAGCCGGTGGGCAACAATGTCAGGAAAGCGTAGCACGACTGGCGGGTGCACGCCACTCTTGCGCAGCAGCTTCACTGCCTCGTCGACATCGACCTCGGCATTCGAAGCTGCGATTGAGGTTCAACGTCAGGATCACAAGGGCTGCTCAACCTGCAATCAGTGCAAGCCACACCAGATTCCAGCACTGAGGATACGCAGCGGCATGCCTGTGCCATGTGGTCGCACGACGAGGTGGCCCTTGCTGTTGACGTCGAAGTACGGCGTCCCCCACCCAGGAATGTTGTACAGCTCGCTGGAGTCCTCAGGCGTCCAGGGTCGCAAGGAGGCAGATGGCGGCCGAGCCTGCACCTGCAGGAACCCGGCACATTGTGGCATTTCTGGCAGTGACGAATTCACACATGCTGAAAGTTCAGATCGCTCTGATCCCAGATGCAGGACCAATGAGGCGCGATCGAGCCATGCTCGGTATCTGTGGCATGGCAACTATCAGCTAGCACAAGAAGCACAGCAGTCAATGCACAGGTGATCAACGTCCGCGTTATGACTGACATCAGTTTTTCGTTTCAAGGGGGCAAGTCCCTCAACGTGCAGTGGGAAACGTGCGCGGAGCTCGAGGGCAGACTGACTGGCTGCTTGGCAGGCATGGATCTGACCCGACAGGTGATGCGCGGCGACTCATCCTCCAGCTCAGCAGGTGGCGCCGACGGCTTTGGCTGGATTGCGAGCTTTCGGGGCGACCCGTGCACTGGCAGCATCTTTGTCGGGTCCTGGCCGTCGAAGTGAAACAGGTGCGGCTGGCTGCCCACTCGCCGGACCCCATCCTGACCCGCGAGCCGCGCCCGCACATCAACGGGTATCTGAGGGCCGTCAGTCATGTCTGCAACGATGTGTTGAGGCATAGCCGTGCCGCCTGGGGCACCGTGCTGGCCATGGCATCGGGTCAAAAGGCTCACCCCGAATCTTTGATGGCTCCGAGGAACTGCTCGACGCCGAGTCCAAAATTGCCTATTCACCTGGCAATTGTGCAAGGGCAACTGTCATGGAAGCATACGGAGGTGGGCAGGCAATGGCGAGTGCACTTTTACTGGCCTTTGCTGATCTAAAGAAGGCTCTTCATCCAGGGCAGCATGCATGATGCAGCACTGCCTGCTAATGGCCACGCACATGCAGATATATATGCAAGTGCACGTGGATGGGTGCTGCATTGACGGTGTTGGCAAGGCGCTTGTCCATGAACAGCCAATGCGGTGGTGCCACTAGGCTGGAAACGTAGCAGCCACAGCCACTGATGTGCTTTGTGTATCAACCCAAAAGCATAGTATGTCCTTCCCGCTAGACATTGTATGATCGAACTTGTTGTGTGTCAATGCCACTCAAGTGCACCGTTTTCGTCAGCCAGCGCTGCCAGCTTTGAACAGCTTCAGCTGCAGCACCACCCTATGCCGGTCCGCCTACGCTCCCCCCGCAGGTGGGCTACTCATCTTGAGGTCTGCTTCCGTGCGGCAAAGGCCACCTCCTCAAAGGCCTGCTGCTGCTTCCGGCACTTCTGGAAGTCGTTGCTGATGCACGGCAGATGACAAAGATGTCAGGCACGAGCATTGCCAGTGTTCGCGAGAACATCGCATCATACACATGTGCATGAGGTAACCCTGCCACTACTCGCGCCAGCGGCTGCAACCTGGGAAAATGAGCGAGGGGCCTCAGACTTCAGACTGCCATCGTGCGCAACAGGTTGCCCACCTGTAGTAGTCCATGCACTCGTAGAAGGCCTTCAGCTCACCAGGACACCGCTCGTTGAGGTCCTTCAGCCTGCGCGCGCAGTGACGCAGCGGATGAGCCGATGGTGTTGCTTGCACGCAGCCGTTATGCAACACTGACATCAGCACTAGCGTGAGGTGCATGCTCGCCAGCATGTGACAGCGGCCTGACGCCGCAGCTGTTGATGCATCATGCCTGACTTGGAAGCCATAGTTTTGTTGGCGGAGGTATGCCCAGCATCGGTTTGCATATGACGGAGCCAGAGGCAGGGTTGTCGAGTATATCTGGGGCTCACAAGTCGATGACGCAGCTGGTGACTGCCTCTCCATCCCGCAAGCAGGCCTCCGGATTGGGGTCCCGCTTTTTGCATGCCACGAAGGCTTTGCTGACGCCGCCGCACTCTGATGCTATCAGCTTCGATGCTGACATGAGCACAGAGGACGCAGGTACCGGCGGCGGCTCATCCTGCGCCCCCATAACCGCTCAGAAGCGGCCCGGTCGAGCTGTCGATGCTCACTGAGGCTGTGCCTAAGACCTTTCAGCACGATGCAACCTTGAGATGATGGTGCAGGCTACGTGCAGAGGCCCGCAAGCTCCCAGCAGCCGGTGTAGTGGAGTTTCGCCAGCCACAGCGGATCGATCAATCAGGAGCGGATGCTTTGGCGTGCTGTACGCGAGTGGCCAAGGCGAGGAGATGGTCAGGGCATCAAACCCTGCCCTGCTACATCCAGCTGCCAGGCACGACAAGAAGACGGCTGCCCAGTGCTGTGCCCGGCCCTTTCAGCGCGCGGTCTGCGGAGGCGCCAGGCGGTTCGGGCGGCTCTGTTCGCCGGGAAAGCAAACACAGACGTGCCGGGGCGCGGGTTGCCCAGCATGTCGGAGAAGTCCTGCACCATCCGCACTCGCAAGTTCCTGACCAACAGGCTGCTGTCGCGTCGCCAGTTCGTGAGCATCTCTCCCTCACCCTGACGGTCACTATGTGCTGCTTCATGCCCACGCTTGGCAAGCGTATCAGGGCTGCAATGGCGGGCACGGCTCCAGAGGTGGTCGGAGTGGCTGCAGCTCATTGTGTACAGAACCAGCGGCAGCTATGCTGGGCGCCATCAGCTTGTGGGACAGCTGCCGAAGGATTGCTGCATGCAATGATGGCGGGCAGCCCAGCTGCCACTGCAGCATCAAGAGCAGCGGCGGCGGCGGCATGGCAGCGGTGCCCAGAGGCGATGCGCCATGGCAACACTGCAGTCCTTGCAGGCCGTGCAGAAGCGCAGAGCGACGGTCAGCGAGCGTGCAGCCGTCTGATGCTAATCGCAGGCCACAGCACTGCAGCATACGATAGCCGCACGCCCATCCGTCCCCGCAGTGCCCAGGAAGCAGACAGTTCTCAGAGGCCAGCAGTTCTCAGCCACCAGCAAGGGGATCAGGACTGCCTAGCCTAGCGCTGCGACAGGGTGCCGAGGTTGACGGGGCCACCTGCCTGGTGCGTAGGTGACGGATGTGCTGCACCCGGGGCGCCCCAACGTGCCCAAGGCCGAGCTGAAGGAGAAGCTGGCCAAGATGTACGATGTGCGGGACCCCAACTGCATCTTCGTCTTCGGCTTCCGCACACAGGTGGGCTGCTGCAGGCATCATGCTACATCTGTTCGCAACATCTGCTCCGTGCTCAGTGCAGTGCTGGGCGGAGTGCGCCCCAGCAAGTTGCCGCTGCTCTGCATCCTCGAACCAGATCCTGAGGGTAAAGAGCGGTCCTTGTGCAGTTCGGTGGCGGCAAGTCGACGGGCTTCGGCCTGATCTACGACAACCTGGATGCGGCAAAGAAGTTCGAGCCCAAGTATCGGCTCGTGCGGGTGCGTCCGCCTCACATGAGGCAGCAGGATCTTCGCATCTCATAAAGCACCAACGAGGCTATCTCATGTGCCCGGAGCAATGTGACGTCGGCATCAGCCATTGGACAGCACATGTGATGCATGCAGCGCAGGGGTCGCCTTCGCATATCAGATGCCCACTTCGCTGCACAGCGCGGTCACGTACGCCAACTTTCTGACACATGTACTACTGTCGGCTGCAGAACGGGCTGGACACCAGGGTGCAGCGGTCACGCAAGAACATGAAGGAGCGGAAGAACCGCGTCAAGAAGCTGCGCGGCGCCAAGAAGTCCGCCATCACCGCCAAGAAGTAGGGTCCCGCGGCGTCATGCGGGCACCCCCATATCTGACGGCACTGCCCGGCAGGGCGAACACAGGGCATGCGGCGGACAGCCAGCGGGAGCAGGCTGTTGGCAGCTTGTTTTGTCCAGCAGTCTTGGTTACAGGCTGTATCAGCATCTTGCAGTTGTAAGAGAGGCTGCTTCACGTTGCACTGCTGTGTGGCGGCGGTCCGCGCCATACCGCAGAACGCGACATCCTGCCTCTAGCATGCGCTCACCTCCACACTTACCCAGTGGGTACAGTATGTAAGGTGTTCCCAGCAACTGCGACAGCGACTCCACAAACTGCATAGTGCACCGTCAGTGAGTCCAGAGGCCTGGTGCAGCATTGATGCACTTGGGGCAGACTACAGGGCATGACCACAGGTCCACAGCTGCACAGCTGCGCCTGGCGCACTCTCATTCCTCACTTGCAGCCGCGATGAACCCCCTGACCTATGTCACAACCGTTCACTTCGTTCGCTGTTCCCCACTCTTCTGATGAGATACTGCTGAGTGTGCAGCAGAGTCTGATTTGATTGCAACGTGAGCTGGCAACGCTGCAATCCCTCCAGTGCACTCTAGTCGCACGATTGTGGGTGTGCACTCTTGAGCTACGAAGTGATCGCGAATGGTATGCAACATGCGATTGATGAGACCAGGTCGCTTCAGGTAGTTTCACCGTAGCACTTTGGAAGCAGCGCAAGTGCACACTTTGCTCTGACGCTGCGGGTGGAGTCTCGCAGCGGACGCTCGCAATGCAGAGGTGAGATAGTCTTGATTCAACACAGTGCCGCAAGAATACCTTGATACACCTTTCAGCGTTGCTACGAGTCCATGAACGCCGGGCCGGTGGACCGCGTATCCCGTCAGCATTGCAGTGTGATGCAGCAATGGCTATGTTCGAGCATCATCGCAGCATAGACGAGGATGTACACTACCGCTTGCAGGTTCATGGACCCCCTGGCAGGCGACAGCGACTCTGATACGTCAGGCAGCGACAGCGGCGATGACGCCGAACCAAAGCAGCAGGCCAAGCGGCCGAAAGCGGCAGCACCCAGCGCCGCTGCGCAGCTGCAGGTGGACCCAGAGGCGCTGGTGTCGGGCACCTCGGTGCTGTTCGTGCCGGAACCCAAGGCCGACGGCGAGCAGGACTGGGCATGGTGAGCGGCACCGGCAGCCTGAAGCGTGGGCTCCCCGTGTTTGTCACTGGAGGCAAGCACCGGAGGATGCCATCTCATGCATGTGTATTGGTGTGCAGGGGCAGCGGCACAGCGCACAAGGATGCGGGTGGTGATGACGCGACCGTCACCTGGGAGGTGCGCGTGCACCGCCACGCCTGCATTTGTAGTCCCAGCAGGGGGGGCCCATCCAGCCGTGCAGCGTCATAGCTCATAGACTATGCCAAGGTGTTGGAAGAGCGGCTGGACGCGAAGTACCTCAACATGGAGACTGCAGGTGTGCCAGCTCAACATGTGCACCCGCAGGGTCGGGAGGCGACACGGGAGGCGGTGGGAGGCGGCCTTGATGCCTCAGTGGATGCCGCCTTCAAAGCCCAGCAGCGGCAGGCGGAGCTCAGAGACGCCAGGCGGCAGGAGGCAGCGGAGAAGGCAGCGGAGCGCCGCATGACCTTCCAGCAGCGGGTGCGCTGTGGGGGTGTCTGCCCATGTCACCTGCAGCCCACAATGAGGCATACTGATCTCGGTGGTCTTCCTGCCAGCGATCCCCCTCTGCCCATGCTATGCATCAGTGACTGTATTGATAGTTTGATCTAGCTGACATGCCAAACTGGAGGTGTGAAGATGGTGGCAGGACTGCATGCACAGCGGAGGAGCCTGCAACATGGTGTCACATCCCAGCTGTGCACATGCTGCTTTTGTGAGCGCAGGAAAAGCGGAAACGGGAGGCGGGGCAGGCCAAGGGCGGCGGCAAGAACTTCGTGGAGGAGGAGAAGCGCCTGGCCAGGAATGCTGGCGTGTACAGTGGGTTCGACACCTGAAGGGGCTGACGACCGGTCAATGCGCCCAGTGAGGCTGGGGAGTTTGATGTCCCTCTTTCCTGCAGTACGATATGACACATTTGAAGCCGCCTCCTCCTGCAAATGTGCTGCTGCCAGCAGAAGTGCCGCAGTGAGGAGACATGCACAGTGCTTTACGTCAGTCTTTACAGCACTGGACTACCGCACTGCTCAGCGTTCGCAAGGTCCTACAATTGCAATTCGATACAGTCCCTGGACGCACAGGCCCTCTCGGAACTCGAGGGAAGCACATACTGTGAAAGCAAATCCCGCCAAGCAAGCAAGGGTTCCATGCTGAATTCTGCCTCCCCCGCAATCTGCTGAGGAGTCACGACTGCCTACACATGCACCTGAACAAAAGAGACTTGATGGTCTCCTGAACGCTGCGCTGCAAATGGGTCACTATGCCAGTGCTGCCTGCTGCTCAAGGTGCACCTGGGCCAGCAGCTACATCCTGAGCTGGTGTGAACCTGGTGCGGCTGAGCGCGACTGGTAAAGCTGTAGGGCTGCACTGACCGCTGCTGGCTGTTACGCCACCTTCAGGCTGTGAACCCCCTCACAAGGGCTCAACCGACGGTGGCGCGCCTCTGGCCGCCGGAGAAGCCGTGCTGGAAGGGCCCCAGTGCGGCAAGCAGCCGCGGCATCGTCTCTGGGATGCCGCTGTAGATGTCGAAGTCCAGCAGCGTGCCCTGCTCCCTGAAGAAATCCTCCACTGGCTTTGCAGCAGCATTGTACACCTCAAGACGCTTTTTGATGATCTCGAGGGTGTCGTCGCTCCGCCGCTGCATGTGCTGCTCGCAGTCGGGCGGCGGGCTGAGGGGCGGCATGGTGACCGCTGGGCTGTCCTCCGTGGCTGGAATGAAGATGTCCGCCACATTGTAGTTCTTCCCGCAGTGCCCG
Source organism: Diplosphaera chodatii (assembly GCA_032358165.1). Lineage (NCBI taxonomy): Eukaryota > Viridiplantae > Chlorophyta > Trebouxiophyceae > Prasiolales > Stichococcaceae > Diplosphaera > Diplosphaera chodatii. The sequence goes on from JAALGY010000030.1 coordinate 577,280, forward strand.
CATATCCGCCGCCCCAGGCACTTAGCGATCAGGATCTGCAGCAGCAGGGCGAGCAGTCAGGCACCACGATACTTGACACTGACGCATGAGCACGCCCCTGTTCTGACTGCTGCGTGGGGACAGCAGCTCACGTCAGTGCTGCCTCACCTCCTCTCGCACATGCAGGTTGACCGCCAGCTGCACATCGGCAGTCTGCACCAGCGCCTCTGCCTGCGAGTTGCCGTGAGACCCGTCACCAAGCATGGAGCTGACATCCAGCAAACTCGTCAGGACGGCGCATTGAAACCTGAAACAAAAGCAACAAGCAGGGCGGGCAAGTCATGACGCAGCTGCAATACCTGTGAGCGGGTGCGGGGGAAGCCGTCGAGCAGCACGCCCGCCTCGCCGGCAGCCTGCCCACTCGCCAGCCGCTGATTGAGCACCTCCAGCATCAGGCTGTCCGGCAGCAGCTCGCCGGCGTCCACAATGCTGCGCATCTGCAAAACAAAAACTGACACCGAATGTCAAAACTGGCGGCAAGCTCAACTGTTGCTGCAAGCTCCATTTGGTGGCGGTTTGCAGGTTGCTGAGATCGATATGACCTCACGTATGTGCAAACTCGTTGCACTCAGAGAGCCAGGCGGCAGCAGGACTGAGCAACCCCGATGAGGGGATCGAGGCAGGTCGGTCGGTGGTTGAACACTTTGAGGTTGTGCTGAGCTCAATGGACAGCTCGAGGCAGTGATGCTTCGATTGTATTGCATGCAACTGTGCTCGGGGTCCAACGGATCGCATGCGGCACGGCCAACTTGAACTTGGTCGAGTGTGAGCAGCTGACACATTGAATCACCTGCCGGCCGCGTGCGGTGCCTGCCCGCATCTCGTCCCTCGCCAGGTCACCCGCAGAGACGTGTGCCACGCCGAAGCGCTCCGCAACGCGCGTGGAGTAGGTGCCCTTGCCCACGCCGGGCGGGCCCAGGAACACCATCGCAGGGACGGCGTCCGCCTGCCTGGGGGCTGCCCTCGCCTCCTCCGCCGGCTGCTGCCACTGCAGGCCCAGCGCTGCAGGGGCCCTCAGCAGCTGCGACAGCTGCGCCGCCCCCACTGTGTCCAGCGCTGCCTTTGTGCGCTGAAGCATATTGGCCGCCATATTTCTATGTCAAAGCTGCAAGCCTGACTATGCTACCTTGTATGACACGTATCAAAGCGCCTTAGCATGGTCGTGACACAGTGTAGATGTTTCGCGAACGCGAGCATGAGCAATTCTGCCGCTGCGCTGCACGTCACCTGTGATGCTGTGAACGGCTCAGCGCATTCGTGATGAGAACGCACCAGGGACCCCATAATAAGGGGCTCGGCCGCCCCTTATACAAATGTGTATGGCCACCGACGACTCTGCAGCCTGGTGTAGACAGGCATCCTGCCGATGAGCGCAGAAGGCAGCTTGCCCGTTACGCCTACTGAGGAAGCGTCCCATCCAACCCTGTGATGTCCGGCGAAATGAGGTGTGTTTGTGCGCCTTGCGTTTGCGCCGTGGCACGCTCGCTGGCTCGCACCATTGCCTGCAAAGTTACCTGTACACGTTCAGGGACCCACATGTGCGCTTGTATCTGCTAATGTCGCAGTTGCGGTAGCGCCAATTTGCCGGCACCGGGCGCAGTTGCTGATCACCGCCAGCATGGCCACCGACTTCTCCAGAACAGTCGCGCAGGCTGCAGTAGCACAGACAGCGGAGGCTGCAGGTGCGCTGCACTCACACAGGCAACATGCGTTCAGGTCCAAACATCACTGCCCGCAATCTTTCCATGCCGCGGCATCACCGTATATCACGGGCAGATACAATTTATCGCTTTTGTGCTCCTGCTACAAGGGTTCGAGAACATGCAGCAAAGCGCACTGGATGTCCTGTCGGACCTCTTGCTGCGATACATCGGCGAGATGGGTGCCACAACACGCAGCTTCGCCGAGCTTGGCCACCGGGCAGCGCCGACAGCGGACGATGTGGTGCGTATTGTGCCTGGACTGACAGGTGCAGCTTCGTCAGTAGACAGGGCCAGCTCAACGTCAGAGCGTGGCAGCGCTGCAGCAGCATCAGCGCTGAGCCTTCGTATCTTGCATTCTGCAGCTGATGGCATTCAAGGAGCTTGGCATCAAAGTCGATGACATCGTGGCATACACCAACGAGCAGGTGCGGCGCAGACTTCTGAAATCTGTCCACTATCACCTGTCTTCGATGGGGTCAGTGGTGCCAGGCAAGGTCACCCCATCTGCTGATCTATTTGCTGCAATTGCGCAGGAGGAAGTGCCTTTCGCACACACGCTGCCGCCATACCCCGTGCAGCGAACGCCAAAGTGGCCGCCTACCTTCGAGCAGCGCAAAGAGGTTCGGGATTCGGCATCGCTCTGTGTTTTTGCTGCCGTGTGAACATGCACACTACCGGTGCACCACACAACACGCGCACTGAGCTGCTGATTCAGGCTTTCAGCACGGCCTGCAGGAGCCCCCAAAGCACATTCCAGCGTGGCTGCCAGCACTGCCGGACCAGCACACATACCGGGCAACGCCGTCGTTTGCGGGCCATGACACGGATGCAAAGCGGCAGCGCGTCGCAGCCACCAAGGCGAAGCGCCAGGTGCGTCTTAATGGTGGCTGCTCTTGCGCACGTCGGCCGGCCAGGTCTGCCTTGCAAGTACCTAGCTGACGTACAGTCTGCACATCCAAGCGGTCATACCGGCGCCATGCAGGCGGAAAAGTCGCTGGTGCAGCTGAGCCAGCGCATGGGGACGGCGCCCGGGGCGGAGGTGGCGTCCGCCTCAGGCGGCAACCCCTTCCTGGCGGCGCCCTCCTGGGAGGCCGCCAGCGCTGCGGCGGCGGCGGACGAGCGGCCAGACGGCAGCGCAGCGCCCAGCGGGTGAGCGTGACTCGCAAATGTACTGGCAGACCGAGCAGCAGCCAAGCAACCTTGCGGTAGATGCATCAAACCACGCAGAATTAGCACAGCATCGCACAGGATCATGGTGTTCGGATGCTGCAGGCAGTCGGCGCCGCAGGCAGCGGATGTGAAGATGGAGGATGCCCCGGAGCAGGGCGACCTTGCGGACGCCTTTGCTGCTGCGGCGGCCGCCGGCGCAGGCCAGCGGCAGCAGCAGCAGCAGCAGGCGAAGCCCTCAGGTATGGGCTTGCAGTGGAAGTGCCAGGTGGTGCTCGGTGTGACGCCACGCTTGCGTGCAGTACTTACTGTCCCTGTTCCTGCTGGGAAGTTGTCGATGAGGGTGTGCCTGCTGTCAAACGTAAACCATGATGCCGTACCAGTTATGGCGGCATATACATGTGATCGAGGGACATGGCACTGACTGTTGACGCAATTACAACAGGGTCATGGGTGGAGGCGGCGGCCGCGCCCCGGCCGCCGGACGCCCTGGGCGGCCCGCTGCCGATGTTCCCGCTGGACTGGGGCGCCGGCGGCGGCCGCCTGCGCGCCGCCCTGCCCGACTTCAGGTGCCACTCCTACCACATCGCTTCGCATGCACTTTCCTCTTAGCCAGTGTCAGGCTGACCGTGAGTTTGGTGTGCGCATGGCATGAGCTTTGAAGGCTCGGTGGCAGCATCAACCTCGCCAGGCAGTGCAGCAATTCGTGCATGTGGAGAGGTTCAACAGTCAGCAGTCGTGAGCAGTCGTGGCAAGTGGACGTGGGCCATCGGCAGGGTACAGTGCGCGACGCATGACTGTGTTTTGCAGCGAGGCGGACGACGCTTTTGCGGCGGCGGAGGAGGCGGGGGCCGCCGCCGCCGCCGAGGCCCGGGCCAAGGCCACCGGGCGGCGCGGCGGGGCCAACCGGGGCCGCGGCGTGCGCGGGGATGCGGCCGCGGAGCGTGCGAAGGAGATCCTGGCGGCTGGCGCCGATGCGGTGCTGTCGCTGGGGGAAGACAGGGATGCGCCCCGGGAACGTGACAGGGGCGGGGACAGCGATGATATGTAGGCATGTTGAACGAACGACAGCGATGATATGTAGGCATGTTGGACTAATGTCGATGAAGCGGGTTGCCTTTGGTGTGCAACAGGATGTGAACGATCAGCGGGCAAAGTGACCATCAGCACAGGCACCCTGCTCCCTGCATTAGTTCGGTGGAGGATGACGGCAACCCTGTAGCAGGCAGCTGGGCTGAGGGGGCCGCCCGCCGTCCGGCCCTGCCATCCTCTGATCTGCGCCAACATTGATCAGGTTATCGATTTAGCAGGTCCTACCTTGTGCATTCCTGTCAGGCTGGCGGATCGAAACTGGCGAATGTCTCCAAATACTGATGCTGCAGAAGACGCTGGCTGCATCGTCCTAGTCGGCAGATGCGCCAGTTGCGGATAGAGGTCGCGCCTTTGCTTGAAACGACATGCAGTTTGCTTCTATGCTCCCCGCCACGTTCCCTCCGATCACATCGCAAAGGCCGTTCAGCGGGGTTGGCTTGCAGCATTGCAGCCTGCCAGCTGTGCATGGCATTCCCCCTTCTTCCCGCCCGTTTCAGCAATCATGGCAGCACGTTACAAGCCGCGGCCTGGTCATTGCGGCAGCAGACGCCAGTGTGAAGGTGAAACTGGGCATGGCGGCGGAGCGGCTGACTTTGGACCTCAGCGAATGCGATCTGCTGGAAGTGCCGCCCGGGGCATTCGACATTCCCGGACTCGAGGTAGCAAGGATATTTGCTCTTGGGCCCTGAAAGATCCTACGAACTTTGTCACGATGGCAACATAGGCATGACCATTCTCTGCCAGGACTGCAGAGAGGACGCATGTAGCATGTGGGAGTGCAGTGTAATCAGGGTCGTGATCACAGCAACTGGTTGTATATATGCTAGCATAGCGCTGTTGTGGATGGCTGCAGCAACTGTCCCTGGCGGGCAACAACCTCACCCACCTGCCGCCGGAGATCGGGCGGCTGACGGCGCTGCAGCGCCTGCAGCTGGCAGGCAACCTGTTCGACTCGCTGCCCGAGGAGATCGGGCAGCTGACAAACCTCCAGGCAAGCCTTTCGGACAACGACGCATGCACGTTCACGAACAACAAGTCCAGCACACAAGCGTGTTGCAGCTTCATGCTACACCGATCATGGTGACTATTAGGCGATGTTGATTCAAAGGCGGTACCCAGACGCATGATGTCACATGGAGCGCAGGGCCTGTGGCTGCACGGTAACGTGCTGACGTCGCTGCCAGACTCCATCGGGCAGCTGGCGTCGCTGCAGACGCTGTCGCTGTCAGGCAACTGCCTGCCGCAGCTGCCGACCTCCATTGGTGCCCTGACGGTAAGCATGTAATGCGTTCAAGTGCAGCAGCCAATTTGCATCACGGACCCTGTGCACCTGTCTACATACCTGCAGTCTCCTGTGCAGACGTCGTGGAGTGTCGTCGCAGGCACTGACATCACTAGAGGTGGCCGGCAACAAGCTTGCCGCCCTGCCAGAGGAGATCGGCGGCATGGCAGCTCTGCTGAAGCTGGCAGCCTTCGGCAACCGCCTGGCGACGCTGCCGGCGGGGCTGGGCGGCCTCGCGGCCCTGAAGGAGCTCTGGCTACAGGGCAACCAGCTGACGGCGCTGCCGGCCGCCATTGGCCAGCTCATGGTGCGCTCACATGTGACCATGCTGAAGCGCCCTATCACCATTGCCAGAAGGTGCTGTGGTGTGACAATTGTCCACTGCATGTTGCACAGGTTCATACACTGTGCTGAGGCAGTAGCATCGGCCTGACTCTGCAGGCCCTGGAGCAGCTGTCGGCTGCGGACAACCGGCTGGCGGACCTGCCGCCGGAGTGCACTGGGCTCACTTCCCTACGCAGCCTCAGCCTGTGCGTCCTCGACTTGCAGACGACTTGCAGACGCCGTTGTGCAATGTCTCGCACGCATACTGCAAGCGTGCTCCGGTCGGAGGTGAAGGCACACACGTTGCTGCACAGCACCTCAGTGCAGCAAGGCAGCCAGGCTCAGCAACTGCAACACCAGTCACCCTGTGACGTGAGAGCCTGTGATGTCCCCAGGTATGGCAACTCCCTGGAGTCGCTACCCAAGCCGGCGCTCGGGCTGCCATCGCTCAAGGAGCTGTGGCTGGAGAACAACCCGATCGGCGACGCCGGGCGGCTGCGGCCAAGCGATGCGGAGCACCACCTGGCGCTGGGGCCCAAGCTGCGGAGCGTGGGCCTGGACCAGTGGCAGGCAAGCTGTGGCGCCGGCTCAAGACACAAGTCTGCTCATTGCACACGCAGGGCACTGCCGCTGCAGAGCCTCGACGTGTATTTGCTGAAAATCACCGAGCAACATGACAGAGCTGAGGCCCTGTAACCTGCAGACGGGCAGGCTGCCCCGTGGGCGGCTGGATGATTTGGCGGACGTGCTGCGGCCCGGCGAGGTGTCAGCCAATGACGGGCCGGGCTACTTCAAGCTGAAGCGCGCGGAGCGGCGGGACCCCGACAGCAGCGGCGTCCCCTCCGGCCAGCCGCGCCTGCTCGTGGTGAGCGCAGAGCCCTTGTGCCGGCCGCAAGTCGCTGGCATACTTGCTGCAGCTGTGGACCTCACCTCACTGCCCGCCACCTCAACGAGCACTGGCGGAGAGGGTCCAGCTGAGCGCTGGTGCAATGCTGCCTGGCGTGGTGGCAGGTCGCCTTTGGCAGCGCGCCCGGGGTGCCCAACTGGGGCCGCCTGCTGCAGCGCGCGTCCGACGGCATGGCGGACGACGACGAGCGGTTCTTCGACACCCTGTTCGCCGTGGACCCCGCCCGCGGCTGGTACCGAGGTGCGGGGCGCTGGCCGGGGGTGCGGCCGCGGCTATGCCGTCAACTATGATGACACTGGCGTCCCTGCAGGCCTGTCTAGCATCCTGGGTCGCCATGCGTGGCCAGCAGTCATAGCAATGACACAGGTCTGCGGCGTGCGCAGGGGGCGATGACGAGGGTTTCACGTACTACAGCGACCGCATTGGAGAGTTCAGCGGGCGGTATGAGAGGGTCCTGCTGCTGGGGGACTCCATGGGTGAGCTGCGCTGGCCACATAAAGCACATCTCGACGGGAGCGAATCGAGTGCTTTTTCCTTTCGCTTTCATATGTGTACCTGCTGGTCGACTGAAGCTTGACTCGTCCCTGTCGCAGTATTTCAGTATTACAGACGCTGACGGCCAGTCGTCTGTCGTTCAAACCCTGCAGGCGGCACAGCTGCGCTGCTGTTCTCGAGGCTCTCCACCTCTGTCCACGCCTTCACCCCCCAGGTACACTGCACTGCCTCGGTTCACCATGTACTAGTTGTACGCTCCTAGCTATTACTGCTGTCATAACGCTGCTTCTGTTCATGGTTGCTTTCAGTGTGGACGCAGGGACCTGTTTGTCAAGATTCTCATGCCATGCTCTGCAGGTGAACCTGGAGGAGTCGTCCATACGGCCGGGGCAGCCCCTGCAGTGGCACCGGACCCTCAGGGAGCGCATCGTGGGCGAGGTGGCTGCGGCCGCTGACGCCGGCTCCGACATCCACGTGCACGTCGGCAACTGGCTGCACGACCTGCGGCAGGCAGGCGCCCTCAGTTGCCGTGCATGCTCAGCAGCAATCATGCAGCAGAACCCTGAAGTTGGAACAGGGACGCCTCGCAGCTTCACGCTGTGCACGCACCTGCCCGGCTGAAGTCCTGCTGCCCTTGCGGGAGAACTTGGGCTTCCTCTGTATGCTGATACTGGCGTTTGCCGGATTCCTACGTCCGCTGGAGCGAGAGTATCACTCTTGTGTGATGATGCATACAGGCACGCATCGTGGGCAAGGAGCACGCGAAGCTGGAGATCTACCCGGTGGACAGCCACCGGCTGGCGTACTACCTGGACGCCGAGGACAGGCTGGTGCCCCTCATCCAGCGCGCCCTGAAGCGGGTGAACCCCACACTTGCTGATGACATTTGGCGATGTTCAAACATTTACAACGATGTTGACGCATCCGCCGCATACATGCTGGTCATGTCCCCTGAAGCGGGCGAAATCCGAACTTGAAATGGCAGCCGATGCTATCGCATGCCGGGGTGGTACTGTATGTAGGGACACGCTGTCACTGTTTGGCATGTGTCTGCCTGCAGGAGTTGGGGCACGAGATCAAGCAAGTACGCATGGCGAACCTGCTGTAGTGGAGTGTCAGAGGGTAGTGGCTCACAGTCCAGGCAGGACAGAGTGCAGTATCCCCTTGACGGTCGACGAGAGCACTCAGATCGGCAGATGGCATTAGTTCGCGAGAAGTGGTACTGTTATGTGGTTACCGTGTTCAAACTGGTGACTTGATTCAGAGAATACAGGAATGTGGCGAGTGTGCACAGCAAACCCTAAAGAACTATCAGGTCCGCACCCGCAAATGCAGTTGCGAGCTCAAACCAAGGCAGGGGCCATCATGTGCGTGTGTCAGGCATATACAAGCAGCACAAGCCGCGGCAACATAGTGCACACCGACCCACTTGCTTCGAAAATGTTCAGGTACTTCCTGTACTCCAAAAGCAGTCGAAAGGCGCACCCCGCTCCCATGCAGCGTTGCAAGGTCGCACAGCGTCACCTCCCCAAAGGATTATGCCAATCTCCGCATCAAGCGGCATGTTGCTGCTGCCGCTGTCAAGCGCACTTTGGCCTCTTGCAGTCCTGTGTCCTACTCAATGCCCAGCTGCAACGTCGTCCTGTTTCCGCTCGCCTCATCGGAAGAAGGGGCTTGTGAGCACCTCGCTCGCAGTCAGCCCCGGGTTGCTCGGGAACTGCCACGCCTTCAGCTGCAGCGCCTGCGGATTGAACACGAGTGTACGGTGAGTGACGCTGGCTGTGCACCAGGTGCGGTCCGTGCACCTGGCGGGCCTGCCTGAGCATCAGTTTGCTGACAACACCTCATGATATTCCACCTGCTGCTTCGCAAGCAAAGGTCCAACAGCTCAGATGTCCGGCACTACGATCTGTCAGTACAGTCTGTAGCCCAGTGCGTCAGAAGCACGGCTGACGGTTTCCTCACCCAGCGCAGCAGGTAGGAGCTGTGCACGAAGGTGCGTCGCCGCGCGCGGATGCCCCGGCGGTCGATCGCGGGCACGCCCAGGCACACCTTCGGCAGCGGCACCGGCACAGGCAGGCACGTCACCACCTCCCCCTCCGACGAGTTGGTGAACGTGGCGTTCGGCTTGATGCCTGCGCATGGTGCATTGAGTGAACTGTGAGTGCCAGCACATGACCAGCTGGGTGGAAGGTGCACATGCACATTGGTGACACATGTGGGCAGCGCCACAGGACAGCCGCCTGACGCAAGGATGGCACGGCTACTAGAGGCGAGCTGCTCCACACCTAAAGCTTGCATATTGGCATCTGAAATGCCGTAGGCAGAAGACCATGAGCAGGGAGCACGGCAGGATGGAGAATCCACAAGGTGCGAGGGCGCTGCGCACCGCACACGTGGCGGATGAGGGACAGGAGGCGCTTCACGGCGGCGCGGTCCCGCTCGGGCCACACCCGCCCGTGGATCTTCTGGCTTAGGTCGAACAGCAGGTGGTACACGTCGCCTGGCGCATGAAAAACAGAGCTGGTCAGGTCATGGCTGCCACAGTCGTGAGCTGAGGGCGGCCGACGCACTGCAGACGATAGACGTGGATGCATGCATGGGGCTGCCATCCAGATGCTTGAAAAGATGCTTGAACGTCTCAGATGCACATCGGGCAGTGGTAAGCAGCGCCAAAGTCCAGAGGTTTGCTCAATGTCAGGCTATTCTGTTTCATCGCGCACCCTTGCCGCGCCAGGCGACCTGGTGGATGGTCTCCGGCGCAGAGCCGAACCACCGGATGGGCGCCGTGTACCAGGGCGCCTTCTTACCCCCCTTCGGCTCCCCCACATCGAGGTTCGCGTCCGCCCCCTGCAACCCAGCGGCAGCGGCATCAGCACGAGGTGAAGAATGCAAAGAGGGAGGCGACAGGGGACAGCAGGGGCTGCTGCTGAACGTTGGGCCTGCGGCGGGCGCGCAGGAGTCCAAGCCCCTGTCGACGCTGGGTGGGGTGGGATGCCGCACGAGGAGCGAGGGCAGAGGGAGTGCCGGCGGCGGGGGGCGCACCTCGTCGGCGGCGTAGTACTCGTCAAAGCGCCCCAGCCCGAAGTCGATGATCTTGTACACCTTGCGGGCGCCCTGCCTGCAAGCACCAGACGTGGACACCTATAAACAAATGCTTGCAGTCACGGTGCCTGTGACCAAGTCTGGGGCACCGGGGGTTCGCACACTCGGCGCCACGGTCATGGACCTCGTCACTGACATTACAAAGTGCATTGCAGCGACACTGACTGGAGACCTTGTACACGAAAGCGGATGCCGTGTACATGCATACATCTGCTGCGCACCGGCCGGAGGCATCGCCCAGCATGTCCTTGGACACCGGGTCGGCCGCGTCCTGCTCCGGGTCGGGCGTGTGCTCCATCACATTGTCCAGCCGCAGGTCGTAGTGGTGGAACCTGTTTGTGGCGCCACAGCACCCCAGTCAGGCTGAGCTGTGGTTTGCTGATGGGCCAAGCCTGCATGGGGACACGCGGGAGCAAGGCATGTAAGGGGACAGACCGCATTCGCTGGTTCGTTCAGCACCCAGAACGCAGGCCAGCACACACTTGCGGAGCTTTGGCCTCACCCGAAGGCGCGCTGCGTGGCGTCCAGGGAGGTGAACACCTCGTGCAGCATCTCGCGGATGTAGTAGATGTCGTGGAAGTCGGAGGCGGTGATGATCTTGTCCACCGACTTGCCGTTGATGCGCTCCATGATCATGCCTAAGCATAGAAGGGAGAGTTGGACGCTTGCATCTGCTGACTGGTCCGTAGCTTTCATGCATGTGACCGACTCAATGAATGCCTGAAGAGGCAATGCGATGCAGACTGCAAGGGGAGAGCGCAGGCGAACGGTGAGTAGGCGGCACCTATGAGCTTGGTGCCCTTGTCGCCGCGCTTCCGGCCACGGCACACCGCCGGACCAATCTTCATGATGCCGGGCAGCGGCGCATCGCCTGCAGGCAAGGTTTCAGTCAGATGAATGGCACGCCATGGCAGGCATCAGCCAGCATTGCAAAGCAGGCAAACCAAGACGTTGCTAGCCAGCGCTGCTCTGCTTCGAACCAGCTCAGGCATTGGAAGGCAGTATTGGCCACTCACCGGGTCCCAGGGCCGCCAGCCGCTGCCCCGTGGCCCACTCCCGCTGGGTGTCGGAGATGAGCGCCACCTGCCGCGCCGCCTTGAGCACGATGGGCGCCACGCGGCCCTGCCGGTCCAGCAGCTCGTACACGTGCGCCTGTGTAAACAGGCAGCGCGATGAGAAGCTAAAAACCCTGCAGGAGTCCGGAAGCAATGCTGTGCTCCAGGGCACCCGCCGCGCTGTGCTTGCCAAGCCGCTGGTCACAGCCTCCACGGCATGCTCAGGCGACCGCTGATGTGGCGGCTGGGCAGCATGCCGGGCAGCCGCGGGATACTACTGGAGGGCGCACCTGGAAACCGGAGCCGAGCACCTTGCCCAGCACCAGGTCGTCCGTGAGGGCGGCGCCCTCCTTCGCCCGCCACCCCCTGTCCACCCAGATGCCGCCCGCCTGCATGCACGCCAGGCAGGGGGGGATCAGGCTGCAGTCACCACGGTGCACTTTTGCACTTGTTGCTGTCACTGCACCTCCAGCTGCGTGTTTGTCGGTGCAGCTGACAGGCTCAAACGGACTGCACAATGTTGCAGCTGCCTGCTGTTGTGCCTGCAACCCTTTGGACGTTCTGGCTCGCTTCCAACAGGCCCTGACTTGAACATGCAAGCTTGAGGTTCGCAACGTGGGCTACCTTGGGGTCCAGCTGCACTTCGCGGATGCGGTGGGAGATGCCGCCCGGGTCGGCGCCGCCGCGGCCGGCGCGCTCGGCGTGGATGCCCTTGCGCTCGAAGGCGATGCTCGCCTCCCGCTGCACGTCCAGCTGCATGTGCGCCCCGGACTCCTGCGGCTGCCCTCTCGAGGGCTCTGCCGGCGCGTCGGCCGCTTCCGGCGCCGTCGCGACCTTCTGCCGCTGCCGGAAGCTGCGCCAGGGGGCCTGCACATAGAACAGCGTCTCAGGCTCAGTGCTTGAGAAGCAACAATGAAATGCGCAACACACCTTGGGGACCACTGTAGGAGCCGTGCAGCCCGCGTGGGTGTAGCCTCTCACGTACAGCGCTGCTGTGACCCGAAAACCATGAGCCCTGAACAGTCTCATGCGCACCGTGGGGTTATCCGCGGTGCTGTCGACGCTGTCGACGCTGCCCTGGCTGGAGGCACGGTCGATCTCGGCGCGCGCCTGGGCTGCGGGGCCGCCGTGTTGCCCCGATGCGGCGCTCCTCTCCCGCTGTGCATCCTGCTCCTGTATTGCGGCAGGAATGCCAATGTCAAGTGGGTCAGCCTGAGCAGCATTGGCGCGCGGCTGCTGAAGTGTCGGCTCGACCAGCAGGGTCACGAAAACACGCGACCAGGAGCAACAGACAGCAGCAGCACATCTGATGCTGTGGCTGAGACGACAAAGGGGGCTCGCGAGCGGACCTGTATGCGGCGGAAGGGGCTGATGTCCGCCTCGAGGTGCTGCATCTCGTCCGGGCCGCTGAAGTCGCTGGGCGTGGGCGGCGGCGTCATGCGCGGCGACTGCCGGGGCTCGTGTGGCCCGGAGCACCGGCCCTCCGACATTGCAGGGGTCTCCGGCATGTCCGCCGCCTCTGGCGAGCGGGCGTCGGACGCCGCTGATGGCGTCGGGGAGTGCCGGCCGTCGCGGGGGTCCGGGTGCGCCGCCGGGTGCTGCGAGGCGGAGGTGCGGGCGCTGCCGCCGGCGCTGGGGGCCGGGCGCTGGGCGGCCCCGCTGCCGGACGGAGTGCTGCCGCCGCCGCCGCCGCCCTCATGCTGGCCCTCTGCGATGCCGGGCTGCCGGGGGCGGTCGCGCTGCAGGGTGGGCTGCGCGGCGGCGTCGGGCAGCTCGCAGCTGCCGCGCGCCGGCGGGCCCTTGGCCTGCCCCGCCGCCACCGGCGTGCCCAGCTGCCACAGCTGCCGCTGCTTCGCGCTGATGCGGGACTTCAGGCGCGGCGGCCCCTCTTGCGCGTCTGTCGTCATGGGGGCCTTTATGCCCATCCAGGGTCTTTCGCCTCTGTAGCCGATGTCCCTGCGTGGACCCGGATGTCGTGATCAGCCATGATACCAGACCAAGCCATGCCCCCAGCACAAGGTTCACATCAGTGGACTCAGCGCGCGCAGCATGGCATGCGAAGCATGTAGTCTCAGCACGAGCTGCGATTTCGAGGCGCCCCCAACGGTCTCCGATCGAACGGGAGGATAATTTTTGCAGCTGCGGCGGTGGAGCGGGGTTGCTGACAACCGGCGGCCACTTGGGGTGCAGCTACACGGCTGCGAGGAGCCAACACACATTGGCGCGGCACTGGGCGACCCCGTGTGGTGCTATGCCATTCAGAGGGTTGCTGAGCTCAGTAGGATCCTTGCTGGTCGAACGCGTGCCACTCTGCCGCAGTGCCGACTGGGTGTGCTGACGAGCCGTCCAGCTCTCCACTGGGAGCGCAGCCGACAGGAAGGTGCCCATGCCCAGCGAACGCCGCCGTTCCGAGGGGGCGCAATGCAAAAGGCTTCGAGCCGATGCGGTGCAAAACTGCGGTCTTTGCGTGCGAGGCACCGAGATCGTGGCGCCACGGGCCGTGGCTCACCTGCCACACTTGGCTCGAAGCCCCAACCCCCGAGGCGGAAACTTGCAGCTTCTGAAGACGCTGTGATACGGGCTGCCAACCGGATATGGTAGCAGCTGAGTGCACGAGCGGTTGCTTGTTTTCGGCCAGCACGGCTCAGGCGCTGCGCTGTGCCTGAACGATACACTGCAGCTAGAAAGTGTTGTCGGGGGCACACTGATTGCACAGAATGCCTGCCGCTGGTGCTCTGGGATCGTAAAACTGTGAGCTGCTATGTTGACGGCAAGTGGCGGTTTGCGGAACACAGATGACCACAAGCCACAACAGGTGGCGCCGGACTAGGCCCGGATCACATGGAGTGATGCAACGTAATGATGATGACAGTGTCAGCCCGCACGTCTCCATCAATAGTCTCCAAGGCGTGTACACTTTGTGCACGGGCCGACACGCGCAGCATTAACCTACCCCCTGTGGCGGCCAGTATACCGTGAGCAGCCCCCGCCTCCCCACACTGCTGCCCCGGTCGCAAGAACAGTCATCAGCTCCTCACCTGATGAGGCGTGAGCCCAGCTCCGACGCTCACTGCGAAGGGGGGAGGTTGCGCATCCACGCCGGCGCAGCTGCAGAGCTGTCCTTGCTCCCGCTCCTGCCGCCACCCTGCTTCCTGCCGCCGGCCCCTCTGCCGCCGTCCCGCCGCGCCTGCTGCCGCTGCCGCTGCCGCTGCCGCTGCGGGGGCTGCGGCTGCTGCCGGGCTTTCTGTGTCAGCTGCTGCTGCTGCTGCTCCTCCTGCTCCTGCTGCTGCAGCTGCTGCCCGTCTAGTGGCTGCGCTGCCTGCTGCTGTGGCGACTGACGCTGTGGTGCCCGCTGCTGCTGCCGCCGCTGCTGCATGATATTCGGCGCTGCAGGGTGGCCGCTCGGCTGCTGCACGCCGGGCGGCAGTATGAGGTTCCCGTCTGCATTCCGCTGCGGCGGCGAGATGACCACCACGTCTGGCGGCACCTCCCCTTCCCACCGCCGGTCACCGGGTTTGAGCTTATAAGGCAGGTCCGCAGCCCAGGACGTCTCTGGGCTGCCGCCGCCAGCCCCGCCGCTGGCACTGCTGCCGGCTGCACTCTGCTGCGCTGCGCCGCTGGGACCCACACTTGACGCCTCTACCGGTGCGTCTTCTGCGGCGTCTCCAGCGTCGTTTGTGTCCTCGTCTGAGCCGTCCCACAACTCAGCGTCAGCCTCAGCTTCCAGCTGCAGCCACTCCTCGAGGGACAGCGCCGGCTCCTCCCCATCACCAGCTGCAGGCAACCGTCATGTGCCAGCTTGGTTCATCAAACGAATAGCATCGCTGCAAACCTTACGCTTGCAATGCAGACCTCAAGTAGGCACCGAAAGGTGCTCTGCAGCACGTCAAGCCGCTGCTGCATACGCACATGCAGCACGTCAAGCCACTGCTGCATGCGCCACAGCAGTGCCTGTTGGCTGATCAGACGGTGCTGAGCCTGCGACAGTGGTCCGGCTGAAGTCTCCCTGCGAACGTCGCAGGCTGCGCCAGGGACCAGATGCAGTTGCGGCAGGCAATCTGTTACAGCCACAGCAGGATTGTCACGATCAGCGCCGCCTCATACCAATGCATGGCATGCAGCGTGTATGCATCAGCAGCCCAATGCGCAACATGTAACGTAGCTGACCATGTAGCTACCTGGTCAGCGACCTGCTGAAAGCACCGTGACGCTGAGCGCAGCTGGCAGTTGAACAACCCTCATGGAAGCGAGGAAAGTTTACCGCTGCCGGCATTACAGCGGCATGCAGGATGGGGTGCAGAAGGATGCAGAGCGCCCAAGGAGCAAATGGATAAACGTCAGGACAGTCTTAACAGCCTGCAGTAACGTTGTGCAACGCTGCACCACCCATGCGGGTGTCAGCATCGGTTGCGCACTGATCGCTGGGTCGGATGATTCCCTGTAGTACCTGGGTCGATAGGTCAACGTTGGCTAACCAGGAAGGCGGAAGGTGGAAGGTGCTTGCCACTAGTTCCGGCGCGTCAAGTTCGTAGCACTCCCGCTTTCAGCAACCAGGCGCTCAAGCACAACACGCTTCAAAGTGTTAACTGAAGCTCTCTTTGGGGTGTGGTAAGCGCCACCGTCAGTCAGAGCGCTGCAAGGCCCGGGAGCTGTCAGCCACGGAGTAAACGAGAGCTGCTCCAAAAGGCTCAGCAGCAGCACAGAACGTGTTCCAGGTGTTTTGAAACCCTCCGCAGCGTAGTACGTGAGGCTCAGAAGCCGAGGATAACGGCGAGAGGCGCGTTCGTATTGTAGTGCGTGGTGTCCGGGCAGGCCGCTGGTACAAGACCGGCGGGGCTCAATGCAGCAGCCGCGTGTCAGCCAGATGGTCAGCCTGCAATCCATGGTGCTGACGACCCTGGCGCTGGCGCTCATCAGCACGCCCTGCACAGCCGCGACGCGGCGCTTCCCAGCAGCGGCGGCAACCCACGGCAGCGCAGATCAGCAGCTCCCAGACGGCCTCCAACAAAGGGCAGGCAGGAGCGCGGGCAGCCGGCACCTGCTGCAGCAGCGCACGCTGGCAGCGGCTGCAAAGAAGCCGCCGCCGCCGCCGCTCAAGAAGCTGGCCGCCCGCGCAGCAGCAACACCCACCAAGGCACCCACCAGGGCGCCCACCCGAGCCCCGACCAAGGCTCCGACCAGGGTGCCCACCAAGGCCCCAGTGGCGGCCGCCCGCACCAACACCGCGCCACCCACAAAGGCCCCCACAAAGGCGCCCACGGCAGCGCCTTCCAAGGCACCCACCAAGGCCCCCACGGCCGCGCCGACGGCAGCGCCGACAAAGGCGCCGACCGCAGCCGCCAGCAAGGCGCCAGGGGGACTGGTGCCCACCCTCAGCGGCCTGGTTCCCACGGTCACGAACTTGGTGCCTACAGCTACTGGGCTCGTGCCGACGGTGATCAACGCCGTGCCGACGGCCGCCAGCCAGGTCATCCCCACAGACCAGCCGGACGGGCGGCCCATCCCCAGCCAGTTCCTGCGGCCGACAGTCAACAGCTTGGTGCCGACGGTTGCCGGGGCGGTGCCGACGGTGGCGGGGCTGGTTCCGACGGCGGTGCCAGCGCTCAGCAACTTGACCAGCACCGTCACGGACACCGTCAGCGGCGTGACGTCGGGGGTGGGCAGTTTGGTGGGGAACATCACGGGGGGTCTGGAGTACCTAGTTATTGGGTGATCAGGGTGCTGATCTGGAAATGAATCTGGGGAATGGGAGCTCTGTTGCGTGTCACAGCGCAGCACGTGGAATCGCGCTGCTGGGGAAGCGTAGCCGCTTCAGCAGGTTTTGTATGCGAGTCTGAGTAGATTGCTTTTGGAGCAAGAGCATACACCTGCCCAGGCTCGTCATTTTGAGGCCTGGGTCGATGGACACAGCTGGTAGTGTGCTTTCCACATTCCGGTGTTGGTTCTCTACACCGTCAGATACTGCAATGCAGGGCGGTCTTTTGTTGGTGCCAGACCTGGCGCCAC
Source organism: Diplosphaera chodatii (assembly GCA_032358165.1). NCBI lineage: Eukaryota > Viridiplantae > Chlorophyta > Trebouxiophyceae > Prasiolales > Stichococcaceae > Diplosphaera > Diplosphaera chodatii. The sequence goes on from JAALGY010000030.1 coordinate 594,455, forward strand.
GGCCCCCCTTTCTTTGTATTGCTTGTGACGTGAATTGTCATGGCATGCCGGCTCTTGGCGAAGACATCAGGCCATGAAGAACGAGAACTTGTTTGTTGAGCACAGTGTGTTCAACTATGAATGCGAACGGTGATGAACCTTTAAGCAAGGACAGAAGTCTGCCGTGCTGGCTACAGCAACAACATGACAAGCAGCCTGCTGCGGAGTGTACTCAGCTGCTGCCGTCTGACACCTGTACACACATCCTCATGGCTGTGGCCAGCTGCGCCATAATCCGACGCAAGGCATGCATGCATAGACGGACAACCTGTTGCATGGGCCTTTTCCTGTTGCCGTGCTTCTGTGAACCAGCACCGTTGCATTGCGATGCACCATATATAGGTTGATTTTCGATATTGCCGTTCTTTCATTGCAGAAGATGTTAGGTACTGGTGATCATACAACGACATGACCTCCGCTGGCGTCTGCAGAAGGAATGACATTTTGCGGCTGCGAGAGTATGTGCATGGGTTTGTGGGCTCTGGTGTTGTATTTGAAGTTTCCACGGCTGTCACTACTGATGCCCACTGCTTCAAACAGTCAGATCACTTCTTCATGCTACGAAACCTGACTGTGCACTGATACCGAAGATGAGTTTTGCTATTTCAAACAACTAACCAATACCAAGTACTGGGGGTTCTAGAGCCGTTCGAGCTGGTGAGTGGGGTGTGGTGTGATGGCTGGAGGGCGGCTGACATGCCTGGTGGCACATGACTATGTTGACCTGCGAGTTCTGATCGCACAAGTTTCAGCGCTAGTGTATCTTTTGCTGGCTGCGGTGCGGGACGGCAGGACTCTCGGTCTCGATATTTGAACAAATGCCGAGTCCGGGTGCCAGCTGCGGTATGCGGCTGAACCTGCTGATGTGGATGCCTCTTGACGCCATCTGACCGATTAGTGGCGTGCCGATGGTGAGGGCAGCGCCACCAGGGGTCTGAGAGCTCCGGCTGCGGCGGCTGCTGCTGCGGCGGGTGCTCAGCCCATGGGCAGGAACTCCACCTCCTGAGGCGGTGCGGCCGCCCTGCGCTCGTTGCTGCCGCTGCTGCCGCCGCCGCCGTCGCCGCTGTCTGCAGTCGGCGCCGCCTCTTCTGTGGGTGCTGCGGTTGGCTGTGTGTCGGCGGGCATGGTGCGGCCACCGCTGCCGCCGCCGCCGCTGCTGCCCACAGGCGCGGCCGTGGGCTTCTTGGTGGCGTAGGGATTAGGCCTGCCGTCGGGCTGGTCTGTGGGGATCTCCATGGGGGAGAAGGTGCGCGTGGGCGCCGCCGTGGGCTGCTTCGTCGGCGCTGACGTCGGCTGTTTTGTCGGCGCGGCTGTCGGCTGTTTGGTCGGCGCCGCCGTCGGCTGCTTCGTCGGCGCCGCTGTGGGCCGCCTCGTGGGTGTCGCCGTCTTGGGGGCGGTCGTGGTCTCCCGCCCCTCTGTGTTAGCCGGCCCCGGCACCGGCGCCTTTTTGGTCGGCGCCGGAGCTTTTCTGGTCGGCGCTGGCGCCTTCTTGGTGGGCGCCGGCTTGCGGGCCGCTGGCGTGGCCTTCTTCGTGGGCCGCCGCGTGGGCCGCCGCGTGGGCGCCTTGGCGCGAGCCGCTGCCTTTCGGGGCGTGGGCCGCGCCTTGGTGGGCCGCTTTCTGGTCGGCCGCCGCTTCGTGGGCCGCTTCTTGGACGTCGGCTTGGCCCTGGCCGTCAGCAGCCGCCGCCGCGCCGCCAGCTGCGGCGCTGAGAGGTCTACCCGCAGGACCTTCAGCGGCTGCGCTGCTGCTGAGCTGCTCTCCAGCAGAGCCTGCAGCGCTGCATCGCCTGCCGCCGCCCCCAGCATCCGCCGATGCCTGGTGTTTAACCGTGGCTGCACCACTGTGGCTGCTGAGCTGTCTGTAAGCGACTGCAGGTGCTGGCTGCTGAACAGTTCCAGGGAGTCTGCTGATGTCGCTGCCGCCGCTGCCGCTGCTGAAGCTGCGTGCTGCAGCAGTGCCAGCGCCGCCAGCAGCGGCACCAACCGCAGCAGATGCCGCATGGCTGGCAAGGCTGCTGAAGTGTGGGTTCGTGAGCTGCCGCGCCTGCGTAACATGAATCCTCAGGTGTTACACGGCCACTCGCATGTTGAGACAAAGCAATACTCCTGCTCAGACCGGGCGAGTTTCTACGACGACGGAATTCGGACGCGTCGAGCTTTGGAAACGGGCACAAAGCATTCTCGCCTACAGCTTGGCTTGGCTAGAGCCGGCGGGTCAGGTCAACTTCGGCAGGACGACCATTTGAGGGGCACCTGACCTTCCTCCTTGAGAGCCCGAAGCGGAGGTGCAGCCCCAGCACGGGCGGAACGGCAGCACCAGCACAGCGTTTCATTGGTTTGTAACCCAGCCTCAGCTCGTTGCAAAGCTTCGTGAGCGCGTCGGCTGTCAAGTAGCCCCAAAAAGTGGCACGGCAGGGCACGACGCATGCGGCGGTGTAGTCGCTGCAAACCGGCATGTCGCCGGGTCCGCCCGAACGGTGCACTCTGGTGCTATGGCGGAGCTGTAGGTGCTAGGAGCTGCCATCGCTGTAGGTGCTAGGAGCTGCCATCAGAGCTGCCATCTGGCTTGCACAGGAAGTCATGCCGTTGCGTAACACCCAGGCTCACCTCAAGCGCTACGGGTGCCACTGCTTATTGCTCCACTGTCTGCGACCTCTCCCAGCGGCGGCGCACACCCAAGTGCCGCAGCTAATGCTAACGTGCGTCGCGTATCCTGGAGACACGGACGTGCACAGCAGGCGACGCAGCGGTCCGCCGAAGGTTACCCCGTGATCTCTGCCGTTTCGCCAGGTGGCAAGACCTGGCGGGCCTAGGGTTTGGCGCGGCTTGGCACCATCCTGTGCTTCCCTTGCTGCCCCCACTGGTGCTGTGGCCCGAAGCTGCATTCGCTGAGCAGAGCAGTTTGCCGGATGGCTGCAATGCCAGCGTCCAAACCTACAGACGTGTGACGCGAGACACCGTGCTCACTTTGCCATGCAGCAATTAGGCGTTGCTGCTTTGTGTGCGATCTGCGACGCTGAGTCAGCTGCGCATGCAGTGCTGATGCCCTGATCCGCCTTGGAGATTAGATGCAGTGATCGTGCAACTGCAGCGCGTCTCTGCTGTCCCAAAGATCGGGCGATTGAGTCTGTAAATCTAACTCGCTTCGTCGCCGAGGCCGTGTCATACACCGCAGCGCATCCGCACACATGGGACAGCTACGGCCAGCAGATGCGCACACAGATGGTTTCGCAACGTCATCCGTGGCACACCAGGACGCTGAAAAAGGCACAGGATGCAGCGTGAGACGGCCACTGCAGCTTCCTGCTGCCTGAGCCATGCCGGAGCGCCTGGCGGGCTTCGCCGCGCGCCACCGTACGGCGCTGCGGCGGGGCCTGTGGCTGGTGGGCGGCGCCGGCGCGGGGGCGGCGGCCGTGGCGGCGGGCCCGCGGCTGGCGGAGGCGCTGCCGGCGCCGCAGGAGCGCCGCGAGCGCCTCGACAAATACGCCCAGCAGCTGCGGGTGGGTGCCCGTTCTTTACAGCACTTATTGGTCTCGGGTACAAGATGCTCAATAGATCTGCGAGGAACTGACAGCAGACAGGGTAGCCATCAAGCAGCCGTGGCTCGGCAAGGGGTTTACATCAGGGAACGAAGCATCTGCTTCCTCCTCAAACCCCTTGGCGTACACACTGTTGATGCCTACCTTGTCGGCACAGCTCATGCCAGGCACACTGTTTGTTGTCCCGTTGCTGCACACTGGGTGGCCACGGTCCCTCTGTCAGCTGACCCTCCAAGGACGTGTCATCCTCTGACACGCGGAGCAATATCACAGGACTACCGTGAGCGGGCGATGGCACGGGCGTCGGCGGCCGGCAGGTCGGCTGCGGTGCTGGCGCGCACCACGAAGGCCGCGGCCGCCGCTTCCTGGCGCTCCGACACAGGTCAGCTTCGGGACGTACACCCCTGAAAGTGCGAGCCGACTCATGTGTGTGCATGCGTGTCACACCATCTGCTGTACCACCGCTGTGCAGCCACCCACCTCTGTCCTAAGACGTAGGTGGGAGCAGTGGGAGACCTCAAATTGCATGTGGCCAGCTGGCCACAAATGTTGACAGCTGCCTGTCAGTGCACTTAAACGGGTGCTGGCTGGTGCAGTGACGCTGGGGCACGCGGTGGCTGACGCGACCGCGGCGCTGGGCCGACACATGTACAACTTCCAGTCCCGCTCTGCTAACCTGCTCATGTCCATCATCCACCACCTGCCTGCAGTGACGCTGGGGGAGGCGGTGGCGGACGCGATCGCGGCGCTGGGCGCCGACGAGGACAAGGAGACGGTTGTCATCTTCGGCGGCCCGCTGCTGCTGGACGGCCTGCTGGACGCGGCCGCGATCTCCTCCCGGTCGCCCCGCGAGCGGGCGGCGGCCGAGCGCGCCCTCGCCAGCCTGCTGTCCACAGGTGCTGGCGGCCGACCTTCCTGCACCCTGTGCATGTTTGCTGGTGCCTGTGCCTCGCCGCAGGCGAAGTCAACCATGTTCGTTGGCTGGGTGACAAGCAGGGCAACAAGGGGGTGGAGCAGAATGTCAAAGCGTTCGCGCTGCCTTGCAGCAAACTGGAAAGCAGGCTGCGGTTCATTGCGGTGGTCAGACGCTGCGCAGAACGTCTCCGTGCATCAGTCTGACATCCCCCGCCCGTCCTGCAGGCACCACGGCGAGCGCGGTGCTGTCGCGGCCGGGGGCGCTGCCGCGGCTGCTGGCGGCGGCGGGGCACCGCGCGTGCGACGCGCTGCCCGGGGCGCTGCGGGCGGGCGCCACCATGGCCCGCCTCCCGCCCGCGCTCTCCTTCGACGACCTGTCCGCCCTGCTCGCGCAGGCGGGCGACGCGGGGGACCGCGGGGCGCAGCTGCTGGCGGTGCAGCTGCTTGGGCTGACCGCGGAGGCGAGCGTCATGCACTGCGGGAAGCTGGCGGCGCTGGGGGCGGGGGCCGCCCTGGCGGCGCTGTCCGACGCCGCCCTGGAGCGCCCCGCGGACCGGCAGCTGCGCTGGGACCTCATCAGGTGGGCGAGATTCCAGCAGCTGGGGCAGATGTGGGGTTGATGCCTGGCACCGGGTGGCCAGCAGTCAGGCAACGATGCCCTGGGGCAGCCTGCCAGGCGCCAGCTGCGCTGGGACCCCATCACGTTGGCACCGTCCAGTGGCTGGAGCAGATGTTGGGTTGATGCCTGGCACTGGGTGGTCAGCGGTCAGCAACGATGCCCTGGAGCGGCCCGCGGACCGCTTGCTGCACTGGCACCTCGTCAGGTGGTCGATACATCACCGACAGAGTCACCACAGCTGCTGACACGCTTGCATGTCAACATGTATGTGTTGCTGGATACCACACTGCCTTCCTTCAAAGATCACATTCGTGTCCGGCCTCAACAGCAGTCCCGGTTCTGTGCTGGGATTGCGTGTGTGCTGGCAGGCACGAATGTGATGCTTGAACCTACACCTGTCATTCACGTGGTGTTTGCACGTCAGGTATCCTCACATTCGTGCCCAATGCACATAGGGTGAACACCTATGTCGTGTGAAGGCATCAAGGGACTGATCACCAGCTGCCAAGTGTTGGTTTCCTCCGCAGCCTGGTCCTCAAAGCTGACAGCTTAGTGCTTTCGCTACAGGGCCATGGCGGTGCTGGCGCGGGACTCCCCGCTCAAGGGCCCGCTGCAGCTGGGCGACTGGCTGCAGCGGCTGCTGTACTTTGCAGCGGACGCGGCGGCTGCTGGCGACCGGCCCCTCGCCTCCCGCGCCCTTGACGGCTTCTCCGCAGCCGCCGCGGTGCGCAGTGCCAGGGTTCAGGCTTCGGTCATGGTACCACACCATTCGCTACGTGCACAAATGCCTTGGCACAACTGGCTGCTTGTAGTGATCACACTGCGATTGCACTGGCAATGCTCGATGACATGGGACATACCATCATCGTACCTGGGAACGCTGCTGGATTTGAGTTCCCCAGACGGTGGGGTTGTCATCTGCCTCAGGCTGGCGGGACGAGGATAGCTGCCGCGCTGCGGCAGTGCAACGCGCTGCCGCTGGCCGCGCAGCTGTGGCGGAACGCCGATGCGCAGCTGCAGCGCTCGCTCATGACCGCCGTCTCAGCGGTGGCCTCCGCAGGTGGGGCGCCAGTGAGGGTTCCAGCATGACTGCAACCGATCACGAACGATGATGTATCCGGTGGCAAGCTACTTGTCTTACAAGCAGCCACCTCTTTAAGCCTGACCTTGGCGGGAACCAGTTGAAGGGTGTGCTGTGACTGTGGCTGGATTGCAGGCCCAAGCTCAGGCTGTGGACTCCATCGTTTGGAGCCTGAACATGGTGTCGGATTCCAAGCACAGCACAGTTTGAGAGCTCCCGTTCACAGCTGTTGGAGTGTCGGCATTGTGCCAGCAATGCTACATTGCTTCTGCTTCCGGGTGGCTGCAGGCGAGGAGTGCATGCCCGAGGGGCAGCGGGAGGCGTGGACGGAGCGGCTGCTGGCGTTCGTGCTGCGGGACGACACGCCGCCGCCGCTGCGGGCGGCCGCCGGCAACACCCTGGGAGGTGCAGCTCCTGTCTGTCGTTGCACTGTTCGCGTCGTAGGAGAACCGACTGCTAGTTGTAGCTCGCTGACGGGATTGCTTTGCATGCCGGGGGGGGGGGGGGGGGGGGGGGGGTAGGGGCTGGGGCGGCGGCACCATCCCTGGTAACACTGGCTGAGTAGCGGGGCCTGCTTGCACTGTCTTCAAAGGCTGGCGTGCAAGTTGTCGAGACCCCTCATCTCCAAGAGTCAACCACATGCAGATTTGGCAGCAGCGGAGGGCCTGGAGGGCACCGCAGTGGCGGTCGCCTGGCTGGGGGAGGTGCTGGGTGTGGTGTTACTAAACCCTACGGTTTGGAAATCGCAGATTTGGCGGCGGCGGAGGGACCCGAGGGCACCGCGGTGGCGGTCGCCTGGCTGGGGGAGGTGCTGATCGCGCTGTCGCGCTCCGTCACGGCGTACTACGTGGTGCGCTCGATGCCGGCACAGCCGCCGCCGCCACCGCCTGCCGCCCTGCCCGCCTCAAGCAGCAGGCAAGCTACTGCCTTTTCCTCCCACGTGTCTGTATCAATGCATCAGCATGTTGCTGGGCACCTCAATCAGATGAGCAGGGCGTCGTGAGGTTGCTGGGCATGGCTCACGTGAAGGACAGCGGCAGCTTCATCATCTGCTGGGGGTGGCGTGGGCAGGCTGCCTGCAGCACACAAGTGCAGCGGCCCGGCAGCAGCATGCCGCCATGAAAGCTGCTGAGCTTACACGCTGCTTGAGACTGGCAGGTGGCGGTGGTTGCCATGGGGCTATGGCGAGAGCGGCGCCGCGGACAGCGGAGCCATCAGGACTGAGGCCCCCGGCAGCGCCGGCGCAGGCGGCCACGGCTCCGAGCAGGGGGCAACCACCAGCGAGCAGGGGACAGAAGGGCAGCAGGGCACCAGCAGGCAGGCGGAAGCGGAGGCGGAAGCAGCTCTGCTGCGAGCCGTTGGCGTGGTGAGAGGTTTTGCTCTTACGGTAAAGCCGGCATGTGGTGAAACATCTTCCATTGGACCGTAGTCTCCAGTGGTAAGGGCCACTGAGGTACTCGTTAGTGTGTACATATACTCGTGTGTGCTGTCGGTACCAAGCAGTGTCAGCAACTGCACCGCTGCAGCACCAGGTCCACAGCTGGTGCTGGCACTAAACCCTAAACCCTAGCTGAACTGCACACTGCCGCGACTTGCGGCATGTGAGCACGAGAGCGTTGTGTTGGGAGGAGGCGTTGAGGGGTTGGGGTGGGTGGGTTGGGTAGGGATGGGTTGGGGGGTGTTGAGGGGAGAGCAGCCCGGGGGCGCTCCCCTTCCAGAAATTGACCTAGGGTGTAAGCCACAAGGTCGGGGATTGGAGTTTGTTTTCAACCAGCAATTGTCGCGTCTCGGTTAGACCTCATTAACTGCGACATCGCCCCAAGCGCAAGATGCCTGCAGTGCGGGTGCTGGCACCTGATGCGTGGTGCAGGCAGTGCTTGATGGCCCCAGTTATGGGTCTGACATCACATTAATCAGTTGATTAGGTTCGAGTACTTGCCTTTCCTGCGCCATCAGTAGGATGCTGACCATCTCGTTTGACAAACCACAACATCATTGTTGTCTGTTCACACCTGATAACTCGTTCAATGTGGCATACAGGTGCCATCCTTCGCGAGGGCGGTGGCTGCGGAGCTGCGCTCGGCAACTGATCGCGCGGCTGCCGGATTTGCGGACCCGCCTGCCGACGCGGAGACCTTTGCATTCACGGGGCCGGCGGCGCTGGCGGCATTCCCCGCCGCTGCTGACGCTGAGGACCCCGTTGCTGCAGAAGCCCTGCTGTCCCAGGCCCTGGCGGTGAGCCTCCCTGGTTGCCGGCTATAACCGTCTGTTCTTCATTTAACCAATCCTGAAGACAATGCCATCAAGCAGCGTCGGCAGTTTATAGGCTCAGTCAGGCAGCCGGCCGTCTGCATGCCAGTTGGTGGCCCCTGACATAGTTCCGGTGCACAGGTGCTGTGCAACATGGTGTCGGCGGATGTGGAGCGGCAGGCGTGGCTGCACCAGGCGGGCGCGCTGCGCATGCTGCACCGCCTGACGCTGGCGCGGGCGGCCCAGCGGCGGCGGGCCAGCGGCGACACCAGCATTGACGGCGGCAGCGGCAGCGGCAGCGGCGACACCAGCATTGACGGCGGCAGCGGCAGCGGCAGCGGCGACACCGGTCTTGGTAACAGCGGCAGCCAGGGTGACGGCAGCGCTGCCGAGGGGCCAGACGCTGATGCCGCTGCAGCAGAAGCGGTGTCTCCCGGCCTTCGGCAGCAGGTCGGAGTGCTACCTAGCTGAGAATGGCGTACATGGTTCCCTCTGCCTCACACATGCCCCAAATTTTGAACAGAGAAGGGAAGTGCTTGCTGTTGCTACACTGCCAAGTGCAGTCCATGCAGTGCACCATTGCTGTTCAGCCTCTGAACCCTATAATACTCCCTTCTGCAGACGGTGCGGCTGCTGGCGCTGCTGAGCACGGACGCGGCGGCGGAGCCGACGCTGCGGTCGGGCCCCTGGCTGCGCTTCCTGCGGGAGGCCGCCGCCTCTGACGACTGCACGCTGGCGTCCGACGCCGGCCGGGCGCTGCTCAACATGCGCTCGGCGGCCGCCGCCGCCGCCGCCACCTCCGCTCCGACGCCAGCCGCCAAGTGAGCCACAGCACCTTGCATGCACCTCGGGGCCGTGTCCGCTTGCTGGCTTCTCGTGTGTACCATGTGGGTCACGGTGGTCACAAACGTCGCGCAGACTGCGGTCAACTCAAAATGCAGTCTGCGCTGACGTTCTGACGGCTGTGACCCACATGCATGCAAGAACTGTATGCCAACATTGGTCGACATGCGTGCGGCCGGCAGCCATTGCGCACAGGTTTGTTCCAGTGGAACCTGAAGTTGCAGCATGCTTCACCGCAGGCCAGGTGAGGTGGCGGCGGCGGCGGCGGCGGACATCGTGCCGCCGGCCCTGCCGCCGCACCCGCGCTGCGTGCTGCGGGAGGGGCTCCACCTGTTCAGCCCGCAGGCGCCGCACCACGCCGCGCTGGCCGCCCAGGGGGCAGACGCCACGGGCCCAGGTGAAGGCACTGTGTCCTGGAATCAGACGCACACATTGTCACCTTGGTAGCTGTGTAAAATAAATCAGGGACAGAAGGTTTTCGTGTGCTTTATAAGCACATGCAACTGCACTGCGATCGACAGGCGTATTCTGCAATGTGCTCAGCGTCATCGTAGTGAGGTGGTGCTGAGCATACTTTGCTGACTAGTCCAGGCACGCCAGAGGTGGACATCGTGTTTGTGCACGGCATCCGGGGCGGCGCCTTTGCCACCTGGCGCCAGCTGGACGCGCCCGCGCCGGCGGCGGCGAAGGCGGGCGACGCGGCGGCCGCCGCAGCGGCTGCGGGCGCCCCGCCAATGGTCAGCCCCGCAGCCGCTGGGGCGGCAGCACACGGCAGCAATGGCGGCAGTGAAAGAACGAACGGCGGCGGCGCAGGCAGCGGCGATGGTGGTGTACCGGAGGCGGCAGACAATGGCGAGCAGAATGGTGGTGAGCCGGATACAGCGGCGTCTGCGGTTGGCAGCGGCGGCGGCAGAGAAGACCAGCAGCTTCAGGAGTCTGCCGCGGTAGTAGGCGCAGTAGCAGATGGCCCTGCTGGCAGCAATATCGGCAGCACTGACAGCGGTGCAGGCAATGGCAACGGCAGCAGCGCTAACAGCGCACCGCAAACACAGCAGGACGCTGCGCAGACGGCAGCGATCACACGGGCGGCGGCGGCAACCCTTTCAGCGGTGAAGTCGGCGGCCTCGGTGGCCATCCCGGTGGTGACGCCACGGCCAACGCTGCCGGAGGATGAGGAGGCAGCAGCCGACGCCGACATGAGCAGAGGGTATGCCCTGTTTTGACGTGGAGTAACTCAGGCACAGTGGCTCGCGAGCCTGACATGTGCAGGTGCAGGCACCTTGTGCACCTCTGTCGGCTGGCAGCAGGACCCAGAAGCCTGTCGGATCTGCTGACACTACGTGGGGAAGCAGTGACCCTTCACAGTCTCTATTGAGCTGATGCTGCTGGTGCTTTACCTGCAGGGACTGCTGGCCGGCGGCATGGCTGCAGCGGGACCTGCCGGGGGCGCGGCTGCTGACCGTCGAGTATGCGGCGCCCGCCTCAAACTGGGAGGTGTGCAAAGTGCACTAACTCAACGTGGTTCCACCGTACGCAGTGCTGCAAAGCCTCTTTAGGCTGTGTGGTCCTGCTGCCTGTCCTGGTCACATCAGCTGACAGCTCAGCATGCACCGCTGCAGGGGGAGTCGCTGCCGATGCGGGGCACGATCGTGCAGCTGCAGGAGCGGCTGGTGGCGGCCGGCGTGGGCTACCGCCCCGTCATCTTCGTGTGTCACAGGTGCTGCCGCCGGCCCTGTGTTTGCAGTCTTTCTTTTCACACACTCCCTGTTGCACGTTGCCGTGTTGGCATCGTTTCGTTTGAGCATCATCCTTCCACGTTCATGCACATCTGAGCGACCTCAACAAACAAAGAGGCAAACTCAAGTCGACTTGCTCAGCAACCCATGTGCAGCCTGGGAGGAGTGCTGGCAAAGGAGTTGTTGGCGCGGGGGTTAGCGGCGGAGCCGGACTCGGTGGCGGGGCGGATCGCGGGTGCCACTACGGGGCTGGTCACCTACTCCACCCCGCATGCCGGCAGCTGGCTGGCCGACTGGGGCTGGCGCCTGCGGTGCGGCGTATATCTCAGGGAACAAGGGTGTACCTTGGCCTTGCAACCTTACCCTGGTGCTTGTGAGGGCAAACACTTGCTCAGTGCATGGTCGACCGTGCAGCAGCACCTGCTATGAGGCTGAGAAAGCTGCTGCAGCACATGCGGCAGTTTGACATGGACCTCATGCTCTGCTGCTGTATGTCGACTGCTGTTCAGAGCATGCACCCTGTCGGATCCCTGCACAAGCATCTCACAAGCTTGTGTTGTGGGGAAGCCGCCGCTGGCAGTCTCCTTACTGAGGACCTGCTGCTGCAGGTATCTTGGAGCCGCACCGGATCCGGTCGTCAGCCACCTGAAGCCTGGAGCGCACCTGGAGGTCAGCACACTCACTTTGCCGTGACCTGATGGTCGAACCTGCTTCAAGGCTCAGCTCTTAGGGGTCACACATCAAGGCTCACGTGGTGGCCAGTCCGGTGTCATTACAAGGCAGACATGAGTTGTACGTAGCCCCAGAAGGCGGCAGACCTGCGCTTCCATGGCGCCGCAGGGCACCAACGCGGCGCTCAAGGCCCGCGCGGAGGCGGGGCGCCTGGCGGCGCTGAGCTTCGCGGAGGGGGTGCCCAGCCGGGTGACCGCGCTGCTGCCCCGCCTCATCGTGGTGCCCCCCGAATCCGCGTACCCCGGCTTCGGCGAGTTCGTGCCCCTGGGCGACCTGGACCACATCCAGGTGGGTATACATATAAGCTTGGGATGATGCCACATCAGCGTTGAGCTGGCATTCGAAACCGAGTGACGGCACGTGGCGTGCCCAGTGGTGGTGACTGCCTGGATGGCGTTCTCAGTGCGGAGGATGCACTGCAACACCTGACATTCATGCGTGCTCGATGGGGCAGCAGCAGACTAGTATCACACACCATGGCTAGGCAGTGAACTTACTAGTTCACTACTGTAACTTGCAGGCGTGCAAGCCGCCGGACAGGCAGCACCCGGCGTACGCGCGGCTGCGGGACTTCCTGCTGCGCGAGCTGCAGCGGACGCGTGCTGACCAAGACGATGCAGGGCAGGCGGAGGCAGAGCGCAGGGGTTGAAAGATAGTTTCGCTGGCTTTGGCGCTGTGCAAATTAACTTGTGTGGCGTGAGCAGCTTTGTGGTTTGGCAGTCAGCAGAGTGGTGTCCGTCGCGGGCAGCAAATGGGCGCATAGAACACCTGATAGGGCGGCATATCGATGAGCCATGCTGCGGCTTCGGATTGAGAGCTGGCAATGAGGTCAGGAGGTTAGATCGGCATGTGTACAGCCATGCTAGGTTGAAAGTTTATGCAGATAGCTCTATAGGCCATCGCAGATCAGGCCATCTACTTGAATGTCTTAGCATTGGAGAACACTGAACACTGAAAGATACATACTGCTGATGTACCACAGAGAAAGCAGATCGATACCACCACCTCGTGTATGCAGCTCAGCAGCAAAAGTAGCCGCCCATCTGCGAAGGGCACTGACGGTGCCTGGCTGCTCTGGCAGCAACCTGCTGTCTGCTTGGCACGCCCAGCCTGCAGGGCTGTCGCCGGCCCCCAACATGCATCGCTGCAGGATCTGCCGCTGCAGAACCAAGCATCTGCAAATAGTGCTACTGGCGCCAGAACACGTACAGCTGCGGCGCGGGGTTGGCGCCCGGGCCGCCGCTGGCGCTGGACAGCAGCCACAGCTTGCGGAAGCCGGCGTTGCGGGCCGGGTCCAGCTGCACCACCAGCCCCTCCCCCCGCCTGTCCCGCAGGTCTGCAGGGGGCGCAAACTAAACGCTCGACCTGCACCTGTGTTGGATCCAACCACAGCACTACAGCAGCGCATGACAGGTGCTGGACACAAATTTATAAGGCCCACCTCGCACAAAGGCGCTGAAGGCGCGGGCCTCTGCCGCGCCGCCGGTGGGCTGCAGCGCCGTGGAGGCCGCCACGTACGCCATGCGCTCCGCCGCAGGCACCTGCGCCACCACCGTGGCACTCATCTCAGTCAGAGAATTCACACCGCTCCCATGTAGGAACCGTGCCAGAGTGTGCATGTTGGGGGCATGCACTCACAATGCCAGCAACAGCTGGTGAACAGTAAGGCAGAGGGAGGAGAGGTGTGTTTCAATGGGCAGTTGGTCACAATTTGAAGCTCACAACAAAGGGGTTCATGGTGGACGGTTGAGGCTGGAGCCCAGCCCAGCCGCCGGTGTCCCTCGGTCGACGTGGCCCACCACACACGATGGCAGTGCATCGCCGCACACAGGCAGCCCTGTGGAGTATCTCAGACAAGGGTGTTGCGTGGAAGAATGGGCACCTGGTCCAGGGGAAACTTCGCAGTGACGACCAGGCTGCGCGGCAGGGTGTGCACCTCCGCCCCGGGCCCCAGCAGCCGCACGTGCCCCACCGCGTGGTCCCCCTCCAGGATGCCCTGCGGCAAAAAGTGATAAGGGTTTCAGTGGTGCAGAGGGTGTGGTGCGCATGTGTGCAGGTGACGCATCGCCAAGTAGTGCAGCGCACCTAGGTGATGGCTTGGCATCCCACACCATTGCCGCACGAGGTTGCACAGCAGACGGCATCAAAACTCAGTCAGCACCAAACCGGGACGGACTGGCACGCTGCTGCAATTCTGCAGCACCAGCCTCCTCGCACAGACACTGCGGCGTGGGCACCTGCCAGCAGGGCAGCGCGACGCCGATGAGGGCGGTGCCGCGGGGGCACAGCACCGGCTCGCCGATCAGGCGCCCCGCGGCGGCCCCGGGCGCCGCCACCCACCTGCCCAAGCGCAGCGGTGAGTTGCGTAAGTAGTTGCTTGTCGTGTGCGCTCAGTTGCATGCAGAAGCTTGCTATGGGGTTCCCTGGTATCGCCGTCACCCACCTGCCCAGGCGCAGCAGTGATTTGCACAGGGCAAGGTGTGCCTAGGAGTGTGCAAAGTACGAGTGACAAGAAGCTGAAGGGATATGATGGCGTCCCTCGACCGCCAGTGTTCAAGCGCAAGGCCCAGTGGTGCATCACGACCGGGTATTGTGATGCGACCCAGGCCTGGCGGCACGGCTGCAGCCACTGATCATGAGCGCCTCTGCTGCTCAGGGAGCAGCAATCACCAAAAGCAATAATCACCAGTGCCAGGCGGCGTCCGCGGCGCCCTCCGCAGTGCCGGCAGCCACGCCGTCGGGCCCCAGCCGCCGCGCGATCGCTGCCAGCTCGGCCGCGTCCCGGGACGTGGAGGCCGGGCTGAACGCCACCCGCACGGCACCGCGGCGGTTGACCTGCGGGGGCCACCAGCAGCCAACACAAGTCGGTGAACAGAGTGCAGGCCTGACTGGGCGTCATAAGGGAATGGAAGGAAGGACATGGCTGTCATGTGTTGGCAGGCCCTCACAGTGTTGAGACAAGTGTAGAGGCCCTGCGACAAGCATGCGAGCACTGAAGGCTCCAGTGGTACATCGGGTTCCCTGCCCTGAGATCCGCAAGCCTGGGTAAGAGCCCCGGCTGGGTTTCATATGTATGTTGCGGTATTTGCTGCTCACGTTGAGGGCGCCCAGCTCGGCGGCCACCTCTGCCACGTCCCGCAGATCTCCGAGTTCCAGCGCGGCGGTCGGCAAGCGCACCTGCGGGCATGACGCACGGGTGTTATGATGTAGCGCAGGGTCGAACAGGTGGTGGACACACATGGCCATCGTGACCCCGCATGAAGTAGTGCGCCACACATTGTACAGACAAGCAGCGGTCCCACACCACGTGGCATCCGGACATCAAAAGCTAGTGATCACGATGTTGGCCGGCCTCATGTTTGCACAGCTTCCGGTTCCCAATGAGCGGGTTCATGGCTGAAAACTCGACCTCATCCTGAGAATCTGAAGCCTGTGCTTCCACCAGGACAGGTTCTTGTGTCTTGGCAACACGGGCCCAGCTGGGCGGGAGCAGCTCTCGGCACAAATTTGTCCGGCGGCTATCCCTCCATCCCATCCCAAACCCTCCAGCAGCGCCTACTCACCTTCCCTGCATCCCATCCTAAGCCCTCCTGCAGCCGCCTGCTCACCTGGAGCGGGCTGGGGCCCGCGATGTGCGCGCAGTCCACCAGGCACGCCAGCTCGTCCAGCCGCAGCTTGCGCGGCCCGGCGTCGCACGGCCCGGCGGCGGCGCCGATCGCCGTGACGCTGCCGCGTCTCGTGCCGCCTACTGCGCGCGGCATTCAGCCGTCAGCACGCCTTATGCATTGGGGACCCATCGGTGGTGCAGAGGGCGATGGCACCATGCAACGGGCAGGTGAGGCAGACGACATCATGCATGTTGACGCCACGCAGACCCGCCAGCATCCGTGCACCACATCCCAGTGGTAGTAGGCCACCGGCTGACTCCTAGGTCCCAGAACCTGGCAGCAGCCTGCGCACCTCTGCGCGGCAGGGCGCCGCGGGGTACGGGCCCCCGGGGTGGCGGCGGCAGCGTGGCTGCAGGGAAGCAGCACAACAGCCACACGTTTCCGACAGAAGCTGTGCGAGGACTGTACAAGCAACATAGCTGGGCTCACTGCCCTGCCATGGGATGTTGCGGACAGGATGCAGCAGCCGAAACATGGTGTGCGCCAACATACCTGGGTCATCTAAGCACCGCGAACGCAGCCTGCATGCCTGGTCTGAGGGGCTTGGTGGACGGCGCTGGGGCGGCACGGGGCACGCACTCCTTGTCTCCCTGCCTGAAGCGCTTGGGGCTCCGCTGCACAAGCGCATCTAATGCTCAGGCTCATTCCCTCTCATAGGTTGCTGGCAGTCCCACTCGTGATGTCTCCAGTACCGCAATCTATCGAGGACCGTAGGCCTAACGCTTGCAGCTCTGAGGCGTGTTGACAAAATGTTCTCAGCATGTGACAACGCACCGGCGTCGGCGGGCGTTCACCGTCAGGGCTGCGCTTCTGCTGCGGGTGCTGCACACCATGCCCGCCTCCTGCCCTGTCACTGCCTGCCTCGCCGCGACCGTCCGACCTGCTGCGCGGCGGCTGCTTCTGCGCAGGGGCTGGCTCCTCCTGAGCATGTCCCTTTGAGCCTGATGGCCTGGCTGCTGCCGCTGCCATGCCTGCAGCGGTATCCGTATCTGCCGGACTGCTGTGCTGGGGTGCCATTCCATGGGGCTTGAACCGTATGACGACCTTGCCGCCCTTCGCGCTGCCGTCAGGCTTTGCACCGCCCTCAATGTGCTCGCTTTGTGCGACGCTGCCGCCTTCTTTGTTGCCAGCATCTTTGCCAGCGCCCACTGCCTCTGCCGCTGCTGCTGCTGAAGCCGCCGCTGCCTCTGCTGCCCCCGTCGCCGCTGTATATTCATTGCCCTGGAGTACTCGGCCGCCACTGTCGGGCTGCGGCGGGTCTGGGGGCAGCGGCGGCGCTGCGACGCTCGGCCGAGCCGCGCCCGGCCGGAGGTGCGGCGGCCCCGGCTGCGGCGGCGGCGCTGGCGACCCAGCAGCTGCTGCAGCTGCGTCGGGGCCTTGGACTGGCTGAAGCTGCAAGCGACTGTCTTCAGGTAACGGCGGCGGCTGCGGCTCGCCCGCCGCGCCTGCAGCCGGGAGCGGCGGCGCAGCAACCGGTCCCGCGGCTGCTGCAGCTCCTGTCAGTAGCGGCGGCAGCGGCGGCGGCGCGGCACCTGGGGGCGATCCCCCTGGTGGCAGCGGCGGTCCGTGTGAGGCGGGTCCTGTGGGCAGCGGCGGTGGCGCTGCAGGCGGAAGGCCGTCCGCAGGCTGGGTGGGCAGCTCCGCAAGCGTCAGCGGCGGCGAAGGCTCTGCAGAGGGCGGCGGCGGCAGGGGCTGCTGTGCTGAGGCAGCGTCTGATGCGATTGCCGCCGCGTCTGCTGCTGCGTCTGCCGCCGTGCTCGCCTTGGCCCCGGCCTTGCTGCCCGCCTTGGCCCGCCGCCGCCGCTTGCGCTTGGACCTCGAGTCCGAGGGCTCCGACTCGTCTGCCTGCTGCTGATCTGGCGCCTCCTGCGGCGGCGGCATCGGCGGCAGCAGCGGCGGCGGCGGCGGCGGCAGCAGCTCCCCCGCTTCTGCTGCCGCTTGGTCCTCTGTACTCGCAGGCTTGAAGCTGGGGTCCAGCGGGTTGTCCGGTATCAGGGGCATCGCCCGCCGCCGCAGGATCTGCAGGGGTTGCAGGATCGCCGAGATGGCATCTTCTGCTGCATGTGCTCGTGGCATCTGCTCACTGATGCCACCACGCTGACCGCTAGCTGGCTTGAGGGCATGCAGTACCTGCATCTGGGTCGCGCTCCAGGGGTGGACCTGTGCATCCTCGCTGTGGAACGTGTAGTTCTGGAGCTTCTGCAAGGCCAGCATGGCGCCTGCCGCGGCCAACACACACACGCACTCAGGCTGACTGTCATTGCAGTTGCACGATTTTGATTTGCACATGCCGCGAGGTAGCAAAGCGCAGCGCAGGCACGTGTCAGCAGTAACAGCGCAACCGCTCGCACCCTCAACGGTCGCAAAGCGCAGCACGACCAGCACGTCCAGCTGCTGCATAGGGCCCTCGTCCTGCCAGCCAGCCAATCAGCCTTTCAACGCTCGGCACGCTGGGATCCAGTCGAAGCTTAAAACGCCGGCACAATGTTGCCGACTCCGCATGCTGAGGCTTCAGCCACTCCACAGAAATGTTGGTCAGCGTAGGTCAGCGCCGCAGCACCTGCATGGTGGCGCAGAAGCCGCCCTGGAAGCCCTCGACGCCCGGCAGCACGGCCGGCAGGCGGCCGTGGGGCTGCCGGACGGTGAGCGGCCCCCGCATCAGCGCCTCCACGTGGCTCCAGGACAGCCACCAGGGCACGGCGGTGACCTGCGCCGCACAGCGCGGTCGGATCGCCACAGGTCGTGACACGCCGGCGCGCAAACCTGCTCTGCGGCATTTGACAAGGTGCCCAATTGGCCTGTCATCGTAGTCACATGCTGGTACGGATACGGATTAGAGCTGGTGCATCTACGCACGATCAGCTTGAAGGGGCCAGTGAGGATCTCCTGGTCGTGCGGGATGGCCACGCCAGCCCCAACGTGCTGTGGGTACCCCGACATGACTGCCTGCACACCATCAGCCACAAAGTTGTTGTGCGTTATAGGATGTTACTCTACACCCAGCATCACTGTGCGGCATCTGAGCTGCATGACAACAATGGGTATCTCGTTGGCGATGGTGACCGAATGATCACCATGCTGATCACAGACGCTGCAGGCCAACGGACTCGCAGCAGCGAGGTCTTTTCTTGCTGCTGCTCATTGCTGAGTGAGCACCACCTACATCTTGCTCACTCGATCGTAGGCCTAGCACAACATGTGTGCGTGCCCGCCAATCCGCTTTATAGGCAGTATCGCTCCTGATATGCACGGCCTTTCAAGGTGATGATGCAGCGAATGGTACCGTTGAATCGCCGTCTGGCTGACGGATCTAGCGATACGCTAATGAAGATGTCGATTGCAACCCTGCCCGTGGTTTGGCCCGTACATCCCGTGCAACAGCAGGGGTCTAGCAAACAGCGGGGCACCAAGGGAATGCTTGCGAATCGCCGTCACTCTGCCATTGATCGACGTTCATTTCTGTGTTCTGAGGTTGCTTGAGCATCGTTCGATCTACAGCCGTGCGTCGGCGCAGCTGCCGGTGACACAGCAGCGTAGTGCTGCCAACAGCCATCACTTCTTACTCAGATATATTTAGGCGGCCTGCTGGCACAGCTGGTCTACTCAGGAGGCAAGGATGTCGCTTGCAGATCTCAAGATACTAGGTGAGGGCTGACCTGCGTGCACGCAATATGCACAAGGACCTGCTGCATCACATGCACTGCGGCGTTGCCAGACACTTTCATGCCTGCATTCATCCATGTCAACATCGCGGACGTCCAAGCAGCGATGCGTGGTGTCTCTGCAGCGAGGCAGCCAGACAAGGCCACAGTGTTCCAGGGCGTGCCTGACATCGCGGCGAGCAGCAACTTCACTGGGTGAGTGCCTGCGTCAGGCCGCCGCTACATTGATATCAGATGACAGGGTCGCATGAGGACTTGGTGATTGATGCGGTTACTCAAGAGCTGTCTGACTCTCCAAGTGCGCAACCTTCAGGCGGCATGCCCTGAGCTGCCAAGTGTCCACTCTTGGACTGTGCGCCTTGCCGATGGGCCCCACAATGCTCATGAAGGCACCTGCCGTGTCCCATCGCAGTGTCCCGCTCAACAAGGTGGAGTTCAGCCCCGATGGCACGCGCTTCGCGGGGCTCACGATCGTGGGCATCACCATCTACGACAGCGCCACACTGGAGAAGGCGAGGCCTCTGGCCTGCTGCCGCATCTGCAACCTATGCTGCGGATATTTGATGACTTACCTGGCATCCATATGGCCGATGCGGCATGCAGGGCACTGCCATGTGCCAAAGGGGCCAGCGGGCTGGAGGCCTTGAGCGTTGGAGCAGTCGGCTCCAGGCCTGCAGTGTCTCAAGCCAGCCGGTGCACCAGCTGGCAGCTTGCGCTTCTGCGGCTGGGGGTGTTGACTCTGCCGCAGCCTCACGATGCAGGTGGGCGCGCTGGACATCCAGCACTGCATCGCGCTGGCGTGGTCGCCCCAGGGGGGCATCATGCAGACCTTCGAGCGGCCCGACCGGGAGAAGGGCAACCAGCACAAGAACCTGAAGGTGGGCGGTGAATGTTATTCGTGATCTTGGTCTTGTGATCTTGATCTTGTGACCTTTCTTGATGGTTAGTGACCATCAGGAGGACGAAACAGATCATGCAGCACCTGGGCATCCTGCATGCTCTGTTCTCCTTCTGGATGGCCACTGACCCGCGGTCTGGTATCTGCTTTGTTCATGCACCGATGCTGCCCGTGCAGCTTTGGGTTGGCACGGACATGTGCTGCAAGGGGCCCGCATACCTGCCAACAACCAGACATGTGCATCGTTTTGTCCTGTGACCCCTGCAATTGTACCGCAGCTGTGGGACCTGGAGACGGGCGAGGTGCTGCTGCAGCTGTTCCAGAAGGCGTTCAACAAGGACGCCTGGCCCGCGATCCAGCTGTCGGCGGACGAGGGGCTGGCCTTCCATGCGCAGCCCAACGCCGTAAACGTGTACAACCCTCGTGACTTTGCAGCAGGTGCAGCTTAGTCTTCTTTGGCTGCTGCCTGTGTCCCCCTAGTTCTCCTTGCCGCACCTAGCTGCTTAGACCAGAAAACACACCTTCTTGGTTGCCAGCCTGGCCATTGTCCATGAGCGACAGCGGCCGCTGGCCACAGGATTCCTGGCACGTCAACTACTGAGTGATCTGCGGCGAGCAGCGCCGCAGGTTGGTCGCGAAGACAGCAGGGTGCTCAGCGCTTCTGCCATGCGCAGGCATCCTGCGGAAGCTGCACCTGAAGGGGCTGGGCGGCTTCGCAGTGGCGCCGGGGCCCGGCACCCACCTGGCCGCCTACGTGCCCGAGGCCAAGGGCACCCCAGGTGCTGCACATGTGCAACCTTTTGCAACCCTGCGACCCTGCGCATGGCGCTCTTGTAAAAGGACAAATGTGACAGGTGGCTGTCCATGCCGCAGTCCAGCACCATGACATCAACCCCATAGCTATGCTGTGCAGTCTGCTGGAGAATTGTAACAGAGCAACCATGTTGACTGCCAGGGTTCGTGGCGATCTACGACCACACGCAGCTGGTCAAGGGGGGCGACCCGCCGCAGCCGCTGTGCCGCCGCAGCTTCTTCAAGGTGCGGCGACTCCGTCTGCGTTCATATCTGACGAGCGGTTGACTGTCTTCGGCACCGTTTCCTGAGCCATCCAGTTCAGGGGCCATATAGGCTTGTCTGCATTTCAACAGGCCAGCAATGTGCGGCTCAAGTGGTCGGCGGGCGGCGGCGGGCTCCTGGCGGAGACGTCCTCCGACTCCGACAGCTCCAATCGCAGCTACTACGGCGAGACCAAGCTGCACTTCCTGTCGGTGCGCCTGCCTCTGCGTCACGCTTACACAATCCCCAGGTGGCACTGGACAGTTTTTGCTGAAAGTGAGCTCTAGCCTCAGCTAGCAGCCAGTTAATGCCGCTTCAGGCTGCTCCATGCCAGCTGCAGATTGTAAACTTCAAAGTGGGAGGCGCTTGCCAAGTTGCATTGACAGTTGCTGGTTCATGGCAAACCTATCGTGAGTGGTGTCACGCATACTCTCGGCAGGCCGAGCGGGGGGTGGCGGACTGCCTGGTGCCGCTGAAGGAGGGCCCCGTGCACGACAGCGCCTGGTCGCCCGACGGGTCCACCTTTGCCGTGGTCGCGGGCTTCATGCCGGCGCAGGCGCTCATCTTCGACTCCAAGTGAGGATTCCTGAAGCCATCCAGCTGGCTTGACATTGCCTTGTCCAGCATGAGTAATAGTTTTGCTTGCTGGGAGGGGTCCAGGAGGGGTAATGCAATACCAGAATCTGCACATCTGCTGTCTCTGACATCCACCCGGGAATCCCACATCCGAGGTGAACTGTAAGTTCTATGCATCTACGCAGGTGCAAGCAGGGGGCGGACCTGGGGGCGGGGCCCCACAACCTGGCGCGCTTCAGCCGCTTCGGCCGCTTCCTGGCGCTCGCCGGCTTCGGCAACCTGCCGGGCGACCTGGTCATCCACGAGCGGAAGGCGGACGGGAAGTGGAAGCAGCTGGCGGCCACACGGTGTTTGAGCACACTTCATCAGACCGCTTTCCCTGGTCACTCGAACTCCATGTCTTACTTTACCTTATAAGGGTCTTGGTGTCGGTCCTGTGTCAGAGTGTCTCGTGCAGCCATCCAGACATGCCACTGTGACATCTCAGGGTGAGCAATGGCGTCAGCATGGAGTGGGGCCCCGACGGGCGGCACCTGATGACGGCCACGCTGGCGCCCCGGCTGCGGGTGGACAACGGCTTCTGCATCTACCGCCACGACGGCACGCTGATCGCGCAGCAGCAGCTGCAGGAGCTGCTGGAGGCGGTCTGGCTGCCGGCGCCAGCAGGTGAGGCGCTTTGCAGCCAGTCGGAAAGGTAGTGTCCGCCTTTTGCTACAGGGTGGGATGCCAAGGCCATCAGAGCACTCTCAGCTTCTATGGCAGCGTGTCTGGAGAAACCGAAGTGTTGGCAAAGGAGACCCGTCTCAAGACATCAAGATAAGCACTCACTGGCTATTGCACGTGCTGGCTGCAGCCAGCTTTGAGGACAGGCCGTCATCACCGCGCGCCAGTGCCAAGGCGGCAGCAGCCTCGACGCAGCTGCAGCAGCCGGCGCCCAGGGCGGGGGGCTATGTGCCGCCAGCCAAGCGCACAGCTGGAGGTAAGGGGTTCTGGAGGTCTGCAACCTTGACGCCGCACATCCTTCCTACTGCAGTGGGTGTAGGGGTCTTACTGCATGCTGGCGTGTGTATGCATGAGGTGTCGCAGGTCCTCTATGCTGCTGTTGGTCCACTGGTCATCGTAGCTGTTTGACGATGTCACCATCACATGTGGATCGTGCACTGGCTGCAGTGAACCCCGATGCGCAGCCCGACTCTTCGGCGGCGTATGCGCGGCACACAGCGGCCAGCAAGACCAGTGCGGCAGCGGCAGCGGGGCGCACCCTCGTGTCAGGTTGTGTTCGACACCTTATCAGTGATTAGTTCGTAGTCCACCAGCTGGTGTCCATTGCCATTGGCACCTGTCTGTGACTTACTAGACTGCGGGTAGCAGGCTGACTCCTGAAGAACTCATCTGGCAGTCCTCTGTCTGGCAAACCAGGTGGCGCAGCGCCTGCTGCGTCAAAGAGCGCCGCCAAGCGCGCCCGCAAGAAGGCGGCCGCCGGCGATGGGCAGCAGGAAGCAGCAGGGGCCGACGTGAATGGAGCAGCAGATGTGACGCAAGGTGAGATGTAGGAGAGAGCCGCGGTGCGCGTACAGAGTCGTGATCACTTAGCAGGCTGCATGACAGATGTGTGCAGCACTGTGACCCCGTCGTGTCGGCCGCAGGGGTGGCACAGCTGTCAACAGCGGATGGCAACGCTGCAGCAGCACCAGCGGCAGCAGCTCCTGCAGCTGAGGCAGGCGGCGCTGACAGTGCTGCAGATGCTGCGAAGCGTGTACGGAACCTGCAGAAGAAGCTGCGCCAGGTACAATGTCACTGCACCACAGAAGTTCAGTGCTGCCTGAGAGATGGTAAAAAATGTCACACATTGGTGGCCTGATGGCCCGTGGCATGATGTTCACATGAACCCCCAGCGGGCTCTGTTCTGTCGGTTCAGTTCCAGACGCCACTGATTGGCGCCGAGTCGATGGCGTCGGCTGGCTACATCCGCAGGTGCAGCAGCTGAAGGAGCGGGTGGCGAAGGGGGGACAGGCGGCGCTGGACGCCGACCAGCGGGCCAAGCTGGCCTCGGAGGCCGCGCTCATACAGGAGATCCGGTCGCTGGGCGGCGAGGCGTGATTGGCTATATAACGGCCTAAGGTTGGCGGCTGTGAGGCCGGCACTGTGCCATCAGAGCAGCAGCACAGCGGTGGGATGCCGCCTGCGCTTCAAACAATTGCAGATGTCCAATCTGGCTGGGGCCAACAGCGGCAGCAGCACCTCCACCTGTTTGGGTGGGGCGCCAGCATCGTCCGTGCGGCGTTCTGCGCCTCCAGTGTGGATGTGGAGTGTAGTGTAAACAGGCACGCTCACAGCACAGATCACACATCATTGAAGAGTCCCGTGGCGCTGACAATGTCACGACAATCTGCTGCCACCCATGCATCACCCGGTGACATTATTTTAGAGCTTGTTACCTGGCACTAACGTGGAGACACCAAAGGCTGCAGTGCAAGCACCCACGGCTTGGTGGATGACCTTCCTGCAAGTCAGATGGGGCACATGCATAGCAGATCAGCTGCAAGTGAGGGGTGGGAGTTCTGTGATTAACCCCCATGCAGGATTGCACTAGGTGGCAACCAGTCTCCATTCTGAGGAGCTGTGTTCCTGCCTTCCTGGCCTGGAGGTGGTGCCAGCTCAGCAGCCGTTGCATATCACACGAAAACCACGATCGGCGAGCTCCTCCTCATGCACAACTGCACCAGACAGTGGCGATCTGATGGTTGAGTGAAGGATGCTCACGAAAGTCTCATAAATAGCCTCCGTGTTGCAGGCAAGTCCGGCCCCACATGTTGTAGTCCTCACGGTACGGCACGCAGTGGAGCCTGCTCACAGACGGCAAACTCAAGGCGGCAACGATCGCAAGCCCCCAGAGGTAGGCCATACGTGGATGTGGACAGGAGGTGACCCAGCAAGGAACGGGCACCAGAGTGCACCCCGCGAACCCCCTATTCGCACCTGCAAGCCTCAACGGCGAGGTGCACTGCTGGTCGCACCAGCCGAGACTACTGCAGTGTGACCGTGGTGCAGCACCTTTAAGTTCTGAACGTGCAACAGACTGGATAGACGCTTATACCAACCGTCAGCCGCTAGGCCACTCACACGCATGCACCCGCCGATGAAGTGGCCCCTTTCCGGCACAGCCTTGACTCAACATGACTCCACAGAACACGGGGCACGGTCTTCATGCTTCACAGCGATTCTTAGCCCGCCCGTTGAGCTGTTCAGACGTCTGCCGTGCATGCTTATGGTCGGCCGAAACGCCCGTGATGGGTCAAGCTGTTCCTGGGCGACCGCAAAGTCTTGATCTTGCGTCTCATCTGGCGTCACAAGCGCGTTCTGATGATAGTGGTAGGGCTGGATGCTCGGATGCTGGCTGTGTTCAGATCGAACAGCGCTGCAGATGCCGCAGGCCTAAACTGTCTGTAAGCACATCCTCGCTGCGATACCTGCCGGTCATCCCGAGCAGTTCTCCGTTTACGCGTCACTTTTGAGAGGTCTAAGGCCATGGCTTGTGCTGTTGAAACTCCCCTCGGCTCCTGCCGCGCTTAGATCTTACTGTGAGCGCACAGTCAGCATCCTGCCAACACCATGCAGATGGCATTCTGGCTCGCTCCACGTAGCGATACTGCGCTTGATCGTACATTGTTCGTGAGACGCCAGCTTTGCTAACTGTTGCACCGCGACGGCATTCCGGTGGCCATGTCGGCGCTCGATGTGCCTTGTGCATTGCTGCACTGCATGAAGCAGAAGCCTGTGGGTTGACCGATCTTGATGGCATACTGAAACGCAGATGAGCAAGACGTGGGGATCATCTGCCAGACGGTAGAGCAGCTCAGCCGGTTGACCTGCAAGGAGATTGCTGCAGGCACGTGTGCCAACAGTGTGGCTCGCATCGACGGGGTGCGTTCCTCAATGCTCTAGCTTTTGTGCCACATACAGGCTTATTCAGCATTGCAACAATGCGACACAGACAGATACAATCTGAGCTGGAGAGAGTCTACAACATTGTATGGCCAGCCCCTGCGCACCTGTTGTGAGCGGATCATGTTGCATTGCACCAGTACAGTTCATATCTGCAGTTGCTGTGTATTCAGGGTGCCACTGTCATCCAACAGGTGGCATTGCGACTGCAGGATCTGCTCGCGGGGGGTGTGGGGACAACCGCCAGTTGCACGCCCTAAGTCCAGCTGGTGACGGCGGCGCTGCAACAATCACTGTCGAGTGCACGGATGCCAGGCGCAATGGCGGCTGCCGAGCTGGGCACCGCACCAACCACACACCCCACAAAGGGGTGGCATGCTGCTGACCTGGAGCTCGCTCAAGCCCAGCTGCAAGCTGCCGGCTGCATGAGCAGCGCTGGAGAGCACACCTCTGTATGCAAAAGCTTTGCAGGTGAGCGACGTACTGCCGCATCCAGCATGTTGCTCTAGGCATTCTGCTGGACACCATGTGCCCGGCCTTAGTTCCTAGTGGATGCTGTGGCAACCTCGTGGTGGCACTTCATGTAGTGTGTACGACACAGATTAGGCAGCCCACATGCCTGACCAGTCTACTCAGTGGGGATAGATTGAAGCGTGCAGTGCTGACACTACAGGGAAATGGAGCATCAGTGAAGCCGGAGGAGATGATGGTAACAGGGTCCTGCGGCTCCGTGGGGGCGGGAATCATGGTAAAGGCAGTCACTTGTGTCGATTTTCTACTGTTCAGTTATATGACTCGCAGGGTGATTGAACGATGGGTATGCGTTTCATCAGTGCAACACAGAGATTTACCTCTGCAACAGGAAGCCACTCTGGTGAGGCAGACCCCGCAGCTAGAGTGCGCCCTGCTGCAACCAGTGGTGCACAGATGGTGAGCAAACTGCCTGCACTTGTTTGTGCGGATTGCACGAGATTGACAGCAGACCCAATAGGCAGCACATGATGTTTGCTGGCCCAAGCGCTAAGTTTGAGCATATAAAAGTGGGGTTTATCCCGTTTGCAGCCAGATGCCGAGGAGGCAGCTGCAACCGGTTCACATGCACGGTGTGTGGTCAAAGCATCCACACTTGCTGCCTTGAGCCTGACTGACATTCTGTGGTATGTTGACGAAAGGTTGTACCACGCCGTAAGCATGATCTATGCAGGGAGAGCGGAATGGTCAGCGGTAGATCCTACGATGTACTCATCAGCCATGCAGCCCCGCAGAAGGCGAGCTTTGCAGTGTGGGTACGGCGGGAGCTGCAGCGCCATGGCGTCAGTGCTTTCATGGATGAGTACAGTCTGCGCTACGGCGACACGGCCGCCGATGGGGAGATGGAGGCAGCGCTTCGCAGCTGCAGCATCGTGGTGGTTGTGTTGACGCTCGACTATCTGCGCAGCGACTACTGCATGCAGGAGCTGCACTGGGCTCTGCACCCCTTCCAGCCGCACCCAGCGTATCCTCAGCTGCAGAAGGCAGCCGAATCAGGCAGTTTGCGGCCACCAGCAGGCAGTGCCTCCCAACGGCAATCACACTTGCAGGCGCTGCAGCAAGGCAGGCGGCCATGCACAGTACTGCCTGTGTTGTACCAGAACAGCGTCGGCACGCTGCAGCAGGAAATGCAGCAACAACTTCTTGATGCCCACAAAGATAACGCATCGTCAGCAGTGCTGAGGCAGCTGGAACATGCCAGCTCCGACCTCGATGCGGTGTGTGGGCAACTAGGCGACCAGCCTAGCTCACGTTTCACACCCAGGTGGGTGGGAGCTTACAGGCTCATGATGCTGCCATGCAGATGTTTGCAAGGCCATGCACCGGATTTCAGGAGTGTCCTCAAAGCAACTATCAGCTAATGCTGTGAGGTGTTCAGTGCTGTTGTCTGATCTGTGGCTACGTCTGTGCCCATCTGCAGGCTGGACGACGAGCATGTTGACAGCATCGTTGCGGAGGTGCTGCGAGGACTGGATCGACCGAGTAACGCTGTGGACCTGGATGCACGGACGCAGGTGCAATGTCGTGATGAGACTAGTATCATGCCACTTTCGCTGCTGAAAAGCTGTCACATGTGCAATGCTCGGCCTTGTCTCAGCGTAACACAGGCCATCGATAGCTTGCTGTCACAAGCACCAAGCACTATAAAGGTTTGCATGTGTTCAGCGCCGATGCAACTTTGCTAAAGATACCATGCTAGTGCACGCTGCAGGAGCTGCTCCCGCTGCTGCAGCCCGATCAGCCTGGCGGCGTGCGCGTGCTCAGCCTGCACGGCATGGGCGGCATTGGGAAGACGACGCTGGCCAGGCAGCTGTTCGAAAGCCTCATCAGCGTCAGCAGCCTGCACTTCAGTAGCTGCGTGTTTCTGGAGGTCGGGCAGAACACGCCCTTGATGGACAAGCAGCGGCAGCTCATCAGTGCGCTGGCAAGCGGCTTAGTGCCTATGGCCAGCAGCGCACTTCAGCAGCAGCAGCAGCTCAACAACTGCATGCAGGAAGGCGGCCCGCTGCTGCTGGTGCTGGACGACATCTGGAACAGAGGGCAGCGAGATGGGCTGCTGTGCCCAGATGCCCTGCCGGATGGCAGCCGCGTCATCCTCACCGGGCGTGACAGCGGCGACCTGATGCCTGACAACCCCACTCGCGGCTGGGCGGCACGCCCAGTGGAGGCTCTGGCGCAACAGCAGGCAGAGCAGCTGCTGTGCCGGCATGCCTTTGCCTCGGACAAGCCGCCCACAGAATATGCGACAGCAGTGCAGCGGGCGCTGGCGGTGTGCAGCGGCCTGCCGCTGGCGCTACAGATTGCGGGTGCTGGAATGCGCAGTCTCTCACCCGCCGAAGCTGAGGTGCGCTCCTGTGCGCATTGGTGCTGCGCGTGGGTATGTCACAAGCAGGCTTGGCTCTTCATAGTCTGCAGCATCTGATTGGTCGCCCTAACATCATGCAGGATGCTGTGGATAGCTTTCTGCTGGAGCCTCATACCAGCAGCGGGCGAACGGACGCCACAGGAAAGGAGCTGGCTGTCCTAACGCTGTTGCAATGGAGCTTCGACCGACTGCCATCGGACGATCATAGGTTAGCTCTTGAGCTCAAAACCCAGCACCTTGCACCCCTCCAAGTGCTGCGGCTGCACCAGGTGGCATGTACGATGATGGATACTTGGACAAGGTACCTGCTTTCGGAGTGGCAACAGCTATGCAACTGCAACTATCATCAGCACCTTGCACAGCACCATTTCGATGCTTTATACGTGCCTGCCTGCAGGCACTTCTTCCTGGATGCGGCGCTGCTTATGC
This sequence comes from Diplosphaera chodatii, assembly GCA_032358165.1. Taxonomy (NCBI): domain Eukaryota; kingdom Viridiplantae; phylum Chlorophyta; class Trebouxiophyceae; order Prasiolales; family Stichococcaceae; genus Diplosphaera; species Diplosphaera chodatii. The sequence continues at coordinate 623,339 of JAALGY010000030.1, forward strand.
GCGGCCACCCTGTCGAGCACTTGCTGCAAGCCTGGGCTGGCATCCAGCAGCAAGACGAGGAGAGAACAGGCACGCACCCCCGCTCTACACCAGAACTGCTACGGCGCCGTGCGGAGGCGCTATGGTCCGTCTGTGTAGGCGCAACGCTTCTCAGCTGCCGCACTTCTGAGGGCGAGCTGTACAGCAGGTGGATGATGGCTTCTGGTTCCCTGCAGCACCGCATGCTCCAAGCAGGTTCGATGATGAACTGAAAATCGAGGTGCAAATGATAGTCATGTGTTGCAGGGTTCAGGCTCACGACTGCATCGTTGAGATGGCGGAGGCAGTCCGCAGCCGTCAGATTGCACACCCGGCGTGCTGGTCCCTGAGCAGGCTCTCTACCACAGCTCCACTGCCACAGGTGCTAGCTGGAGCGTTTTCGTACAATGCCCAATCCTATGTCAGCTGGCAGGTTTGTTTATTGGCATTGGTCAGTAGCATCAGTACAGCAGTGCTGAGTGTGTGCCTGCTGTGCTTTTGCAGGCTGACAGTCTGCAAGCTCAGGCGTCACGGCTGCAGTGCGGGCCGCCCGGTGCTTCAGGGTTGCCACGTTGGACGGTCAGCCAGCTGCTTGCACGCCATCAGCAGTGCCAGTTGGCGGCTTTGGACCTGCCCCACTGGCCAGACTTGCCCGCTGCAGATCGTGCCAATCCTGCCAACAGCTCAGCCCACATCATGCCGTCACGGCTGCTGTACCTGCGATTGGCAGCGGCGCCGCAGCAGTGGAACTTTGGCGGTCAGTTGCGAGTGCTGGACGTGACTGGTCACAGTGCCAGTATCTATGCACTGCCAGACAGCATTGCGGCATGCAGCGAGCTGCGCCACCTAAGACTGTCCGACGGCCAGCTGCGCTCTCTGCCCGCCAGCATCAGCAGCCTCATTCATCTGGAGGCATTGCTGCTCAGGAATTGCAGCAGCCTGGTGCAGCTGCCAGACAGCGTCACCCACCTGCACCGCCTGGTGCACCTGGACCTGGCCAAGTGCAGCATGTTGCCGCAGCTGCCGCATGACATTGGTCAGTTATCCAGTCTGCAGAGTCTGGATGTCAGCCACTGCGCGATGCTGCAACGACTGCCAGTCAGCATCAGCAGTCTTTCTCAGCTACGGATGCTGGATGTCCGCAGCTGCACGACACTCCAAACGCTGCCAGACAGCATTGGCAGCCTTTCTGCCCTGGAGACGCTGGGCATCAGCGGTTGCACGGCGCTGCAGCTGCTGCCGGCCAGCATATGCGACCTCTGCGGGCTGGAAACAGTGGACGCCAGCCGTTGCCTCAGGCTCCAATCGTTGCCACATAGTTTGGGCAAACTTTGCAGTCTGGAAGTGTTGAAACTCGACTGCTGCGGGGCGATGCGGCAGCTGCCGGACAGCATCGGCAGCCTCGCCAGCCTGCGGATACTCTCTGCAGTTCTTGGCACGGCCCTCCAGCAGCTACCTTCCAGCATCGGCAGCCTTACAGCGTTGGACGTGCTGGACGTCAGCGGCTGTTCAGAGCTTCTGCGGCTGCCAGACAGCATCAGCACCCTTGCCAGTCTGGAGACGCTGATTGTCAGCGGCTGCAAGGCACTCAGGCAGCTACCAAACGGCATCGGCAGCCTCTACAGGTTGATGTGCCTGGACATCAGCGGGTGTACAGCGCTACAGCAGCTCCCAGACAGCATCAGCGGACTGCACAGATTGAAGGTGCTAAACAGCTGCCACTGCACGGCGCTCCAGCAGCTACCTGAGAGCATTGGCAGCCTGTCCAATCTGGAAACGCTGGACCTCAGCGGCTGCAAAGCGCTCCAGCAGCTGCCAGACAGCCTTGGCGACATTGCCAGCTTGGTGTTGCTGCGTGTGCACGACTGTGTTGAGATCCTGCGCCTTCCACTTGAGCCATGGCTGCCGGGTACACTGGCAGCTGCAGATGTTGGCACCGCGCTTGTGATTAACCCAACGGGCAACCGGCAAGCTGATGTGGAGCAGCTCCGCGTGCGCCTGCTGGCTGCCGGCTACATGTGCAGCATTGACGAACGAGACATGCTGGTGTTCGAGTACGTGGGGCTTGTCGGTGAGCATGGTGTTGACAGTTCAGGCCACAAACTTTTCATAGCTGCAAGACAGGGTGAATGCTGCATCTCCTGCAGTGGCTCTTCAAGATTCCAGCATGTTGTGATGCGGCTGTGTCCTCGTAATGCAGACATGAAACTCAGTTGCAATGCAGGTCTTCATGCTGATGTTTGACTGCAATATACAGGAGAGCAAGCCCTCAAAGATGCCGGGTGCGACGAGGCTGATGTCCTGCGACTCCGTGGGGGTGGCACTGGGAAGACAGGTGTGGTGTTGCTGTGTGCGGTTGTGCTTGCAGTTGCTGAGCTGAGGTAGGTCCAACAATGCTCTATGATAATGCTTCGGGCTTTTGAGATGGTGATTCCCATGATGGCAATCTTGCTCTGCAGGCAACCCACAGCTTTGTAGTGATGCCTGTTCGGTCATGAAGTTGAGCCAGTGGCAGCCTAGCACAGCGGGGCCACCAGCCACCCACCCTGCCGGCAGCCCCAGTGGCGTTGAGTTCAACCTCTTGGATGAGGACGAGGAGCAGATGCAGCTCATCTTCACTCAGCCACTTAAGTTGAAGCGTGGTTTCTTCCGCAGCTCTGTGGCAGCAGAAGCTGTCGTCTCTGTGCAGCTGGCAGCATGCAGCGAAGGTGGCCAGACTTGCATCCAGCTGCAAGGTGTACGGGCATATTTGCAGCCGCGCGCAGGCAGTGCACAGCCAAGTGCTGGCTCTGCAGCTGACCGTTGCTCGGCAGCACTCAGCATCGGCGGTGGCATGCTTAACCAGGTCACGGTCGAGTTTTGTGCCGGCACCAAGCCTGTAGGGGGCGGCAGCAGCAAGCCTGTCTGGCGCAAGTTCACCACCATCAACCCTGCTATGCCTGATGGCGTCCGCGTACTTGTTGAGGCTCACGCTGAAGGCAATTACTATAGGGTCAAGGAGACAAAGAACACAAGCGTGATGATCAACCCCTCAATAACAGCAGATGCAAAGAGTGCCACAGGCACTGGGTCAGCTGTCAGCGCTGGAGTTGCAGTTACACGAACAGATGGCGACCAGCCTGAGTATGCTGCCGGATGTTCCTTAAAGATCTTGTTGATGAAGACGCTTGCAAAACCGGTGGTGCGGCCTGCGGCTGCCAGCCCTGCAACGCTGCGGCTGACGCGCAACATCACTCATGCACTCATGGCAGGGGAGCGCGACGATGAGCTGCTCGGTATACAGGTGTGCTATCTGAAGTTCATGCCATGTACAGAGTGCAATGACTGTTCGGCTCATAATGTGTGACGCATGCCGACCTGTTAACCGATCTTGCTAACCCGGCTTGCACTCATTTCGGGCAACTCAGTGTTGGATGCTTCATATTTTCACAGTGCGGTGATGGAACAACATTGGTATTGGGCAGCTGCGGGCCGGCGCAGGCGGCAAACACCGTGGTCTACTGCAACGTTGCTGCCAAGGCGCTGCTTCTGCCGGATGTGGCACAGCTGCTCGGGAAGAACCATGTGCCAAACAGCGTGAAAATCGCAAAGGTCGAGCGCACAGCCGTTCCTATAAGCTTTGATGGTCACGCAGATCTGGCAATTGCTTGACCACGTACCCCGCAGCGGCTGGCAGCTGGAGGTGTCGAAGCACATACGATGCAGGACGGGCAGACTGCTAGAGCAAGGCGTCAGGGTGTCGTACAGACAAGTTTGGCTGCACTTGGTCTGCTGCAATGCAGCCAGCTGCCAGCAGGGCAGCAGCTGCAAATACCAGCCCAGATGTACCATTGAGCTGGGCAATGGCAGGAGTTGCTTGAGAGCGTCTAGCGCCACTATCCAGCGGGTGCTTAGAACAGATCGTGGAATAACAGCCTTGTCGAAGCCTGAAATTGAATATCTTTGGTAACCAACAAGCGGTTGCTCATCAACCTGCGCCGTCAACACATGACAGCATAATAGGAGCATGTGCACATGGACAGACTCATGCATATCAGCTAGAAAGGCAAGTGCTGGTGCAAGTGGATGTTGCACCACTGCCAAATTCGGCTGGCTTATGCATGGCACGAGCATTTGGTCCAGAAGAAGTGGGCATACCGTGCCTGGCCCAATGAGCAGATGCCAGCTCAGTTTCCAGACTGAGACTGTGAGACATGCATCCATTTCCTCCCCTTGTTCGCTTGTTGCTGGAAAGTGTAGATGTTGCTGCATGCTGCCACATCGTCTCATCGGCACCTGGTTTCTTGAAGTCACAGCAGACCAGCCGATTCTCCGTACTGCTCCGCGTGGCTCACTAGCTGCAGCAGCTGCCACAAATCAGGTCTCCATCTGACACAGATCATCCGATCACAGAACTCAATTCGCAGTCCTTCAACGCCCCCGCCGCAGTCTTCCGCAACCATGGAGTCCGTCATGAACTCACAACCCAAACGCAATAGCTGCCACTAAGCCCCTGCCGCGCGCAGACAGCGAGTCACCTGGGACCTGCACATCGTAGGACAGCATGGAACGTACGAGCATGTCGAGTGTGATGCTGCACGCAGCTTTGGTGGCGGAGCTGCCTCACCACTGTCCAGCAGCGGAGCGCACATACTGGATCGAGCGGCTTTGGGATCCTAGCCGCCTAGCAGACCGAGCAACAGAGATGCAGGGGCACCTGCAAACCATGTACGCGAGCGGCTGGAGCTCGGCATATCTTTTCGATGACATCGGTGCTGCAGCCCTGCCAGCAGCTGCAGCGTCGATTGGGCTTGAAAAGCTTGCCATCAAAGGTATGTGCGATGTGCACCATGTGCTTTCTGCACTCAGCAGGACGAGTCTGCCACTCGTTCTCTTACCTCAGATATGGATGATTGGTTTGGCTGCTCATGCAACCCGCATGAACGCAGCTGTGATCAATAAGGTCGTCTGCACTCCTTACAATACTGTCACCATCCCAAAGCAGTGATGGATCTCAGGATTACACACCTGACGACGGCCACAAAATATATGCTGGTGCTCGCGTTGCAGCCGCAGACATGCAGTGTCAAGGCATGCAGGACAACCCTGCTGGTGCCAATTGCAGGCTGCTGATCCCTCACAGTGTCACAGGCAAGCATTCTGCTGATGCTCTGCAGTCACAGAGCTGGCGCGGATGCAGCCACTAGTAACTGCGGCTCTGGCGGTGGCCGGTGTGCAGCTGGCAAACTGCCGTGCGCTTAAGGCCGTGTCGCTGCAGCTGACGGGCCCCATTGTTGCGCCATCCCTCAGCTCTGGTGGTGAGCGAATGACAACAGTGCACTTGCTGTGCAGATGAACCGAATCACCGCATGAAAATGTATGACATCGCATCCATCATTGAAGATCGCAACCTATGCTCTGTGAAGTCGCGAGTTTCTTGTTTTGGTCGAGTTGGGCCAGCTGGGGTGCTTCAGCGGGTGCCTGTCCGCATGTCTCCATGTGTACCTGTTTAGCCCACAGTGTTGCATTGCCTTGCACAAGCGCTTTTGATCAAGCAAAGCACTGATCCCAGCTCCACTGACACGACTACCAAAGCGTCACCTCATTCCACCTGCCCGCAGACAAGCCGCTGCCGGGGAATACCGTGCAAGTCCTCACACGCTTTCTGCGCTGTGTCAGCAAGGCACTGGAGCCACACTGCCACATCAGGTGCCCATCTACCCTCATGTTCCGACAGCACACGTTCATTGTGGCGCAAAGTTCCGCGGTACACGCCGGCACAGGTATGCGTAGTGCATCACTCATTGGAGCATTTACCGCAAGAGACCTGTGATCAACCGTACACGAGCTCCATGGCCATGTAGGCTGCTGCGGATAGGGCTGCCCAGCAGTCAGGTGGCAGAGGTGGGATCAGAATTGCAGAGGTTTGTCACGCAGTTGCGCCGCGGCGCCGAGTGCAGGTGGCACTGGCCTCTTCTGTAGTTTACTGGCAGCGCCATTGACTGCCACGCTGCCGAGTTGCTGTGCATATTCGCAGCATCGGCATTCTGGCTTCTGGTGAGACAATATGACATTGCTGTAGCTTAGCCTTCAGCTATGTGAAACCATGCCTCATGTTTCCCAGGCGGCTGACAATCCTGCTGGGAGGCCACCGTCGAGCCCACCAGGTCGGGTGCCTGCTGGCTGACCTGCCGACGCCGTTGCTGTGCAAAATCACGAGGCTGGCGGTGGATATGGACAGCTGTCGCGTTGAGGTTGACACGATGGTAGGTTCCCAACAGGGGTGCCACTGTTGTGTATGCCATAAGCACAGCAGGCCTTGGGCTGGGCATTGAGCAGCCACCAGGCCAACCTGCACAGCCCTCCAGATCATGGCTGCTGGGATGCTGCTGCTGCCCCGACACTGCTCATTCGGCTCATGTGATCACTCATGTTCTGCAGAACCCCAGGACCTTGGTGCCCAGGCGCTTTGTGGTGACCCCTGGACCACCAGTTACCGATGAAAGGGACTTATCAATTTGACTGCGGTAGCGAGGATGCGCATTGGGCTGTCAGCCTTGGTACAGCAGCAATGTGAGCTGGTCTGACTCTTGATGTTGATCTGAGCAGTGCTGAAGTAGTGTGGCTGGAAGCATCACCGATGAACAAACGCAGGGTTATCACAGTTGTGCGTGAGGTTACAGCTATTTGCAAGGCTGTTGCACGTATTCGCTCACCTCATTCGCTGCCAAGACATATCAAGATTGCATCATTCTTCAAAGGCAACTTGTTCTTCCTTGTATGTGACATACTATTACGCATGTACTGTTCGCGCGATTTCTTGTGCGCCTGCTGCACATGCCATAGTTCAGGTTTCAAAAGCTTTCGATTGGGAAGTCATATCCGAGGCTTCTCAGCTGCTCATTGGGCTGACACACCCAATAGCACCGTAGCTGCTGACCGCTACCAACGGTCCGACTCCACGACCGCCAGCGCCGCCTTGATGGCTGCCGTCGCCTGCGACACCCGCCGCTTTGACGCTGACAGTGCAGGCCTCCCCGGCCCTGGCGGTATCCTGCTCGGCTGCTCGTCCGTCCCTTGCAGCAGCTGTTGATCTATCTGTTGAACACGCTGCAGTATGAAACGGTGTGGTGAACGAACCTGTATTGTGCATCTCAACGTGGCGCCATTTGATGCAGTGAGCATGCGGGCGGCTGTGCCAGAAGGCCTTGAGAGCAATGGTGCATGTCTGACAGCATTCAGGGTGCCACCCACCGACGTTGCCAGGGCGCTGCATTGCTGCTGCAAACTCCAAGTAGGCCTCAACGACGCTGCGGCATTGCATGGCATCTGTGACTGGTCGCATCTGCCTGCGTCCACCTCCGTGAATGCAGGCTCACTAATGGCACCTACATGCACTAAGCAGCCTTGAATAGACTTGGCTCAGATATGCCATGCTGCATCTGTTCGCCACCACACGTCCTAACAATGAACCCAGCCATACGAGCTGCCTGGCAGCTCGTCAACTGCCTTACACAAACAGTGCAGGTTCGCTGCGACTTTGCACCTACCCATAAAGCTTGCATGCCTTCGTGTTGGCAGTTTGCCGGGGAGGTGCACGCTAGTCGTCCTGCCCGTGCTGCGGCGGATGCAAGGACAAGTCGAGCTGCACCCTCAGGCTAGCTTGGCGCATCGCATGTGCAACTGCCTGCGCACAACCGCAGCACCATAGTCACCACCGCGTGTTCTGGACAACCATTCCTGCCGAACCTCATGCTTTTGATGTGGTGAGAGTATCTGCAATAGCTTATGCTCCGTCTGCTCGTTCAGGCATGTTGTCGCAGACAAGTGCCAAGGCCCCTGGGATCCGCCACTGCACATTCATGCGATGTGGAGGCAGCTGCCAGGCACCTGGAAGATGCCTTCGCCGGGAGGAAGCACGCGAAGCAGAAACGCGCGCACATCTCGCAGCTGCTCCTTGCACGAGCCGTGGCCCATCTCGGGGTAAACATGGAGCTCCACGTTCCGCAGCCCTGCCGCCAGCAGCAAAACGTACGGTGTGTGCACCACTGCTCTGCCTCCATGTCGGTAGGAATCCTGAGGTAAATGTGTGTCCCTTTTGCTGAAAGTCTGGTGTCAGGCCACAGCTGTGCTGTGCTGTGCTGTGCGACGCTGCAATGACAGAAGTGCAGGAGCTGCAGGTCTCGTTTGGCACGTGTAGCGGCCCTGGCATCCTTGCGGAGCCCAGACCGAGCAGGCGGCAGCGCCCACCTGCAGACCCGAGGCCCCTGGCTGTGGCGTCTGCCAGCTGCACGCCCAGCACAGAGTCCCGCGCGCCGTGCCCCAGGAAGACGGGCATCTGCTGCAGCTCAGCTGCCACCTGGTGCAGCGGGAAGGAGCAACCTCCTGGCTTGCAGCGCAAATCCTCGCTTCATGGTGCTCAGAACCATGCCGTCGGCGTAAAGGACATCACACCATCCCGTGTCCACTTCAGCAGGGACTGGCTTGCAGCCAGTTACATGTATCCAGAGCGACCGTGTCAGAGCCACACCTTGTAGCACAGCAGGATGCATCACAGCCTGGGCAAACACTGCCGACAGCCTGAAGAATTTTGGCGCCGCGCTGATTAGCGCCGCGGTCAGCAGCTCAAATGCAAACGGGTTGCTAACTCGTACAAGCACACCTCCTTCGGGGCTTCACACCAGGTGGACGTCCCCACAACCCCCGCGAGCGGTTGTTGCAGCGCCAGAGCAGTTCGGAGGGCCACATAACCACCCTGCAGCACACAGGGCTTGATGCAGCGCAAGGTGATTTCACCTTGACAGTCAGTTGCATGCATGCCAGAGCATAGCAGGTGATGCACCCACAGCACAGCACATGGGGTAGGTCCTCAAGCTGGGGGTCTGTCACTGGGGGGTAAATGAGTGGTGCAATGTCAGTAGCATCGGGCGAGCTGCGAGCATGTACCTGGCTGAAGCCAGCCAATACAATCTTGCCGGCAGGAATGTTAAACCGCTCAATCTCCTCGCGAATCAGGCTGCTGATGTGCTGGACCGACTGCTGGATGCCTGCCTCATCCCGCACATTCACAAAGTCTGCATGTGGGCGGAAGCGCCTGTGTCAACGCATGGCCGGGCACGCCATAGTGTTATCGAATCTGAGCCAGACATGCCAGTCAACTACGTGGCACAAAGCAGCATACAGCAGTGCCACATGCACAGCATGCATGCAATGCTGTCCCTTGAAAGGTTGTACTCTGCAAGGTCACCTCGGTCCAGGATGTCAAACCAGGCAGTCATCCGTGTGCCGCCTTCCGCTGTCATGTTGCGCTCTGGCGCAGTCGGAACTGCAGGCACAGGGACCCAAGTGATGGCACCGAGTCTGCCGCTCGGCAGCTGCATGCGGAACGTCCAGGACCCTGCACTGTTAGCATCGCAGGCAAGCGCAGCAGTGGGCGCTCACAGACGAAACGGACGTGCGGCATCTGCAGCTTCTTCCCGAGGTAGGAGAACCATGTGCCCGAATCCTTTGCCCCTGACGACGGGCAAGGGACACGGAATGAGATGCGTTGCAGGTCCAAGGGAAACCAGGCCACGGCATCCCCTATGATATAATGGCGGCGCTCCTGTGCTGTGGCATGCGTATGCACATCGCCGAAGCTGCTTGCGTTCACTTTCATACCGTGGAGCAGGAAGACGGTTGCGCTGTGCTGTGCTGTAGGAGGGACAAACACGGTCTTGCCGAAGGGGGGCTCTGCCATCGAACTGTAGTCTATCTCGCACCTGCATTTGCAGTGAAAGAGCAGTCTTTAGGCAAGCCGTGTGCAAAAGTCTTGCACACCTCGATGTCATGTGTCTGCAGGGTGCTCAGGTGGACCGGTGCTAAACTTGGGTTGAGGCTCTGAGCACCGATTTGCGTGCAATATGTTGAGACTCGTGAGCCCGCTGACGCCTGCAGGGAGCTTCTGCAGGCTGTGGCAGTTCCTGACATCCAGTTGCTGCAGGCTGCGGCAGCTGCTGATGCTTTCTGGGATGTGAGGCAGCTGCGTGCACGCCTGAACGCTCAGCTTCTGCAAGTTGCTCAGCCGACCGATGCCCTCTGGCAGCTGCTGCAGTGCGGCGCAGCCGCCGAGGTCCAGCAGCTGCAGGTCACGCGCATCGCACACGCTGTCCGGCAGCTGCCGCAGGGCCGTGCAGCTGCTGAGGTCAAGGTGCTGCAGGCGGCTGCAGCGCCCAAGACCAGCTGGCAGCTCGCCGAAGTTGTGGCAGTTGCTGGCATCCAGCCACTGCAGGCTGACGCAACTAACGATGGTGTCCGGTATGCAGCACATCTCGATGCATGTGCGCAGGCTCAGCCACTGCAGCTGGTGCAGGCGCCCGATGGTGTCTGGCAGCGCCTCCAGCGACCGGCACCCGGCCAGGTGCAGCCGCTGCAGGGCCGCCAGGCTGCCGATGCTGCAGGGCAGGGCCTCCAGGGCACACTCGCTGACGTCGAGGTGCTGCAGGCTGCTCAGGCGGCCGATGCTGGCGGGCAGGGCCTGCAGCGCGCAGCAGGCGCTGAGGTCCAGCTGCTCCAGGCTGGCGAGGCGGGTGATGCTGTCCGGGAGCCGCTCCAGCCCTGCGTCTGCCAAGTGGAGGATGCGCAGGCTGCTGCAGCTGCCGATGCTGTTCAGCAGCGGCTCCAGATGCCTGCCGCTGCAGCCTGACAGGTCCAGGACCCGCAGCTGCTCGCCCAGGCTGCACCTGCGGGGTCGACGACACCGCTGAGAGCAAGCAATTCCGGCACGAGATGATGCAGGTTGATGAGTATCGTGCTGCAATGACAAGCCTTTCTGCAGGTCTGCACCAGCATCTGGTGGCGCACGCACCTGCGGGGCAATGACTTAGCCCGCAGGTACAGCAGCGCCCGCTGCTGCGCGTCAGCCGCCGCCGCCGCCCTGGCCGCCCTCTCGGCGTTGGACACCATGCGCTGCAGCTCCACCCGCGCCACCTGGCACTGCGGGTGGCTGCGCAGCAGCTGGTCCAGCGTCCAGGGCGCCTTGGCGGTGGACTCTGCCACACCGCACCGCAGCCGTGTGGCGATGGCCTTCGCGCTGCCCGCCTGCCAGCACGAAACGCTATAATGTGCAAGAGAGCATGGCGGACGCCGTGGCATCAGAGCTCAGATGTGCAGGGAGAGCTTGCCGCAAGCCCACTCCCGCGAGCTGCAAGCAGCCTGTAGGAGCTGCGACAAGCGATGAGCCCGCTGCTGGACCGGCAGAGTGGCAGCGGCGCAAACAGGTATAAGCGTGAGAGGCTGCGGTGCTCACTCGTGGTAGACTTGCTGGATCATGCATGGTGTTCAGCGTCCACTGATGGGGCTGCGCATGGGACTCTGCCACCGTCCTTGCCATCTCCACCATACAGTCGTGCACCTCGATCCTGGGGCAGCACACGCAGAATGGCATTATTACAGGGCTGTCACCGGTGCAAGTGCACATTGGTAGGGCCAAGCTGCTCTGCTGACCGAATGTGCATGCATGCAGGATGTAAACCGACAACAACACAGCAGCACACGAAGTAGGGCCGTAATGAAGGGCAGGGGTCAGCCCGCAGGATAAGCAGAGCGGCGCCAGCCACACCTGATGACGGTGTTGAGCGTGCTGCAAGACTCGGATACAAGTGCGGCGCTTTTGCACATGCTCCACATCCTCTGGACATGCTTCTGCAGCTTGCAGAGAGGCCGCGGCTCCGCAGAACCGTCATTGTCCTGCTGCTGCAGCAAGGCGACCCAAACCTCCAGCAGGTGATCCAGGGGTCGCCCCTTCAGCATCAGCGCTGCGTCCAGAAACATGTGCCTGCATGTCAACATTACTGTCTGTCAGCACGGCACCCCTGCCAGTGTTTGCAGAAGAGGCTGAAGTAGGCCACCTGCATCATCGACAAGCTAGGCAGCAGGGCAGCGGTCGCTTCACATGTTGCACGCTGCGCCACTGGGGACGCAAGGGGCTGACAGCAGCTAGGCTGAGCAGTGCGAGCACCGCACCTGTGATTGTCGCTGGGCAGCCGCTCGTAGCTCCACCTCAGCATGTCTGTCACAGCAAGAGATCTTGTTGCAGCGCCTCCAATTGTGGCCCAGCCCACGGTAGCCAGCAGCACCATCAAATCGCCCTGCGGGAAAACACAGATTCCGGATGTGAACGGCGCTGTTCACTCAACACAACAAGCATACGTGAACCTCGAGGTTGCATGCTGAGCACTCACAACGCCGCGAGTGTCCTCCTCTCACCTCGCTGTCTGCAGGCATCTTGCAGCGCAGCCCGGAGCCCACGGCTTCCAGCGCCAGCGGCAGCCCGCTGCACACGGCGAGCGCCCGCCGCACCACCTCAGCAAAGCCCTCCGGGACGGCGTCTTTCCCGAAGCCGTGCATGCACAGCAGCCGCCGGGCGGCCCCGGGCGGCAGGAACTCCACGGCCACCCGGCGGGCTGTGCCCCGCGGCCCGGCGTCGTCGCCGAGCAGGTTGTCCGCGCTGCGCGACGTCAGCAGCACGCGGCTGCCCTGCGGCAGCGCGTCGAGCGGCAGGAGCGCGTCCCGCTGCTCTGGGGACCACAGGCTGTCCAGCGCCAGCAGCAGCGCCCCGCCCTCGCGGACCTCCCGCCGCAGCTGGGCCGTCTGCTCGGCGGGACTGCCGGCCTTAGGCACCTGCGCGCCGCTGCCGGCCAGCAGCTTCAGCAGGCGCCGCTGCTTGGCCACAAGGTCAGCGTCCAGCCCGACCTCCAGGAAGACCTCGCGGCTGAAGCGCCGGCCGCAGCTGCTGAGCCGGCTGTACAGCTCCCGCGCCAGCATGGTCTTGCCGATGCCGCCCATGCCGTGCAGGCTGAGCACGCACACGCCGCCGGGCGCCTCCGGGTGCAGCAGCTTCAGCAGCGCCTGCAGAGCATACGTTTGCAAGTTTGCTGGACACTTACCTTGTGGGACAACCATACGCCATGCCACACGGCAAGTCTGCGATGGCAGCAGGCAAGCGCCTCCCCGTTGCAACGCAGCACAGAGTGCAGGGCAACTCGGCAGCCTCGGAGGTCTTGATCGGCAGTATCTCAGGTCAGCGGTGCCTGGAGGGTTGTCACGTACGTACCTCGGTTCGCTCTGACAGGTCCACGGTGTATGTCGGCGTGCAGAACCGTGGCCGCCTCAGCCGGCGCAGCACCTCCGTCACAATGGCATCCACATGTTCCACATCCAGCCTGCGAGCGAGCAGCAACAGAGGCAGCCTCAGACACAGCCAGAGGTTGGCGGCATACATTGCACCTGCACCCTTCGGCAGGCAGCCACTGGAGGGACATGGGGCATTGCCTCCTCGAGCCCAAGCTGGACATGCGTTGCAGGTCCACATCGGCACAGACTCACTTTCCATGCGAGTCCAGGCGGTCGCCAGTGTAGCGGCAGGCCTGCTGAAAGTCGGCCACGCACTGCTGCGCCCAGCTGCTGCTGGGACCCTCATCAGCTGCTGCAGCCAGCTCCTGCTGCAGCTGCATCTGTAACCCATCGATGTCAGATGTGCCATAGAAGACTGGCATCAGCACTGGCGCCTGGGAGCTGCGCTGCACCAAAGTTGTCTGCCCGTGGTGGCCAAGCTGCCCTGCAGCACTGTCCTGTTGCTGTGCGGCGTCAAACTGGGCATACTTCCGCTTCAGCGGTGAGGCTGGCTGCAGCGGGTGCAGCGCCCAGTGCAGCTCCTGCATGCAGTAGCTGCTGCGCAGGAAGTCCTTCGTTAGCACAGCAACCACGATGCTGCAGCTGCGGAGCGCCGACTCCATCTCGACATCCGCTGCATCACCCGGCCGCAGGCTGCGCTCGTCCAGAAAGGCGCTGACGCCGCGTCGCTGCAGCTCGCGTTGCAGCCATGCCGCGAAGCTCGCCTTCTGTGGGCCGGCATGGCTGATGAACACGTCGTAGGTGCGGCCGCTGGCTGCCATGCTATGCTGGTGGCCTGCGGTCCGCCAACACATGTCTTTGGCACATGTTCCATGCAGTGTGTAGCACACATCAATCGTTGCATGAGTAATGGCGACCAAAGCGGCTGGTGTTTGACGGATATATGCACCAGCTGTCACACATGCACATGCATACATGCATGACACTCAGGCGCAGGCTGCAACGAAGGCCTCGTGCCACCTTGTGACGTGAAGGCAGAGTCCAGACGGTCGATGCAGCTGACTGATGCGTGAGAACGCGGCGGTAGTCGCTGCAGCGGTTGTGCTCCCCTCGATGGGCTCCCTGGCACAAATCGTTGGACGAGGCCATGCACAGGACGGTGGACGGAACTGCCCCAGGTTTCCGCCGCCAGCTGGTGCGGGTGCGGGCGCAGTCAGGAGGTCACTCAGCAGCACGCAAATCGCATGTGA